>VDFB02049217.1:89434556-89526670 GCA_007258455.2 Sequoia sempervirens | reverse complement strand
AGTTATGGCCCCGAAGTTGGCACACTTTCTAGAAGATACAATTGCAAATGTTCTTTTTGAAATTTGAACTTCAAGTTGTAATTTTTGGCGTAAAACGCTAAACTCAAATTTGAATGTTGTTTGCCTCCAAACTTAAGAGGAGCTCTATTTATGGGCAGGTTTCTAATTTTTGGGTAACTTTTTGGGGACAAGCTCGCATATTGCGAAAGGGTGATCCTGTAGCTTTTTGTAACTTGCATGTGTTGTAGAACTTGGGGATTTGAGATCCTCTACATGTAAGAAGCTCCATTTTCTGAATAATAAAATTATTCTCTTGTTTGTGGGTTATTTTGTAAGTCTCGGGTTGCGCTCTCATCAGATTATAAGCGCTCCATGGTGTGCATCCAACAAAAGATGGAGGATAATGGTGATGCTAAATGAAACAATTTGAAATGTAGGCATGGGCCAAATACATGAGGCCGACCAAAGAGTTCATTCAACAAAACGTAATGGAAGAAGGGAGATTACAACAAACAATAAATTATGAAGACAATGACAAGGAGGAGTTATAGACGTATAAGGAAAATTTGTAGGAGGATCAAGAAATGATTAGCAGGAGGCAATGAATGACTTAAGATTTCATAGAATCCTTAATTCAAACTTTAGGTGTCAATATTCATTCAAATACATGTGAATAGCAGCAACGACTATTCCAATAGAACTTTGAAATTACAATTATAAGGGAGTTACAAAAGATATATGGAAATGCATTTAGATGTCTTTAACAGGTATATATTTTACAATCTTGACATAATTGCAGAGTATAGTAGCAGCGAAAATCAAGATAAATTTGAAGTAAAAGAATGATATTATAGATTACCTAAAGAAATATTATATGAAGATACTCAAATCGACAAACTAGACAAGGTTTCCATACCTATCATTCTTCAGCTTACAGATTAAACAAAGCTACTAAGACTGACTAACTTATAGATCTATAAAACATTCAAAAGCATAATAGGGAGCAACGTTCTTGCCTCACTATCTTCTGGGTTTTCAGGAGAATCATTACAGATATAGAATATTACCTAATATCCATGGTTTCAAAAATTACTGTGGCTTGAAAGCTAGAATTACAAAACTACAATTTCCAATTTCTAATTTCTTGAAGAATCTTTTCTAAGATTTCATGTATCTTTGTTTTGCTTCGTTTTTATTTAAATTTGAAGTCTTGTTCTAAATATTTCTCTGTTGCATGTGTAGGTATAACGAATTCAAACTTTTCCTTTAACAAGAAATGTCATTATCAAACGGATAACTTTCAAGTAATCTTTCCATAAATGTAGATAAAAATATTGCAAAACAAGAATGGAACCTGTTTTAAAGACTTGAAAGATGAGCTAAAAACGAAATCTAAAGCTTCTGTCAATCCTGCTTTAAACACTAGAAATTTGATGATGAGATCCAAACTAAACCAACCCAATAATACGTTTTCAATCAAAAACTGAGATGAAAGCCTTTTCAGAATAACTGTCGTGCAAAAATTTCCTAAAAGTTGCTGCCATGAAAATTCTTCCATAAAAATGTCGTGAATCAATTTTGCAACCCCCAAAAGCTTTTAATGCATTTAATTACCTCAAGTTACAAAACTCAACTGATAGTAGTCATGCATTCCAAAAATTGCTCAATCAGTTATACTCATTAAATATCTAAGATATTATCCTTCAGCTCATGTTTTTAGATATTTTAACTTATTGAAAATAAACTCCTTTAAATTGTCAGCTTTTCACATAAATCCTATTTGCATAATTAATTATACAATTTAAATTTAAATAATTTTCATTACACAAAATTAACATTCTCTTTTAGAATAAATAACTTGTTTAATTTAACTTAATAAATCAAACCATAGTTAATTATTTAATTTGACATCTCAATAAATCACATTTAATTAAATAAATTAACAAATGCACCATTTAACTAAATTAAACAATAATTAATTTCCAAATAAATAACACAAACGAAATCGACATGACAAGACAAAACAACAAACGACAACGAGCGACAAATGGATACTTGTTCAATAAAGAACGATGGTTAAATGAGGACCTGACACTATCTCCAAATCAACATAATTTCATTGGATTAGGGTACACTCAGACCTGACAAGTAGGTGGAGCTGATACCCGGTACCTATATCTGCATAAAACATTAATGTTAAACATATAAACATATATTAACAAAAACACCGTGAAGAAGAGTCGCAGTGTAGCAGGGTCCTCACAAGTGAGTAAAGCTACACTGTCTTCTTCACCAAAACTGATGAGCATCATATATCATAAACAACCATACATCATGATATCTTCATAATAACTTAGAAGAAATATAAACCATGTAAATTACATGTCTACCATAATAACATCACACAAATACAACTAGATGATCAAGATGTCAAAAGTATCATCCACATAGTATAAAAACAACATAATGTCAGAGTGATAACTGAAAACAACCATCATAGTATCATAAGCAACTAAAGCATCTATCCATCTAACTAGATCAAACTAAGACAAAGTATCACAACTGGAGGGACACTACAAGGTTGCTTGGTGCACCAAAAATACCTATTGCGTGGAAGGCATTGCCTCTCGGTGTAGTCTTAAGGCCTTCACATATTTTATAAAGAATTTTAGCATTTATATTCTTTAACTTTTATTACTCATTATGTTAATGAATCATTAATGTTTTTAACTATGATTTGAAGCCAGTTTGATAACATATAATTCTACTAGTGATTCAATAAGAGTTATGGTACATATAATACATATATATTATCAATTATTTCAATCCATTTGAATAGATCATTTAAGGAATCAAGAATCAATAGTGTTATTCCCATAGTCCACCATGATGGGGTCAAAGAGGAAGCATGTTAGGGATCCCTAACTTCACCATGTTGAATCTAAGCCCAAGAGCATGAAGTATGTTAGGGAACCTTAATCTAGATTTGTCTAAATTTATTTCATTCCATTATTTAGCACTTATTATTAATTTTTAAGCTAGCCACATGCAACTTAAAGAATTTGTAGCACATCATGCATGCACAAACACATACTCTCTAACATATTAACATACATATAGTTTTCTATCGGCGCAATCCTTGAACCTTCTTTAGGTGCAAGTGTTAGTATATATTCCTCTCTCTATATAGAATTGTCTCCCCCTTGACTATCTCTCTTTCTTTTTCCTAATCTCTCTAAAGATCAATTAATATGGGTCTTTTTGAGCCATTGTCTTGTAGGGACTACATTCATATATGTCTCAAGGATTATAAGATTTTTTCATTGTTCATTGATTTCTATCCTTTGATCATTGATGATATTGCATCATTTTTTCATATTGATGAAGATACATATTCCATGAGTTGTTCTCATGCCTAAATTCTACTCCATGGACCTTGGTGCTTTTCTATCTGCTTGAAATAATTTTACTTCATTTGTATACATGATTCATGATGACTATTCTCCTTGTATGATGGATGGTGATGATATAGCTCTACCATTAAGTAACAATATATATAGGGAGGATGCTTTATGTGATGTGGTGTCACTTCTTTTACTTATTCATCATGTTGAGCCTAGTGTTGTTATTCTTTCTATATATGATGATAGTCCTATTTCCACATCCTTATTATATTTGTATTAATTTGATGATACATCTTGGAAGGAGACTAGGGATAACAAATATTTTAGTTATATTTTTGTATATAATGGTGTGCCTAATTACTATAGTTCTTTATAAGTATCTCGCAATTTTGCATTATTTACATTGCAATACATGCTAGTGATATGTATTCTTATTCATGTTCATTATGTAGATATCATGATGATTTATCGCCTAACATTACATCATGATCTTATTGGTTAGTGAGGAGTTAATACATGATGACTTTGATGGTATTAGTGATGATTTATTTATTTATTTTTGCATTATATAAAAAAAAATTATACTTTGCCAAGCTCATTCAGTCTATCAACGGTCTAAAATTGAGTCTGTCTCAATGCAAGATGAAGATCAATTAAACTATCAGATTTTTTTTTATATTAATTATTAATTATAATAATTTTATATTTATATTTAGTAATTTTTATTATACTAGAATACAATATATAATAATAATATAATATATATATATATTATTAAATATAATAATAAATATAATTATATTATATATAATTTAATCTATTTTACCATTATATTAAATATATATTATATATTAACTATATTTTATATTTATTTATTTATTTTTGCATTATATAAAATAAAAATTATACTTTTATATTATATATAATTTAATCTATTTTACTATTATATTAAATATATATTATATATTAATTATTTTTTATATTATATTTATATAGTAATTTTTTGTTGCTTTTCCCACCACTATTGGTTCCTGCTCAGGTCCAAACTCTTCCTTGCTAGTATTGACCTTTCACTTCTCTAATTTGGCGAGCTGCATCTTGAAAATAAGGTTTTTTCAAGGGTTTTAGAGTACCTATCTCCAGCCACGGTAGAGTATAGGGGTTTTTGAAGCTTCCACAGAGGATTTTGATGGCGGATTCCTGAAGTGTAATTCCTTATCCAATACATTCTCATGCTAAGTTGAATAAAAACTTGGGTGAGCACAAAATTTTTGCATTCTTTCTTTTATTTCTGCATTAAAATGCTCAAAATACAGCTCTGTAAATGCAAAAAAGATGATCATTTTGGTTTTCCTGGATGCATTTCATGCATTTTCCTTCATTTTCAAATGAATTCTATGCTCTGTATTTTTTTGTTGTATATTACCATTTCATCCATATCTCTGCTATAGATATTTTTTTTAGAGGACTTTTGCAAATACATTGGAGCTTTTCATGTTTTTGGGCCACTACTTCAACCATGCTTCATTGTTTGAAAACCCCATCATTGTTGTAGAAATCATGGGTTTGTCATTTCTCAAAACCTATAGGTAGATCTAAAAAATTTGTTGTCCCTTTTGAAACATTGACTGTCTCATTAATGTGGCTTGAAGACTAGCATTTGTCCCTACATCCTTTTTACAACAGTTATGACTTGTGATGGCACGGCAACATCCACACATTCAAAGAGAAACTCTCACCACTGCCTATCAAATCATCATCACTTCCCACACTTTGAGCATCAAAATCACTTCCAAACTGATATCATCATCCAGCATAATTAATCCATGATATTTCTCTGGAGGAAGAAGATTGGGAAATGAGTGGAAACTATTCAAATTACTTATAAATTATAAAGTTAGTTGGTGGCATCTTTCACATGTAATTGATTTTTCATTTCACAGAGCATATGGTATATTTTTTGTGCTTGTATTAAACCATTATCAAACTCTTATTTTTTGTTTGTCTTGTTCTTTTCTCTTTGTCCAATTTTGATATTTTATTTTGAGAAATAAAATTCTAAATTCTAAATTATTTTCTGGGCAGGGAAAGAAGTAAATTGCTTCGTAGCAGGCATTTTTCATTTTTTAGGTTAACCATTTTGATGATGTTGTAAGCACATACCAAAAATAAATTGAATAAAACTATATACCATGTAGCAGGCTTGGAGAATGTTTTATTGATGTAAGAATTGAATATTTGTACATATATATACCATTGTTTGTATATTTTATGATATTTAGTGAGCTAGGAATATATGCACTTCATGACCATTTTTTAAAGATTTTGTGTTATTTATGCTTCAATTTGCATGTAGGTTTCATGTTTTTATCAAAATTTGATGATAGGAAGCGTAGCTATCGAAGATGTTTAGTTGGTCACAATGAACGTTAGAGGAAGCCTCAACCTAACTCAATAGTTTTGAACTCTTTAAGACCCAGTTCTAGTTTCTATGGTATTGTAAAATAACAACAAAGTTATCTACTGCATCATTTCTTTTTTAGCAAGTGAAAAACTTGCATTCAATAAAAATATATAGGAGCAAATAGGTAAACTGACTCATACTACAATCATGCTCATGGTAGAGTCTTCCAATCCTACATCAAGTAACCCAAAGTACATCACTTATATTCCAAGTATTAGTTAGTTGGGGTTGACTCTGTAATCATACTTTGTTATATTACTTCTTAAGATCAAAGTTTCATGAATATTTTCTTCAATCTTTTGTTGAGAATCAGTTGGGCTAGTTGTTACATACTTCTAAGAATGATTCAAGGTTTACTTTTGTTTGTTGTTTTTTTTGGATTGTGTATTCTCTATGCAATTGTTTTGTGGAATATTGTTACCCTTTGTACTACTACCATGGTGGCTGCAATTTTTTTCATTGTAAGAGGTAATTCTTAGACCTGTTAATCCTAGTGCTTATAAACCTCAAGCACATTAGTCTTCTTGCCTCTCACTGTTGGAGATTAATACTCTAGAAATGTTGTTATTTATTAATTTGGATTAGGTAGACTATATTTTTTCACTATAATGTATTCATCCTTTAGATTCAAAGAGGGAAATAGTGTGGGTTGTTTCCAGTCTTTGCACCAAAAAAAAGGTTGATTTTCTAAAAAAATGATTGTATTTTCTTTGAGTGTACCCTGTTCTACATACTTATATTTTCTATGCACTAAATTTTTTTTTTTGTTGCCCTCCAATTCCTAGTTCACTTTTGAATAGAAAATGGAGTAAGTGCTAAACGTTATGGAAATCAAACGATGTTTCATGTGTTTGAGTGAAGGAGCTTTCTAGGGAACTTGTTAAGTATAACCTTTGATATGAGCACAATTGCAAGTAAGAAAGAGTGCAAAGGAATCAACTGCAATTGTACATTTTATACACTAAATATACTATGTATTTATTAAATAGTTTCCTATGACTCCATGTTGGATTTGTGTCAATCTATCTTGGATTTTTTGTTCTTAACACAAACTATGTTGCCATATTGAGTTAGCTAAAGCTGAATATAATTAATTAGTTGTAACTATTAAAGACTAAACAACAATCTTGTGTCATTTTATATTATTCATTTCCAATAATATGCTTGTGTCAATTTGCTACATGTTTGACACTTGACATCTAGTTTCCAAAAACTCTCCTATTGACCTTGACTAGATTCAATGGAATATTCATGTGACTATTAAGTCTTATAGGACATCCACATAATGAATATTACTCCAACACACCACAATTTGTGGTTAAATTCTTGGAGGTACACTTCATTACCTTTGTAGCATGGTAAATTCTTCCTAAAACATCTTTTGAATGAATTCCCATCACTAGTGACCCCACATTATCATTTTTCATAAGCATCATCTAAAGTCCTATCATTTGTATTCATTTTGTGCATCTGCCCCAAAAGATAATAAATTTGATATATTCTAATGTCAAACTATTTTGAAGTCAATGAAACTTGCAAATAAGCTGACTTTTGTTCTGTGATAGGGTATGAGTAAGCTCGAATTAGAAGATGAAGTGGAAGATGATTTAAAACATGTCACTGGAGAATTTATCAAAGATGGTGGTAGTACAAATAAATTGAATCAGGTTTTAAAACTTACAGGGTTCAGTGATCCTATATATGCAGAAGCATATATTATAGTTCATTAGCATGATATTGTCTTGGATGTTACAATAATCAACCACACAAAGGAAACACTTTAGAACCTTTGTTTAGAATTGGCTACTATGGGTGATCTCAAACTGGTTGAACAACTGCAAAATTATACTCTAGCTCTAGAGTCAAGCAAGTAGATAAAAGTCAACATAAAAGTGTCTTCAATTGAAACTGGTGTTATATTCAGTAACATTGTTTATGAGACTACAAGTGTACTAGACCGCAATGTTGTTCTTTTGAATGACATACACATTAACATTATGGACTACATCTCCCCAACCACTTTCCCTGATGTTGCTTCTAGGAATATGTGGGCTGAGTTTGAGTGGGAAAACAAGGTAAATCAGATTATTCTCTTGGGTGGGAAAATAAATTTAAAGTTGCTAGTAATTTTCTTTCAAATTTATATTGTACCAAATTTAAACAATAGATTAATCTAAACAATGACATATATACTCCCAATGAGTATTGAGCTTGTAATTTTTCTATTAGGTGGTTGTGAACATAGTTATTCATGATGAGAAGGAGTTCCTAAACCATATTGTGCGATCAACAAATATGAAGTGCCTCACACCCCTGTAAGTATTTCAATTTTCTTAATTTCTTTCATATTTTTAGAGTAATCTGGCTTGGTCTGCATTGCATTAAATATTGTTGAATAGTTTGTTTACAATCAGAGAAAACAATGTTACAGACAAGACTGTAATTAATCATTATTTTTTATATAGATCTGCATTGGATGGAGACTGTGGATTTTTGGCTGCAAATCTCTATGCAAAGAGTGTATTTGGTGAGGATACTCTTGTGAATGTTTGTGTTGAGAAACCATATGATGGCAAGCTGAGTGGTTATATCAGGATAAGAAGTAAAATCCAGGGCATTGCTTTGAGTTTGGGTGATAAGATCACACTCAAACAAAAGGGTTAAGTATGTGTTGATTGGTGGCTACTCGACTTTTGCTTCTAGGTTTTCTATAAGAAGTTTTTCCACATTGGTATCTTTATCTGCTTAAATTTTTTGGCAATTAATAGTTAGAATTATGACTGCTTAAATTGGATGAGTGGTCATTGAAACCCATTGGTTGATCTTTCAGAACTAGAAGAAAATTCTTTATGGTTGGGATGAGAATTATGTTTTTGCAACTTGTTTTATCTATTCACTAAGGCTTGTGAAACTTGCACACTGCTTTAGACAATAGTTATGTAAAGTGTTGAGGATGATGAGTATGACATTAATTTTGCTCATGGCTCCATTGTAGGAATAATAGAGTTGTTTATGTTTGTCTTGGTTTCTATATCATATCTCATGCACAATATTGTGAGGAAGATTATTCACAAACCAAATTCAATTGCTAACTTTTCACTATGGTGGCAAATAAATGATTCTTTATACCCTGCTACCTTCATTTTCCAAGCCAATTTCTCCATAATGCTATTAATTTCATTACTTGGATTACCCTTTATTTTGTAACCGTCATTCCTTATCTTGAATATGTTTGGAAAATGGACATTTTTCATATAATTGATTCTTAATGAACTTTCCTTTCAACAATAGTTATTTGATTAGATGGTAGAGAGTTTATAGGAAGGGTATCTAAATATGCCAAACCAATTGTTTGCTTCTTTTCTACAAAAAGTCCATGTTCAAATCCATCTTCATTTAATTTTAACTTCTTAAAAAAGCTATGTATTTGGATCTTTGTATTTCATTTATGATGGAGAAAGATCCATCTTAATTCCTAACTCATTACCTATGACCTTCCCTTACATGATTACTAGGGAATAAATCAATTTCTATGAGGTTTTTTCCTCTGAAAGGAAATTCCAAAATTGTAGAGTAGAATAGTAAAAAATTGCAAAGTAGAATGAGTAAAAGTTATGGTTCACAGCATATATAGAGTGAAAAACAAAAAATATTGATTTTTCTAGGATTTTATTCGATTATATCAGATTTGATTGGGAGTTTCTCAACCAAAATATTGTTTGACCAATTTTTTTTTAAATTATAATACTTTTGCAAATTTCTCAACTTCTACAACAAGAAACTATATCTCATAATTTCTTGTGATATTTTAGTGAGAAAAACTTCTATGGGACTTCTCAAACCTTTATGATTTTAACAAGTAGTGTCACATGTTGTTTTGTTGTTGCTTCTTATCGTGGGAAAATTCTGAAATGTTTCAATTTCCTCACAATCATCCCTCTAGGTTTGAGCTACGACTAATAATCCATCATGTTATTTCCCAAGGTAGTACTAGCTATGTCTTTCACCATTTCTAGCACAAGATTGAGTACTGGAGGGTGATCCTTAATCCAGGCCTTCTTCAAGAATTTTACCTTTGTTCTATTTGAATTTTCTAGAAAGAATGGTTTAGGACAGTATTAAGATAGTCATCCCCCTAGGTTTCAGCTCCACCTAATAATCCTTCACTTTATTTCCCAATCTACTACAAGCCATGTCTTTCACCATTGCCAACATAGGATTGAGTATAGGAGGTTGATCCTTAATCTAGGCCTTATTCAAGAATTCCACCATTGTTCCATTTTGAATTTTATAGAAAGAATGGTGTAGAATAGAATACATACCTTTCTTAATGTTGTCCTAAATAGCCAACCCTCATGGGGAGATCATTGACCATTAAATATTCTTTAAGGTTTCCTGCCATTTGATACACAACAAAATGCTACACTTCTTCCTATGGTCTTTGCTTATTCTCCACAAAAGCTTGGTGATGAGGACTAGACTAACTAGATTATGGTGTCTAACACCTCCACCTTCCATTCTCATTCGTCCACCCTCCTATCCTCTCCTAATAAAAAGCCTTAGTGATTTTCAAACCTTGTCCCAAGTTAGTTGCTTTACTTCTGTGTTCTGCTAACCCATGCTTTGATCTTTGGTTGACATTATTATAATTTATTTCTTTAGATTACTATTTGTGATTGTTGGAGCCATTTTAGCACTCTTGATTGGACTTTGTATTTTAGCTATAATTTTTGGCATCCTTGATGCATTTTGGTCATTTGTAGACATTATTATAATTTATTTCTTTCATTCATCCAGGGTGTGTGGGAGTTCAACTAATATTAGAAAGGGACAAAGTTTTTATTCTTATGTTGTTAAGATTGGAATGGAATCTGATGTTTATATAGGAAGTGGGCTTGTTACCATGTATTCAAAATTTAGTCTTGTAGAGGATTCTTGCAAAGTCTTTGATGGAGTAATTGAATTAGACATCGTTTTGTGGAGTGCAATGATTGCAGGATATGCTCAAAATGATCAGGGAGTTAAGGCCCTTGAAATATTGCATCAGATGCAGTTGAAAGGGTTGAAGCCAAACAATTTTACATTTAACAGTGTTGCTTTTGTATGTGCCAATCTACACGTACTAGAACAGGGTAGGTGCATTCATGCACTAGTTGTTAAAATCATTCTAGAATCAAAGGTTTTTTTGGAAAACTCTCTAGTTACTATGTATGCAAAATGCAACAGTGTAGATGATGCACACAAATTGTTTAATAGAATAAAAGAGCCTAATGTGGTGTCATGGATTGCCATGATTGTTGGTTATGCTTAGAATGGATGTTCATACCCTGCTCCAAAGCTCCCATTTTGGAACAAGCAAGGAGGATGTTGGCATAGGTTGTGGAATTTGGCTTCACACATGCTAATTGCATTTGCTTGAAAGTTTCTAAAGCCTTTTCAACAAATCCATTTTGTGCATATCCTGCAATCATCGTATTCCATGAGATGGCATCTCTTTCAGGCATTTTTTCAAACAATTCATATGCCTTGTCTATGCTTCCACATTTTGCATACATGTCTACTAGGGCAGTTGCAACTACAACATCTGAAAAAATTCCTTTATTATTTATGTAAATTGTAATGCAATAAGGGTTACTAACATGTGAAGTATGTGCAACCCTCATCCACTAAACCTACATGACTGCATGCACCTAGAACCCAAGCGAAGCCTATAATGTTAGGATGTGTTCTATAGTGCTTCATTAATTCAAAGATTTTGAGAGGTTCCTTGCAAAATCCATTTTGTGCACATTTTGCAATCAATCATTTCATTCCATGGCTGCAAAAGCATCGATGACCTATCCAAGACATGATTGTAGGATTCACCATAGAGATAGCAATGTGAGAATGAGTGATACTCCGTGCCATAGTTAATGACTTGATGTTGTGTTTTTTTTTTGTGATATTGTAACCAATGAGTTTTTCACACCAAAACCACTTGAAGATATTTAAATATTTAAAAATCTTGTTTCCTTTAGCTCAAATCTGGTTTGTACTCATTTGTTTAATGCATACACAGTCCAAAAACATAGACTTTAAGAGGATGAATACCTAGGGTTTGATAAAAGATGCATGGGAAATGAATTTTGATGGTGTTTTAAGCCTATACAGATCTAATAACAAGTGTTCTAAGCATTGGTTGGGAAAATTTGTGATTGGAAGTGCAAGAACCAATAAACCCTTGTGGTGATAGACCTAATTAGGCCTATTTTGAACGTGGATAGTTTGATTTTGTGCATTGATCACAAAACAACTTTTGGTAATCTTTTGACATGTTTTAAGGCTCCCTAACGAGTATTCAAAACACCTATTACAGTCTTTAATAGAGGCCTAAATCAAAAGATTTTTCTGACAGTTTATGATGGAATGGCTACTAGGACATAGTTGCCTAATGAATGAATACTCACTATGAGGATGGGAATACTTTTATAAATGTTTGTTTTGGCTTATTTTTGTTTAAAATAAGGTGTTAAAAGGGTCTCAATGATTGGGAAGGTTACTGAAAGCAAGACTTGTTGTTTGGGGAGTTTGAGCCATGTAAAGTCATAGTATGAATTGGTGTCTTGACTACTATTGTGCATGTTTTGCACACACACCCCGCCGTAGGCGGGGACCCCCTTTTTTCTTGCTCTCGACAAGATGCTTTGCTCCTGTCTTGTTTTGTGTGCCCCATTTTCCAAGCCCAAATTGGTCATGTGCCATCAAACGATCAAATTCCCCTTACCAAATTCACCTACTTAGGGTATTCAAGTCCGCGGAGAAATAAAGTCACCCGTCCCCTTTCTACCTTTTGTTTTGTTCCTGCTATTTGGAAACATCTGTGGACCCCTACCGGTCCGGTTTCCACATCTTTGACTTTGGGGCTAACTTTTTGGTGGATTTGGGATGTGTTTGGGTTGCTTAAATGAACTGCCAAAGTTTCATTAACGTTCCATAAAGTCTTAGTGGTTTCAGAGCTTTCCCTCTAGAATTCCCTTCCTCTTTGACTATTTGGAAACATCTGTGGACCCCTGTCGGTCCGGTTTCCACATCTTTGACTTTGGGGCTAACTTTTTGGAGGATTTGGGATGTGTTTGGGGTCCCTAAGTGAACTGCCAAGGTTTCATCAACATTACGTTAAGTTTCAGTGGTTCCGGAGCTTTGTCCCTCTTTGGTTGTTTTGGAAACATCTGTGGACCCCTACCGGTCCGGTTTCCAGAGCCCGGCCCCTCCGTGGCCGTTTCTGGGATTTCGTCTCTCCATGGCCATTTCTGGGACTTCGTCCCTCCACGGCCGTTTTGAACATCCGTCGGCCCCCGGTGACCCGGCCTCCAAAGCCTGGCCCCTCCGTGGCCGTTTCCAAGACTCCGTCTCTCCGTGGCTGTTTTGAGCTTCCAGTTTTTGTAAAATGAGTCTAATTTTAAGGAAGTTTTCTGGGCACTCTTCCTTCCCCTTTTCCCATGGGGTATAATTGAAAAATCTTAGTTTTGCTATGTTTTGTGAGGTCCGGGAACTTCCCTTCCGGTTTCTTGTCCCTTGTTCGCTGCCCGCCCCCTTGAGCCTGCATTGATGTTTTCGATCCAAATGAGCCCCAAATATGAATATTATGATCTTTTGATGATGCATGGATGAATCTAACAAGGTTTTTGCAAGACTTGACTAACGTTTTCCTTGTTTTTTGTATGAAAGCACTTACGACGTTTCATGTACGCAAGATTAAAGGAGCTTACCGTCGGTTTGTCAAGAGACCCATTGAGAAAGTTGAGCAAGGAATGCACATAGCTCCTGTCACCATTCATTTCATGCCCACCTTTCCTCGTAGCACCCATCAATAGAGCTAACATTAAAAGAAGGCCTGTGCCAAGGAAGTCAGTGACAAAAATGCAAGAGGGTGGTCTTGAAGAAGGCATGAGGTAGCTGTCCGTCTGAATCAAAGGCAACAAATCCATTGATGTCAATCATCGACGGGCTCGTTTGATCAAAGCAAGAACACTGCAAGCACATCAAGCAAAAGACAACTTTCAGGCAATTTCGGCTACAGTGAAAAGGGAAATCAGCTAAATGACGAAATTTCTACAGTGACTGGCACTAGATTACAAAACAGAGAAAAGATAAAGATGTTTTTTAAATTGTTGAATATTGTGGGGTAGGTGAAACCCTAATGTAATTGAATCTGGGCCATTCAATGTAATTCAATCCTAGCCATTCATTTGGGCTTTGGAAACTATAAATAGGGGCTTGCCCCTCATTTGTAAGGGTTGGAGAGCTGGTGTAAAAAGCATTTGCAGCAATAGAAGACAACATTGCATGATTTTATGGATGTTCTCTTTGATTTTGCTCATCTTGCATGCATGGTTCCACCTTCCATGTTAATTTTAGTGTTAGTTTTTTGAATGGAAGTGATAATGAAAATTGTTGTTATGGTATTTGATGAACTTTCAGCCCATACTTTTAGCACTTGTTGATGACAAACTATTGTGTAAAGTTAGCCTGGGCTTCTTTAGTCCATTGCTACAACTTAGTTCGATTGCATGTTCATGATGTGCATGTGCAATTTGAAAATTAGCAGACCTTAGGAGATTGCACTGGTTTTGTGTAGTTGTAGGTTCTCTTGGTCAAGCAAAACTTAGTTTTAGGGAATTTGTCTACTGTAGCAGCCTCCATGATCACTGTTTATTCGTAGTTTCAGATCCAGGAACCTTCTCTCTTCACTGCATTTTTTCCTTTTTTTTAATAAGTACCTTAGGAAAGGTTCATTGCACATTGTAAAGCTAAATCCAATGATAAAAATGGAGTTCAAGACTGCTATTTGAACTTACAGCAAACGCACAACAACTTCTCCATCTTAGGAACTCCATTTCAAGACCCAACTTCCCTTGCTTTGTAACTCATCCGTAAGTCCACCTTGTGATTCCAGCAAATCACATCAAACAACTAAGATATTCCAAGCACTGTCAAGACCTGACATTAGAGACCTTGGGATAGTGTTCTGCAATTTGATTGTGGAAGATTGTCTTTCAAGAGAGGTAGTGCACCTACGCACTGCCTGTGTTGAGAAGTGCATAAAAAACACATCAACAACTACAGAAATAAGAGATCTGATGGTTCAATGTTTTGTGAGTATGTTCTTGAGTGATTTCAATCAAAACATGATGATTACAGTATCTTAAATGTTTGATAAAAGGTTGGTAGCAAATAGGCATGGTTGAATGCTATCTTTCCTTATAAAACAAGTTGAATGAGGAGTGAATTTAGCTTATTGGTTGAATGAGTTGTTTTCAAAATTTCTGATTAGGATTATGCTTGGTTTCAGTCTACGGGAGTATGTTTGTGGTGAGTTGATGGATTTGGAACACTAATCTATTGTTTTGAAGCTTTATAGTATTGGAATCATGTGAAATGAGGGAGTTTTGTTGAAAGTTTAAATGGATTCTTGGTGATGGTTTAATTGATCTTCTCATGATTGTGATTAGGGTCTGATGAACCCTTGAAGTTTAGTGACACTTTCTTTGTCTGAAATTTGTTGATTCCCTCTATTTGGAGTCTTCCTAGGAGGTCTAAGTGGTTTTAGTGAGTAGTTTGAGTGTTTGAGAGTGGGTTACTTGGAAAAGTGGGCTAATTTTCCCTTAAAAGTGGAGGACTTTCTATTGTTCCTTAAGAAGTTTCAAAACAAATCTATGAAATTTTTTGATATGTTGAATGGGAGGATAAAAGGTGTCTAAGAATGTGTGGGTTGTGACTATGTTAAGCCTTCTATAAAAGTTAAACCTAAAAAAATGAGTTTGGATTGCTACTTGGAGAACAAGTGAAATTGGTGGGGAGTCATTGAGTTGGGGACTTGGAGATTGAAACCTTGATTGAGGTAGGTTGGATTGGGATTGTGGAGTGATTTTCCACCCCATCATTACATAATTTATCCATCAATGACATCTCTTTGAGGCATTACATCAAAGATTTTGAGCACTTTGTGTATGTTTCCACATTTTGCATACATGTCTAACAGAGCATTTCCAACTATAATATCTAACAAAAACCCCCCATCTATTATGCTCTGATGGATGTTCATACCTTGCTCCAAAGCTCCCATTTTGGCATAGGCAGGGAGGATGTTGGCATAGGTTGTGGAATTTGGCTTCATGTCTACTAATTGAATTTGCTTGAAAGTTTCTAAAGCCTTTTCAACAAATCCATTTTGTGCATATCCCACAATCATCGTATTCCATGAGATGGCATCTCTGACACCCTTCAATGCTCCTGAATGTTTGAAAATGATAAAGTACATCCATACCTTTCTGTGAGAAAAATTTTCAGCCACTCAAGCGTAACACCAACTATGTATGTTGTTTTATTGAGACAAATATCACACACAAACATCCATCAAAGCATGATGATCAAGGGAATACTTACCATATTTTGTAATTGCAAGTACCTTGGTAGGGATATATGCAAGCAAAATAAGCAGGATGTTGTAGACTATACTACTTGGACATTTTCTATTGAAGACTCATACAGGGTGTCAGCCATAGTTATTTGAAAGATCATCTCTTTGAGTTTGTAGTGAGCACATCGTGTGATTTGGAGTCTGGATGCAATCTGCTTGATTTTCCAACAAGAAGTAGTTCTGAAGCAATCATCGAGAGGAATCTTGCGTGTCACTGGGAGTCATGTCAAAGTCCCGCCGATAGTCTGACAACACTCACACTCATCGGCAAGAGAGGTGGACATTGATAGGAAATAGTGAATATCATGCTCTTGTAAATATTTCTAGTTTTGTAGTTAGCTTGTTTCTCTTTGCATTTGATTTTCCTTGTCCAACCAGTATAGTCTCATCCTTTTATGTGTATTTACACCATGCTAATGAAGATTATAAAGAAATCAGTTATAGTGGCAATCTCTATATTTTTTCTGCTTTTTTTTTGCTTTTTTTAGATCATACCTGGGGTGACAACTGAAAGGACATATAACATATTGAGAATTTTAAGTGTGCAAAATATGGTGTTCTATGTAGTTAGGAATCATGGTGCAATCTCTTTCATTGTTCAAAGTTTAAAAGTTAAATGGGAGGTGAAAATTGAGTAAATGGTATATAAATTTAAAATGTTAAGGCAGTTTGATTTTTTTTTTTGACACCCTACCATTATTTGTTTGATGTCTCTTTGTTTGGATGGTTATGGTGATAAAACATGTTTGAAGAGTTGAACCATATTACAATGGTTTTATAATGTTCTATTTATTGTAAAGAATTTAATTAATGAGTGGCTTGGCATTCATTAACCTTGTTATGGCCTAAATAGGGTCTTATCGTAAAGGAAATGGAAGAACTACATGATGACATAAAAATACATTTGGAGTTGGATCGAGCAACTCCAACACATATTGAATATTGGGAGGTTTTTTTTCCCTCATCTGTCCCTGCAAGTTTGAAAGATTCCTTTTTTGGACCATATACATTTCATCTCTTTGTGTAGAACTTTTTCCTATGTATTTTATTGAAATTGATTTGGCTAAAGATAATTTGATCCTAATGGATTTGCTTAATTTTTGGAGTGGATGGTATGTAGATTTTTTTATTGCATTTTACCTTAGCATTAATGCAATCGCATGTGCTTCTATTTCTCAAGTCATTGGTAGTTGGACATACAATTTCCTCAATTTGATAGTCAGAGTAGACATTTACTTTCAGTACAATTTGATTATGGGTTTTTTCTTACATATAGGCATGTCTTGCAAGTAGTTTGTTATTTAATACGTTTTATTTTTCTTGTTTTTCCAAGTAGTAAGTTCAACTGTTCAACAATACCTTGCAAGTTCTTTGTTTCCAAGTAGATTGATTAAAAAAATATCCTTGTAAACTCAGTGTGCTATAATTTGGTGAATTGGGTACATTGCACTTGTCTGAGGTGTACCATTTCTTAGGTTATTTGATGATGCATCAAGTTTATGACATCTTCATCTCACATCAGTAGTCATATTTTCTTATTATACACTATTGTACAACATTCTTATATAAATGTGTTGTTTGTGTTGATTATGAAACTAGAACTATATTGCAGACTTAAGTATTTCTAGAAGGCTATTATCATATGCCAAAGTTCCCTCTAGATGATCTTTTATCACCCAAAGGAATCTAATTAAGAACACCATGAAATGTGTTTTCTTATGTTGAAATGCATAAATGATAAAAGAGGAGACCTCTTTGTATCCCTACCTGTTCAATTTAGCTTTGTCTCCCACTCAAGCATATACAAATTCATCTCTTTGAAATTCCATGATATGACATATCTTTGAGGCATTCCATGAAAGAGTTCACATGCCTTGTGTACGTTTCCACATTTTGCATACATGTCTAACAAAGCATTTCCAACCATAATATCTAAAAAAAAATCCCCCATCTATTATGCTTTGAAATTAATGAATAAATATATGACTAAAGTAATGACTAAATAAATGACTACCATGACTAAATAAATGACCAGTTAACAACAATCAATGACTAAATTAATGACTAAATATATGACTAAACAAATCACTACCATGACTAAATAAATGACTAAATTAATGACTAAATCAATGACCAAATCAATGACTAAATAAATGACTAAAATAGTTTAGTCATAAATTTAGTGGTGTTATAAATGACTACAAATAAACCACTAAAATAGTCACGTGACTAAAATTAATGACTAAATATATGACTAAATAAATGACCAAATCAATGACCAAATCAATGACTAAAATCAATGACTAAATAAATGACTAAAATTGTTTAGTCATAAATTTAGTGGTGTTATAAATGACTACAAATAAACCACTAATAGTCACGTGACTAAAGTTAGTCATTTATATGCAATTTTTAGTAGTTTATTTAGTCATATATTGTTGTTTGTGTACTAGTGTATACAGGTTCTCTTGGATTGGTCTTTCTTGTTCACCTCAAGGTGCATTGGAATAAATGAACATTGTAGTGAATCATAGTGATGGTGTTCGGGGTGCTTGAGATAGCTACATTTTGGCATCAATTTAACTTTGTTTGTACCATGTATAGCTTAAAACCATGTATGTAATGGTCCATCTTTGACCTAATTATATATGAATTGTCATCCAGGAAGATCTAGATACTTAAATATTATGTGCATAACTTTAGATTTAAATATATCAATTTCCAATTGCATATATTTAAAATGTTCAATGGAATTCTTAAACTTTTGAGAATAGAAATTTGATTTCATTTACATTCAACTCCACTTATAGCTCATGGACCATCTAGATTGAAATTTCTTTGCATGCATAATCAAATTCATTTACATTCATTTAACCTAGAGAAAATCAAAGGTAAATCTAATCACATTATTCTAGATTATATGGAATTCTTAAGTTCACTTGAATATATTTGATTTCATTTACATTCAACTAGACACAAGTATAGCTCATCATCTAGTTCAAGAATTATTTGCAAGCACATTCAAATGAACATGTGTATTAGATTATATGAAATTCTTAAGTTCGTGTATAGCATGATATATGCACAATTTATGTATTTAACCTAGAGTGAATTTAAAAATGAACATTTAGAGCTAAGAATTCAAGTTATCATCTATTTCCAAAATTGCATTTTTATGTTCCACTTTTAAATATAGCATTAATCTCAAGCATATTTGCATTCAAATTTTTTTATTTGTTGACCTATTTATTAAAGACAAATTCATTTCTATTTATTTAAATTAATTGTACATGTCCATCTTTTTAAATTTACAAATAGCAACCATTAGATAGTGGATGTAACATTTTGATTTCACAATGTAAATAGATGTACAACAAGTGCATTTGAACAAACCTTAATAAATTTAAATAAAGGTACTTGAACTTAAGTGTAAAACCATAAATTAATAATGCACGATGTATTTATAGATGTAATGTAAGTGTTCAAACCATAATAATGCGCATATATAACAAACCTATTCAAACCATAAAACATAAATGTATGAATGTGATGTAAATCATAACAAGTATATGTACCATAAAACATAAGTACAGGACATGTGCAAATGTTCAATACATAAATCATAAAAAGTGTCTTCAGGATAATAATCTGATCTCAAACATGTAATACTCTAAAACAGATCTCAAAGAGAGGGATGTCTAGTATGAATAGAATCATTAGATCTTTGGCCCGATCTATCCATCGATCTCTCCCCCGACCTCTCCCTTGATGCATGGCTCGATATCTCCCTCGATCCATAGCTCAATATCTCCCTCAATCCATGGAATAATCCCTCTACTGATCCAAGATGTGTGGATCCATGTCCCGATCCAAGATCTCTCAATCTTTGTCCTAAGCCTCGTCCCAACCCCTGCATGTGTTCAAGTATGTACATGTATATATATGTGTACATATATGTAAAGTTATCTAAAATTGTACAATGCACTTGGTTCAATGTGTTCAAACTTGTACATCAAGTAATTAATTTTTTATTAAATTTAAATGTACCTCAGTTGCATACTGTACGAGATCACCATCATGCTCCAAATTTCCAAAGTTTGACAAATCACCATACTGCTTAAAATTTTCAAGTACACAATTTCAATCAGGAGTTAAACAACTAGACTTTAAAAAATGCATTACATAATTTTTTAGAACACAATTTTATATATATAAATTATATTCAAGTACCTGTCATGCCTGATCGATGGCTCTACCAATGCCACTAAGATCACGAGAATGTAAAGACATCGTAGGGGGACCTATAGCACGTACAGTATCAATTCCAAAAAGAAGCTGACTATATGTCCCATGGACAAGATCGGGTGTCGCAATAGCCTCAATGTGACCTATAACATCCTGACGACTACCTGGACAAGCTAAAGGATCAATAGAAACATGATGTGCATGGGATCCTATAGGTTGATGTGGAATATCCTCTGCATTTTCCACCCTGTGGCTCGTATGTGTACCGGAATATTGTTGTCTAATAAAGTCTTGTACCTAGTCAAGAGCGATCCCATGGTCCTCACTAATAACCTGATATGCTGCTAGTAAATCCAAAACTGAGACTACACATAGTACACAGAGTCATGTGGGTCATCTGCTCGACATCTGAAAGAGTAGGTAGATTAGCACGAATAAATGGATCATACAATGCAGATGTAGCCTCAGTGGGAGGAAGGATGATCCATAGGTGTAATAAGTATCTACCAACTCAATCAAATGAAATTTGATCAATTTGTGTTGTAATAGAGGCAATGTTATAAAAAAATTGCCTCTGAGTGGAGCATGTTGTTGCCTCCCCTGTTGCTACCAATTCTAAACGTTTTGGTAAAACCAAAAGGTTTGGGCCAACTAACGCCCTCTTGTCCATAGGCGGTGGCAAATCTGCACGTCTAAACTATGGTTTGTCAGAAAAATGGCCTTTTCCTTGGCCATCATACTCGGGATAAGATGTGTAGTCCACTTCTATATGTAAATGAAATTTTGCATAAAATTGTTTGACAAAATACTATGGCAGCTCATTATTGTGAGGCCATCCATGATGCATTTCCAACCATCTAAGGTATATGAATGGCGCAACAAGAGGATCTACACACCTCGTAACCACATATCCTCTAATTTTATCTTTTCCTCTATAGAATGGGAATACGGATAACACGTTTTCACCTGAAACTAATTTGGAAACTTCTCTATGTTTGACTGTGCTAATAACACTCCTGGCAAGAGACAAATAAAACTGCTCAATGTTGATTTCATCATAAGGATTGTATGATCTAATTATCTTGATCATTTTATAAATCTCTTGTCTAATAGTGACTAATCTATCTCGATTAGCCAAATTGGGGGAGTTGTGAATTGTTTGCTCTAAACATTTTAGAGCATTGTCTAATCTAGCAATACTATCCTGAAATAAATTTGACTAGTTTGAGCATCTTGCTCAGAATGAGGGGAATGATGAAATCCCTCATCAGCCATGATATCTATATTTGTATATGTAAATAGATAGATATTTTCATATCATTAAAACAAAATATACATGATGTTAAACAAATGTAAATTAAAGATTTCAAAACTATTTAAACAAATATATATTTAAATTAAACAAAATTTTCAAATTTCAAAACTCAAAACATTTTTAACTTCAAATATATCTAGAATGAGATAGTTCAAACTTTATATCTATCTCCATGTTCAATAGTTCATGTAACAACTTAGATAACATAAGAAATTTGACAACTCCAAAGAGACTTTCAATACATGTACGTACATGTATATATATTTATATGTGTGCATGTGTACATGTGTATGTACATATATACATTTATGTGTATGTATGTATGTATGTACATGTACATGTGGGAGTGCATTTGTACATGTATGTACATATATATGTGTATGTGTGTATGTACATATATATGTGTATGTGTGTATGTACATATACATACATACATATGTACATGTATGTATATATGTACATACATGTATGTATATATGTACATACATATGTACATACATGTATGTATATATGTACATACATGTATGTATATATGTACATACATGTATGTATATATGTACATACATGTATGTATATATGTACATACATGTATGTATATATGTACATACATGTACACATGTACATGACATATGTATATATGTATATATATGTATATACATAAATATGTATGCATAAATATATATATGCACATGTACACGTACATATACATACATATATTTATACATACATACTCAAGTACATACATACATACACATTATTCATACACATGTACATGTACATATATGTATACATATGTACACACACATACACACATTCACATGTACATACATACACACATACACATGTATATATGCATACATACATGCATGTACACACATACACATACACATACACATATATGTATAATACATACATACATGCATACACACATACACATATGTATATAATACATACATGTACACATGTGCACACATATACATATATGTACACATACACACATGTACGTGCATTATATACATATAATGTATACATGTACACACATACACATATATATGTACACACATGTACATACACATATGTATACATGTACATGTACACATAGTGAACTAGAAATTGGGGGGTTTCAATTTTAGGTTTATAGAAATGTAAATTTAGGCAAAATGTATGTACATGTACATACATGTACACATACACATGCATTTACATATATATGTGTACACATGTACATGTATGTACACTCAAGTACATACACATACATGTACACACATACATACATATATGTATATATATGTACATGTATGTACACACATATATGTACATGTAAGGTGAAAAGTATATTTGATGTTATGAGTTAGGATTTATCATCAAGGCAGTAATTTGTTAGTTCTTTGAGTTTGATGATATATTAAAATAAGTTGGGGCTAACGATGCTAATAACTCATAATAAGTTAATTGATTGTAATATATTAAAATGAAACATTTAAGGAAAAAATATGACCTTATATGAACAAAATATAAGAGCTTATATGTCATCTATCAACAACAATCTAGCCTTCTGAAAGGGGACTGATGTATTGATTGCTAAGGTTCTAATATGTTCCTACATGTAAATCCATGTATTCCCCTCTTAAAAGACTGCTCAAATCTGTTGAATGATACAACGCATGAGCTTCATGATTCACAGTCACAATTATTAGTTTTGAACATTCACCATGAATTAAAAAAAAAAGCTACAAATCTTCATTTCTTGTGAACATGGTGGATTGCAGAAGCTTGAAGCCTTTAATGGTGGGTGTTTTCTGCAGGATTGTAATCTCATTATAGACTGATTATAACATACAAATTCATTTATTGGGCTCTAATTTCAACTGGATGTTTCCCCGCTCCCCACCCAGTAGTTTTCATCCACGTTGTCATGTAATTTCTTAAGTCAAATTTAATTTCTAGGATTTCAGATGTAATTCTAGAATTCCCTATTTTTATTCATATGCCCAATAAAATATGGACTGAGTTAGGTTGTAAATAATTCAAGGATCACACATAACAGATATCAAAGTATAAAGCATTAAGAACCAACAATATCAACTTAGGTGGAAATATAGGTTGATAGGATATAGAAAGGAATATCCATTGACTTCTAATATTTTAGAGTCAAAGAAATTAAAATAGGATTGAAAATTTAAGAAATATTTTTTTTTGTTAGTTGATTTTAAAGTGCTAATTGTGGAAAGGACGAATACTCTACATAAAAAGGATAATTTGGATTATTATGAAGCAAGATTTACTTAAGGAAATTCTCTTAGAGATTTTAGAGTATGTGTGTTTCTTTTTCTTGTATTTTATTTAATTTTGTTAGTTTTTTTTTTATGATTGCAATGTATTATTCAAGTGTTGTTTTTATTATTATATGTCTATATGTTTCCAATATGTTGGACTACATATAAATGTCTGATTCTAACACACATACATATTTGTTATAGCAAATTCCAATGAAGCATTATGTTATAGTGAATTCCCAAAAAGGGACTCTCACAGTCATATACCAAGTTATCATCTGGCTTGGCCATAACCTAGAATAGAAACTTTACCTTTACCAATTTATCCTATTTCTTCACCTATGAAATGAACCAGAGAAGTGGAAATTCCACAATTTGATAATGTGAAGTATGTTGTCTACTTTCAAATGCTCGAACAAGCTCCATTTATTCATTTAAATTATTCAAATTCCATTACGGCATTTCATTTGTCTATGATCAGTCAAAAATTTAAACCAAACTCAATCTATCATTTAGTCATTATTATAATTCAACACAGGGATATCCAAAGTACTAACAAGATATCACAAAGCTATGAAATTTCAAACTGATGGGCACTTCAATGCTAATTCCAACCATCTCTCATCACAAAAACTTGGAGATTGTTTCCTGAAGGATGAAACTATGGAAACCATAGGATACACAATTTCTTGGATAGGGTTTGTCTATAATTTGAATCAACGGAAAAAAATCACGAGAATTATGGTATTTAATGGATGCAGGAGCTATGAAATAATGGAAAACATCTTCAAAATATATGTTTAGACTGATGGAGAGAAATCATATTTTCACAATGGACTTATGGAAGGCATATATGCCTCAAAAGAATGGTTCATTTCATTCAGTGCTTTAGATTATGTGCCATAGGATTGAATTTAATGGGCAAAAAACAATTTTTTAGTGGCCATGTTATGCCAGTCTTGATTAAACTTGTTTTTTTCATAGCTCTAACCCTTTTATTAACTGGTACTCTATGGAAAATATCATGGAAACCATGATTGTGGACTAATGCATAAAATAGATTTGTTGAGAAGGCCTCAGAAACTTTTAAGCAAATGCAATTGGTAGGAGGAAAGCCAAATTCTATAGCCTTTATTTACATCCTCTCTATCTACATCAAAATAGATGCTCAATGGAAGGGGGATTTCTATGTTTGATTAACACTACGCATTTTCCATACTCCAATTACAGCCATAAAATATCATTGTCGTCAACTACTCACCTTTGCACCATTTCCATCGAAGCATAATGGAAAAGAGATTATGTGTCAAATATCACATGTGCATAAACTCTAGAAGCTAGACAAGGTAGTGACCTATTTGGTAGAATGCCTCAATGAAATTTGGTCTCATAAGTTGCCATTATTGAAAGAAATGTGGAAAATAGATTTTTTTTAAAGGTTTTAGAAACTTTCGAATAGTTTTAGGATTTCTTAATGTCATTTCCAATGCATGGAGTAAGATGATTTATTGATAAAGTGCCATAAACTTACTGTAAATGTAAAATTGGCAGGTGTAAAGCAAACATTTTGTTTGTATATTTCTAATTATAGCAGGTGTTTCGTTTTGTTTTTATATTTCGGATTATATCAATGTGAAGTTTCATTTGTGAAGCTAGTTATTTTCATTTCTCTTCTTTTGCTAGGTCTATGTACAAATTAGCTAAGAAACCCCCAATTACAAAACCCCAAATTTCTAGTCCACAAAGAAAATTACATAGTTTAAACAACAAAAATTGACATCAAATCACAACATATATGCATTTCCTTCATGTAATTCAAAAACACCAGAGATTTTTAACACATTCAATCAATAACATTGAACCAAACAAATTTCTTTTCACCAATAAAACAAACCCTAACTTCGACAAAGCTCCCAAACAAAATACATCCCAGAGGTTGCCAAATCAAACGTAGAATGAAGCAAATGAATGAAGTAGTTGGTATTTAGTGGATTTGGTGATCTTGACCTCGACTGACAACCTCTCATCCAAAACCTTTCGCCTAAGCATGCAAAATGGTCGGGATGTCGTCTTTTTTTAATTTTATTTTGTGTGTTTCACTTGGTACATGTTCGACTGAGTTACTTTCAGCTAAAAGCTACTTGGCCAAAATTGTGCCGCCACGTAGGTGCCATGTCACTCCCTGTGGCTTTGGCCGAAACCCTATCGGTCGAAAACAGGTCAGCCAAAAGTAATTTGCCCGGAATTACTTTTTTGGCTGAAAGTGTGACATAGGTTTGTGCTTTTGCCCTCAGGGAAAATTTGTTGATGATACGAGTCTAACTTTTGTCTTTTACAATCAACATTAGGTTCCTGTGACTCATCTTCTAAGGAACAATCCTCATCAGCAAAATCAAATCTATGCATAAGTAAATTGATTTCAATATCATTTTCTTCCATTGGCTCATAATCATCTGATTGAGCCTGCTCTTCTTCAAGCTGTCTTGCTACTGAACATGTTTGAGAGGCATGTGGTAACTGGTAAACAACACACCAAGGTGTCTCCTCAGCAAAATTAACTATTTTTTTTTGCAAAGGATCAAGAGTGACTTTATTTTGTGGGTTCTTCTAATTGTTAGGAATTGGTGTTCCATTATGCCAATTAGTATTGTATGGATGGTCTTGTAGCCAAGGGGGTCTCTCATTCTTTTGGAAATTTTTCTTTTCATTAGAAAGACCCTTCTCTTTCCTTGCAAGTTTGTAACTTAGATCCTTCATGGTACTAGCAACATTGTCTATCTTATCCTTAAGTGAAGCTCCCTTAGCACTCGAGTTTTTATCCTCTCTTTGGATTCTTAAGGATTTTCACATCATCTCTTCTCCCAACTTTACCAGTTTCTTTACTAATGTTATCAATGTGAATTTCCATCTTGAAGGCTTCTCTTAATGTTTGAGGATTCTTATCTAGCAGGCGGTAGGTAATTTTAGCTTCAAATGCATTGCAGTAATTTACCAAGAACACATTGTCATTCAACCTCAAATGAGGAGGTAATCTATTCATGGCCTTTTGAAATCTGACATTGAATTCAACAATTGCCTCATTAGAGCCTTTAGATATATTATTAAATTGATTCAAGAGAAACCTTGAATCAATCTTGTAGCCGTACTATTCTCTAAATAGTCTCTTGAACTCCTCCCAAGATTCAATACTTTCAGCTAGTAAACCCCTATACCATTCTTTGGCATCCTCTATAAGTGATTGCATGAAGAGTTTCATCATCACATCTTCAACTTCTACCCCAAATTCATCCATGACATTTGCAAATTCCTTCAAGTGGTCTTCACCACTCAATGCATTGTTACCATAGAATTTCACTAAGGTAGGTTTGATGTCATCAGGGAATTGGCTCGGATATCTAAAAATTCCATTAAAACACAATTGTTGGTATCTATCAACCTACATTGGTCTCCTAGTAAATCAGTCTCTTTGATTATTCCTAGGCTCATTATCCTCTTGATCACCGGATTGATCATTACCCTTGCCGTTTCCATCTCCACTATTACCACCACCTCTATTCTTCTTTCCACCCCCACTACTTCCTTCTCCATCATCAAAACATGTATTCTTATTTTTGTGGTTTCCTCCACCTCCACCACCCTGATCTCCACCACCACCTCCACTAGGAGTATGTTCATTTGACTTGGTCTTATGTGGCTCAAGATTAGTATGTCCAAAGCTTGAAGCTACTAGATCAGGTATAGAGATCTTAAGGAAAGAGGTATTTCTTGCCATCTCTACATTTGTAGCCTCAATTTTAGCTTTCTTCAAGTCTTGTTGCAACTTGTCATTCTCTAGTTGCAATCTCAAGATCTCGGGGTGAGGGGGTGCACTAGATGAAAAGGAATTGGTCTCAACATTCTTGGTGGATGTATTGGTGGATGAAGTATTTGTGCTTGTATTGGTGTTTTTATTGAAAGTAGTTTTCTTATGCTGGTCAATGGGCTTCTTCCCATGATCTACAGGTTGTGACTATATAGCAGCAGTGAATAGATCTGAGGTTTTAGTGGCTACAATGGATGTGGTATAAGTACTTGCAGTAGAGGTTCCCATTGGGATGGCTACCTTAGGAGGGTTAGGAGTTTTCTTAGCAACAGGCCTAGAAGCACTTTTAGAAATTTCCTTTTGCTTTGCAACTTCTTTCATCTTCTCAATTCTTATTTTCTAAGCATCTCTTTCAAGAATTTTAGCTTTAATCCTATCCTCTCTCTCCTTCAACTCTTTTGCTTGTTTCTCTTTCAATTCCCTGAGTCTACTTTCTTCTTCTTCCTTAAGTTTGAGCTCTTCCACTTCCAAGGCTTGCATATCCTTGTCTATATCCTCTTCATCTTTTGAGACATCTCCAGACTCACTTGGCTCAAGAGCATAGAAGGTCAGGAGAATGGTGCAAGGCTACACTAGGGGATTCACCCCTTGGCTTGAAGTTACCATCATTAAAAAAAATATAGCTCTAGGAGTTGAAGGATCTGAGAACTTCCTATCCTTTTCCCACCTATCCTCTTCTCTTGACATGTCAAGGTCATTCTCAAAAGCTTCCTCAGTGGGAAAGATCCCCTCATTTACATTAGGCACCTCAACTTCATGTGTCTCTTCATGAACATTTGCATTATTTACATCATTATTTAAAGTAGGAGATGCATTAGCAAGAATTTCAGTGGACTTACTTAATTCAGCATTTTTCAGTATCCAGGTTGGTTGTTTGTCCTTTGAAAGCTCGAAATTCAACTTCTGCTCAGGATGCTTCTTCATGTAGCTTTTGGTTTTCCTCATGGTGTCAAATTGTCTCTCAGAATTCTCCCTCTCACTCTCTCTTTGAGAATTTAATCTTGCACTGGCACAAGAGACTTCAAAGTCGCCACCCAAGACACTGGGAAATAGAAATTGATTACACTTTGGATTTGCACTTGCAATCTTAGAGAAGACTTTGAACATAACCCAACATGAAATGGAGAAAGAAACCAAAATTTGACATATAAAACTGGACTAGACTTACTTGATGAGAATTTGAACAAATTGTTCTCCAAGGAGTGAAGAACAAATAAAATACTTGGCTCTAACTATACCAGATATGACCTAGAGACGTTGGACTAGCAATGTCCCCAGTAAAGTCACCAATCTGCTGGTTATTTTTTAAGAACTAAACTTAATCTCACCATATTCCTATGAATTTTCCATAATTCGATGATCAACAAGGCAAGCATTGGCCAACGAACAAGTAGAGGCTTTCTAGGCTACTACCTCTACACTTTGGGCTTTGTGAGACCCAGGAGGGTGATCCTAACAATGTTTAGATGATACTCTTGTGTCATTTTATCATAAACATTGTGATAAACAAATGCATTCCTACCAACTACAAATAGACATAATTCTTCAAGAATTTGACTGATCCTTTAGGAAATTATCATCTAAAGCAAGGAATGGGTGTTTTTAATACAAATTTGTAATGTTTTTAGCGTGTAAGTAATTTTAATATGAATTTGTTCTTTGACAGGTAAGACCGACTCAATTGACTTCAAAGATGATCAAATTAACAGAACAGTACTTTGTCCATGGGTGACGAACTCATATTTGTAACAAATTGTAATACATTAGCAATTAAACCTAGCATTTAAAGACTATTGTTATATTGCTTTGCAATAAACAACTCAAGATGTCTAGAGCACAAACTACTTAGTAATCCTTATACCCTATCACACAGATCCATGATTTCATCAAAGCATTTAATTAGTTCTTTGAACTAAATAAGAAACAAAACCATACATTCAACCAAAAAAATTGAGGACAAATAAAAGATCATTGATCATTCTATTCATGATTTGTGCAACAAAATGCATGCGAGAGAAACTGTTCCAAAATCTGCAATTCTCATTCATATGTCATTGTTGTTGTAAAACTGTTATTGCCTATTACAAGCTAGAATTCACACCTAAGACTCAGATCTATTCTATTATTTGTGCTTGAATTTACAAAATTTCTCTTACATGAGCTTGAATGCTTAACCATCAAAAGACCCGTGTAATTGGCCTTGAATTCTCATTTATAGAAATATGGGAGCAACAAACTTCGGGCCAAATTACAATTTCAGTCACATTTTACATTTGACATTCATTTGCATTTCAATTTTAAAACCTTCATCAAGTAGTTATATTTTCACTTTGCAGAAAAGGGGGAAAGCACATAATGTTGGTGTAATTAATTATTAATTACACTTTCCATAAGTTTGCTTAGGCAATATTTAATTCCTAAGTTTTAGGCTTTATCTTTATCTTATCGAGCCATCTTGTTGCTCAAGATAAGATTAGGTTTTCACATCTTTGCTTTTATAAAGCAAATTATCTCTTGTAATTATTTGAATTCTCGAATATAATTATTTGCACATCTTCTTGCAAATCTCTTGCTTTTTCTGATTTTCTCTTCTGTGGAAGGATTATTCTGGTTTGCAAATCTGATCTTAGTTTCTAACATGGTATCAGAGCCTTGATTTGCAGCTCCTTCTCAAATTTTTGAGAAAATCATTGCAAGGTTCATTCGAAATTCCTCAAGGGTATCATGCCTTGAGTTCATTCATGAGGTGTTTTGGATCAGATCGGGCTTCACCATTGGATTCAGAGTGCTAGAAAAAGTCGGGATTGACTTTTATTTTGCAGATTTTGGCCATCATTTGCCAGATCTGTGAGGGGTTTGAAGTTCAGAGATTTTTTGCAAGCTCTGGAGATAGCCAATTTTTCGGAGTAGTTTGAGCACAAGCAGAGGTCACCATTGCTTTCGTAGCAGCCAAAAACCCTAAGAACGCCCTTCGTTTCGTCAATTTTTGAACAGTTGATTTTTGAGGCAAATTTTTTTTTGCCCATACGGCCCTATTCGCCGTCTACACGAATTTCGAGGTATTCAAAAAAAATCATTTTTTTCTCTGTGAATTTTTTAAAACAAAATTCATTAAAAAAATATATATTAAAAACCTTTTTTAAAAAAAGGTTAGGAGGAAAAAAATTTAAAGTTTTTGTGGGGTGATGTAACCCCTGCGCAGGCCTGTATGCAGGTACGGCCCTGCGCAGGGGCCCTTGCCCTTGGGGAGCAGTGGGGGAGGGCCCACGACCCTCACCCATTTTTTTTTAATATATTTTTTTAAAATATATATATATATATAATTTTATTGTTTTTTTATATAAAAAATAATTTTCTGTAAAATAAGTCCAGTTATGCATGTGTGCCGACGGCCATTTGGCCGTCAAATTTGGGCCCATACTTTTTTTTGCGACGGCCGTATGACCGTCAAATTTAATGGCACACTGTGTTTTTCCTCATTTCTGGACTGTTTTCTTCCAGAGGTCGTAACTTGGGCATACGGTATCGAAATCGGGCAAACAAGATACCGTTGGAAAGCTGATTCCGAGGCCAATCCAATGGTGTAGGTTTTTTTACCAAATTTTGCTCCAGATTTATTTTGCAGGCCTTTGAACTCAGATGTTTAGATTTCGCTTCAGAGGGCATATCTTTTGACTCAGTGATCCTTTTTTCATCATTTTTGCGACATCGAAAAGTTGATTATGTCTTCTACACAGATCTGACATCAATTTCTATTTTTTGTTTATGCATGTTTGTATGCTCTCCTTTTACAATCGTTGGGTTATTGTAATAAATGAACTATGATAAAGTTCCATTCAAGGGGGTTTCTTGCATAATAAATCTGATTAGAAGGTAGTTTTCACTTTGATCTCCATCTTCATATTGTTTTGATGGCAACTCACATGAGTTTATCTGGTCTCTTAGTTTCTTTTGGCCATATCTTTGCTTAGCTAGACACATTGTTGATTCACATCCGGTTCACACTTTAGATTGAGAGCCTATGGTTAATGATCCACATTGGATCCATCTCAGTTTGAGGGCCATGTTTTTATGGTTAATGTTCCAGAGTCTTCATGGTACTCCTTCCCATGGAAGAGTTTCAGTCACAGTTTTGGCATCGGCATTGAGATACATGGCTTCCAAATTTTGTTATCATCTCATCTACTGTTGCTTCACAGATTCTAGAGTTGTTCCAGTTTGTGAGTTTTCTAGTGTTCCGTGGCATCGAGTCTGTTGTTGCTTTATTATGATTCCTTGAGTCAATCAGTGACTCTCATATGGTTTCAGTAGTAAACAAAAATATATTTCCTTGCTTGCCAGAATCAGGCTCCAGTGTTACTCCACAGTGTTCTTCCAGTGCTTCTCTGCAGCAATCATCTCATTGTAGGGGGGTTTTTTCCCACTGGGTTTTCCTTCTCTACCTCATATTGCATTTGTACTTGGGTACCTGATCAGGCCTTGTTTTCGGGACCCATTCATGCTTTCTTGCATTCATCTTAGTTTTAGGTGCATGCTTTATTTGCTTCTCCCTAAGTTGCACTTATGGGGGGTGTTGGTATAATTAATTATTAATTACACTTTGCATAAGTTTACTTAGGCAATATTTAATTCCTAAGTTTTAGGCTTTATCTTTTTATTATCGAGCCATCTTGTTGCTCAAGATAAGATTAGATTTTCACATCTTTGCTTTTATAAAGAAAATTATCTCTTGTAATTATTTGAATTCTCGAATATAATTATTTGCACATCTTCTTGCAAATCTCTTGCTTTTTTGTTTTTCTCTTCTGTGGAAGGATTATTCTGGTTTGCAAATCTGATCTTGGTTTCTAACACATAAGACAAAAACTCTTACTACTCACTAAAGAAGATTTACCTGCCTTCCAAAAGGCATCTTTCCTCATTGTAGCAACATCAAAAACTCTTATCCATGTCAACACCTAAGACAAAAACTCCAAACTAGGACTTTGTTTTTGCAATGGTTCATCATCTTCAGAATCAGAGTATGCATGTCACCTTCATGATTTTGTTGAAACTGGAGAATTTATCTCCCCTTTATCGGAGTCTTCTAGACCTGCAATTATAAGAAGATATTGAGCATATTCTGGATCAATTTTTGCCTTATCACTCATATAATTGTCCTCATCTTCCATGGCAACATCAGGTTACCCCATATAAGAATCATAAGCCTTGTGATCCTTATCCTTCCTCTCTTTCTTCTTAGACTAACCATCCATATCATCATTATCATCCCTTTTGTGTCTACCCAGCACGTTTTTCCTATAGCCATCTTAAGTAATACCCTTGGCTTCACCCTCCATGGAAAAAGTTCTCTTCTCTGCCCTTGGCTTCATAGATTTCTCAAGTACATCTAATTTTAGGTGTGTCATCCTAGGGTTAGGCCTCTTGACCCTTTTCTATTTGGGTTTCCTCTCTGGCCTAATGCTTGACTCGTTAGGCTCACTCATTTTCATGGTATAACAGGCCTAGGGTTTACAAATTTTCACTTACAAAAGAGTCTCACTAGTTTATGCTCCCAAAAACAAACCTATAGAACAAAAACCCTCCCAGACCACATACAATTCTTACCAACCCAATAGAATTTGTAAATAACCAAACCCTTGCAAACCCTAAGCATCTAAAGCTTATAGAACTTTCAACAATTCCCCAAACCAGCTAATTTATGCACAATTGACACAAAAAGGCGTGGATACCTGCTTACCTGGGAAAATTTTCTTCAATAACCCTGTAACAATTCACTTGAGCTCCTCACGCCTTCTTCGCTGGCTCTAGACCAATTCTTCAACTCTTGACAATTGCAATTGTGAAAGAAAATTGTTGACAATCCTCTTTATGTCGAATGACTGGAGCATCTCTGCCATTAATGTTCAAAACAAAGCTCGTGTGAGCGAGCCGACAACCAACCACACAAGTTTGAAACATAGTCGTTGATCGTGCAATGAGATGGATGGACAAACAATCCATATTGATTCAACTAAGTTTGAAAAAGTAGATTGTAAGCAGTCGTTTGCTTTTACCCAATCAGAAAAATTGTGTTGAAAAGCTTCCAACCTGTGTGCGGGCTCCACCATCTATTAAGTGCTGAAGAAAACCCTACGTGTCAACCTCCTTGCTTCCTCGTTGGTTTTAACTTGCGTGCAACATTCAGCAGCGGGGAGGTAGGGAAGGGCTCTGATTAAATCTCAAGCCTTCAAGATGTGCTTGATTTACCATAAGACCACCTGCCCATGCTTATAACCCTCAGACACAACCAATGACCAAGATTAAAAGATCTCACTTGCATTTAAAAAACGTTCAGAAGAATCCCTTTAGTAGTGCAAATTTTATCCTTCATACCCTTACAGAAAAATATTTCATTAATATTTCACCCCTTTGTAATGTTCCTCCTACCTCTCAAATGATTCCACATGGCGCTCTCCCATTTCCCCATTGAGAGACGAGAGGCAGAGGTGGGTCCCCCACAGGATGGTGGGGAGTGGTCATGATTGATCCATGCCACTCATTGGTCTTGTTGACAAAGAGACAGGTGTCCTAAGCTTGCCAACGCATGAGAATATTTTAATGCATATTAAAATTGAGCGGGGGAGCAGGGAACGGTTAGGATTTGATCCTCCATATCCGACAACCCTTATAAAGCAGGGACTCTACACGTGCAAATTGTTAGTTCTTAAAAAGGGGGTCATTGCTAGGTAAATGACAAACAAGGACAAAAGGTATTAAGCTGGTACATTAGGTGAATGATGAAATATTTGACTAACTTAGGACCATGTAGAAAATATTTGAGGAATTTCTACTTGCATAACATAAGGCAACATTTTAATAAAACGATGGGTAACGACTAGGGATACTAGGATTAGGGCTCGGTAACGGGACGAGCCAAAAGGCTAAAGTTATGAATTGAGTGACTAAGAACCGGTGATAAAAGGTCAACGACGAAACATAACATTTGCAAAGGATTCAAACTTAGGATTTTTTTAGAAAGGGTTTTAGCAACTCAAAAACCCTAAGGCATGATAATAAACAAAACCCTAAGCCCTAGGTCATGAGAATAGCCAAAAAAAATTGCAATTTTTTTGTGGAACACAACATTTTTAGGGGTTCCACCACCTCCCTAGTGCCCATATCCATTGTAACCACCTTGTGTGAGAGCGCAAATGTCGTTGTTGTGCCTTGGCCCAAGAGCACGAGGCTTCACAGAAGACCGAGGGGGACCCTCCTATCTCTACCTCTCTTTTTTATTTTGTCTCCATTCCAGTTCCCATTGCCTCTATTTTACTTCTAGCTACCCCGATGAATGTTGATGAATCTAACCCTAAAAGGGTACAAGTGTTCATCGCTCCTTCCATGGAGCCACCTCTAATTACCTCTCTTCTTGATGTTCCTCCCTTTCCAAAGCCTGTGGACATTCCTAACACAAAGGTGGTGTCTTTTGTGGCTTTGTCTCATTTTTCTTCTACCAAGAGGACCTCATATCCTCCACTGAAGCACAAGTTGGAGACCGGCCTCACTTCCAGTTGAGGTTGTAAAAACTCTTCTATGCCTCCTTCATCTTGTTTTTCCCCAACTTGCATTATTCTAGTGATCAAGAAGGCACCTCCCTCACCTGAGTTTGTTATTGCCCCTCTCTCGGAGCTTGGCAATGACTCCTGTTTCCTCTTGTCTTCTCGATCAATCAACACACTTCACTATGGATAAGTGTATGTTCGACTCATTGGACGATATTTTGACTTTTTCCTTGATCCTTGCAAGATCAATGACTTTAGTCTCACACACGCTTGGTGACGAATACCTCAAGGGGGCTTCTTCATTAGCTCTTGTTGTCGGCGAGTCAGCTAGCACCGCCATCACTATCCCCCCTTCAAGCTCATCATCCCTCCCCATATAATGATATAGACTGGGAGCAAGACAACCTATTGGAGGTGTTGGACTAGAGTGGTGCCTCCTCTTCTACATCTGTAGATTAGCTTTGTTTGCTTGTTTGTGTTCCACCGTACTTTTTTATTTATGTTTTGTGCTCTCTCCTAGAGGACCCTTGCTACCCTTATAGGTGCTCAGATACAAGAGAGAAACTCTGTCGTAACCTTCTTCTATTTGTATCATCAATCTTCTATCTGTCGTACACTTTTCTTTTCATGTCGAGCACGCTGCAAAGCATGGGGGCATTTAGGCCTCCATGTTGAACCGACTTTTATTTTGTCTTCATGTTCTGACCTATTTGGGGAGGTGATGACAATTCAAACACATTATACTACTATCTATTTATATCTATGATCAATTCTAACCCCAAATAATTAGATCCCCCTATGATCTTGATGTCTGTCTCTTTTCTTTTCTTTGATGTTGTGGATTTTGTGTTGTCCCTCGCGTGACAACATCCCACAAATACATCTTGCTATGTGTTTCGTGTCACAACATCTCTTGTCTTTCCCTTCTCCTTAGAATGACATGTGCTCCTTTGCATAGCATACATCATTCTAAGGGGGCTATCATATCTGCTTATTTCTAAAAAAAATCAAAAAAAATTCTTGGAATTATGTCTTGATGTCTTGATGTCTTATGTCTTGCCGTGTCTTACCGTCTAGCTTGGGGGCAACTAAACCTATCTTTCTGTGACTATCCTACAATGTCGTTTGTAGTAACCACAAGCTTTCGCTTGTCGTATGGTCTCTAGCCTTGCTAGCCATACCTATCAACAATGTCTTATCTAATCAAATTATGTCTTGTCATGTCTATGAAATTTGTCATATCTTTTTCTCTTTTGCCTATTGTGTTTGTCTACAACTAACATGTTTGTGGTGAGATTGCAGCTAGTTGTGCAGGATGGAAGATTTGTGTCCTCTTTTCATCTCGGTTGAGTTCCTACATCAGATATTTTGGATTGAAGACTTGTGTTCTCTTTGTCTTGGGTATATTCTCTTCAATCTCTTTCTATCTACTTTAGCTCGCACATGTTTAGAGTACATATGCTCGCTAAAGTGGGGGAAAAATGTAATGTTATAAAATTGCACCCTCATGCAATTTCACATCACATAGCCCTCCCTTTAGCCTAATAAATACAATAATGTGAACCCATCTTTTCCTTGCCTTTCAATCCGCCCTTAAACCCCTTTTTTTTCAATCCTTGAGTGAACTTTGTCTAGGACACTTCCATTAAGCACAAACATTTGTGCACAATGCAAACGTCCTAATGAGATTCTCAAGTATGTGGTCATTGGGATGTTACACTTCTGCCTACCTGCAAAGTGCAATGCCCTCTGCAATCATAGATGCGCCTAAAAATAGTCCCCTTGCATGCATTTCTCCATTCAAACTTACCTTCTTCCCATTTATTCATTCAATCTTCCATTCTATCACTCTCATTCCTACAACTTCACTCTTGATTTTGCATCACTTCTACACCATTTCTTTCACATTCTCAAGCTCTGTGTCAAGCTCTTGGCTCTCACGTTGGCATATCAACTCTCCTTTGGCATTATCACCTTGCTTGAGGGGAGGTATCTTTGTTATTTCCATTAATTTATTATCTCTATTTACAACATAGTGCTATTCTAGCTTGCTTGCTCTCTTTATCATTTTCTTTCTATATTGTCTATTATCTATTTTTCTATCCTATTGTCATATTGGTTTTCCGTGGAGGTGGAAACACCAAAATGAGGGTTTAATTAAGGAAAACCCCAATACAACCCCAACAATTTTCATTGTTTCTATGTGTTTCGAGTGGAGCATTTCAGGAGGCTTCATTGCATAGGACCTTCCATAAGTTGACATCTTGCCTTGTCATTTCAATTAGTTTAGATTAAGTCCTTATAGTATTATTTTTGTTGTCATTTTCATTTATTTCAGCATTTTGTCATCCTAGTTTTAAACATTCAAATTTCAATTTCTGAGTAGTAAGTAGGCTCTGTGAGCTTCTGTCTGCAACTCCAAATTTGTGTCTGTACAAGACACATGCGCGTCTTTGAGACAACACCGCATCGCATTGTCATCTAAGTTCCACGCTATCGTCCTCTGGCTGAGAGCTAGTTGGCTTGTACAAGAGACTTGGGCAATCTACTCTCTAGGTTTCTAAAGTACCCTTTTTCAAAACATATCTTAAAACATAAAACATAGTTAAACCTCTATTTCTCCCCTTTTTTCCTCCTTGTCACTTGAGCATAGCCTTTGAGGTAGTTGAGGAGAATTCACTCCCTATAGCCTCTTCTTTGTCCTAGAGACTCAAGAGTAGTGAATCTCCTCTACAAAATAAAATAAAATGGAATATCAATATGATTTGCCAAATAACAATAAAAATAAAATTTTGTAACAAATGTTTCAAAGGATTAACTATATGTATACACCATTCATGTAACTTGAAAATAACATATCACGATATGATAGTATAATAACCTTTACACATATAATCACTCAATACAAGTAAGCTCATTATCACCTAACCTATAAATACAAGGTATATAGTACCTACGCAAAATGAATTTAAAAGTCAATGAAACCTAATGAGTTGGGCTTTACATATTCTAGCATTCCCCCTCAAACTTAGAGGGGCTAAGAGACAATGGCATTCACGCTAACAAAGAAAAAATAAAACAAATTGGCTCCAATATATATTACCAATCACAACAGACATTACTAGTGAATCAATACTCAAAATATGTCAAAAAAAATTGGGCACCTCATAAATGTTATAATAATCTTGAACTGCAACATTGTTTTTGTCATGTGTGCAAGAAATGAATGGTAATTACTAGCATGAACTCTTGGACACAATATATAATGGAAGACCCAACCACTTCTCTCTTGCAACCAACAAACTTTCAATTAAGTTAGATCATTCGGTTAAAAAGGATACAACAATAAAGTCAAGGGAGTCTAAAATATCAAGAAATGGGAAGCAAAGTTGCATGAAGAAGGTAACTATTCTATCAATGTCAAAAATTTAATTACAATATAAAAATTTTGTAATGTACTTAAAAATGATTGTATTAATAAATTGTTTGCACAATATGTTAAACGACCAAACACGCTATTGGAAAAATAATTGGAAGCATTAAGAGTTGTTAAACATTGTTTATTGTATATCTAGTTACTTGAGTACAAAATGGGTTGATTTGGATTTATCCTTAATCAAGCAATTCTTCCCAAAATAATGCATAATTAGTTAAAAAGTTTGTGACAAGGTGGTGGCCAAAGAAAATATGTTAGCAATAAGCTCTATCGAATCATTCATAAATTGGTAAAGAGATTCATATAATAAATAATATATTTTTTAGAAAAATAATTCATTGGACCTAAATAAACTGACCCTAACTAGGCCTTTGAAATTATTGGTCATCCCATACCAAAAATACACCCATTTGTCATGTTGAATGCAACACGTACATAATCCCTTACACATTTGTTTTTCACTTCCATACAAATAAAATAGAAAACATATTGCACCAAATTTTTGGTTCACCGCCACTTTGGAATAAATTTAAAACCTATCACATGTTTATATACCACATTGTAGATCTACACTAACTTAGACAAGAACTCTTTTATTAAATCTCAAGGAAACAACATATAAGATTTGGTTGATCGATCCTACTTTTCTTTTCTTTTTGTATAACAATTCAAACACAACAAAATATCAAATAAACACACCAAAATTACTTCCTTTTGAGTTTCCTATATCTCACTTGGTCTTTCATGCCAAATATGTCTTGGGATCAAGGAAGATTGGATTGAGGTAGTTTTCAATGAGCTTCAAGAGAGCCAACCCATTCTTAGGCAAATTAGAGAAGGGAATAAACAAAGATGGATATAAGAGAAGAGTCTCGCACAAGAGAGCATGTTCTTTTGGCAGAACTCATTGCACTTACTAATGCCAAAATTACAAGAATGGTGCGCTAACGAACTACAAGACAACACCCAAATACACCAACCATTCTATATCCAACCCCAAAAATCATCAACATAGCCCACCACCAAGCACTTGAAGAGGTGAGTGAAAGTGATGCTACCCCCATTTCAAGTGATCATATCATTACTATCCATGAGATCCTCCTTCAACGTGAAGAGACTAATCAGTTGGATTCCCCATTGTTTACCTAGCTTTTCTACAAGAGCAAGAGTGATTCAATCAACACCATCAACAAAGGGTGTAGCGCATGTGTTGTTTTAGGTCCATCGCATTCACTTAATGATGGGTAGATCTACAGTATCACAACAACTTGGCTCAAATGAAAATAAGTCTTACAAGGAGGTCATAGAGGAAGAAATGGAGTTCTTAAATAAAAACCAAACAAGACTTGGTGAAATTACCTCATAAAAGAAAACCTATCAGTTGAAAATGAATATTCAAGAAGTATTATGTAAAAGAAAATTGGTTAAGTACAAAGCTCACCTAGTAGCAAAGGGATTCTCTTTTACACAAATAGAATTAATTTTGGTGAGATTTGTTCTCTTGTTGCTAAATTAAATTTCTATTGGCCATTGTTGATGCTTCCAATCTTGAAATAGAACAAAGGATGTTTTGGCACTTAAGCTTGACCAAACCAAAGCTAATTCAGTGTGTATGTGAAATGGGAAGGTGATCATTTTGTTATCATTGTGTTGTATGTGGATGGCATGCTATTAATTGGTAACAATAAGGATATGATCAATCTAGTTAAGTCTTAGTTAGATATGAAAGATCATGGTGCCTAAGCTTAACAAAATCAAAGCTAATCCTATGTGTATATGAAATGGGAAGGCGATAGTTTTGTTATCACTATGTTGTATGTGGATGACATGATATTAATTTGTAACAAAACGGAAATGATCAATCTAATTAAATCTTGGTGCTACAAAATTTAAATCGAGCATAGAAATTAAAAAAGATAATGTAAACAAAAAAGTATGTTGTGATGATACTCCAAAGGTTTAGTATGCAAGATAGTAAACTAATGAGTCCTTCCTTTCCTTCAAAAAAAAATTATATGTTGAACAATGTGCCAAAACTGAGGAAATGTGTCGAGTTCCTTGTGCTAGTGTTGTTGAAATCCTTATATATGCAATGGTCTATACTAGACATGACACTACACATGTAGTGGGACTTGTGAGTAGATATATATCCAAACCAAGAAAAAAAATTAGGCTATTGTCAAAAGAATTTTCAGATATTTATGTGGCACCTCATATTATGCAATTTATTACCAACAAAAACCTAGTGAGAGTAAAATTTTGAATCTACAATAATTTGTGGATTCTAAATGAGCTAGAGACCTTCACTATCGAAAAATCTATAAATGTTTATGTATTCAATCCTTTGAAGGAGCAATGAGCTAGATGAATAAAAGGAAAATAGTGATTGTTTTATCTATAAAATAGGTAAAGTACATGGCAACAACTCATACCTATAAGGTGTGTGGTTACAAACATTGTGATTGATTGTTGGTCTTTTACAAAAGGTTGTAAGGATTGACTATAGCAATAAAAGTACGGTATGGTTGGCAAAGAATCTTGTTTATTATTCTCAATTAAAGCTTGTAGATATATGGTGTCATGTTATAAGGCAAGCAAAATCCATTGGAAAAAGATTATACAAATTGGAATGTTGTTGATTCATTACCAAGAGTTGTAATTACTAGAAAATTTTCTTGGTCTGTGTACCATCGAAAAATGGACCCTTCCCATTTTCATGCTCTTTTAGGTCTTGTTTCATAGTGTTGGAGCTATGTTGCTTTGATTTTATGATGTATCTTGGCTTGAACATGCTTATTTTGGTGCTAAAACTTAAAGAACGATGTCTTGTAAAGTATTGTAAGACATTTCTACATTCTTCTGGACTCTATTTAATACGATTCACCTAAAAACCACCTTTTCACACATCAACAAGTCCTATTTTAAAGTGTTGTAAGGTCTTGTAACAAGATTCCATTGCATTTCTAGGCATATTTTCACTATTTACACCCTTCTAATGCTTTATTTTATCTCTTTATGCCCTCATATGCTTATATTAAGTGTATTTTTGGGTCCTATCCCAACAAACAACATTAAACATGACATTTTTCTTGACACTTGGTTGTGGGTCCCAGGTGGGACTCATTCGCCAAGGGTGGCGAATGAGTCCCCCTTGGCCCTAAATTCAAAAAAAAACAAAATTTCTTTTGGGATTTTACTCAAATTCACTTCATGTCAACTTGTGATGAGGTATGAACGGATAGTAAGGCACAAGATTTGTATAAATATGTGATTTTAACCTCATTTTACATCTAACACATTCAAGTAATCTCTCATTCACTCATTCATTCAAGCAATCTTCAAGCACTCAAGCATATTGCATCATCAACTCAGGCACTTTCAAGCACTTTGGAGGAGCCATTGACATCACTTCATATTTGCATATTCAAGGATGTGGTAAGTTTGCAATACTTTCATGTTATTCATTTATCATTTCCTTTGCATATCATTCATTTCTATTGGGTTTGATTACGAAAGTGGGGTTTGACCAAGGCAAACCCCTATTCACTAACCCTCCAACATTTTTCCCCTTTGCATTTGTCTTTGCAACCTTTGTTTTGCAGATTTGACAGGTTTAAAGGTGTTGAAAAGTGGATTTCAAGTCAACTAGGCTCTTCAAATCAATTCATCATCTATTCAAGCAATTTGAGTGACTTTCAGCCCGTTTTCTGCAAAATTGACCCCGACAACTTGATATTTAGTCATTTCTAGATCTAGAGAAGCAGTGTTGACCTTTGACTTTTCAAGAATCTTAGGGAGCACTGATTCGCCACCCTTGGCGAATGAGTCCCACCTAAAATTTGAAAATCTGCATTTTGTCATAAATCAACTCCCGACTGTCAGAAATCAAATTCCGACACATTTTCACCAGTCAGAGGACTGATTCGCCACCCTTTGCGAATGAGTCCCATTGTGAAAAATTAGAAATTTTCATTAGCATCCCAGACACTCAAGAAAACTCATACATCATTCAAGGGCACTCAGATTTGATCCTATACCTTTTGTTCTACATATTTCTTTCAATTTCATCTTTCATAGTTATTTGCATATCACACTGTGTTTTCAAACATAGCTTAAACTGCACTTTAACATTCAATTTAGATCATATTAATCAGTCAATTGCATTTAGATTAGTTCATTTACATCATATCTCATTGCATACATCCTAATTTGAATGAAGCATTTGCATTTTAGGAACCTAATCTCTCTCTTTCTAGGTGAAAAATCTTAGGAAGAGAGCAAGTATTTTGGGTTCCTAAAATCTATGGTTTAGTGTGAAAAATTAGTGGGCATGGTTGCCCTTAGTAGTTGACAACCTAGAACTATGGCTCCCTATGGTAAGCATTCAACAAATAGAGGAATGTTGAAAATGTATTGTACAATTTATATGTTTTATAGTCAAAATAGGAGAGTTGGTAGTAGCCTTGTTTTGTTTTGGGGATGTGAAGGGGTATGGTTAGCCCCCATAAAAAGTTTGAAGATTTTCTTCTTGAGTGTTTGGGTGCAAAGCCCCCCCCCCCTCCTAAAAAAAAATGGGTACTTTTATCAATTGCTTTCTTGGCCCGTGGATTTGATGTCTATGATATTGTAAAACAGCTACTATAAACAATTAAGTTGATGCAAAAAGGAAGAAGGTTACTACATTGGGTATTCTACCCGATAGGGTTTTCCCAAGTGGAATCTTGTGTTTTTCTATAATGTTGATTCTACTAGTATTGCTTCTCTTGTATAAGTTTATCAAGCTATTTATCTCTTCAACCCCATCTATCTAGAAAAATATTATTGATCCAAAATTCAAATCGAAGAAACTAGACCATTTAGATCGATTTGCATTGCTTACATTTCAGTCCAAGAGTTATCGAGTGCCTTAGAGTCATTAATTTATTGAAGCTTCGTGTGTTATGGAGCAAGAGGGACGATATTCTTGTCAAAGAAGAGTCTAAGATGATCTAGAGCATCTTAGGAAGTCATTGGAACAAGAGTACAAACTTCAAAACTAATAAGAAAACCAAATTGAGCAAAATCGTTGGTTTGTCCAAGCAACATAATCAACCATGGGAATTTTGATGCTGTTGAGATAGAACATGGAAAGTGAAGGATTTTAACTTCTATTGTTTAATCTTCTCTTTTTGAGGTTCAATATTCTTTTTTTTTGACATCTGATCTTCCATTTTTGGTGAATGGGAGGATGTAGGAGAGGCATGAGTTCATTGAAAATGTGGTTAGAAGTTTTTTTTTTTTTTTACTCATGGTATCTTTCACTTTCATGTTCATTATATAATTTGAATTCTAAGGACAGCGGTTTCTATGTTGCAAGTGTGAGGAATGGTTTGTAGACATTGCTACAACTCTTGAAAGCCCTAGAGGCATTGTAACATCTTTGTAATTGGACTATGTTAGTGGAACAAAGAGAGTTTAATTACTCTTGCAAGAGTTTTCACCTGTTAATGCCATCTCTAGGGTAATTTGTAGTTGCATCATTGTATGTGTTCTCTTGCATGTTTCACACAATTATATGTTCTTTCATGTTGTTCAAACCAGATTAACATATCTTAAATGCAGGTAGCATCCATTGGAGTTAGTTTTACAATGCATTGGAAGTTGGTTTCTGTGTGTTGGGAAATCCCAAAGAATATCTCCGTTCTTTTATGGATCAATCGTTCCTTTCTTATGTATATGTGTTGGATAAGATAGACACTCCTAATGGGAATTTATCATCTCACTTCATAGCTATATCCATCTCACATCATAGCTACAATATCTAAAGCTTGTTTTAAACTGTAATGGACATTATTTGACTGGTGCATTGTTTAACAAGCACTTTTACTTAACTAAGGCCACTTGTCATTGGTGATATTTTAGATCAATTAAAGCTCGATAGTTTTTGCAGAAATAATTAATAGAAGAGAACTAATATCACAAGACCAACATCAAAAGACAAGTCTCCAAGGACTTAGAGAAGCCAGACAAAGAAGAAACTCAAATTCCTCTTCCTAGCCTGTTCATATTTGATCGAGCACTACAAATAATTTCCTCGTGAGGCAAGGATTGAATAACCCTCTACTATTTATCATGACTGATATTTCTCTGTTATACAGGAATAGGAAAACCAAAAAGCTTCAAACAATAAAATTGAGCTTCGTTGTCTGATAAAAACATGAAAATGTGCCTAGAGAAAGAAATAAGGAACTCTTAATTGGAAGATATTTGATGTAGGTAGTCATGTTGATCACAATAAAACGCATGAATTATACTCCTTGACTCAAGAACATTTTCCATGATGTTAAGGATCTATTTAAGAAATCTAACAGTCAGTCTTGTCAACTACATTCCTGGAACAAATAGTAGACAGTGGACAAAATGGCTAATGTAACAAGAAGGTCCGGATTAAATGACTCAATAGTTGTAAGTTATGCACAAAGACAGGGAAGACTAAATTAAATTTCAAATGATTAAAAATATATCAATGATTGCTACAGAATAGTTTTTTATGATCCTTATCGTGTCTACCATGTGTACGAGTTTAATGATAGGTGGCTCAAGGTTCAGTGCAAGGACATCCTCAGTTCGTCATCCTTCAAAGAATGATCCCACTTCAATAAACTACCACCATTATGGCATCTAGAAATCCAGAGTCTCCCTCACTAATAGATTACAGACTTTACAATGCTCTTTTCGTAGCTTAAGGAAAGAGGCCATGAAGAAACCAAAAACAAGCAGCTTTAGAATCGCTTCTAAAATGATAGCTAAGATGCCCTTCTACCTCCAAGACTGAAGGAAAATTGTTAGGATAGGAAAAAATATGTTTAAGAATCAAAACATTGAACACCCATCTCTACCAAGGATAAAAAATGACTATAAACTGCAAAAAGCCAGAGAAAGGACCCCCTTAGCATCGTGATTCCTGGAAATGCAAAAACAAGTTCATTCTGCCAACTGAAATGAGAAGTGAGGAATCCCCTGGCAGGAACAGGGTTGTCACTTGTCAGTAACACACTGAACGAATAATGAGCTCAAAAAGCATCATATTGGTGACTAACCAATCAAATGGATTTCAAATAGACAGGTCTAAAGCAGGCAGAAAATCCGTCGAATGAAGGTTAGACCACAATTAGATTCTACAGTCCAATGTAAATATAGTCAAGACAACAGCATTATCGGCTAGGCTCTCTCCAAATAGAGTCTTACAACAAAAAGCAGTATTGAACAAGGTCATAACAGACATCAAAACCATGTAGATACTACCACAGAGAATGTCGTAACAGCCATTGGTCAGTTTTTTTTAATTTTTGTCAAATAGTATGCTTATGGATAGCATTGCTCAGCCTGATTTATTTAATATAGCTTGAGCTACTTTCAGGACAATCCTTAAAGTCTACTCATATAATCATAATGTAATTTGAGCGCTCAGTATCTCCTAGTGCATGGCATGCCAATAAATAGTGTATTTCTACTGCATTCTTTTAAAAGAGAGAAAAATTGTTCAAATGCAATATAGTAAAATAACAAGACTGACATCAAAGCCCACGTAGTTGTGTATAGCTGTAATAGAGTAAGTAACAAAATGAATATGGGTCAATGCAGATCAACTCAACACTACGCAGTCAATTCCTAATAAATTATCACATAAGATTGATTCAACTTTGAATATAGCTTATTGAGTTGTGCAAATAGCCCTTAGTCAGTAAAGTGGAAAATACTGAAGCTTGCAAGAAATTCAATTATAAATGCAGCAATGTTCAACCATATTGATCAGTGTATTGAAATCCTCAGCTTGTGTATTTTGCAACATTCCACCCAGATCCTTTTTCACACAAAAATTGGTTGTCTAGATATACCCAATAAAATCTTATAAGTGATATTTATATAGCAAAATAAATTGGGAAAAGGGATGGGTAACAAGTCCCAGTGAAATATCGATAATTAGCAATTAGGACTTTCTCATTTCAATGTCAGAAGCAGTTAACCTGAACGGATATACATAGTTCATACTTCAAAAAATCACCGAGTACTCACGAAATAATTTTGCAGCTAAGGAAATTGCCCACTAATTCGCCTAGCTGAGTTTTGCTGAACTTGCTGACTTAATGATTTCACATTTTCTTTATTATATTTGCCAAGCTTTTGCCAAATCGTCGAGTCCAACTCAAAATTAGGTCTAACTAGTTTTGCAGAGCCGCGAGTTTTCCAACTATGGGTACATCATAAGCATCGCAATTCGCAGTTCCTATGCGAATCTGACATCATCCATCTTATACACTATGAATTTACTTTGCACCTTAAAATGTACATGTAAAAACTTTCTGCACTGACGAACATACAATATTGTTTGGAATCAAGCAATCACACAAGGTAGAAGTCAATGGCAACAGAAAAAGAAAAGGAAAAGTACAATTCATTTCAGGAGCAGTTTTAGTACCAATTTTGTTAACAAAATTAGATTTTCACCATTCACCTTTCAGACATAATATCGCGTATGTATGCGGATACTAACACTGTTTCGTGTCTTTTATTCCATCCTTTCGAGTCTCCTTGGAGACCCTCTTCAGGAAAATTACAGGAAGAATAATGCCACATGATTACACAATCAAACTGGTAGAGAAAGCCACACAAATATCAATAGCAACAAAATAACTGTAGGGCATAAAAGTTATACAAAGTAGAAAAACAAAACGCAATGAGGCAATGAATTCCAGGGAATTAGGGAATGAAGGATTAGGAGGGTGAATTGTTATGGAGAGCATTGAAATCATAAAGGTACAAAGCAATACCATCGACTCGTTGAACACGCGAGGGCGTAAGATCCTGGAAGGGCCAGCAGAAGGACACTACCCTGGCATTTTGAGGGAGCTGGCGCTGCAAGTGGGGAAGAAGTTTGGCGTTGCCTGCATCGCTTAAGTAAAGAGTAACAACAGAAGCGCGTTGCAGCTGCAAGCCGGCGTTCAAGGCGTCTGTGTGGAGGACGGAGATCATGTGGGAAAGGCCCTCCCGCTCGATGGTGCTCACGGCTTGTTTGGCGAGGCGAGCATCCATTTCGAGGCCGCAGCCTCTGGCGCCGTGATGCTTGGCAGCGCTGATGAGGAGGCGACCATCTCCACAACCCACGTCCACCACCAAGTCCGAGGGGCAGACGCCTGCAAGCTTCAGCATGGCGAGCCCCACATGCTCTGGAGTGGGGACAAATGGCGCCAGCCTAAAACCTGCTAAATATTTCATCCATAACCCTAACCTTAAGCCTGCCATCAATTTTTCCTTTTAAGCTCTGCAAGGAAGAGTTTTATCCTGGGCGGTGCATCATGCCTGTTTGGGTGAGAAGGGGACATCTCATTGTAATGTTGAAAAAGGCATCCTCGTTATAAATGATGTATTTTTCTGTATGGTCGATATATATTTGTATAGTTGAATCTATATATTTGGTCTTTTTGTATATGCAATGTAAATTCAATTGGTTTATCATTTAATTTTGATTATTGATCTAATTATTATCTCTTAGTGATACATATCCAATCTCATTATCTGACCTTCACAATCTTTGTTTTTATAGGTGCAAAAGAAAAATTAAAATATTGGGCTAATTGGCCTCATCTTACATTTTAGTCTCACTCAATTTTACACAAATCTTCCTAATTTGGTGTTATGTTTTTGTATAAAAAGACATTTGTTTACATTCATTTTGATCATTGGTTTATCAACAATCATCTGATCATAAAGAGAATTAATGGCATTATATCAAATCTTAGAATCTATGTATTTGCATCTACACTCAAATCAAACAAGGAATCTAGCATAATCACACTCATCCCAACACATGTGAATCCCCTAACAATCAATCTAGAATTTGAGAGCATGTTTGAGTTTGGTGTCTATCGATGTATTTTTAAATATTGCAAGCTTTGACATAAAATCCCAAGAGTGTGACAAAGAATGTCATTGCCTAGTAGTTGAAAGAACAAAAATAAGGTATCTTCTTATATGTATATGTTAAAATAGAACAAACTAAAGCCTTTTAAATTTAATCTAATTAGCCTAATATGCAACTATGCCAACATATACTAGAGGAGACTGATAGAATACAAGAGACACAACTTGGGAAAATGCATTTGAAAGATGGAAACTAGCAAATGTGAACTAGGAGTAAAAGAAACAAAATTGTAAAATAGAGAACCAAGATGTGACTAGAAATTTGATGTTAGTGACTATACAAGCAAGGGAAACACTAAGAATTCATGGTCCAAATCTAAAAGCTAATAGAGGTTTATTTTATCATAAGGGCACTAGGTATGGCACAAGTGTCCAAACAAGGGTGTTACATAGGTTCAAGTGGTGCAAGTGTCTATTATGGATAGAACAAACACGTCCCCTGTGCATAAATTAGCTCCAAATGACTTCAAATTTTTACTGATATTTGTTTGTTACGTGTGCAAGAAAAATTAAGAACTTGGGATAGAGAGGACATGAGTAGATTGGTTTTTTTCACCAAATATGGGCTCTATAACTACTAAATTTTGATAATGGGATGTTGTGTATGATGCAAATGTCCAAACAAGGGTGTTAGACAAGTACAAATGGAACAAATGTCTAAATAGGGGCATTAGACAAGTAGGAATGATGTACCTATCTAATTATCCAACTACCTCCAAAATTTAGGGATGATTTGTCTTGAACTTTTACACACTTCTCTAGTTTAGTTCAATTATTAAATACTTGCATATGATCTAATTTAGATAGAAATTATAGCTTGGTTCTACTACCTCTATTGTAGTTTAAACTTTCATATATGATGAAATATTAAGGAGTATGTTTGGTATTGAAATGAGGAATTTAAAGGGCTACAAAAAACTTCTAATGTCATTGATTTGCTTTTCTAAGCAAGAGATTATAGTTTTTTTTGCATTTATTAAGGGGCCTTTTTGCTTGCCATGCCTACGGGAATTTTTATTTCCTTTTAGATGGTCTCCAACTTCACCAATATAATAGTTACTATTAATGTTGAAGGTTTGATGGAACGTGAGGATGGATTCATAGCTAAAGTGACCCAAGAAGTTTATTCCCGAGATCTTTCACAAGGTATGTCTTCTTAAACATATTCAAATGTGGTTCTTCTCATTCTAAAAATTGACAATGCTTGTTGATGGCTTGAAAACTTTACATGATATGTTATTTTTCGAGGAGGGTTCTCCTTCAAAGCATTCTTAGATAATGGGTGACCAAGGCTTGGGTCTTACATGGTGTTTTCTTGGATGTTGTCTAAAACCTCACAAAGTCATCTTTACTTTTCTACTTTTCTAAAGCTAAGAATTCAAAGGCTATCATCAAACATGATCCTTGATTTGTCCATGCATCCTTGTTTATTTTTTTACCCTAGACTAGAGACTATATAGCCTATGAGGAGAAAGCTTTCCATGTCGGGCAATATGGGTGGATTTTCTTGCGTTGTCTTTTTCATGCTAGAATTTCTTGACCAAAATAGTGGGCACATTTTACAATGTCATTTATGTTGTGCCAGATAAGTCTTTCACCACTTATCCATAAAAACACATTTTTTGTCAAAATTAACATTTATAAAATATGAAGGAAACTATTGATGTTTTGATTAAATAAATGAAACACACAACATGTTGTTTATCTCAACTTTCTCAATACTTATATCAAGCTCCAACCTTATGACCATAAGATCGGACATTTTCCCCTTGTTACTCCTCACCATAAGCTCACTCCTTGTCTTAAAAAGAAGAGAGTTGGTCAACAATCATGAGTCATAAAAACAACTGGAATTCTAGCAATGATGGTGTGCCCCAAAAGCCTCAACAAGTAATGGTGGTTAACCACCTAAACATCAACATCGTACTATTTCAAAACCTTAGAACACATGTAAATTTGTTCCATCACATGGTGAGTCATCAAATGAGGTGAGTAAACTCAAGCTCATTAGAATGACACTTCTGACCTCTATGTTATTCTTAACCGAAAAATATTATATATTCTTCATCCTCTCCTTCCTTGGTAGTTCAACAAAGTTCTCATTTTTCATCTCAACATTTAGAAGAGATAGAGTATGTTTCAAATAAAAGAAGGCATAATATGCAAGTAATTCAACTAGGTAGTTGTAAAACCCTTCCAAAGGATGAATTCTTGCAAAACAACTATGCAACTCTTAAGGAGTTAGATAGTGATGATATGACTTGACTCTTTCCAGTAATTTTTTTCTCTTTGAATGTTTGAGTTTTGATAGACCTCACAAGAAAATATGATACTAGTGCTATGATGTTTTCACCCTTCTCTCTCCTAAATGACATAAAATTTAGTTGATGAAGGATACATGACCACACCAATAAAGCTTTATGGGTCTTTTTCAACATTAATAATCATTCATTTAGAGTTATTATTTTTTGCACTTCCGATGATGTTGTTGAAGGATCTTCCCTTTAGAGAAGAATCATTGATTTCCTACCACCACTTGGGTATTGTATAAAAAATTAATATGGTTGAAATGGTCTATGATAATTATTATGCTCTACCTATGAAATGGATAACTAGTGAAAGAGAAGCATGGTACTACATGCACGATAAATTAGGTTATTTTATCTAACTCTTGGTTGTGATCATGATTATATGTCATGGTATACATGGATAAATCTTATGGATTGATCTAACAAAGTTTACAAATGGATTGATAAAGAAATTTTGTTAGCATAATCTTTCTTAATCTTTCTTTTCATTTTACATTGGATCTTCTACCAAGTATTGGCTTTTTAGATCACTTTCCCATATGGCTTTGTATTGAATGACAATTTAATACACCCAAACATATCCCTATTGACACATTATCCCATATTGGCCTACATTCAATATCTTTGGAATTTGGAGTCATAACCCACACAACAAATAAGATGGATTTCTTGGTAGAATGGTGCTCTTAGATGCATATATCACTTCATTTACATTTATTCCATCTAATTGTACAAGTTAGATAGCATTGTTCATATGAGGAAACCATATTGGAGCTCTTCCAAGCCATTTCCACCTTAGAGGCTTGACTCTTTGCTCCTACCTTGCATCTAAGAGTTTCCAAGCTTTTCCACTAAATTAAAGTTGATAACAACCATGTTGCTAGGGGAGATAAAATTTAAGCTCATTTTCACAAGTTTAATATTGATGACAAAGTTTCAAAGGAATTCTTCCAAGCCATGCATGCTCGTCATACTTCTCAAGCCATAGAGAAATCAAATATGGTTAACATAATTATTTTCCAAAGACCTCTATTGATTACTCTATTGTATATCCCAAGACCTCTATAGAATGCAATCTATTCTACATAACTGATCATAAAGTAAGAGAGAGCATACACATTTTTTTCTAAAAATATTCATAAGAAATTATTACAAAACATACAAATTAGATAACTTTGTAGCTTTTTCATTGCAAGAAAAAATCAATCATAAATTTGTACACATTTTCTTAAATCCCTCTACACAAACAATGATAGACTAACAATGATAGACTAATGGTAATATGATTCTTTATAGGCTAACCTTTACATATTAATATCATATACCACTAGCATGCCAATTAAAGTGAGAAGATATTTTTTCATATGTCTTAGACTACAAATCTTTGCATTGAAAAGGAAGAAAAATTATACCTCATAATGAATGGAAATGAAGTGCATTTCAATTTTAATTTGAAATATCATTTCCATACTACTTTTTCCTCTATATATATAATAATCAACATTTTTAGGCTAGATAGTTTAAATTTCTACTAAATTTAGCATTTCCAAAATAAACATGGAATATTCTCCACCACATACAATGAACCTAGTCAAACCCCTTTGAATGATCCTCCCACACCTAAATCCTAAAGTAACTTTCTAGATATAGAAAACTCTTAAATTTAAATGTGACACTTGTCCATATTGTTTACAAGCATTCACAAATTACAATTTTGCAAAGATTATATTATAAAATGAATGTATGAATTGAAGGGGCTAAATCAATTTATTTACTCAATTAAAAAGCACAAGTAAAAATTGAACAAAGATTATAAAAAAACATATCTATTGAGGCAAAATAATGTTTCAAATATACAACTAAATTAGTTTATGTGCTATACCTAGTGAAAAGTTAAAGTTGGGCAAACTTTGAGGGTAATGAAGCATTGAATATGCAAAAAGATATTCTATATATAGAATCAATTTTATTAACATGTCAATATTTTTTAGGCCATTAAAGTGGGAACATGAAATCCACAAGCAACAACAATGAAAAGGAGATTTAAAGCATAACAACAAACCAAACCAAGAAAAGAAGTTTTCTCAATAAATTAATATAAGAATTAAGATTTCTCATTACTTGAATCTAGAATACAAATCATATAACAAGTATAATCATTTTTCTTTTAAATGTAGATAAATTTTCTCACCAAATCAAGTGAAGCATTAACAATCTCTATCACAAAATTAATAAGTAAGGTGCCCTAAGAAAGAAAATTACGAGTAAAAGACAACAAAAGTACACAATTTCAAAGAAATTAATATTTCAAATAAGAAGTTTCATAAGAATCCAATGTAATAAAAGAAAGACCCTCAAATTAATTTTATAAATACCCTCAAAAATAGTTTACAATTAAAAGTAAAACTATCTACATTTAAATCAAAACCATAAAGAAAAAATTTCTCAATTTTCTTCACTAATTCATCAATTTCACTATCCTTAAGTTTATAGATTTATTTACTTTATTGACTACAATGAATCTTAGTCTCTAGTTTAAATAAAAAAGATGGAATTAAATTGTGTTAGTGGATGGGAAAATTAAGGGCTATATCAAAAATGACAAGTCAATATATTAACATGATTTACATATTGGTTATAAAGAAATGTATAAGTCTATTATAATTTGTAAGATTTTTTATTAGCATGGCGTGATGTGTATTTCTTTGTTTGTTGAACTAGATGTCAATTTTATTCTCTATAAACATAAGTTTTGGAGCTACATGTTAGACCTATCATTCCACATGGAATGCCTATCAGTCTACATGGAATTAACTAAGGAAGATGGCAAAGGCAAAGAGATGTAGGAAATGTTATCTTAGTTGGATTAATTTGTGAGCACTTGAAGAATTTTAGCGATTTAGTCAAATCTTGTTGTAGATTTAGGGAAGAACACAAAATATAAACCAAGAAAGAAGCAAAAAGTCGTCTTTTTCTTTTAGATAATTACCTATTTTATTTGAAATTAAGTCTTGTAAAATCTCATTCTAAATTTGAGTAGTGTGAATGAAAATATCATGTCCTCCATTATAATTAAATAGCTTGTAAGATGAGACATATCATTTTCTCAATTTGAATTTATGCAATTAATATTCAGTATTTTTTAGACTTATAGGCAAGGGTTTGATTTAATTAAGAAAAACACTCAAAACCTCTTGAATTTCTTATATTTAAGATACATGATAAATTATGTTTAGTTAAATTGAATATTGCTAGCCCTAACATATCTTGCTCATGTTAATGTGTTAGAAATATTTATTAAGATGTTACAAGATCATCAATATTAAGTTAAGTGTTAGGGAAATTACTTTAATATATAAGATTTTATTGTAGTGAAATCTTTAAGGAGTCGCCCAAGTTCTTTATTAGCTTAATTTATAGTGTAGAGTTTCAATTTCTCCTTAATCAATTTTCCCTTTGTGTTAATTAATTTATAGTGTAGGTTTTCTAATAGTTTAACTAGTCCATATGAGTTCTATCAAAGCACTTAAACATGAAAATAAAACTAAGTTGAAGTATGCCTTAATTAAAAATTGAAATTAGGCAAAGTAATTTATCTTAAAGGCATCTAGCATTTAGAGACTGCAAGCTTCCACAATCCACAATTGTTAGAAAACAAACTTCAATAGAAGATTAGTGGAATTCATGTAAATAAAGGATATTTTCAAAAAACGGATACATAGAGTTATATTGAAAGCTCTAAGATTGTTACCTCCTACTTCCATACCACGGATGGCCAAGCTACAAGAGGCCCTTAGGCTTCATGTATGATCAAAATTAGTAGATTTGTTCTAATGTGTGCATCTCTGATGATACCATTTGATACCACGTCTCCATTCTTATTTTTACCTAAGCTTGAGCTACATCACCAAGAACACTTATAACTATCACCAAAACCATATGATTTCTAAAACTAACAAATTGATACACGTCACAAACAAAAAGGAAAAAATTAAAATCAAAATAATAAACTAACAATTATAATGCCTTAGATATAATGCATGAAGAGTGAAAACTAAAAATTTGTCAAAAATATACAATAAAGTGAAGCAAAGAAGGTAAAAAAAAAGCCACAAAATCTAAAGAAGCAAAACCAAAGCAAGGAATATGATTCTTGAAACCCAAATCTATATCAAACATTTACAAATAAGTGATACAAAGCAAGAACTAAAAGCAAGGGGAAAAAACTAAAGAAGCAAAATATTAAAGAAAAAAATTTAAAAACATTAAACCACATGCTTGAAACCTAAAGCACGTGTCTTCTATTGATACTCGCATGCATGAAAGTATTCAAACAATTTTCAAATGTCTATTAAAGATCAATTAGAAAATATTTGCATCAAAAAAGGAGGAAAAACTCTACCTAGAATAAATGGAATTGAGGTGTATTTAAATAGAGCTTGGACAATGGAAATTTAGTACTGGGATGCTCATTAAGGATTCGTGTAAAAGAATTTATAAATTAGATTTAGTAAATAGGATATTTCTATAAATATGTTTTCTTTTGCACACTCAATTTTATTATTTCTAAGAAGACATTTATTTATTAGTCTAAGTTTCTATGTTTAGTTGTGATCACGTATCTATTTCCTTCAACAAATCATTCCAATTATGGAATTCAACTATAAACTCACTTGATATTATAATTTAGACATAGTATTGCTTGTATTATGGAAACATCTACTTTTTTCTCTATCAAATTTAGATATTGAGACTCTTTGTTAACAATACATGTAAGGTGCATACTCATTCAAAGGAGTTTTAAGTGTATGATAGAGAGCTTGCAATGCATGTAAACCTTTTCACATAAATGAACTAATCAAAATATTTAAATGCAATTTTTTTTACTATATAATAATAATTTCTCGACATCATAAAGCTTTTGAAGTGAAAGCTTGCACAAATATAATCTATCAACTAATTAATTATTACTAAAAAGATCAACAACACAAACAAATCCTAAAATATCTATTACAACACACTTTATTATATACATTTACAAAATATAAGCTTCATTTTATTTTTTATTGGATAAATAATAGATATTCTTCCTCATTTAAAAAAAAATCCAAATAAACAATAATTATCAAACTTGTACAATAATGAAAAGAAAAGAAGTTGTCATTAAATGAACATACCATTTCCATAAAAAGCAAAGAAATTGCCATTATATGAACATATCCTTTCCATTCAAAGACAAATGAGTTAAATTTTGTGTAGCTTTTCAAACCTAGAAGTCTCCAACGTTGAGCCGAAGCAAGAATCAATTTAGCTAAAACAACTCAAACTTTACCTGTGTGTAATGGCTAAGAGCCTAAAGGGCTTCGAACAAGAACAATTAGAGAAAGAGAATAATTTAACACCACGAAGGCACGCTTCACCTATAAAATCCTCAAAGAACCAAATGCCTCTATAGTAGGGCCTGCTCAAATAGACCTTTAGAGGCATCTTCATGAACACTGGATTTAACGACAACAATAGGGAAATTCAATCGGTAATATGTTAAATTCAGCCCAACAAAATAGAGCATTTTGAAACACAAAGTCCCTTTGCTAGCTACATGAGATTGGACATGTTGTGGTAAGAAATAAATGAAAATATAAACATCCAATCATCAAGGCCATAAGCTAATACAAAAAGATTTGTATAACATATATATCAAATGTTTAAACATGCAAATACATCATAAAGGTGAGTGGTGATTTAGAGGCCCCCTCTCTCATCTCACTCTTAACCAACCTAAATTTGTCATTAGGAGAGTTATAAATCTTGATCTTGATCATTACTCATCCATTACAATCACCATCAATCTAAAAAAATGGATCAATTAATGGTGGACCAATGGGATCAAGCTATGAGTCGACATGAAGCAATTTGTATCACCCACAACAAAGTTAGAAGTTATCCTACAAAAATTTCCAAGTGCCTCATGATGTTACAAGTTTTCCCACAACAAAGTTTAGTGTCATATAGTTTGCTATAAGTTCACTTGTAGCGAATGATGAGTGATATGTTCCACTCCAACTATTGGTTGATTGCATCATCATTTCTACTCCAAATCAACCTAGAAAAATACTTTGTAGCTTGAATCACTTATGTTAGGGTGATTATATTGTTTGCACTAGTGTTGCAAGTTGGTTAAGCAACTAAAGAATATAAACAAGTGGTTTTTGTAGTTTCTAACTTAGAATCTTAAACAACAAAATAAATCATTTGTGGCCAAACAAAATATTATTTACACAAAGGACAAAATTCCCACAATAGTTACACAAAGGATAAAATGCCTCAAGTTAATTAAAATGCCCATTAGAGTGTCTACTAGTGGTAGTAAAAGTCAAAGGGGTAGTAAATAAAACACATGATTGCTTATTTTCCTTGAATGTGACTATTTCTTCTTGGTTGGGTGGTGATGGTTATAGGTAATGACCATTCCTTTTCATGAGTGTCATGGATATTGAAGGGACAAATGGATGGAGGAACATTGGGGAGAGAAATTTTTGTGTTGCATGGTAGGTGAAGCCATTATTTTAGGGTTTTTTGATAGAGAACTCAAGAAAATTCCTTTAGGTGACTAGATGAGTAGCCATTATTATCTTGTTTGGATAGTGGTAACAACTTATTCAACAAGTTATATATTGAACTGATGGGGTTAATGCAACTAAAAAGTGGGTATCCATTTTTTTTAAAATACTTGTATATGTAGCTAAGTATGTGGGAGCTTATTCTAGCCATATTAGCATGTTCTTACATGTAGGGAATCACTCTTTAGGTTGGATTTTTTACTCAAAGTGGGTTGTTTTAGGTTAAATCATGACATGAATAGTTTTGTGTGTTTATATTGCTTTTTATCCACACTTTGAGTGTAAAGATCTATGTTTTTCCTTGTTTCACATGTCATAATAGTTTGACAACCATTGTATATGAAGAAAGTGCTAGTCAAGGAGTGTTGAAAAATATTTGCACTAGAATCCATTTGCTAATGACTAAACATTGAATATCCACCATAGTTTATATATCAACTAATATCAGACATATTCATTCTTTTGTGTTTAATATTTATTAAGATATCCATATTCGGGGTCAAGGACATTAAAGAAGTTTGTTTGTCACTCTTGGTGAGTGAAGCTTCAAGGTTTTATTAGGATATTCCTTGTTAATCTATTTATGTGATGGAACAAATCATTCAAGGGTTGCATATTAAACTAGTGGGTCAATCCAGCTAATATTACTTTATTCTTGAAGGGATGGGGGTTTGTATTAATGATGTTGCTAGTTGATATTGTGGTTCATTCAAGAAATAGGAGGGCCAAGAAGAAGAAGAAGATATATTTCATCCCACAATGGTTTTATTCCATCAAAGAGCTCTTGCAAGTGTAGATGTAATAGATTAGTTCATAAAGAGATAGTGTTACAGGTCTAGTAGAAGCTCTAGTCATGTGAGCAATCTCGTCAATACCATGAGGGAATTGTAAACATAAATAATAAACCTTAGATATAGATTGCTCTTGGATTTCACTAATATTTATGAAGTTCTTTATTTTATTTTTAGCTTGATAATTTTTCAAAGAATAAAATTTCTCTAGTTAGGGAGGTGTAATTTAAATTTTGGATCAGGTAATGGTGGAATAGCAAGGTGAATATTCAATTTTATATGTAGCAAGTTGCAATTATACCCATGGAAATGATGTAGGTTCACCTACAAAAAATTATAAGTACTTTAGTATGCTACAAGTTCACTTGCAATAAAACGACGAATGATATGTTTCACCCCAACCATTAGTTGATTGTTACCATTCTTACTCTAGATCAACTTATTAGAATAATTTACAACTTGAATCATTTATATTAGAGCAATAACATTGCTTGCAACAATCTTGCATGTTGGATAAACAACTAAGGCATATAATTGGCCATTTTTGGTAGTTTCTAGCAACAACTTAGATGGTAAAATAAAATGTAAATAGCCAAAGAAAATGATAATTACACAAAGGAAAAAATTACCATGTGTTAATTAAAATGTCCATCAAAGTGCCTATTGGTGTTAGAGCCAAAGGGGGCATAGATTGAATATATGGGTGCATGCTCTCATATGTGTAGTTTATACCTCGGTGTAAAGAGATAAGAGAAATTTAGAAATAGTGCAATGGATTATAGTGATGCATGATAAAATTACAAGTACATAAAAAAAAACAAAAAAAAAAACTATTCATCACATTCCTATAATATATAGAATAAATCATTGAATATACTTATTATATATGTTTGTGATACATTAACACCAATATCTTAGCACACATTCATCTCTTTCTTATGTCCTTATTATATACAATCCATCTCCTTTTTTTGTATCTCTCTTATATCTCTTGCTCATACATATGTCTCTCTTCCTATATTATCTATTCATGTTGACTTATTAATCCTACTCATACTTCTTTATCTTCTCTACTATATCTTATATATACATCTTGTTATGTATATGGACATGTCCCTTTTCTTTGTTATGGCCCTTAGGCTCTATCAAAGGTTCGTTGTAGGTGGTGCATATCCTTGTGATGGATTTATCCTTGGTAGCCTTATTTAGGTTTTATTTCTTCGTGCTTCTAACCTCTAGTACCCTTCCAAGTTTTGACCATTGGGCCACCCTTTTAGGTTTTAATGGGAACAATGTGACTAAACCCATGTCTTATCCTCAAGGCATGCCATCTCAATTTTACAATTTAAAAATGTTGTTTGTTCTCAAAAATATTTGAAATTTTCTACCACATTTCTCAAAATTATAAAATTTATCTGTCTCAAGGAAATATATTCTTGTATATACCCCTTAGTTGTGTGTATGTGTTGTCCCACTAGAGAATGGTTTATTGCAGCAAATGAATGTGCCATAAGATTTACTAAGGTAACATCTCCATTTTTGATAGAATATGGAATTTCAATGGAGTCTACAAGTTATTTTTCTTCCACTTGTAGCATTGAAAATTGTCACCCTTGAAAATTTTGCACTAGGTTTAGCTCCCCCTATGTGCTTGGACTTAATTATGCATTTAATTGCCCATTTTATGAATATCTTCAAAAAATTAAAAGATGGGAATGAAAATATGAATTTAATTTGCCTCCAATGTTTAAGGCCTTGATAAGGATGGGTCTAGACTAGGGTGTCCAACGCCCTTGTCGAACCTTTTTTGGCCCCAATTTGAATGTCGGTGTTGACATTTTATTATTTAAAATTTTGAATTTATTTGTTAGCTATCGGTATTTGATTTTTGAGAAATTAGAAGAATTGCATATAAATACAAATAATTTTCACCATTTTAATCCTAATGAATCATAGCACTTTTATTGAACAAAATTGAACATCCTAAAGCAATCAAGAGTAGTCAAGAGCAGAATTATTAGAATTATTGCAGCATTTTTTCAATCAAGTATCATGTTAGCAATGCATCATGTTTTTATGTAAGTTTGTTCATGTTTTATGTCTATTTGTTTTGTGAGTACTAACACTTGTAGGACTTCAAATCAAGAATTAATTTCTCCTTGAAGGTGATGAGTACATAACTTCAGTTCGTCAAGGAATACAAATCTGAGTAGCGAGTTAAACCAATTTTTCAATCTATCACTTGTTATCATTTAGCCTCTACCCAACCGAGGGTAAGCTCTCTATTTACATCGTCATAGTTGTTATGGAGGTAGAAATACCAAAACAAGGTGTGACTTAGGTAAGCCCCTATACTGCACAATTCATCCCCCTCTTTTTGTGTGTAGTTTTTTAGACTTGAAGCAAATTGGAGGGAGATTGAAGACTAATTGCTCGTTCATGCATCCAAGCCCTAGAAGTTGTCAAATCAAGGAAAGTGGATTTTATTAGCAATAGACAAAGTTCCAGCAGTGACCCTAGAAGAGAAGGACTTGCAGATTAGGAGAAATAATATGTGAAGTCAAATTTTGAATAGCAGTCATCCAGTCTAGGGTGCCCAACACCCCTGTTAAGCTATTTTTGCCCCAAATTTATATGCTAGGTTCTTCTATGTCTACCTTCTTATTTTATACAATCTTTTTATGTTTGTCTATTTTGTATTCTTTTGAAATCTTAACAGTTTGTTGCATTTTCGTAAATAACCTATGAACATCATTGCATCATAAAATTTAGTCAATTAACAATCAATCAATCATGCCAACACATCATCTCCCCACAAGGATTAAAACCTCAATCTACCATTTTGGCTCATCCATTGAAGTTTGTAGCCAAGTGGATATTGAGATCACTTTTAATCCTTAAATGTCCCTAATTGGAAGAAGTTTGATTTAGGATCTAGATCCCTTTTTCCAATCAAACACCACCAAGGGACATGTAAAATATTCAAGGAGCAAATTGACTACCTCCCATAACCTTTTGACCTAGTATCTTAGGCTTTCCCTTTGATCCTATACCTACTAGTGTTGATTATGAAAATTCTCTATTTCTACCCTTTATTTGCTATCCAAGTCCTTCATTGCATCATAAGATGGAAAGTCATACATTACATAACTTCTAATATCATCTAATTATATTCTTAGTGGTGATAATTTTTTTGGGTTGAAACTATGTGTCAATTTTTACATCAACATTTCAGATCATACTCCATGATCCATCATTGAGATGAGATGCAGTTAGAGAGAAGAGTGAAAAGAGTAGTAGCAGACCTGGATAGATAAATAGGTGAGGGGGGTTGGGGGCTAAGGATGACACTCAACCTTTTATTAGATAACTCAAGCTATAAAATTATTGATCCAAATTAGCCAAAAAGGTTAAGTCTCTTTGCCACCCCTCTGTATGTTGAAGGTATATCCAACAAAATTTCTAAGATCCTCCTCAAAAAGGGTCTCAATTTCACCTTCAAGCCCATCTCCACATTAAGAAATCATATCCCTTCCCCCAAAGACACCCAATACTTATACCTCAATCCGGGTGTCTACAAAGTGATGTGTTCCTGTGGCATCGATTACATCGGGGAAACAGGTCACTCTATCAACACCAGAATGAAAGAACATTGTGCTGACATAAAACATAAGTGTGTCTCAAACTCTACCCTAGCAGAGCACTCCTCCAAGTTGAAACGTCACATTGCTTTAGAAAACATCAAAATCTTGTTCAAAGAAGACAACTACTTCAAGGGGAAGCTCAAAGAGACCATTGAAATCAACAATCACCCCTCCAACCTCAAGTGAGATGGGGATTGGAATCTTAGTTTCTCTTGGAAACACCTTCTAAATAGCCTCAAAGATCTCCCTCCTTGTCATTACTAATTCCCCTCCATCCTTATGTCATTTGTTTTTACCCTCTTCTTTCTTTCCCCTTCATCGGTCTCTTTTCCTGCTCCCCATTCTTTCCCTTTTGTTCTCCCTCATTCTTGCTCCCTTTCTTGCACTTTCATTCTCGATCTTGTCATCTCCCTCTCTTTTTTAATTATTTTTTCAATGGGTCTATAGTATTTTGTAGTATTTCACCCTTTAGTTCAATTATTATTATTTATTTTATATTAATCTTTTAATTATTATCTTTATTTTTCTAATAAAATAGACTTTTTAGTTTTTCCCTCCTTATTTATTACCTCCCTTCAATAATTCAGTGCTCTATTGACTTTGTTATTATCCTAGTCCTTAATTTTCTTCTTTATTTTTTGGTCCCCGTCATTTTTTTGTTTTTTATTTAGTGGTATATTATTTTAATCAATTTTCTATTTTGGGTTTATTTAATTGTCATGCCTTTATTTAATAAACTATATCAATAATTTATAAATCTTGTTATTTATTTGAATTTTTTTTTGTATCATTTGTATATTAATTTAATAGGTGATTTCTTTTAAATTTTTTATTATAGAATTTTCTTTACTCTCTTTTATAATATTGTCATATTTTAGTCTATGTCTTTACATCAATCTTTTTTCTTAACTTCTATACTTTTATTTTTAGTTTTCTATATTTTTTGTCTGAGATTCTTTTTTTCCATTTTTAGGATCTTTCTCTCTTTAATTTTTTGAGCTTTTAATTTTTGTTTGAATTTTTTAATAATTTATACAATAGTCTATGATATTTTAATGATCTATTATACAATAGTTATTCCTTTCCTCTTTAATCTTATACAATAGACTATCTTGATTATCTATTACATAATATTATCTTGCTATTTTATTCTTCTTTCTTTATTTAGTTCATAACTATTCATGGAGACTCTATAACTATATTGTAATATATTTATTATTGAATAATACATTGAGTGTGGATGCTTTTGGAGGTTGGTTTTTTCCCTCTCGAATTTTGTCCCAAGGTATATCTTGTGTTATCTTATGGTATATCTTTTATATTTGAATTATGGTTATTATGTAAGCTTTTATGCATGTTTCTCTGTAATGGGGTTATGTAGGAAATGGTTTGATCAACTCGGTACTATTTTCCTAACAAGTTATGAATGATATCTTTGAGAAACTTACCAACAAGGGAGCCAAATTTATATATTCAACAAGAAACACATAGTTAACTTGCGAGAGATTCAAATATTTATGAGGGTCACTTTTTCTAAGGAGCTTTGAAAATACAGTCTTTGAGGGTACAAAAACTATTATCAAGTTCACTAATATTTGATCTTTTTCTTTTTATTTTAAATTAGAATTTTTCTTATTAATTGATTTCAAATAAAAACAACTTCTCCACAATATCATAATTAAATTTTTATAAGTTTTTGTATTGTTATTAAGAGATAAAATAAATTGCAAGAAAATGAAACACTAGGGGAGAGGACCCAGTAGTTGAGCACCCAAACTTTGCACTTCTCAAAAATCTTATATGGAAATTTCAAATCACTCCTAATTTTTTAAAACAACTTACTTGGTAAGTCCCCTGCTTATAACTAATGTTTGAGGGCCACATCATCAAAATGATGCCATATTAGCATTCTTTTTGTCAAGGTGTCGAAAAAGACCCAAAAAAAAGTGAGATTGATACTTGTGCACTAAATCATGTTTGATTGGTGCATTGATGTGGCATCACATGATTTGTTGCTTTTTAGATCTAAGGAATACATTTCATTCAATTATGAGTAGTGATCATCAACACTAACAACTTTAAAGTCATAACTATTGGTCCAATATTGTTAAAAATATTGAGCATTAAATCAACAAATGCTATATCAACTATTGGAACATGCTCAAGTACTGCGTCCTCTCCCCTAATATGGTGCATGTTCAAAATTGTCAATAATGCAAAAAATTGCAAATTGCAGATAAGAATCCCAATACAAATCCTCGCTCCCCACTAAAATCAAAATTGATGTGTCTGAAGAAACCAAAATTTATATTGAGATGTTATTGAAAACTGTAATGATTTTTCATTTCATCAGTCTGAAACAATCTAGGGCGTCCATCAATCAATGGGCTTAGGAAAAATGGAACCCTCAATTTATTTTGAATTTCCTTCCCAAGGGCTTCTTTGTTGTTGTCTTTCCAACCAAAGAGGAAATGGAATCTTTTTTTTTGGATGGTATTTGGATGATAGGATATATGCCCATTCATATGAAAAAATGGGAGAAAATTTTTAACCCTAGTAATTTTGTGCCCTACAATCGCCCCCTTTGGATTCACTTGTATAATCTTTCGTTAGAGTACCATTTTTACAGGTGTTTAAAAAATATAAGAAGAATGCTTGGAACTTTTATTGATTTGGATGTTGATATCATGGAAAATAATTCTTACATTTATGCCAAACTAAAATTGGTTGCAATAAAAGAACTTCCCGAAGAAATCATCCTAGTGATGGGAAACAAGTCTTGAATTCAGTAAATTGATATCAAGGAAAGAAAGATTTTTTCCCTATACTATAAAAAATGAAATCATCTATCTGCAATGTGTTCTCACCCCCTTCATAGGAAAATAAGGTTTTGAAAGAGAAAAGTGAAGGAAAACCTAAATCCTGAGGAAAATGTGGCCTAGAGAAAATTGCCTTTGTTGTTCAAAATCCTTCTACCCTTCCCAACTCTCAATCAAAGAATCAGATTGTTTCTTCTTCCAATTTTGATGTATTGGTTTGTGGTAATTTCCCTACCTTGGTTAATATTATTTAGATCCTTCATGCGCTCCACCAAGAAAATAAATCCAATCCTCTACAAGTTGATTTAGGGTAGGTCCCTGTGCTATTGCTTATAGCTTATTTTGGCTAGCAGCCACTACTCAATTTTTTTAGGGGTAATTTATGGGGCTGGTGGCCCCATGAATTTTAATGAACACTACTTATTTTTAAGCAAATATCTAAAAAATATACAATTATTATTTATTTGCATGTATGAATGAATAATATCAATAACAATTTTTGTAGATAAAATTTAGAGGGAAAAATTGGAGGCAAATGAAAAAGAGGGAAAGAAATTTATGGAGCCACCTCAAAGCTTTTTCAATATGTAGATGTTGCTTATTTCCAATCCTCCATTCTTTCACAGCTTATTTTCAATTCCTAAACAATAGTTGCTCCACCAAAATAGGAAAGATTTTAAATTATCCTTTTCCCACAATTTTAAATTTGCATGGGAACACTCCAAATGCTTAAATATATGCAGAAAATGCACTTAAGCGGTTACATGGGGACATGGGGTTAGATTGGCTCTCTGGCGAGTTTGATGAGGAAGATGAATTACGATTCTTTGACCCTAGGTCTATTGATCAATTTGCATTAAAGATTCTCAATCCTAACCTAAATTTTGATAAAAATAAAGGAAGAAATTTGGATGCAACACGAAGGGCTAAAGATGTTGTGGCTGAAGGAAAAACAACCATAAATGAATTTTTAAAAACTAAGGGAGGAAGCACAACGAAGGTCATGATGTGGAATGTTAGGGGCCTCAATGCCCCAAATAAATGATGCTTGGTTAAGAATCATCTATAAACAATAATCATTGATATTATCCTCTTTCCAGAGACTAAGTTCTCAATGGAGGAAGGTAAAATTCTCACTAAATAATGCTTTGATTGGGATGTTTGGTTCGTTTCTATTGACGATGGCATTGGTACTCTTTGGAGATCTTATTGTATTCATGTTGAATAGTGGAAATAAAACAAGTTATGGTTAGCCTCTAGAGTCATTCACTTGGGTTCAAATTATTTTTTCCTAATCAATGTGTATGGACCAAACAAAGTAGACAATAAGAAAAAGGTATGGTCTAAAATTACCAATTTCATTTCTTCTTATTGCAATCATGGAATTGCTATCTAGGTGGTGAATTTAATTCAATTATATCCCCTATGGAAAAGATGTGTAGGATCTACCATGCTGATCAAAGACGAGAACTTCAAAATGTTTATAAGTGACAATGACCTAATGGACATTCCACACAAAATAGAGTGTTTACCTAGACAAACCATAGGAAAGAATTCACTAATATTGCAGAAGGTTTAGATAGATTCTTCATCTACTCTTCCTAGTGCCAATTTTTAATAACATTGGATTCTATGATTCTACCAATTTCAGGTTCTGATCATTTTTTGATCACTCTTAGTCTGGCTTGAACAATTGTACTCTTGCTCGTTGCCCATTCAAATTTGAAAAGATGTAGCTAAGAAATGACTCCCTAAAAGGTCTCATGAAGTATTGGTGGTCAAAGGCACAAATTTCCAAAGGATATAAAATATTAAAGTTTATAAAAAAATTGATTGTGGTCAAGCAAAAGTTGCAGAAATAGAATGTAAGCAGCTTTAAAAACATATTTCAAAAAAAAGAAATATTAGAAGCACAATTAGAATTCTTAAATCATATTTATTTATTTGTCATGAAATCACTTCTAAGGACTACAAACAAGAGAAAGAACTTATGAAAGCCCACTCCAAAATTCTTTCCCAGGAGGAAGTCTTTTGGAGATCAAAATCAAGAGATACTTGGCTTAGAGATGGAGATCTTAATACAAATTTTTTACAACTCTACAAAAATTAGAAGATCACATAACAAGATTACCTTAATTTATTAAGTGGACGACTCTCTTCTCAATGGGTCAAAAGATATTCAAATGAAGGTCATTAATTTCTTCTAGAATTTATTGGCAGATCCCAATGCTACAAATTTACACAACCAGGACACATTCCTCAACTTCATTCCCAATTTAGTTTATGATTCAAACAATAAGATATTAATGGATCCAATTATATCGAAGAATTCAAAATGGATACTTTTCTACTCCATCCCGATAAGTTGCTTGTTCCCGATTTCTTTTTTACTTTGTTTTATCAAGAATCCTGGGATATTTTGGGTGATGATCTTTGGTTGGCTATGGAGAACTTAAGGAATTCAAAGAATATTTTAAAGGATATCAAAACTACATTTATTGCCATGATTCCCAAAAAATCAAGTCCATATTCTTTCAAGGATTTTTTATCGATATCACTTTGTAATATCACATATAAAATACTTTCAAAAATAATTGCCAACCGCCTAAAACACAATCCTTTCCAACATCATCTCAGAGGAACAATGTGGCTTCACAATGGGTAGAGATATTATTGGCAGTATAGTAATTGCGTAGGAAAGTCTCCATTCCATCTCCTTTATTAAACAAAGTAGCATGATTCTAAAACTGGATATGAACAAGGCATACAATTGAGTGAACTAGAAATTTTTATTGAACACTTTAAAGAGACTTGATTTTCACATGGACTAGATTCATTGGATTTATAACTACATCTCTAATGTGAAATATTTCATAATAGTAAAAAAAAAATCCCCTTTCAGCTTCTTTAATCCTACGGGAGGGCTCTTTTGAGGCAATCATCTTTCCCCTTTTCTTTTCATCATCATGGTCAAGGCTCCTGGGAGAGCATTTAACTTTTGTTCTCTTTAGGGTAGTTGGGTTGGCGTTCAAGTGGAGGATCAATTCCCTCCCATTACTCACCAATAGTTTGTAAATGATACAACATTTTATGGGGAAGCAAGCTTACAAGAAGCCACCACAATTCAATACCTCTAAGAGAAATATTCCTCTGCTTCTAGTCATCTTATTAATAAGGAATCCAACATATTTTTCTTTAACACAAGGAAGGCTCTTCAAAGGCGTCTCATGTATTTATTGGATTTTAGAATTAGTGCTCTCTCAAGAAAGTATTTGGGAGTTTTTTTTTCAAAGAGGAAATTAAAACAAATTTGTGGGAAGGAACAATAAATAAGTGTAGATTTAATAAAGTATTAGCTTGGCATGAGTGGCGAATTTCTCTTGCTAGGAAAATTTAGATGATTAAAACAGTCATATAATTTGCAACTGGGCAATTTAGCAATTGTCATGTACTCAACTTACAAGGAAGGTTGGATGTCAATTGGAGAGCATAATGAAAAAGTTCTTGTGGGAGGGATCTAATGAAGAAAAGTGAATTCCCTTTTGGGTGGTAGACAATGTTAAAGACAAGGACGCTAGTGGTATTGAAATAAGAACAGTGGAAAACAAAACTTGGCATTAGGGGCTAAACTCATTTGAAAAGTGTAGGCCAATCCCTCTATAAAATGGTGTCAATTATTAAAGAAGTACTTGGATGTTGAAGAGAACGAGTTGATATTACAAATGGAAATCCACCTCATGGCTTGAATATTTGGAATTTCATGTTGAGTTGTAGATCTTTGATAATTGACCACTTATCATGGGTGATAAACAATGGCTTAAGGTTTAGTTTTGGTTGGACTCTTGGAATGGTCATCCCCCGCTAATTGATGTCCCTAATCTTGTTGTATATTGGGATGAAATTTTGAACATTCAAAATGTGTTTATTAAGGATTATTTAAATTAGTCTTGTAGTAGCTCTAGCTAGGACTGGATGAAAATAAATATGTTTCCTCTTCTTGCAAATCATAAACAAATATTATGTGAGGAACTCAAGAGAATAAATATTATCCTAAACCAAAATGAAGATAGAATAATATTGGACGGATTTCAAATTTAGTCTTTATTCTACCAAGCTAGGTTATAAGCTTCAGTCGCTCAAGGAACAAGAATGGGGTTAGCCTACTAAGCTTTGTTGGAGTAGATGGAATTTACTAAAGGCTAGTGTGTTCACCTGGTCAACAATACACAAATAGATTATCTCTAGTGATCACATAAAAGCTATTGGCATCACATTTCCATCTTGGTGTATGATGTGTAAAAAAGATGATGAAATTGTCAATCTCTATTAATTTACTACACCTTTGACAATCATTTTTAGGGTTGGATTTGCAATAGCCTTAATTGGTATAGTGCCCTTCAAAATGATATATATGATATTTTCATGGGTTGGTCAAGGTTTTGGAATTCTACTTAAGAAGGAATTTGGGTCACTCATCCATTTATTCTAATATAGGAGATTTGGGAAGAAAGAAATTACAAAAAAAATCAAGAAAAAAAGAATTCAATCAAAATGGTGATTAAAAAAATTGAAAAAGAAATTTGTGAAGTGGTCAGGGAAAAATTATCCTCGTCTTCTCCAAAACTATTTACAAGTTGAGATGGTGATACCATTGAGAGATGGAACTCCCTTCAAATACTAGTATTCCAAAAACAGTAAACAAAGCCAAAATCAAATGGTTCCCCTCGCCGTGTGAAAGATTAAAAACGAAATTTTATGGTGCTTCTCAAGATAACCCAAACATATTTGGGGTAGGGGTGGAAATTAGAGACGATAAGGATGATCTTATTTGAACGGTTGCCAAAATCTTCCAATTTTGACTGGTCTACAACCATGCAAGAAATGAAAACTAACATAAATTGATATCAAAAGGGATTCTTAAGTTTGCATCAACTCTATTTGAGTTGAAAGGTAATAAATTGAAACTTAAAAATAAACTTGAAATTACTTGGTCTTTCCTAGATGATATGGAGAATAAATGTATCTCTCATTGCTATCGTGAAGGCAACTGAACTGCAATTTTTTTTGGCAAATAAAGCATGTGAGTTGGGCTGTGAGGAGGTTGTTTTGAATTTTTGTAAGAAAACCGTAGTGAACAAGATACAAAACAACCTCCTCAAAGCCCAACTCACATGCTTTATTTGCCAAAAAAAATTGTAGTTCAGTTGCCTTCACGATATGAATGCCTCAGTTTGTGTTTGCTACAGTTTTCCCAAGTATTTTACCTCAATTTTGATCCCCTGTCATTGCTGACTATTCTTTGGTAGTCTACAATTATGATACTACTGTAGGGGCGGCACGTCAAATCCTTTTTTTGATTTTAACATTTTTGATCCCTCTCCATTGAACAATGCTGGAAGATTTGTTCAGAACAGTGAATCTATCTCTTGTGAACTAATTGAGTCGTTTCCTTACACCTTGGATTTGGCTAGGTATTGCCCTTATCTTGATGTTCTCCAACCAGTAACATTGCTATGATATTTGATTTTTCTACTGCTCGTCACAAGGAGTGGCAGAAATAGTCTATCAATTTTTTTAGAAGGTATTGAAAGTGATAATATGGAGGTATTTAACTTCTACATTGCCCAGATGGAGCATTTGTTGTCGCCCATGTAAGTTGTTTGTGATTTTCTAGTTTCAGAAGGGCTTCGCTTCCTTATTCTCCCCCACTCATAGATGGCCATTTTGTAATTCTCACTCATTGTGGAGGACGCTCTATTACTACTAATTATCTATTAAAAATAAAATAAAAAATCTTTTCTATTTTTTCAATGTAGTCTTCACTAAATTTTGAGTATGGGAATTAAATTAACTGCATTCATATATTTCTATTCTTTCAGATTATATATATATATATATATATATACATACATACAGAGGCTCAGCAGCCGTATATATATATATATATACAGAGGCTCAGCAGTCGGGATCCCCCGTCCGCAAGAAGTCCCACCTCTTAAACCCGCGGAGTCAAACCCGAGACCAATGGGGAGCAAACCCACTACTCAAGCCAACTCTACTACTTGTGCGGGCTATTATTTTTTTATATTTTACAAATTCTTTGTTAAATTCATAATTTATTGAATGATTTAGTTATTATAGGTTAACTCATCTTTGTAATTTGTTTGGAATTACTTTTATCTTATCCTTGAAGCATGATGTTTAATTTGGTTGATCCAAGCTTCAAAATCCTTCTAAATTGTTCTAAAATTCTTTCTTTTTATTAGTAAATTAATGGTTATGAATTATTTAGGGTCATTACAAAATCTAAAGTACCTTGTATTGCTAGCTTATAGAGCCAAATGTTAAGGGATAAGTTGGAACCCAAAATTGTTATGAAAATCCATGACTTTATGTTGACCTTGTGTAATTATTGAAATATGTATCATAGCATTACTTTATCATTTCAAACATGTGTCTGTCACTTTTTCATGGTACAATATTACAACACATAGAAAAATTCATGAGTGCCAACAAAGTAGACATGCACAAGTAGAATATGTTTATATATCAAACTTAGTCTAACATTTGTCTAGAAATATGTGAGATGTAGGTTTTAAATTAAGTTAAAATATCTATGAATAACTATATAAATAAAGCACATAGAAAATAATTTTAAAGAAAATGTTGTGGCATGCATCCATGAACATAGCTAAACAACTCTCACATATTGAAATTAGAGAGAAAAATACATTAAAAATTAAATGATTAATAATTTCATATTTCTAAATGATGTGTTAAGGAAATGATCTTAATGAAAATTATATACTTGAATTTGAGATTCCCACCAAAAATAAATAAAAAGCACAAAATAAGTTATGAGTTAACTATCACCTTGATGATAGTAATGTGAAAAAAATGTTTTAAAAGAAAATTATGAATTAGTCCTTCATAAGATTAATATATATTGTGCCACTAGTATCTTTGAAATTATCATCAATATTAATAAATTAAAATACTTTCAAAGTTGCTTCTTTCTTATAAAAGATCATCAAAAATTTATTAAATTATCACTCATAAAACTCTTGAAAACTACTCACAACACTTAAAGGTGGTACCAAATAGCCAATAAAATTAAATATAAATAGTTGATAATACTATAAATATGTGTCTATTAGCCATTTGATAACACCTTTTGATGCTTTTACCAATATCTAACACTCATGGTTATTTACTTTTGATTTATGTGCCTAATTGGAGGTATCTTGCTTCCTATCATTCTATAAGCTATCATCCTCACATCTTATTCCATGAATCCTAGTATTTTTATATAATAATATATGTCTATATTCCTACCTATTAGGTTTATAATGATTACTTCATTTTAGGTTTTTTGTGTAAAGATATCTTTTGAATTCCTATACACTGGGTTTATATGATCACATCTTATCCTTTCCCTATAAAATAATAGAATTTTCAAACTTTGTAATTTCTTTTAACTATTTTTTACACTTGTTTTATGCATTACTTTTTACTTGTATTTTTAACCCTTGTTTATCCCTTGTTAGTCTTGTGGATCTTTGTATAGCCTCACATGTTTATGTTTTCTCCTTTGTATGTGTTTAGAACCTTATGTAAGCCTTGTTTATCCTTATCTATGTGATGTTTATCTTATCAACCAAACAATTAATTTGTGCACGTCTTCCTCTTATGTGCTTTGGACCCTTATCTCTGTCTTATTCCCTTTGCATCTCACTCCTTATGATTAAATTAACATGATACCACCACATCTAATACTATTCTTACCCCCTTTTCCTTCCCATAAAGTTTGGGGTCTAGCCTTAAATGTCATTTGTGCCCACTTGGGACATTTCCACTACTAAGTGTGCTCCTTGACCAACACAAATGGTTTTGGTGAGTTTTACAACCAAAATTTATGAACACTTAATTAATTACCTATCTACCATATTTCTTGCATTCAATTATCAAGGATACTTATAGAAACCTATAAATAGACCCCATATTGCTCATATTTGAATCTTTCACTTTCTTTGGTTCTATGAGTTCTTACAATTGAAGATAGTGACTTTATTGTGCAAGTATTCTCTTGTAAGTGCTCTTACAAGAGATATTTATCAACTTGGAGTTGAAGTTTATGCTTTTGGATCTTTCTTTCTCTTTAGTGTAACCCTCTTGTAGCTCTCTTTTTCCTTTTATCCCTAGATGTTGTCCATCTACTTTCTCCCGGTCCTTGACTATTAAGATACTCCATTTTCATGTCCAAGTATACATACATATTTCTATTAGGTTACTTTCCCAATCCAATCCATCAAAACCATTCATATCATTTTTTTTATCTTTGTTTTCAACTCCTTGCATGTTCATTCACCATTGTTACACCTAGATTTTACCTTGTGTTATTAGGATTTAATTTATCTTACCTCCCTTGTTACACCTTTTCATTATCTAAATTTTAATACATGCATTTTCCATATCATTACATGTGGAGTTTTATTTTAATACCCATGGGAGGGATGGTCTATGCAATCTCCCTATAAACTTTTATATTTTGTGGGTTTCTACATCAAGTTTTCTTATAAGTGATTTAAGAATTTTTCTATGTTGATTGAGTAGTCATGAAAAACTAGACAAGTAAAGTGTCAAACAAATCAAAGTTGCTAGATAAATTTGGAGTCAATTTGAGCCTTGGACATCTACACTATCCACAGTGCTACCCAAGGTGCATCCTAAGGACATCTACACCACCTAAGACACCACTTTTACAAAAGACACATCAAATAACCTCTAAATTTTGTTTAGGGTTTTATATAATAATCTACTTTCCATTTTTACTATTAGATATAGTTTCCATCAACTATATGCATTTCAATTTATGAAATTTCTCTCCCTTACAAAGGCTTTTTGTAGAGGTTTTTCTTTCATGTATGTTTTCTTTTGTTGCGATTTTTCAAAATTAGTAGATTAAAAAAATAATTTAGGCATCAATTATAGTTGTCCTAGAAATTTGAAGTCAATATAACCCTTAGACATCTGCACCAACCATTGTGTTGCCAAGGGTGCTCCTTGAGGACATCTACACCACCTATGGAACCCCTTAAGGACATTTGCACCACCTAGGGTGCCTTTCATGGTTATTTGTACCATTGCCAACACTACTTTTGTAGAATACTCATTAAAGAACCTCCAAACATTTCACAAACCTCTATGAAGAATTTACAAGCATGTCCATTTCATCACTTCCTATTTTCTAGGTGCACAAGTTCCATTTTTCTTATTTCCCTCCTTGTTTCTTAGTTATTTTCCTAGTTTTTATTTTTAATCTCGACTACTTGTACTCGCTTCTCTTCAAAAAAAATTAAAATTTATATGTTTCAATACTTTATTTGTATTTTTAACTAGTTTGTTTAATAGAAATAATCTAACTTAGACCCTAATCAACAACAAAAATAGTTAATTTCATTCCTTCACCCCAACTTACTTGCATACAACTAATTAGAGGGGATCTATTAGGTCAATATTGTTCCTCAAATGAATACGGTTACAAGTGGCTATCTTATGATCATTCATTTCCAATTGGAACCATGTTTTTATTAATTCCACAAGTAGAACTTTACCATTTCTCTTAGAAAGTATCATATAACTACCTCTTAGTGGCACCTTACCAATTGGTTTGTGACAGTACCCTACTTTCACTGAGACATTTTTTTACTATGGTAATTACCCCCTTAGTAGTGCCCCATAACTATCCCAAGTAGAATCCTATTTTAGTTTTTGTTCATAAATAGTTAGCAATTATGTTTATGCTTTTTTAAAAGCTTTCAATATTCTACTCATTATATATTTTTCTTAAAAGCTTGCAAGTTTTTAGGTGAAATTCTCATTGTGATAAAATATAAAGAAGTAATATCCTTATCCACATCCTTTGCATGTTTGCTTGTAATTTACTTTCATGTTTCCTACATGTTTTAATTTAACATGTATCTTTGTATTAGATCACATGCAAGTAAAAGTAGAGACAAATTTTAATGGTGAAAATTTCATACCTTGCACTTTTCCTTTATATAATGATAAATGTTAAAGTGGTGCTTCTAAAAATTGACATATGAATTGGGTCTTACCAAATTATTTTGAACTCATTCACAAGAATCAATTATAATCCTTATTTTATTCATTTATTGCAAGTTTAAAATTCATATTCAATGAGATTTACTAGGTCATTTATACAATTTGCAAAATGGATCAAAAACTTTTACAATTAAAATTAAAATTTGGGCCCATGTTCTATCATGCTCATTCTATCATGCTCATTATCTATTATATGTCAACTCAAAGAACGAAACATTTCACTTGCCACCTTTGGAGTTTAATTTAAGGGTAAACTTCAATTCATTTGAAATCAAAAAGGGTATGCGTCTAACATTGAAAAAGGCATCCATACATCAAGGAGAATCAAAAGTATTATCATGTGACATCAACACTATATCAATATTTTATAGCATATTTTATGACTACCTACTATATTTAATCATTATACTAGCTCATTAAATTAGTATCATGACAAAGGGATAATATTTTTAAAATAGTAAACTTATATATCCACACTACCATTTTCATGTAGGTTATAGAAATTAGGGTGAGTAGGTTATAGACCCAAAATCTAGTAGATTTTACATAACATAAAAGGATCATATTTTATATACACATTATTGACTTGAATATTTAGATAAAAAATTTACTAATTCATATCCAATTTTAACATGCTTGATTTTTTGATACTCGGGTAAATCAATTGGAAACATATGGAAGAGTCAAATAAACATCAAACTAAGAGTTATGCATCCTAATTATTATTTAAATTCCAACCATTTGTTTTATTATCATGATTAGTACCAAGTTTTGTTCCTAGGGTTATTGTTATTTTAGATAAATTAATTGATTTACCCTAGGCTCCTTTTGAGAATATATTTAATTTTAATGAGAAAACACCTCTCTATTATTTATCTATGTTAATCAAATAAATGAAATCTATTGGCAACAATTAACCTAGATAAATGGAGCTAGGATTGATAATTGAGATTACTAAAAATTAATGATAAATTTAAATAAATTAAATGAAATACTTAGGTCAAAATGTGATGATGGGAGTCAAATGTTAGAGGTTAATTCATGAAGTTTTTTAAATTTTAAGGGACACTTAGACAAGGATCTTTAATTTTATAAATTGACCATGTTTAAGTTAAGTTCACCTATAATAGTGCAAACTTGGTGTCCACAAGTACAAATTTGAATTGGTGTGCATACCTAATTTGGAACTCCTAATTGTGATATGGAAAAAAGTATATTATTATAACCTGCTTACCTCTATTTTTTTATATTTGAACATGTGTAATGATTGACAGTGTTTAGGAACACCTTTGGGGAATCTATTGAATTGTGAAGGTCAAGTTCTCTTTAGTTAAACCCTTGTTAAGTTAGCATTATGAATTTGAGTGAAAATATTGAGGGTAGTAAGCAAGTGTCTAATAAGGATGTCCTTTTCATATTCCAACATGATTTCAAATGAGTGGGTGAGTGTCTTTAAATACAACATGACACCTAAATCAACACAAATGTGTGTTAGGTTGGCTCACAATGACTAGTGAAATGGTTGAAAAGTTCTATTGTGGATTTTGAATTTCAAAATACGAGGTTTAGATCTATGACTTTAGAAGTGATATAAGTCAACTCTACAAAGATGGATCTAATCCAAGGTGATAAATAGTGGACCTAGGGATCATAAAATCAAATATAGAGATCAATGATAAAGGGGATTAAGATTAGGGTATGGTGATTCACAAGAAAAATTCACACAATAAGATGCCAATTGTTAGGTAGTTATTAAATTTAGGACTATAATCAAAGCAAACCAAAAAATAGGGAAAAGGTTATGGGTATGTAATTTTACCATTACATCTTGCTTTGATTTTGATATGCATGCAAACTACTAGAAAATGCATGTCAAAGTAAAACAAGAAGCCAATATGTAAATTATTATTTTTTAGATAGTCAAAGGATATGATTTTATATAAAGTGAAAAATCAATTCTTGAAATATGATTGTCATAATTTCTCGATAGAAACTTGCAAATGCTCATTAGATAAATAAAAAGAATAGATTTTTAAAAGATGATGATGTTTGACTATGTCTTAGGTGTTTACTTAAAAGATAGTAAATTTATCTATACAATGAACATGATAATAAAAAATTATAATTAACATAAAGTTATTGAATCAAAAATTAAAATTATCCATATCTAATCTATAAAAGCAAGTATAGGACTTGTGAAATTATGAAAATTATGAATAGATATAGGACACAAAAAAGAAATTCAAAAATGGAATAAAACCTATAAAATATTAAATTTGATGTTAGAAATAAGCTTGGAAGATTGAGAAAATGGTTTGGTGTAAATTTTAGTTAGAATGAAGAACTTTGTAATATTGGCATTGTGTAATTAGTGATTTTAGAGTGAGGAGACCATTGAAAACATAGTAAGGAAATTAGGGCATGAATGGTCATAAAATTTAAAATTTGAAATTTAAAATTCTAAAATAGACATTAGCACCCATTAGGCATTGGTATCTTTAGGAAGGCAAGTGCTCAGATCTTTGGGGATAAATAGTAAGTGGTTCTTAAGGCTAGGTATCCATGTTTTGACTTTTAATGATCAAGGAAAAGGCTTGAAATTAGACCAATTATTCCTAAAACATGACTAAAGGGATGGGCACCAAAATGAGTGTGCAAACATAAGGTGAAATTTCTAGAGTTGGAAATTTTTTTCCTTGAATTTTGCCTCCACTTTAGTAGGTTAAAAATATTAAGTGGAGAAATATGCTAAATTAAAGTAAAGTATATTGCATATATATAGTTTGAAATTCATAAATGATCTATTTAAAAGATATATGTAGAATCCAATACTATTAATCTACTCTTTGCTTTCCTTTACATCCATGCACATGCTCTTATCTTGCAATGCACCCAAGCAAACAAGAAAGAAAATAATATAATAAAAAGGTTATGCTAAGGAAATAAAAATTAAATGCTAGAATGATAAATGTCACACACAACTCAGAATTACACCTTATGAATATTATATTAGGATAAGAGAGGGACAAAGAAGATCCATGAAGGGTTTCATGAGGGATGATAGAAAAGAGAATGCTATGGATGAGCCATATAATAGAATGTAACCTTGGAAAAGGTTTGGTTATGTTATAAACAAGACATGGGATACTATTTGTCTACCCAAATCCAGTGGTGGGCTTGGTATCAAAAAAATTCAAGCTACAAATAAAGTGCTTCTTGCTAAAGTGGGATGGGATATGTTGAGAAACAAGGACTGGTGTACTATTATGAATGCCAAGTACCTAATTAAGATCCCCCTGATCATAAGCCTTTACACTAATGGTCACCCCCATGGTTCCTTAATTTGGAACAATGTCACTAAATTAAAACAACTGCTTCAAAGTGGCTTGAGATGGAAATTGGGTAATGACAGTAGAATCAAGTTCTGGGAGGATTCCTGGTTACTTAGGCTCCCTCTAAACCAATCCAATTTTAAGGATTTGTTTGGGCCCTACCACTGACTACTTTAGTAGGTATGTTGAGGACTACCTCTCTAGTCGACAAGGCTCTCAAAAGTGGAAAATCTTGGTGAATTTTTGCCACAAATTTCAAGAGTTAAGTCAATTAGCAAGGTTACTTCAGGAATCTCTCTCCTAAACAAGAATTCACATATCCCTCCAAGAAGATGATTTTTTTGGACTTGGGAAATCAAAGGCAACTTAACTTCCAAATCGGCTTACAAACTATTGTCAGTGTAGGGTACTTGTGGTAGGTATTGGAAACAGATCTGAAACAAACACCTAATTCCAAAAATAAATTTCTTTTGGTGCACAATGGCCCACAACAAGATCCTCACCTAGGATAACCTAAGGAAAAGGGGATTCCATATCCCTAATAGATGCAGGCTATGTAAGTTGAATGAAGAGTTTTTGGCTCACTCGTTACTCCATTTCCTCTTTGATGTTGAGGTCAACGCTTTTGCTTTTAAAAAACTAGGGGTCTCTTGGACCATGAATGAAAATATTAAAAGCTTTGTGTAAAACTAGGTCTATCCTTATACTCATCCCTTATCTAAGGAAATATGGCAACAAGTCCCCCCTTTATCTACTGGTGCATTTAGAAGGAAAGAAATTATAGGATATTCCATAATGAGGAAAAGATCCTCAAGGAGGTTTTTACTATTTGTTCTAGCTTCTTACTGAAAATCTATCCCTTTTTGGTTGGAAATATTTGAGCAAACCCCCCACTATTGCGGAGATCAATATTGCTTGTAATTGGATTTTGTATCTAAACCTAAATTCCTATGATAACTTTAAAGTATTTACAATACAAAACACTATATGGAGGTCTCCTTTGCAGGGTTGGTATAAATTCAACTTTGATGGGGCTGCAAAAGGGAATCCTGGTCTTGCTAGTATTGGAGGTATCATAATAGATCTTGAAGGAAACGTTTTAGTTGGTTATACTAAAGGGATAGGTTTGCAATATTCAATTATGGTTGAAGCAAGGGCATTGCTACGTAGTATCAAATTTTCTCTATTTATAGGGATCAAGAATATTCATGTGAGGGTGATTCTAAATCTGTGATAGATGTTATCAAAGATAAAAGTTTTGTTGGTTGAATTTGTGAACCCCAATCCTAGACCTGCACAAACATAGCAAACAAATATAATATTAAATCCATATGCAAGTTAGAACTAAGATTCCCCATGAAATTCATTTACAATGCTCAAAATAGGAAAGAAATGAAGAACAAAACAAGAAAAGCAATTAAATCCTATTAATGCATGTAAACTCTCAATACCATGGGAGAATTGGTGCCATTTTGATGTGGAAAATGGCCCTTTCCCAATCCCTTGTAAGATTTGAGATGACTTGATGTAGATTTGATGCTTCCTTGGAAAAAATCCTGCATAACCTAGCTATAAAACTTGAAAATGTATGAGGATGGGTGAGAAAAATTCAAAATCTAAAGATTATAACTTTGCATGAAGTTGTGGATCCAAAATACAAAGGAAAGCATCTTATTTATAGATGAAATAGATGGAGGATGAGGAAAAAGGGATGAATGTGGGATCATTCAACATCCAATGGCCAAGTGCCACTTGTCAAGATGTGAATGGAGGAAGTTTGAGCACATTTTGATGAATGTGCACAATAAATGATATTAGGTGGAATTTCATATTTGTGAAATGACATGTTGGAGGGAGAAAGGAATGACTTAAATGCCACTTGGCTCAATGCACAAGGACATGTAAGAGGAAATGAATGCCTTGTTGGAAGGACAAATCCATTTGGAGGGATTTTCAAACTTGGACGAATATTCCCTTTCTTGATGCCATGTTGAAAGTAATTAAGGGACTTAATAAATCAAAGAAATGATTTATTGGTGTAAGTTGAAAAATCTAGAGGATTTAGGTGATTAGGATTAAATTAACCAGGATTTGATTAATTTAATAGGAGATTGGTTGATGTGACAATTTAATTTATATTTTTGGATTGATTTAAATCAAAGCTAAGAGAAATATGATTTAGATTTAATCAAATAAAGATTTTGATTTATTTGATTAAAGAGGGATGATGTTAGATTAAATTAAATAAGGTTTAATTTATTTAATTTAATAGAATGACCTTAGAGATTTAATTAAATAAAATGGATTATTTAATAAATAGGGATTTAATTAAATAAAATGACTTATTTAATTAAATAGAGATTAAAGGGTTAATTAAATCAAATTGATTAATTTAATTAACAAGAAGATGACAACTCAATTAAGTAAATTTGGTTTATTTAATTAAGGGACGAAATATGATGATTAGCAAAGAAGATGATTCAGGACAAAATGATGTAGTAATCAGGATCGAGTGTGTTGGTATATTTTCCATGTCTACATTTTGCCCCTCTTTGAAGCAAAGTACTCGCTGCATTGGTTCAAAGAATAACTTGTCTCAATCAAAATTCAAAAAAAAATCCCATTTTCAAAATTGCCCGACTGCTGCCCCGGCGAGAAAAAACATGTCGATATACTGCCCCCTCAAGAGATTGGACAAAAAAAATTATTTTTGGGTGATCTCGCAAAAAAAGAGGACAAGGTGCCAGACAGGTCCAAAAAGGCTCTGGGATGCCAAAAATATGCAAAAATGCGAAGAAAAAAAAGATGCAAAATGACCCTCGACTGGGCGAAAACGAGATCAGGGGTCCAAAACCCTAGTTGGACAGCTAAGCAAGGTCAAAAAACACTAGTTTTCTGGCTTAAATAGGCCTTGAGGGGCCACTTCCAGTTCATTTGTACACATAGCCTTTTGAAATTTCTGCAATTTGAGCTCTGACCCCTGCGAGAGATGGCGCAATGACCACTTCCACATCACGTCTCAGAGCGAGTGCGAGTGTACTAGAGACTACCTAGTGCAGGACCACCATTTAGTCAACTTGTCTTGACTTTCATTTTATTTTTCATGTGCATTTATTAATTTAGAAAGTCAACTTTTGGTCAAGCGGTCCTATATAGCACTGCTACAAACTTCTTTTTGGCACCGCGTGGCGCTAAACTGCACTGCCATTGCAAATAGTGACATGACATTGCAGTTTGGAGTTAGGTTTCAAACTCCAAACTAGACCGCATATGAATATAGCACCGCAGCGGGCCACTTTGCAATTTAGGGTTTAGGGTCAAACTGGGGCGCGCCCAAACTGCGCCACGGTGGCAGAGTTTGGGGGTTTAGAGCTTCCAACGGCGCAGTTTAGGACTTCCAAACTGCTCCACAATTGTAAACAACAACGCAGTTGTTGTTTCAATTGCGAAAACTCCAAACAGGATCCTGACTTTTTACAAAACTTGACGTCGTGACTTTCCTGATGTAGGAGACAGAGATTCTTCATTCACGTGAGCATAGATTCTCCATACTCTGCAGACTAGTTGGTATGCATGAACGACTCCAAGATCACCTGGGGGCGATTGGACTCTAGTACATTGCCTATGCACCGTTGGTGAGGACACATTTGGGGATGATGACAGCGCTCACAAAGTGATGGCATAGTGAGATGTCATTGTTTCACTTTCCGACAGGTAAGGCCACAATGACATTGGAGGATGTGTGGCGCATTCTTCATTTGCCTATCCATTGCGAGTGAGTGATTTATGATGTGGATGCTGGGAGAGATGCTTGCCACGACGTTATGGGCCTTGATCAGATCATCTTTGCAAAGGGCCAGATTGAGTTAGAGTGCTACAGGCTCGTCGTGTCACCATTTCACTTGGTCATTCCAACTATCATTTTATGTCTTGTGGCACCAGATCGGCACAACCGATATTTTAGTCTAGGATGGGGGCTCGCCTAGGAGCTAATGGTCAAAGGGAGAGTATGCTTTGCATGGGGACCAATACTGCTGGCCTCTGTATATCGAGATTTACATGAGTTTGCATACTGCGATGGCAGAGCCATTGGGGCTGGGGTCACACTCCATATCTGGGCCTGGAAGCACATTCCAATGCTCCGTCTGAGAGTGACAGCAATAGATATCCAGACGACCTAGTCGTCTAGAGGTACAAGGGAGTACTTTCCTTTACCCACACAGGTCAGCACTAGATCCCTCACTGGAGGAGGGTCATTAATGATACGAGAGCATTCACATGGCGACCATACCTTAGATGGCCAGCGTGGTACGATGATGCCTAGCAGCTATTTTTTGCTAGACAAGATAGATTGATGCAGGGCCAAGAGCATACCATGATCGAGAGGTACCTACCTGGCTGAGTTTAGAGACAATTTGGGGAGCCACATGATACACCCGATGACCAGTACATTGCCATATTTGTGCGTACTACAAGGGAGACCTCATGGGGCTACTACATTCCAGCCCAGGAGGCCATTGATTCCTTTAGACAGCTGGTGGCTAGGCCATGGCCATATGATCAATTCCAGGCAGACGCAAGGACTACCCAGGCCTACAAAGACTAGTTCAAGCCACCCCTCAAGTTGACAGTGCTAGTGACACCATCGGTACGGCGAAGAGCCAGGGGTAGAGTGGAAGGACGAGGCTAGGGCCAAGGAGGCCGAGGAGATGGAGATGGGGATGGAGATGGGGGCCGAGGCAGAGGCGGACCACACGAGCAGCCCGATCAAGACAGAGCACAGCAGGATCAGCCGAGGCAGGATCAGGACCAGGGCAGACAGGATCAAGACAGGTAGGTGGATCATCTGCCTCAGAGAGATCAGGGACCCCCACTACCACAGCCATTGCCACCTCCACCTGATCAGAGGGATGCTCGTATTCAACAATTACAAGCACAGTTCTAGGGGCTATAGGGTCATATTGTTGCTTTGACAGTAGAGAGAGACCAACTCGGGACAAAGCAGGATCAGGTTGTCCAGCATAGACAAGTCGCAGAGCTCAAAGTAGCATAGGAGATGGGTCACAGATAGCAGCTCGAGAGCATGGCCACATCCTCCTCGCAGAGTTTAGTTTCATTACAAGCATATAGGGAGGCGGTCTGAGAGGCTAACTATTATAGAGTACATTATTATCAGGTTGTGCCCCAAGCGTCCCGAGCCCCAGATTTTTCACAACAGATAGGGTACTGCCTCCAGAGGATCATAGAGAGAGACAAGACGACAAGGGTGAGGGCAGCTAGTATGGCTAGCTCACTTTTAATCAGAGACATGATTCTTTTTGTGATCCACGGGCTCATTTTTGATAGCTTGGTTGGTGATTGTACTTTATATATTTGATTGATACACACTTGATCCCGATTTGTACCATGACAGTGCATATTATTTTGATGATATATATATGAGATGAGATGATTTGATCTAATATGATGTGTTCTATTTTATTTATGCATGATGCGATGTTTTTACTTTCTATATGTGATGCAACGATTCTATCTTATGTGATGACGATGCAATGTGATTGATGTGATGCAATAATTTATGGATGCATCTCTTTTTTAGTATCTTTTCTATCTACCTTTGATGATGATGTATGCAAATGTTGTGATATGTGAATGCTTAGACTAAAAGATCTATATTATGATGCATAATGGATAATGATGATAACATGTATGAGATACAATCTTTTTCTTTTTTATTTCTCATGTATGATATGGTGATGCACATTATATGATGCGATGATGTATTTTATAATGATGTTTATGAAATGATGTATTTAATGATGATGTAATGATGTGTATGTCATGATATGATGTACGTGGTATGGTAATAATTCAATTGGATGATATGTATGCGATGTTATACGATTATGTAATGGATGTAAATGAGTTATATTATGATGTATGCAATGGACGCTTCAATGATGTATATATGATATGAGTTAATGATGCCTATGTGATGGTTCCCTTTTATGCTTATACAATGAATGCAAATGTATGATTTATGAGATGCTTAGAATAACCAATCTATATTATGCAATGATGAAATGCAATGCCTGTGAGATGATCAATGTTTCCTATATGATATGATATGCATTATGCAGTATGTTGATGGTTTGTGGATGTAGGATGGATGCAATGGTGATGATGATTTGTGATTAATTGTCATGGTACCATGTTAGTGCAGAAAGAAGATAGAAGAAAGAAAACACTCCAACAAGTCAAAAGATGATGATGATGATGATTTGCTTACCAAGGAATTGGGACTTTAAAAGGGCCATTTACCTTATGTTTGATAACTCACGTAGGCACAATGCATCAAGATATAAAGAACCAGGATGGCATTGCACCTAGTGTGATGGACTGACTCGACAATCAAATAGGAGTACTCCTATTCACACCTGACACACGGAACCTCATTCAAAATGCAGTTCAGATATTCCAAACATCTCAGACCAAAACATAGAAAGGCAAGCCTTCCTATGTGGTCAACAAGATACCCAAAACATCTTCCCTACACCCAAACAAAGCACGTATGACCAAGGTTATTTTACAAGAATATCCAACAAGCACAACAAATAAAAAGATAATTATCATTGCCCCATTCCTTTCTCTCTAAATCCCTTCGTTTGGGACATCATCGAGAGGTCATCGAAATGAGCACAAAAAGATAAATCAACAAGAAAAAGATCAAGTAAACAAACAATATAATGTTCTTCAATACCGCTAGCCAAGACTAAACTACGGTGATGCCTGATGTTGATGTCCATTGTAGGAAGGATGCATCCTAGGACATGATGATAATAGATGATTGATTTGGGATTGATTGGATGATAAGCTATTGACACAAAGAGTTGACCAACTTGTTTACGTACTGACCTAGACTTGAGACTTTGACGTTTGAGTTTTTCTCTTTCAACCTGCTAGACTTGTTTCCAACTGTTTCGCCAAAGGTTGAGGATGACGATGATTTATTGTGAGTGATGTTTATCATGGGTGCAAGTGAGATGGGATGGGTGGATTTTTTTCAAATATTTGGATGTTTTTGATGTTTTTCTAAATGTTTTGAGGTTGTTTTTGGTATTTTCAAGATTTTACAAATGTTTTGATTTTCCAATTTTCCAATGTTTTGGGGTTTTTCGAGATTTTGACCAAGAGACTAACCTAAAAACCTATCCTAGGGACCACAAGGGTTGATCAACCATATTAGCCTTGCCTACGTTATACATGTAGAGACCACGTAGTTCAACTGACACAAACTCGATGATTAATGAGATATGAACATATGGATTGCCAATTTATTATGACGAACTCCTAAAGGATTGACCTAAGTGTCTCGAGGGAAGATCAAAGATCATCCTTTCCTACGTTCAAAGCTCAAAGACAACGTAGTTTGACAAGAAGACTTTGTTTTTTTACTTTTTTGACCCTTTTTTTTAGATTTTTTTGGATTTTTCTTTTATATGTTTTGAATTCTTGGTTTTTTATGAATGTTTTTTGGATTTTCTAATTTTTTGATGTTTTTGGATTTTTTTATATTTTTTGATGTTTTTGGATTTTTTCGATTTAGGGACTTCAAGAACATACACAAATCTGATCCGGTGAGAACATGCCCCCAGTGTGAAGCAATAGACTACTCCAATATAAGCAGGACAAACTAACCTTAAGAATGGGCCGAGTAGTACTAGGAGGGATCATGACACAAACATAGGACCAAGCTATGATACAGACGCAGATGGGTGATAGATGGAGATAGATGGATGATGGAAGTGTGATGGACGGATGATGCAAAACAAGTTGTGGAGATCCTGGTGGATGGAAAGTGCTTATTTACACAAGGTGCCTATTTTCCAGGTTTTCACCAAGGTACTTGTCCAAAGCGCCACCGAAGTGGTTTTCACTAGAGGACGATTTTTCTCTTTACTATTTTCAATCCTTTTTTCTAATTTTATTTTGGATTTTTTGTATTTTTTGATTTTTTTGTTGTCACCAAGACGCCTGTTTTCCAAGTTTTCATCAGGGTGACCATTTTTTAAGGATATTTTCCCATGTTTTTGTATTTTTTAGTTTTATACCCTAGAAGATTAGGCATAAAACTTCTTAAGATGGAAGTTGTTCATGGGTTCCTGCAGAGGCTCGCCTTCTGGTGTTGATAACTAATATTCCCCTGACTTGTAACTTGTTGTGATGACAAATGGTCCCAACCAATTGGGTTCAAATTTACCTTTGTCATCTAGATTTGGGACGTTCTTCTGATTCTCCTTGAGCACAAGTTCTCCTACCTAGAATGTTTAAATCCTGATCTTCTTATTATAACTTTGCTTGAGTCAGTTCTGATACACCTATAAGTGGTTTAAGGCCTCTATACACCACTCGTCTATCAATTCCAGCTCATTCAGTCTTGACATCTGATACTCCCCATCTGTGATGAGATTTTGTAGTGATATCCTCAGTGACGGGAGCTCGATCTCGATGGATAATATGGATTCTGATCTATAGACCGGGGAGAAGGGGGTGGCACCTGTGGGTATGCAGATGCTTGTTCGATAGGCCCAGGGGGTGGGATTCAGTTGGAGATGCCAATCACAACTAGCTTCATTGACTGTTTTCTTGAGGATTTTTAGAATGGTCTTGTTTGTAGCCTCAGCTTGGTCGTTTCCTTGGGGGTAGCACGGGGTGGAAAAGCGATGTTAGATTTTGAATTTGTAGCATAGGTCACGAAAATCCTAATTTTTGAATGGTGTCCCATTATCTGAGATAATGGCTTGCGGGACACCATAAAGGAAAATTAAGTAGTTCAGGATGAACTTTGATATCTGCTTTCTTGTTATGTAGGTCATTGGTATGGCTTTCACCCACTTTGTGAAGTACTCAGTGGCGGTAATGATAAACTTGTGGCCACTGGATGAGGTGGGGGTGACTTTTCCAATGAGATCAAGCCCCCAATGTGAAAAGGGCCAAGGTTTGACAATAGGGTGGAGCTCTTGAGTTGGTGCATGGATGAGGTCCCCATGCTGCTGACATTGTAGACACCTCCTGACATAGTCATGTGCTTCTCTTTCCATAGTAGGCCAATAGTACCTTGTCCTCATCAATTTCTTGGCCAAGGTCATACCACTTGAGTGTGAACCACAAATGTCATTATGTACCTTAGTTAAGGCAGTCAATCCCTCCTCAGAGTTTAGACAATGTAACAGGGTTCCTTCAATGCTTCTACGGTAAAGGGTATCTCCTAGGATGACAAAATAGGATGCTTTTTTGACAAAGTTTTTCTTGAGGTTTGAGGTTATGTCGGCTAGGAGGACTCCTATTCTCAAATAAGTGTATATATCATGGTACCAGGGATCACCGGGACCAATGATTTTGCACACAAATTCGGACTCTAGTACCTCAAATGTAGGCATGAGAAGTGCTCTACTAGGAATTCATGCTTTGGGACATTGCAAGGGATGTCCAATAGGAATCCAATTGTCACCATGGCGTTTGTTGCTCTATTGTTTGCTCTAGGTATTTTCTCGAATGTGATCTCAATGAAGGACTCCTTAAAAATTTCCACCAATTTCTTGTATGGAGTTATCTTGTCGTCCTTAGTTTGGTACTCATCGTTTACTTGATTGATTATGAGTTGTGAATCCCCATATACCTTGAGAGCCATGATATGTCACTGCACTGCTATTCTAAGTCGTATGGTTAGAGCCTCATATTTTGCAATATTGTTTGTGCAAGGAAATGCCAACTTGTAGGATCTTGGTATGTAGTCTCCTTGTGGAGTGATGAGGAAGATCCCAGCTCCCAATCCATGTCGTGTGTAAGAAACATCAAAGTACAACTTCCTGTGGTCTGCTATGGTCAATTTGAAGATGGATTCATCGGGGAACTCTGAAATTAGCGGATTCTCTAAATACATTGGTGCTTCTGCCAGTTGGTCTGCAATAGTTTTCCCTTTGATGGCCTTCCACTCTACATACTCGATATCGTATTCTAATAGGATCATGACCCACTTGGCAATCCTTCCTATGAGCATTGCTTTGGAAAGTAGTTATTTGAGTGGGTCGATCTTGGCAATGAGTTTGATTTTATGTGTTAGCATGTAGTGTCTAAACTTTTGTGAGGAAAACACCACTACGAGACAAGATTTTTTGATGAATTAATAATTTAACTCATGCCCTACCATGGTTCGGTTGATGTAGTAGATGACCCTCTTTGTTCCATTTTCATTGTGTTGAGCTAAGAGAGCACCGAGAGCTACTACTATTGTTGATATGTATAGGATTAGAGGCTTTCCTAGGATTGGTGGCATAAGCACTGGAGGTGTGAGCAAATATTCTTTGATCTTGTTGAAGGCCTGATCACACTTGTCATCCCATTTGTACGCTACCTCCTTGTGGAGTAGGTGAGAATATGGGATTGACTTGTCCACTAATTGGGCTATGAACCGACGGATTGGCTGGAGCCTGCCTTGTAGGCCTCTTAGTTGCTTCAATGTCTTAGGTTCCTCTTGAGGATTTCCTTTACCTTAGCGGGATCTATTTCAATTCCTCTCATAGACACAATGTATCCCAATAGCTTCCCTAATTGTACGCCGAAGACGCACTTCTTAGGATTAAGGCGGACTTTGTATTCCTCCAGTCTATCGAAGATGGCACTCAATGCTGTTATGTGGTCCTGCCTCTTTCTATATTTTTCCAATATGTCGTCGGCATAATCCTCCATAGTCTTATGGATCATGTCATGAAAGATTAATGTCATGGCCCTTTGATATGTTGCTCTAGTGTTCTTTAGGTTGAACGACATCATGTTCGAGCAATATGTCCCCCATGGACAAGTAAAATCTATTTTGTGTTGGTCTTTTTTGGCTATCATGATTTGGTTATACCCAGAGAATCCATCCATCAATGAAAGCATCTCATGTCCCACAATCATATCAAAAATCATATCAATGTTGGGAAGCAGGAAGTCATCTTTGGGACATGCTTTGTTGAGGTCTTTGAAGTCTGTGTAGATGTGGATGCCCCCATTGGGCTTTGAAACAAGTACATGGTTTGAGACCCACTCTGGATAGTCTATCGGTCGTATGAATCCTGCATCAAGTAGCTTCTTCAATTCCATTTTGACCAACAAGGCTATCTGGGGATGCATTTTTCTGAGCTTTTGTCTGATGGGCTTTGCTTCGAGGTAAACTGCTAGATGGTGGACCACAATCTCTGGGTCAAGCTTGGGCATGTCAGCATAGGTCCATGAAAAGTTGACATTTCTCCCCCTTAAGAAAGCAGCTAGGAGATCATGTTCTTCGAACATCAATTATTCAGCATAAAATGTGATATGCAGAGTTTCCTTTGTTCCCAAGTTGACTAGGTTGCATTTCTTGGCTAGAACCGCTGACTTTTCATGATGTAGAGCACTGAGAGGAAGATCGAATTCTTCATCCTCAGGTGCCTCAAAGAGGTTTTCACCATTGGATACATCCTTTATTTTTACTATTTTTGGGTCGGAGAGTGCCACAGTGTGGTTTTCACTCAAAGACCTTGAGATTATTCTCAAAAAAATTCTTTTGCGACTAAAGGATTCAATCATCTCCCCATAATAGGCTTGTGTGTCCAACATGATATTGAACCCAGCCTTATGATCTCCATATGGTACCGTGTCTCGCAATCCCAATAATTTTGAGAGTGCCTCATCATTTTCAAAAGTGTCCAGAATTGGTGGTCCTCGTTGGTTATAATCGATGAGTTGGGGGTAGACTAGGTTTATTTCATGGGTTTGATGGTTGTTGGTCTCAAAAGACAAGGTACTAATCATGAGTAGGGAGGTGTCTTCGAAAAGCATAGGAAAATCAATTATGGGGTTCTTGTCACTACTACACACATCAATTATGTCAAAGGTGAAGTTGTCTATAACTCGACCTATGGATACGGGCAATTGGAGGGTGGATGCTAATTGCTGGGGGGGAGTTTTGACCTTCTTAACTGAGGCACCCTTGCCAAGTATGGTCACCTTTGGAGGGGTACATCCAAGACCAATATTTCTCATATGCGTCTCCAGAATGAGAGGTACTAGAAGCCTATTGTCATTTTGTCCAAGCTTTTTGTTTCTGTCATAGCCCATGGCGAGCATCATTTGTAAGCCTTTACTACTATCATTCATAGGTAGGTCATTTGTTGGTCTATTTTCTTGGTATAGGAGGTTTGATGGGTCCTCTTCTATTACTTCTCAACCTAGGTCTCCCCAACTTCTGAAGTTGGAGGAGCCTACTGTGAAGGTTTGGGATGAAGAAGCATTATTTGAATGTGGTCATCCTCGTGACCTAGGAGACTGTGGTAATTCTCCCACTACAAAAGAATTTTTTAAAATTGTGTAATCCCCACACCCATTGTCCTGGATAATGGCCTTGATATCGGAGATGGCGGGAATGGCGGGTGTCTCTATCGCAAAAGTGGAGGCGATAGTAGTTGGGTCTATGTATGAAGTTGAGGGACCCTCATCATTCTTGGGCACTTGGGGGATCTTGTAATATTTTGCTTCCATATTTTTGCAATATTAAAAGGGTTCAGGATCCCCATGGGCAATGACCTCTTGGCCTTGGTATGGAAATTTTACACACTGGTGGAAGGTGGAAGCTACAACTTGCATCCCATGAATCCCGGGATGCACCAAGAGGATATTATAGGGCAATTCCAGGTTGAGAACTTGACTTGTTTCCATGATGGTCGGCCCTACTTGAATAGGGAGTTGGATAGTGCCTTGAGACACTCTTTCTTGATCATCATAGGCTCTAATGGTTATGCCTTTTCCTTTTTCAACAGCATCTTCAGAGAAGCCCAAAAAATTTATTAATTTAAGGGTACATATGTTCAACCCTGCACCTCCATCCACCAAGACCCTTTTGACTTTGTTCTTATGAACAAAAGCCTCAAGATAAAGCGCATGATTGTGAGATGGTTGTGTTGGAAAATCTTGTTCTGAAAATGTCAGAAGGTGAGGTGTAGTGAGGTGTGTGACCATAGCTTGGAATTGATCCGCATCAATATTAGTGGGGACGGAAGATGAGGCCAAGGCTTCTTCAAGAATTTTCTTGTGGGCTGGTGAGATCTTCAGCAACTCCATGATGGAGATCTGAGTTGGGGTTCTTTTCAACTGATCGAGGACTTGTAGCCACTAGGAATGGATCTTGGGTTGGAAGTGGATGATCTAGGAGGCTGAGATGATCCTGTGATGGTAACTTTTCCTCCTCTTGTGGTGTCTCCACAATCAGCTTGGGCTCCTTTGATGGTGATGACAGTGACCATTTCTTCTAGAGATGCAACGACATGGTCATACACATGGTTCACACTTTTGAAGGTACCCTTTCCTTTATCATTGTTATTATTTCCTTTATTGTGGTTGGGCATTGGATTCGTGTAAATCTTGAGATTTTGATTCCCAGCTAGTTGTTCCACATTTATGATTTTGTCATCAATGAGGTCTTGGATCAAG
>VDFB02049217.1:89181500-89434456 GCA_007258455.2 Sequoia sempervirens | reverse complement strand
AATAAATTGTTTAGTAGGAAACAATGATTGTTAGAACTGTATAAACAATGAATGTACATGTGTAAACAACTTGCTTATAACCTGTTCAGTCAGAAATAGTGCTTGTTCTATATAAACAATGAATGTACATGTCTAAACAACTTGCCTAGAACTGTTTAATCAGAAATAGTGTTTGTTCTGTATAAACAATGAATGTACATGTGTAAACAACTTGCTTATAACTTTTTAGTAGGAAATAGTGCTTGTTCTGTATAGAAAAAGAATTTCCATTTGCAAACAACTTGTTTTATGACTCTTTAGTAGGAAACAGTACTCATTATGTTTAAAAAATGAATGTTCTTGTGTAAACAACAATGTTAGAGTATCACGGTTGTGAGAATGCAATAACACTATGTGTGAAACTATTGGCATAGACTTGTTCTGATTCTTTATTTTTGGAAATAAACGTAAAATGGAATACTAATTTAAGGTTGCAATCTAAATTATTGATTATTTTAGAATGTATCCACAAATCTAAAACTTAAGTAGGCACACATATGTGTATGCACATAGACTTTGTCTATGTACATACACATACTTGTGACAAACCTTCTTTTGTTCTTAGTTCAATTTTTTAAATGGAAAATGCTTATAATGAAAATTATTTGATAATCATAAGAATGATATGAATAATTGTTTAACTACTCTATGAATCATAAATCTGATTTCTATTTAGAGAGTAAATTGGTAATCTGATTCTTCTTTTGAAGACATTTGTGAAAGAATATTTAATGCTTGAACAAAATAGTGATACCTTAGTTGACTGGAGCACCTCAAGGTAGATGCAGCTAGAGAGTAGATAGTTGTTATATGATGTATAGTAGAAAGTTACCTTCTGGGATGGGTGTCGAAATAGACTTCAAAGAGTATAGGTTTGCTTTACCAGAACCTATTGATTGTTGTTGTTGCAACACATTTATTATGCTTGTCCAAGCAATATAGTTCATTATGTATGTATGAAATCTATGATTTCACTCTCTGCCATTCCTAGCATAGATATTTCACTTTCTTTTCTAACTTGTAGATAGAAATTGCATGTTGATGTATGGGCACGCACCAGATTCCACCTTGCAGATTGTTCTCTTGCTAAATTTTTTGTGTAGGGTCGACATTCTTCAAGTCGAAAGAATACTAGGGAAGCATAAGCTTCGTGGTTGGGTGGTAAAGTGCATCAACCATGTTCTCATCCACCAGTGGAGGCAAGCGTTGAAGAAGAACCTTAGTTTTTCACAAGAATGTTATAGTCTATGATGTAATTTGATGTAATACATACATGTACTTGATGGAAAGAAGAACCTTAGTTGTTCACAAGACTATTATAGTCTATGATGTAATTTGATGTAATACATACATGTACTTGATGGAAAATGTACAATGTAATGACTTTGAGGCCTTAGGAGCCAAGTCAAACTTGATATTGTAATTTGAATTTTGAAGTGAATATAAGAATCTTTGACTCATTTTAAATGGACATGTGTAGCTATGATTAACTTTAGCCACTTGTTAAGTATTTTTTATTTGGATTATATTCATGTGTCATTTATAATAACATTAATTAAGTAATAATTTTGAATGGGTTATTACATTCTTTATTAGAGCTTAGGGTTCAACTCTAGGCCTTTTGAGTCTACCATAGTTGACTAGGGTGATTGACCCTTGACCCAAAATTTGGATGTCCTGAGAATTGACCAAACCTATATTGAATGCAGGAATGGGAAGGTCAAAGGCAAGATGAAGGAAAGGGAAAACTATTAGAACCTCATGTAAGAATGACATAAAGGAAGGAAATGCCAAGATAGAGGTTCAATCAGAAATTCCTGATGATGAAACTCTAGCTCAGGCTCTTACACGACTCAAGCTAGAGAGAGGCTTGAAGATTTAGGACAATCGAACACCTAAGATCAAAAATCTTTCTGAAATCTAGTACTGGCCTCTAGGGTGTGGACCCAATGCACCCTTATTAACTAAAGAGGAAAAGGAGAGCCTGCGTGCTCAACCATCCTCCTTTGTAAATTTTGAAGTAAACTCAGATGACGGCCCAGAGGAATTTCCTCTTTCTGATGCTGATAAATCAGAATGATGTAACAAGAAGCCTATTGTAAATAAGGATCTATTGACTCACCTTAAATATAAATAAAATCAGATAATATTCTTTTGGTGTGTTCAATAAACGACTCTAAAATGTGTGTGTTATGCATGAATGTGTATGTGTTCTAGGATGAGGGATGTATGCATATGAAAATTATGTGTTGTAGCATAAGAATGTTTATTTGTAGAACCTTTTGTTGAGATGCGATAAACATGACTGTGTTGCAGGATAAGTGTGAGAGGTCATGGTGACCACCAGGCAAGAAGGCAGTGGTAGTGGTTTTGATAATGGGCCTAATAAGAGGGTGGAGAAAATTATAGAGCTTTTGGATTGGAAATTCTCACATGGATCATATAGAGCAAGAAGTCTAAGTGGCACGCAAGGACCAGGACTACAGGAATGTAGAAGGAAATCAGAGAGACGGTTGTCCAGGGGTAGGTCCACGAGGACGAATTGAGGAAGAGCTTGGGAAAGACCTAAAAAGAGTAGCACCACCCAAGTTCGATGGTAAGGCTATCAAAGCAAGTGTTGAGGCTTGGATTATAGAAATGGAAAAATAATTTGGGCTCTGTAACCTTTTTGAATAGACCAAGGCGACATGGGCTACGTATCAGCTCTCTGGTGAAGCAACAACTTGGTGGGATAACAAGAAGTTAGAACGAAATATTCAGCCATCTGAGATCGCTTGGGAACTCTTCTTCCAAGCTTTCATGAAGAGATGGTTACTACAGCTTTTCTTTGACAAGAAAATGATAGAATTTTAGAACTTAACTGAGGGAAATATGAGTGTGATTTAATATTGGGAAAATTTCACCAACCTATTGAAATATGTGCTTCGGTATTAGGGGGATGAACGGTTCCATATCCAAAAATTTATAATGGGACTCAAGCTTCACATAGGAGCTGAAGTGGATATGCAAGAACCTCAAACCATCAATGAAGTCTTCCAAAAAGCCACCAAATAGGAATACAAGTTGCAACAACTATCCAATCTTCGCAGCGACTCAAATTCTAAGTCGCGGTATGGAAAGAAGAAATTTCATAAGGGAGACAAGAGCCATCAGATCCATAATCTCAAGAGGGGAAGTGAAATGCAGGAGAAAGGTGAATATGGTGATGGTGGAAAGAACAAGAAAGCAAACAAAGGAAAGGGAAAAGATGACCATAAGCAGAAGTGCTTTAGAGAGGACAAGCCAGGAGGTCGCAAATGGCCTCAAGATGGGTGGTATACTTGTGGAGGTGATCATTATGCCCCAAATTTCCCTCAACGGTCGAAGTTGTGGAAGGAAGGAGGCTATCAACAAACTCAGCATCACTAGATCCATGCTACAATGGATAACAGATAGGTAGAGTATCAGGCTTCACTAATTCAGCTAATGGGTAAGCTTTATGGCCAATCTGTTTCAATCTTAATCAATGCTAGAGCTACTGAATGTTTTATAGATCCTAGAATAATATCCAAGATACCCAGTAGACCTGGATACATGGTTAATTCATGGAAACTCCAGTATGGTAATCGAGTAGAGCATATGGTTGATAATTGTCTCTTTTGCAGTGAGTTAGAGGTTCCAACCTTTCAAACTTAGGTCAACTTGTATGTGGCACCCTTAGGCTCATATGACATAATTTTGGGAATAAATTGGTTAACCGAGCATAAGGCTATAGTGAACTATGAGGATAAGGTGGTCAACTGTTTGGAAGATTATGGAAACCCAGTTGAGGTTTGTGGAATGCAGAGACACTTAGAGCTTAGATAGATTTCTTCTATGCAACTCAAGAAGGCTTGTTGAAAGGGGTGTGCAATATATGCAATGTATGTTAATAATCCTGACAACAAGGAGTTGTATTTAGATGATTACCCTATTCTCAAGGAGTTCCAAGACGTATTCCCTAATGAGCTTATAGAGTTTCCTTCGAAGCGGGAATTTGATTTTTCTATCGACCTAGTTCCAGGAGCTGAGCCTCAATCCAAGGGACCTTATCAGACGATCACTACAGAATTCTATGAGTTGAAGGCCCAGTTAATGGAATTGTTGGATAAGGGACTTATAAGACCCAACATGTCTCCTTGGGGAGCACTGGTTATTTTTGTGAAAAAGAAGGATGGAACTTTTCATTTGTGCATAGATTATCAAATGTTGAACAAGATGACCATCAAGAACTCCCAAGGATTGATGAGTTGCTTGACCAAATGAAAGGAGCGATGTTGTTCTCCAAAATTGATCTTAGGTCAGGGTACCACCAATTGAGAATTAAGGAAGAAGACATTCTGAAAACTACATTTAGAACTCAGTATGGACGTTACAAGTTCACAATGGTACCTTTTGGTTTAACTAATACACCAACAGCCTTTATGAACCTCATGAATAGTGTATTCAGAGACTACATGGATGACTTTGTTTTGATTTTCATTGATGAAATTTTGGTCTACTCAAAGGCTGTCGAAGAGCATGATAGACATTTTAGGATAGTTTTTTAGCGATTGAGAGAAAGGAAACTCTTTAGAAAGTTGTCCAAGTGTTCATTTTACTAGGAAAAAGTGCACTATTTAGGCTAAATCATTTCAACTGAAGAAGTCTCTGCAGACCCCAAGAAGATCAAGGCAATCGTGGAATGGCCAGTGTCTCAGAACATGTCGGAAGTCCATAGTTTTATGGACCTCACAAGATACTATAGGAAGTTTTTTCAAGGGTTCTCCTAGATTGTATCTCCTATTACCTCACTCCATAGAAAGGGAACATGGTTTGAATGGATCAAGAAATGCGAGCAGGCATTCCAACTCCTGACGGAGAGGCTCACAACAACACTAGTACTAACAATCCCTGATCCTAATGGGAGATTCATAGTAATCATAGATGCTTCAAGAGAAGGATTGTGAGTAGTATTAATGCAAGATGGACAAGTGGTAGCATATGAATAAGGAAATCTCAAGTAGCACGAAGTGAACTACGCACCTCATGATTTGGAATTGGCGGCCATAGTTCATGCCTTACAAATGTGGAGGCATTATCTTTTGGGAAAGCCATTTGAACTCAAAAAAGACCACTTGGGGTTGAGATACATATTTACCTAGCCAAACCTTAATGCACGGTAGAGAAGGTGGTTGGAATTCCTTAGCGAGTATGACTTTGGATTTGAATATATAAAAGGAAAAGAGAACAAATTGGTTGATGCTCTTAGTAGATGAAGACATATGACAACCATGATCTCAAAAAGGTCTAACTTGAGACAACAGGTAATTCAAAATCTTCCAGGGGATGAGCACTATGAGAGAGTGAAGAGCGCCCTAGTAGTAAATCCTTCTGATCATTGATTCGATGGGTGTGAGATCAAACCAGATGATATTTTGAGATACCAGATAAGAATGTATATTCTTGACTCTGAAGAGCTGAGAAAGTTGGTTTTAGAAGAAGTTCATAATGCACCTTATTCAGGACACCCTGGAGTATCCAAGATGATCACAGAGTTGAAGACTATATATTCTTTTCCTAAACTCAAGAAGGATGTAGTGGAGTACATAGACAAATGCTTGGAGTGCCAGCGAGTCAAGGCTAAGCATGCACACCCAGTCGGGTTATTGTATCCTCATGACATACCTGAGTATAAATGGCAAGTGATTAGTATGGATTTCATACAGGGGTTGTTGTTAACAAGGATAAGCATGATGCTATCTTGGTCATGATTGATAAGTTGACTAAAGTTGCACACTTCATTTCAGGAAATATTAAGGATGGATCGTTGAACCTGGATAAGAAAATTTTCCAGGAGATCTTTTGTTTGCATGGAGTGTTGGAGACTATCATTTCTGATAGGGACACACGAATGATCTCAAGATTTTGGATGACCTTGAATGTTGCATTGGGGACCGAACTAAATTTCAGCTTGGCATATCATCCTTAGACTGACAGGAAGACAGAGGGGGTGAATCAAGTAGTCGAAGACCTCCTTTGAATGTATTGTATGGACCAACAGTATAGGTGGGAAGAATATTTTCCTTTGGTAGAGTTTTCTTATAACAACTCCAATCATACATCCTTAGGCATGGCACCATTTGAATCCTTATGTGGGAAAAAGTGTTGTGCTCCCATCAGTTGGGATAAATTGGAGGACAGGATCATAGTAGGACCTGAAATGCTTAAGAAAATGGAAGAACAAATGAGGGTCATTAAGAGAATATTGAAAGAGGGGGTAGACTGACAGCAGAGTTATGCTGACAAGAACTAAACTCTTAGAAAGTTTACAATAGGGGATAAAGTTTTCTTGAGGATTAAACCTCATAAAAGTTCTATTGCTTTTGGAAAGTCTTCCAAGTCGGCCCCAAGATATGTGGAACCATTTGAAGTCTTGGAAGTGATTAACCCAATTGCTTATATACTAGCTCTACCAGCTGCTATGGATAGTCTTCACTTAATCCATATCATCCTGATGTGACTCATATGCCCGATTGGAAATCCTTGTAGGTATAGGATCCAGGAGTGGTGCTAGTGGAGCCCATTAGAATCTTGGATAGATGCAACATTAAGTTGCGGAGCAGAGATATTGCTTAGTTTAAGGTCTAATGGGACCAGTACTCAGAGGACAATGCTACTTGGGAGAATGTGGAAGAAATAGAATACTCCTTTCCATAGTTACTTTCTTGAAAAATAAACTCAATAATTTTGTTTGAAATTTTTTGGATTGAGATACTATGACATTTCATGCTTTAAAAATTGTGATGTTGAAATAGACATATATTTTTGATGTGATATTGAAATAGACATATGATTTTGATATGATGTTGAAATAGACATATATTTTTTATGTGATGTTGAAATAGACATATATTTTTGATGTGATGTTGAAATAGACATATATTTTTTCTGCGATGTTGAAATAGACATATATTTTTTCTGCGATGTTGAAATAGACATATATTTTTGATGTGATGTTGAAATAGACATATATTTTTATGTGATGTTGAAATAGGCATATATTTTTGACATGATGTTGAAATAGACATGTATGCTCAAAATTTGATATGGTGTTCTTTATTTCAACTTACTAGACATCGGGATGATGTCTCTTCCAAGAGGGGAAGGATGTCAAAAACCAATTTTATTGCTTATTTATCATAATATGGTAAATTGAATTATTGAAGAAATTCAATTTAATATTAAATGGAGATTTTGGAATATTCAAAAATTGAATGAAAGAAGTTGACTGATGTTGAATTTGTGAACTTTTGGAAATTATTTTATATGTTACCAAGAACTGAACATTATTGATCAATTTGCAAGTGCAAGTGTGTGCAATTACAGGGTGATAGGTTGAAGGACGAGAACATGGTTGAAGTAGGATTGTTTAGTCAGATCGAATGGTAAGCTAGTTGGAATATAGGTGCACAAACCACAAATGGCATGATGACTTGCATTTGGACTAATTTTGCATATATAGAAGAACATACATTCATGACTTGAATTGTTTCAGTGTTTGAAAATTAATGGCTTGTAGACTAAATTATCTGCTCAAACTCTGTGTTTTGAAGAAAATGAATGGAAGTATTGAAAAGAATGATTAAAAAGGATAAAAGATTTCATTATGTGAAAATTAAGTGAAAATAAATTTGTTTAGTTTGTTTGTATGGATGCTCAAGATGAAATTAAAGTTCCTTATTTAATTTTAAAAAAAAAGACATATGGAACTTATAAATTCTTCCAAACAAACCATTGATACAAGAATGTGTCTGTGTGTGTGTATACATATATGGAGAGAAATGTGGATACATACCTACATACATACATACATATATATATATATATATATATATATATATATATATATATATATATATATATATATTTGAAATGAAGAATGAACATATAAATACCTATAGATATATGTATATATGAACATATATATATACATATATATGTATACATATTCATATTCTCATCGAATTCAAATCGATAACTAATAGGAATCTAATATCAGAGTGTGGAAAATTGAATAAGATTATGGAGGACGTCGTCTACCATGAAATTAATAGCAATATTCAAAACTGGTAGTGGTCGACGGTAAGGAAATAATGCCTCCACCAGAGACATTAAAAAAAAAGAATATGTTGTTTCCATTTTGAATACACAAGATGTGGGTGAAAAAGCATAGTGAACAAGTTTGTTTGTGGAAGGAAAAAGCAGAGAGAAAGCCTATACATGAGGGAAAAATTGAAAGATAGATTCATACAAGCTGGATTTCTAACGTAATCTGATTACTCAAGAAAAGAAACTCAATTTTCCTCATTTTCAAATGGTATTCTTCTATTTTTATTTGTTGATTGCATTGTTTTAACTATAAAATGCATTCTTGATGAAAAGCCATGACTTTGAGTTGAGTGGCAAGGTGTCGACCTTTGTTGGGTCACTCAGCCTGTAGTTGTGTTGTATGAGCTTTATGTAAAAGCCTTGTGGCTCACTCTTTGAGCTAAGCCGATCCTTTGAGTTGTTAAGTTATGATTGTTCTTTAAGGTCATAGTCTCATGCAAGCCATTCGATGGTTGATCGGAATCTCTATTCTATTACACTATATTCTATGATGAATATGTTGAAAAATGAGGTGTTTTCTTAGCTTAATACTCTGTAAAACTTTAATATTTCTGATCTAAGTAAGTCTTTTCTTTGTTACATATATTCTTTGTGGGTGATTATCTTGATTAATTCATTTTACTGTTGTAGAATGAAGAGAGAAGTTGATAGAAGAACTAGACAGGATATTAGAAAGATCACACAAGATATACTGTGGAGAAACCCTTTCAGGAAAAAACTCCACCAAGAATTATTCTATTATTCAATCTCTGAATTACAATAGCTCCAATTCTTGCTTGAGAATGCTTCTTTTGTCTTCACCAATCTTCTTCACAACCTGCAATAAAAAACTCTCACAACTCTATTCAACTTGCTTGAGATAAATAGACAATATGCAACCTTGTAATCTCCAAATGGTGATAATTACAATGCACAAGCTCAAGCCCTTGAAAAGGTATTCCATATTGCTTCAAGTTGAGTTCTACCGTGAAGACCAAAGCTTAGAACATGTGCTTTACCCATTTGGGAGTCCCAAACTAAAGCTATAACTCATTTTTCACTTCGGTGATAATTACAAAGCTCTTCCTCAAAGATGGCGCCCAAAAGAGGTTCCCACTTAATAGAGCCTTCAGAAATATCTTATCATGCATTGGAGTTAACTCCAAGAAAGCATCTTGGGAACCCAAGTTGGCTCCAAGTGATTTCTTGTTAAATGAAACATTTACTCAACACCATTCCCAAAGAATAGTCATCCCCTATTAACTGGAGGTAGTACCTGTTATCTGTCATACAACTCAATGTTATTAGCCATGCATTCCAAGTTAACTGAAGCTAACTACATGCAACTCAAAATAACCAACATGCATGCAACATGCACTTGCATGCAACTGAAGATAACTGAACTGAACTGAACTGAACTTCAAGCATGCAAACATCAAACCTTAACTCCTAGGATCTTTACATGCATTCAGAAGCGTTATCTCTTACTCTGAATAGTTAATTGAACTCAAGGTGAGTGTCACCTTACCATGTGTGCACCCACATGCTCCTATTATTTAGGAATAACTACAAATGTCAATTTCATGATTTATTTCATCAAATATTAATCTCATCCTAATCTTAGTGTTGTTGAACACATTCCAAGAATCTAGGAGATACATGAAATAATTAATGTTTAGGATTTGCAATTAAATGGCATCCTATTTCCAACATTCTCCCACTTGACATTATACATTGCAATTATTCTAAACAAGGAATAATAAAATAAGTACAAGACTCAAGGCCAATGGCCTTCTTTCACCAACTAATCAATCCATGCTAACTTCAAATGCAACCTGCATAACCATGAAGCTTCCAAGCAAATGATTAAAACCAAGAGAACTTATTTGTATGGTTTCATAAGATAATATGTAACATTAATTAAAGTGTTAACTTTCTCAATTAATACCTTCCCATTATCAACCAAAACAATACCTTTCCCAAGTATCTGTATCCAAACCACCTCTTTAGAGGTATGCTAAACCACCGAGTGTGTTAAATTCACATTCAACCAAGGTGTAGGCTCCTCGGTCTTTTCTGTTAAAAAAATTTTCTCACAAGTAACCATTTCAACAAATGTCTCTTACCATAAGAGAACTCCAGCCTCACCTATTTCTCCAAGTATCCATGAGGACCTATAACCAACCAATCCATGCCAAACTCCAAATGCAACACAACACTTTCATGAAGTAATCAAACAAATGATTAATGTACCCAATACTTAATAGAAACACGCAAGATCAATGTCAAAGCTCCAACCTTGAACATAAACATGACATCCATGATCTAACCATCTCCTCTTAGGAGATCACATGCATCATAACATACTTATACATCCTAGTCTCAAGAGAACCATGTAATATGCCAAAACTCTAATCTAGAATCAAGAGTTAAACCATGACATAATAGCAACCACTCTAAACCAAGAAATCATATCTCTAATCACATGGAGATAACCTTACCAATGATGCATCCAAGTCACTGCCAACAACTCCCACTGAACCGTGGTACTGAGTTACTTATGGCATTGTGACTACCATCCTCTCTACGAAGATTACTCTGAAACATGAAGCAAAGAGTTATCACAAACAATATTAGCTGAAATAACCAATGCATCATTACTATTATCTGAGGACTCCTTTGTAGAAGAATCAGAACTCTCTTTCTTGTTCTTACAATCATTCTTCACATGTCCTATTTTCCCACAGTTCCAACATTTTACCTTACTTCGTCCTTCTGACTTACCCTTCCCTTCCTTGTTTCCCTTAGGCTCCTTTTTCTTAGGCCTACCTTTTACAAACAAGGCATCTTGGATTTCCTCCTTAGACTTCCTCCTCATCTCCTTTGATAGGACAGTAGGAATAATGTTGTCCATCTTTGGATCTACACCATTACCACTAATTGCAACAATTAGATTTTCCCAAGAATTTGGTAAAGAACAAAGTAATAAAATGCACTTATCCTCATCCTCTAGCTTTACATCTACATATGTTAACTGACTGAGAATTAAATTGAAAGGATTTAAATGTTGTGCAACAGATTCACCATCTTTCATTTTCAATGAATACAACTGCCTTTTCAGATATAACTTATTGGTGAGGCTCTTAGTTTGATAAATATCCCCTATTCTTTTCCATAATTTATATGCACTGGTTTCCATTGAAACATTCAAAAGAACAGCATCAGCAAGACATAACCTTATTGTTCCTCTTTCCTTCTTATCTAACTTATCCCAATCTTCATCTAAAATAGTTGTAGGTTTCTTTGTCTCATTATTAACCACTAACCGTTGATCTCTTTCTTCAAGAAGATCTTCCATTTTTAATTTCCACATTTCATAGTTAGAACCATTGAACTTTTCAATATCTAACCTTGAATTCATTGTAACAAAAACTTAATTCCAAAATCAAAAAATTACTAAAATAATAAGAGCTCCCACTAAGCCAATAAATGTCAATCTTTTAAGAGAAGTCCAATACTCTACCCAACCTCAGCTCGATACCAAATGTTGAAAATGAGGTGTTTTCTTAGCTTAATACTCTGTAAAACTTTAATATTTCTGATCTAAGTAAGTCTTTTCTTTGTTACATATATTCTTTGTGGGTGATTATCTTGATTAATTCATTTTATTGTTGTAGAATGAGAGAGAAGTTGATAGAAGAACTAGGCAGGATATTAGAAAGATCACACAAGATATACCGTGGAGAAACCATTTGGAAAAAATCCACCAAGAATTATTCTATTATTCAATCTTTGAATTACAATAGCTCAATTCTTGCTTGAGAATGCTTCTTTGTCTTCACCAATCTTCTTCACAACCTGCAATAAAAACTCTCACAACTCTATTCAACTTGCTTGAGATAAATAGACAATATGCAACCTTGTAATCTCCAAATGGTGATAATTACAATGCACAAGCTCAAGCCCTTGAAAAGGTATGCCATATTGCTTCAAGTTGAGTTCTACCATGAAGACCAAAGCTTAGAACATGTGCTTTACCCATTTGGGCAGTCCCAAACTAAAGCTACAACTCATCCTTCACTTCGGTGATAATTACAAAGCTCTTCCTCAAAGATGGCGCCCAAAAGAGGGTCCCACTTAATAGAGCCTTCAGAAATATCTTATCATGCATTGGAGTTAACTCCAAGAAAGCATCTTGGGCGCCCAAGTTGGCTCGAAGTGATTTCTTGTTAAATGAAACATTTACTCAACACCATTCCCAAAGAATAGTCATCCCCTATTAACTGGAGGTAGTACCTGTTATCTGTCATACAACTCAATGTTATTAGCCATGCATTCCAAGTTAATTGAAGCTAACTACATGCAACTCAAAATGACCAACATGCACTTGCATGCAACTGAAGATAACTGAACTAAATTGAACTAAACTAAACTAAATTGATTCTGAACTGAACTGAACTGATCTAAACTAAACTAAACTAAACTTCAAGCATGCAAACATCAAACCCTAACTCTAGGATCTTTACATGCATTCAAGTGTTATCTCTTACTCTGAATAGTTAATTGAACTCAAGGTGAGTGTCACCTTACCATGTGTGCACCCCATGCTCCTATTATTTAGGAATAACTACAAATGTCAATTTCATGATTTATTTCATCAAATATTAATCTCATCCTAATCTTAGTGTTGTTGAACACATTCCAAGAATCTAGGAGATACATGAAATAATTAATGTTTAGGATTTGCAATTAAATGGCATCCTATTTCCAACAAAATAAACATCATTGTGGGTTGATCAAAGATCCCTTGAAAAAGGGGTATCACCACAGTTTTTTGTTTTTAAATATTTGATATTCACCTTATCAATTGGGTCGATAATCAATAGCTAAATCTAAAGCTCGAATTGTAGTGTATGAATACAATGTTGCCACCTCCTAGAGGGAAAGGTGGTGCAATCTTTGTTTAAAACTAACAAACCCAGCTAGGGTTCAATCTACAAGATCGATGGACTATTCTTGTGTAACTAAGAAGCATGCATGTCGAATCTAGAAAGAAACCAGCTTGGTTTAAAGATTGAATCTATGTATGTATTGTTACTAAAAAGGAAATGCACCAGGTCAATGTGAATGGTCAATTTAGAGTGATCTGTGAATCTATGTATAAAGTTGTTCTATATTAAGTGGTGATTATTTACTTGTAAACTGGTCGTTTAGCATGTAAACAGCTAGAGATCACCAAACAAAGTAAACAACATTATTTTTCTTTAAATGTAGTTGGATTAGTTTGAGATAGTATTGTGTTGATGTAAATAGTCATTATTCTTTTACAAATGACTCTGTTTTGTTAAATTTATCTTTGTAGCTAAAAGCAGCCTTGCTCAATAAACTATTTAGTAGGAAACAATGCTTTTTATGTATAAACAATGAATGTACATGTTTAAACAACTTGCTTATAACTATTTAGTCAGAAACAGTGATTATTTTGTATAAACAATGAATGTACATGTGTAAACAGCTTGCTTATAATTGTTTAGTTAGAAACAATGCTTGTTCTATATAAACAATGAATGTACATGTGTAAACAAATTTCTTATAACTATTTAGTAGGAAACAGTGCTTGTTCTGTATAAACAAAGAATGTTCAGATGCAAATAGCTTGTTTTATGACTGTTTAGTAGGAAACAGTACTCGTTATGTTTAAACAATGTATGTTCTTGTGTAAACAACAATGTTAAAGTATCACAGTTGTGAGAATGCAATAACACTGTGTGTGAAACTGTTAGCATAGACTTGTTTTGATTCTTTATTTTTTGCAAGAAATGTCAAATGAAATACTAATTTAAGGTTGCAATCTAAATTATTGATTATTTCAGAATGTATGCAAAAATCTAAAACTTAAGTAGGCACACATATGTGTATGCACATAGACCTCATCTATGTACATACACATACTTGTGACATACCTTCTTTGGTTCTTAGTTCAATCTTTTTAAATGGAAAATGCTTATAATGAAAAGTATTTAATAGTCATAAGAATGATATGATTGATTGTTGAACTACTTAGTGAATCATAAATTTGATTTCTATTTAGAGAGTAAATTGGTAATCTGATTCTTCTTTTGAAGACATTTGTGAAAGAATATTTAATGCTTGAACAAAATAGTGATACCTTAGTTGACTAGAGAACCTCAAGGTAGATGCTGCTAAAGGGTAGATAGTTTTTATATGATGTATAGTATAAATTTACCTTCTGCCCAAGACAGGTGCTTAAATGGAGTTCAGAGAGTATAGGTTTTTTGTACCAGAACCTACTGATTTTTGATGTTGCAACACATTTATTATGCTTGGCCAAGAAATATAGTTCATTATGTATGTATGAACTTTGTGATTTCACTCTCTTCCATTCCTAGCATAGATCTTGGACTTTCTTTTCTAACTTGTAGATAGAAATTGCATGTTGATGTATGGGCATGCACTAGATTCCACCTTGCAAATTGTTCTCTTGCTAAAATTTTCATGCAGGGTCGGGCATTCTTCAAGTCAGAAGAATACCGAGGAAGTGTAAGCTTCATGGTTGGGCAGTAAAGTGCTTCAACCGTGTTCTCATCCACCAGTGGAGGAAAGCATTGAAGAAGAACCTTAATTGTTCTCAAAACTGTTATAGTCTATGATGTAATTTGATGTAATACATACATGTCCTTGATGGAAAATGTACAATGTAATGACTTTGAGGCCTTAGAAGCCAAGTCCAACTTGATATTATAATTTGACTTTTGAAGTGAATATAAGAATCTTTGACTCATTTTAAATGGACATGTGTAACTATGATTGAATTTAGCCACTAGTTATGTCTTTTTAATTTGGAGTATATTCATGTGTCATTTACAATAATATTAATTAAGTAATAATTTTGAATGGGTTATTACATTTATTGAATCTTAGGATAATCATTTATTACCAAATATCATTATGTAGTTAAATAAAAAATTCACATAGCTTACCTTAAGTACCCTTGTTGTCGATTAGAGTTGTCTCAGTTTATCATCAACGATGTTAGGAATCTATTACTTTTGGACTTCTTCATGATCTACAAGGTCCTATTATATTCCCAAGTATTACCTCTTTCCACAAAATATAAAACATATTAGTGAATTACTTGTACTAAAAGATAGTTCATTCTTTTGCTTGTATGAATTGAAATTTGCTTATCTCATAATGCTTATGATAAATCTAGATTTCCTATACTTCTCAGACTCTCCTACCAATTTACCAATTCACATTTAAAGAAATATTTACTTCAATAATCTTTTAACTAAGTCATGAAAAATTTAAAACGTTAAGCATGTAGTTAAGCATAATCATTGAGGTTCTCTTATGCCTTCAAAATCTAAATATAACTCTCTCGGTTACATACTCACTTATTCATAATGTTCTAAGATAGTAACAAGTAGATATTTAATCATTTTACCCATCACCATTTCCAATGCTATATTATATTTAAATAGTATTGATCAAAGTATCAAATGATTCTTTAATCTAACATAATTGTACTTTATAAAAAAGGTCACACTAGTCATCGGTAGGGTTGGGCCTCACAGATCCCCTGATTACCAAACCCTCTTGATAAAATAACAAATGATATTTAAGCTATTTTTATATTGATACATCTTTGAATTTTTTAAGTACAACTAGATGTAGATCATTTGTTCTATAAATTCTAAAGTACAAGTAAATTGAACATAACAAAAACCCCATTTTCATTCTTCTTGAAAAAATCCCATGCACTTGATTTCACTTCAAAATGTTTCTTATGATTGACTCCTTCCAAAAATTGAATTGAACATGACCTTCTAAAAGATTGCACAAGACAAGTATGAATAAACAATGCAATATTGTTATTATCAGTTCCTACTCTAGAAATAACAAGTTGCAAATTATAGTGGTACTACATTTTTTCCTAAATTGGAAATAGTCTATAAATTATGATCTATTTTATTTTAGAGCAGGTACCCATTCCTTTATTTCCTATTTATAAAATAGAACGGGTACCTATTTTAAAGCGAGTACCTATTCTAAAATAGAATGAGTACCCATTTTAAAGAGGGTACCCATTCTAAAAAAATTGAAATCCTAACCCACCTTTCGATTTGATTTTAGGATCAAGAAAGACATGGTAACTTGACCCTTAGCCTTGGAACTACAAGTACAAGGCCATGGCAATTCCAAGAGAAAAAACTTTTAGCAATATGGTTGATAGGATTTTTTCCAGAATTGTTTTGTGAAAGTAAAGCCCATTATAGATGACGATGTTTAGCTTTCAAATATGTAATTTTATATGATTGGATTATTTTTTGTATTTTTTAACTAATTTATGATGAAACCGATCCATAAACTTGAAATGTCAATTTTTTGTATGTTTTTAGTAACTTTTATTTTTTAAAGTTTCTTGTAAAAAAATTATATGACATCAATCTACAAACAATTCTTTAAACAATAAAAAAAATTTATAAAATGATTATTTTAGCTCAAATTGTGGTAGTCGTACATGAGGGGTTTCCAAAAACATCAATTAGAGCCAACACAAAATTAATAAAAAAAATATAAAAATATATCCTCATCAATATTCAATATAATACACATATTTTCCTAATATTAATTAGAAAATTAATTTTATTTAGGTCAAATTATGGTGGCCATACACATGCATGGTATGGTCCTAAAAAAGTGACTTTAAAAAGTGGTTTTTATACATACCTATTAAAAAATAATTTGTATCATCTAGGTATTAGAATAAATTACATATTTGAAAACTAGACTCAAATACTACATTTCATATTACCAAATTTTTTAAAGATTCTATGTGTAAATGCTTCAAATTTTTAGTCCAACTACGCTAAATTCTAAAAATAAAGAAAAAAACTTACACTTTTTGAACATTTTGTGGACCCAACTTCTTGCACTACCTTTTTCCAAAAACTTGGCAATGCAAACATGATCATATATCTATATACATAGCCTTCTACCCAAAATTCAAACCCACATGGTATAAGGAAAATTGAGAGCATAAAATTTCATTATATTATTATTTGGGGAATACATCTGCATATATGACATAGAGGAAGCGGTTGAATGGAGGCGGTTGAGTGACACAGTTACAATTGGTTAACTATATACACTTGCCAACTACACCTACCACATACAATGTGATAATATATAACTAGTTATTTGAACATTCCTCCCTTATTACATTGTTCCTACAACTCTACCCTTGAAAGCTCTAATTCACCTTTTAAGGGACCCCCCCTTAAGGTTTACATAACAAAAATTGTTGATTACAAAATGTATATACATCTTTGTGAAGATCTTCCTTGAAGAAACAAATCCTAAATCAGGCAGAGCTCCATCAAGCTGTCTCTTAACCCTCGTAAAGGTGTAGTCCCTAGCCAAATTCTCGAGTTCTTCCTACCATGAACTCCTGAATCATAGATTTTGAAATTATTCGAGAACAATCCATATTGAGCTCTCCAAACACATGGCTCCATCAAGTTGTTTGATGACCCTTAGAAGGGTATAATTTTGATCACAGCCTCGAGTGCTCGCTGGACAACCATCCATATTGAGATCTATACCAAAACCCTTACCTGTCTCCAAAAAACAAACTTCACAATATATATCTTCAAATCTATCAGCAACAAGGAAAAATAAGAAACTAAAGCCAAAAACACTTCTCATGCAAAGCATCATCTCAAAGCAAGAAGCTAACTTGAGAAGATGGAAATTCCTCGATCCTTTGATGCCACTAGCCTCCAATATGACCCTGTTACAATTTATTCATCTAATGTCTTGGATGAGTCTTTGAAGGCCTCATCTGCGATAGAAAAGATGAACCTGAAATTCCAAGCATAACTATTTGAAGATCCATTGGTAATAAAGATAAACTCATCTTTGTCTTTTGGTAAAATACTGGAGACTCTATTCCCTTATGCTTCTCCCTCGTCTTGATCACTCCAACACATCCTTTGTTACAACTTCCAATAACCAAAATGACACTGCCAACATCAAACTTGATAAAATTCTTGATCAATAGGCACCCATTATAAATGTTACGAGTGTTGAATAGGACAACTCAGAGGGGGGGTTAATCAATTGTCATAGAATTAAACCTTTAATTCAATCACTGAAACTAATACTTAATACTGCTTAAATGATTAATCATCAAATGCCAATGCAAAAACTCAAATCCAACACATAAACACAATAACACCAAATTTACGTGGAAAACCCAATAAGGTAAAAACCACCATGAGGATTAACTCACACTATAGAGAATATCAAAACTGATTACAAGAGGCTCACTACCTGAAATAAGGCTCATTGCCTAAAATAAGGACTCACTATCTGAAATAAGGACTCACTATCCAACAAGGCTAACAACTTGGAGGGCTCACTGCCACAGAGATACAAAGAAGACAAAGAATACTTGTTACAGAGAGAATACAATCCCAATGCAACAATGGATTCCACCACAATCACTCGATCTACTTACATGAATGATAGAGTTCGCCTTCTGCTTACTACATCCGGAAACTCAGCATTAAGCTTCGCACTGATCTGCCACACTTGCAACACTCACACTCACTGCATAGAATCATTGTCACATCTAACTACACTTTTTCTTTCCTCTTATTACACTTCTTTTTCTTCTCTTTTATATTTTTCATCACTAACTCATCTTGTATTTATACCATCTTCAATTTTAAAACATATCCAAAGTCAACCATCCAAAACCAAATTCAAATTAGGTCAGTGCCAAAACATCCTAAGGTGGAATTAGAATGAGGCCGACCCAAAAAAAATCTTCATAGGGACCCAAATAGATCCAACATGCTTCATTAACCTTGAAAGTAGTATTTCACACAAGGTTGGCCAAACTAGTGTAAAACACATAGAACCATTATGCACGAACTTTCCAAATGTCAAAACTATCTTCAATACAATTAGTGCAACTCAACTTTAGAACCACAATTCATAAGGTTTCATCAAAGAGAAATCTGGACCAATAACATTTCTCTCGGACCTCAACTAGAAACACAGAAAACCACAGTTCACAACTGGTGAACACAACTTGCGTTGTACAAAAATAAACAACCAAAAATCTAGCTATAGCATCTTCTAACAACCATGAACAACATGTATGAACCACACAAACATAGGATAAAACCCAGACCAAAACCCAGAGCAACCACTGAACACCTACAACATATCTTCATTACAATTTTCTCAATATCCTCGACATATACAACCAACAACAACTAGTTGATAACTAGTTGACTAGTTGACATCAATGACAACAGCTTCAATCTTTCCATTCTTGCAACAATCTCCCCCTTTGTCATTGATGGCAACACATGATGTGAAAAATCATTAAAGACAACATACTAACTCTGAATACAATTTTTTGTGTCTCGACCTTACAGATAATCTCTTATATGCTTTCTTTACTTTCACATGCTTCTTTTCTCATTCTTCTCTCTTTCTTCCTCATTTTTTTTCATATGCTTCTTCTCCCCCTTTGACATCAATGGCAAAGGAAAAATAATATTCTAGATTGATTTCTCCTTTGACATGAAAAATAGAATACTCATAATGAAAACACTTGATACTACTTGCTCCCCCTGAGAGGTAGCCACCAAAAAATCAACCCAGGAAAATGATAGATCAATAGATCCACCAGACTTATGCATATCCATATGTATCTAGTTCAAGAAAGGAGGGGAAATAACCCATTACTTCTCCTAGAGATACTCAAAAGTATCTTGAGGAAGAGCCTTCATGAAAATATCAGCAATTTGATCCTTCGTCGGAACATACTCAACCTTTACTTCATTCTCCATGACCTTCTATCTCAAGATGATATCTGATAGATATATGATTTGTCCTCAAGTGTGTCACTAAATTCTTTGAAATGTTAATTGCACTTGTAATATCACATAAAATAGAAATGGGATCATCATATACCACTGTGATATCTTTCAATGTTTGTTTCATCCATAGAACTTGTGTACAACAAGATACAACAACAATATACTCAGCTTCAACAGTAGAAAAGGAGACTAAATCATGCTTTTTACTTGACCATGCCACCAATCTGCATCCAAGAAATAATGCACTGGACCACTTGTACTTTTTATGTCATATGTCTACACATACAACCCAATTTGCATTTGTATGGGCACTAAGTGTAAAGTCGGTATCTTTAAGATACCACAATCCATAATCCAAAGTGCCATTCAAATATTTGAATATTTTTTTAACAATAACAACATGTGTTTCCTTAGGATCTTCTTGAAATCGAGCCACAAGATAGACAACATGCATGATATGTGGTCTAGTAGAAGTCAAATATAGTAGTCCACCAATCATAGATCTATACTTGCTTTGATTAGCCTTAGGTGAATCGTCATCTTTACCCAATTTACAACTAGTTACCATAGGAGTACTTACTAGTTTGGAACCATCCATCCCAAATTTCTTCAACATCTCTCTCACATACTTAGACTATGAAATGAAAATTCCATTCTCTGTTTGATTAATTTGTAGCCCAAGAAAGAAATTCATCTCCCCAAACATAGACATTTCAAATCTTTTCTACATCTCTTTTACAAACCTCTTGCACATATTTTGATTTCCTCCAAAGATAATGTCATCAATAGACACAACTACAATCAATATTTTGTCATTTTCAATCTTAAAGTACAAATTACTATCCATCATACCTTTGTTAAAAACTTGTTGAGTCAAATACATGTACAATCTCGCATACCAAGCTCTAGGAGCTTGCTTCAATCCATATAAACCTTTCTTCAATCTGCATACTATATTTGATTGATCTTTCAATTGAAATCCTTCTGGTTGTTCCATACAAACTTCTTCTTCTAGCTCGCCATTCAAAAATGTTGATTTGGCATCCATCTGATAAACCTTAAAAAAAATTTATGAGCAACAAATGCCAAGAACATCCTTATATCTTCCATTCTTGCTATCGAAGCAAAGGTTTCCTAAAAATATATACCTTATACTTGTTATTAACTCTTACACACAAGCCTTGCTTTGTTTCTAATTACTTCTCCATTCTCATTCAACTTATTTCTGAATACCCACTTCGATCCAATGATTTTTTTTCTGCCGGTCTTGGGATAAATTCCCAAGTTTGATTCTTCTCAATTTGCATAAGTTCTTTCATTGCTTCCTTCCAATGTTCATCTTTACAGGCTTCACTTATAGTCTTTGGTTCAATCCTAGAAAGTAAACATAGATTCACTTCAGCAGTAGCTCTGCTTCTAGTTAATACACCTTTTGTCTTATCTTCAATGATCCGATCTTCTGAATTATTCTTTTGTACATATCTAGGCATCTTAGGGGACATCACCTGAGCATCTTCTTCCCTTTCATTTTGTTCATCCCGCTTCTCTTGCTCATCTTTTTACTGTTCTTCCAGAATTTCTTCTATTCTTACACAATCATGTTCATCAAATACATATCTTTCAATGTAACTAGAATTTTCATCAACCTTGACATTATAAATTTCCATAATCTTTCTCAATCTTTTATTGAAACACCTGTATGCCTTGCTTTTAGTAGAATATCCAAGAAAAATGACTTCATCACTTCTTGCATCAAACTTACCCAAAGTTTTTTCATCTCTTATGATGTAACACTTGCTTTTGAATACCTTGAAATACTTAACAACAAGAATTCTCCCATGCCATATTTCATAGGGAGTCTTTGTACTATTTTCTCTTGATTAAACTGTTCTATTTTTCCTTTCAACAACTTCATTTTGTTGAAGAGTTCTCAGGACAGATAACTCTCTTTATTCCATGCACTTCACAAAACATATTAAACTCGTGGGAGGTGAATTCTCCACCTCTGTCAGAACTTAAGCATTTTATCTTCAAGTTCACTTCATTTTCAACCATAGCTTTGAATGTCTTGAATCTATCTAATGCATCTGATTTCTCTCTAAGAAATGTAACCCATGTACATCTAGAATAATCATCAATTAAAAGCATAAAGTACCTTTCACCAAGTAGACTTATCACTCTTGTAGGACCACAAATATCTGTATGAACTAAATCCAGTAGTCCAGTAGTAGATTGTTCCTTTGATTTGTAATGATTTCTTGCTTTCTTTCCAAACTAACCATTCTTGCAAATAGCATTAACATGCTTTGTAATTCTTGGTAAATCTCTCATGGCCTGAACAACACTAATCCTTTCCAAGTTCTCAAAATTCATGTCACATTCTCCTATGCCATAACCAACTATCATTAATCTGAGTCATAAAGCATCATCCATCAACACCTTTAAGTTGATAGATATTTCCTTCAAATTTCTTTCATGTAGCAATCAATGTTCTAGATCCTTTTCAGATCTCACATCTCTCATTCTTAAACACAAGATCATATTTTTTTTTCACATCTGACCAATGCTCAATATATTATGCCTTAAACCCTTAACATAGCAGACATCATTAGTATGATGCTTGCCATCAAAACTTACTGAACCTATCCCACATATTTTAGCACCAGTATCATCTCAAACATAACCAAGCCTCTATCATATTTTTCAAGCTTAACAAACCTAATTTTATCAACAATCATGTGATGTGAACAACCACTATCAACTACCCAATAATTTCTCTTGTTTAGCATGTAGGGAAAAGATAACCGTACCTTCATTTTTCTCCTTCTTTGGAGGGCTTTCCTTTACCTATTTTTCAAAATTAGAAAAAGAAGGTTCATCCTTAATCACCAAGAAAAAGCATTCATTGTCATCAAGATCTTCATATTCTAAATCCTCATCAGATATACTAGCATTCTCACTCACATAGTAAGCTCTATTAATCTTCTTTCCTTTATTTTCTTTCTCATATCTTTATTTATTCCTTTTAGTTCTTTCTAGAAACTTTGAAATATAATGACATATTTATCCACAACTAAAACATTTAAAGGGCAACTTACCATCATACTTACCAGAGCCTTTTCTCATCCTTACAAAGTTAGATTCTATTTCATCAAATTTTTCTTCATCCGAATCTTGAAATTTTGTAGCTTTAAAAGAAGTCTTTGATTTGCATCCATTCCTTAAACTTGACTTCCTCATCTCATAAGATGCCAAAAATCCTAACAGCAGATCCTTAATACAGGTCTTATAATCTATAGTCTACTCAATAGCACTCACCTTCTCACTGTAAGCATCAAGAAGAGTTCTAAGAATATTCTTTACAATCCCAATTTCATCTGTAGTAGCACCAATTCCTTGTATTCTGGCCACTATCTCATCCAATCTTTGTACATAAACTTTAACATTCTCATCGTTAGACATATGTAGATCAAATTGTGTCTCCAAGTTCTGTAATTTTGCTTCTTTAACTCTTTCATCACCATCATGCACTCTTTCCAAGGCATCTCAAAATTCCTTAGCTGCCTTCAAATTCTGAACCTTAATCAACTCAGAATGTACCAAACTATTAGATTCAAGATGTTCTTTGCCTTATTTTTCGCTTCATGTGCTTTGATCTCTTCAAGCATACTCAAACCATTAGCATGAGCAGTATAAGTATTTTTGTAAGCTTTCTCCACATCCTATCCACAATACTCTAGATATTCTTCCATCAATAGTTTCTAGATACCATAATTAGTTTCATCAAACCTCAGATAATCGTAAATCATTTTTCCAACCATCCCAGACCTTCCTCAAGTGGTTAAGCTCTTCACCAAGGAACCATGCTCTGATACCAATTGTTGAATAGGACAACTGAGAGGGGGGTGAATCAATTGTCATAGAATTAAACCTTTAATTCAATCACCAGAACTAATACTTAATACTACTTAAATGATTAATCTTCAAATGCCAATGCAGAAACTCAAATCCAACACATAAACAAAATAACACCAAATTTACATGGAAAACCTAATAAGGGAAAAACCATGGTGAGGATTAACTAACAATATGGAGAATATCAAAACTAATTACAAGAGGCTCACTACCTAAAATAAGGACTCACTGTTTGGAACAAGGAATCACTATCCAACATGGCTAACAACTCAGAGGGCTCACTACCATAGAGATACAAAGAAGACAAAGAAGACTTGTTACAAAGATACTAAAATCCCAATGCAACAAATGATTCCACCACAATCACTCGATCTACTTGCATGAATGATAGAGTTCACCTTCAGCTCACTACATCTGGAAACTCAGCATTAAGCTTCTCACTGATCTTCCACACTCGCAACACACACACTCACTGAATAGAATCAATATCACATCTAACTACACTTTCTCTTTTTTCTTATTACACTTCTTCTTTGTTCTTGGATATTTTCCATCACTAACTCATCTTGTATTTATACCATCTTCAACATTGAAACATATCCAAAGTTGGCCATCCAAAACCAAATTTAAATTAGGTCGGCACCAAAACATCCTAAGGTGGAATTAGAATGAGGGCGACCCAAACACACACTTCATAGAGACCCAAATAGATCCAACACACTTCATCAACCTCAAAAGTAGTATTTCACACAAGGTTGACCAAACCAATGTAAAACATATAGAACCATTACGCATGAACTTTCCAAATGCCAAAACTATCTTCAATACAATCAGGGAAACTCAAATTTAGAACCGTAAGTCATAAGACTTCATCAAAGAGAAATCCGAACCAACAACATTTCTCTTGGAACTCAACCAAAAGCATAGAAAACCACAATTCGAGTATGTGCAGGATCATGGTGGGCCAAAAAGTGGCGATATGATGGGTATGTGTAGGGTATGTGGTTGATGACTATTTTTTACCCAAAATTGATGAAAAAAAGGGGTTTTTAAAGGAGATTCTCAGCTTTCCACCAATATAAATTATGCTTTACTTTGAATTTAATAAATAATTATTATTCATTTTCTATTAGAATTATGACTAAAGTCTTGATTGATACGCTGATTGAAAAACATCTATAGCTTTCAAACAGTATTGCATTTTTTGAATCTGAAACATGTGTCACATTCTATGCTTCACATACTATAGGATTAAAAACAAATGAATTTCATGAAGTTTTGACCAAGTTAAGGTGGTTAGACATACGAGTTTTTATATTTTTTAAAAGTTGTAATAAAAAATTCATAATTAATTATTTACTTGGAAAAAAATTACAAAAAATATGCATCACATCAAGAGATGAGTCATCTACTTATATCTAAAATCTTATAAAAAAATATTATCATTTTATTGTGGTTAGGGTGGTCAGACAGACACCTACTTCTTATTTTTTCCTTGAAATTTAAGTACAACTACATTGAAATTTCAAATTTTCACCAAATAGATTTTTCTTTTTTTAAATAAACCTAGTAGTTTAGAAACTATATTCAATTTGCTACAAATTCTATTCTTACATATTTTTGAAATAATATAGATAACTTATTCAAATTTTTACGTCAAGTTGCCTAACTCTAATTTTTCTAATTTTTTCGCCACTTAAGGGCCTATTTTTTCGATGATGATCCTACACGTACCCATTCACAACTGGTGAACACAACTTGCACTATACAACAAATTAATAACCAAAAATATAGATATAGCATCTTCTAACAACCATGAACAACATGTTTGAATCGCACATAGGAGAAAATATGGAACCAAACTAGGAGCAACCACTAAACACCTACAACATATCTTCATTACAATTTTCTCAATATCCTCGACATATACAACCAACAACAACTAGTTGACCAGTTGACATCAATGACAACACCTTCAATCTTTCCATTCTTGCAACAAAGAGATACCCTTATCTCCAAGGAAAAATAAATCCCACACTTTCATCTTTATAAATACCTTTGAATATCTTCCACAAATTTTGACTACACCTATAGTGTAGGAAAATGCATCCCTTTACATTTTTACAATTAATTTGGAATTATTAACATTAAAATGAACCTAATTTTTCCTTGTTCTAGTGTTGTAATGTGTTTTACACATTCACATTAGGTTTTGGGTCCTTTTAAGCTAAATAGACCTAATTTTTCCTTGATTAGTGTTGTAAAGTGTATTTATTTACACCTTCACATTAATTTTTGGGACCTCTTACATTTATGACCTTCATGTAATCATTAATAGGCCCCTAAGACCCTTTATTATGCATCCTGAGGCTTATTTCAACTAAGATCTTGACATAATCAACAAATATACTTAATTTTCCAACTCCCCAAAATTTCCTCCACCTAAAAAGGCTTGGTGGGACCCATATGCCACCTTGGGTGCATGAGTCCCACCCAGATGGGACCTATACGCCACAAGTGGTGTATGAGTCCCATTTGGCCCCTTTTTGGGGTTTTGAGTAGGAAATCAGGGTTTTGAATTCAAATTTCATGAATGTCGGCATTTGGGATATAATAAACGGTAAATTGGATGAAGTGCCTATATAAACAAGGTTTCAAATCATTATTTCACATAATCCTTCATGATATCAATCTAAGCAATCAAGATTCAAGCATTCCTAGACTTCACAAAGGCATCAAGAGAGTTTACAAGAGGATTTTTAAGGTGTTCAAGGGCAGAATTCTTCATCATTTGTTGCAGCAATTTAAGATCTATCATCATGTCAAGATCCCAATGCATCAAGCATGTTGTTGAGTTAGTGTTGTGATGTAGCATTGAAGATCCATTTGCAAGCATTGTTTCATATCTAACTAAAGATCAAGATCTACATTCTTCATGGCCACTTTATGTTGGATTATTGATTTACATCTCAAGAAATCATTCAAGGTATCATTGTTCATGTTTCATATTTCATTGTTTCATCACAAGGTTTAATTATCTAAATGGGGTTTGACCAAGGAAAATCCATATTTCCTAACAATCAACAAGTTTTTCTCTTTCTACATGTGTGATTGCAGATCTAGGTGTCTTGGAGCTTGAAGGATCTTTGAAGACTAAGTTGCAAGATTGAAGAAGGTTTTCAGAGTTGTCTCCTCATTTACAAGATCATAGAAAGTCACTTACAGGCCAAAATTTAGGGTTTCAAACTCGAAGATTTGGTAGGAAGAAAGCTATAGGAATTCACCAGAGAACACCAGAATTTCAGCCAAACCCTAATACTGGGACTAAATCACCACTTGTGGCATATGAGTCCTAGTACTACCATTTTTCAGGTTTCAAGAGATTCAGATATGTCCTTGTGAGATTCTAGTTTTGGCACAGAAACCTTAGTCTAGGACTAAACCGCACAAACTGGTGTATGAGTCCTAGTGAGCATTAAAGATCAGGATTTCGAGTTTTTGGAGCTTTTTTTCACCTCATCCTTCTTCCAGGTGCACCTCTGCTCATTTTTAGTTTGTTGTTCTACATTTCAGCTTCATTTCCTAGGTTATTTAGTCAAGTTTGCATGATACTTTCATCATTTATATTCCTTGTCTTTCCAAGCCCTATATTGGTGGTGAATCCCTCTTTAGTCTTTGAACACACTCTAGGACATCCCTATTGCAAATCTCTTTCCCCTTTACATCCTTGGATTGAGATCTCTAGGGCTTCCTTGAATGAAACTTGAAGAAAATTGGTCTAGGTCCCTAAACACCTAGTTTGTGTTCCACCTCTCAAAAGGTGGAAAACCTATTTTCTTCATCTCAATACCAAAATATTTAAGATTCCAAACTCATATAAGCTCCTTGAATTTCGATCAATGACACACTCTCTCCATAAAGAAACGACACCTTAATCCCAAGAAGCAATTACCACTGATAAAATATGCAAAATGAAAAGCTCACTACCCAACAGTCAATCTTTTACTTACACCCTTCAAAGAGTTCCGATGTCATATTTGGGAACATGCGTAATGAGCCAACCAATTTTTTTTTTCAATTTTGTCAATGATCAAGCCAATACAACAAGCACTTGTTAAGGTTAGCCCAATCCAAAATCAACTACTTGAAAGTAACTCTACGCCAAGAATGCATACTCAATCCCAAGATGGAAAAGGTGTTGTCATATGGCATTGAGGATCGTCAGTAGCAACTAAAAGAGAAGGAAATGTTGAAAGTAACTCAACACCAAGAATGTGCACTCAAGACCCAAGATGGGTGAGGTGCTACCATATGGGCTAAGGATCTACTGAGAGAATGCAATTTTGAAAGTAACTCAACACCAAGAATGCACACTCAAGACTTGAGGTAGGTGACATGCTACCATATGGCACTGAGGATCTAATGCATTGGCGATGACTCAGTCGATCAGCAGTATGAATATACAATACAATGAAGACAATGATGCATTTCTCTTCCACAATCGTGGGAATATGATTTTGCAAATAAGTAAAATAGGTGGCATGGCTAGCCTCTTCCACTATGAGTGGGAAATACAATGTCAATTAGCAAGAAATGAAAGATAGTTGAACAGTACTACTATAACATCCTTACAATGAGATAGAAATCCTACAAATGACACTATATTAGAGATGCCTCAAAGTTGCAAATAATATAATTGATCTTCAAACTTCAAGGACTCTCCAGAAACTAAAAACCCACTCCAAAACCCCTAACTTCTACTAGCTAAAATATTAGACCAGCAACTAAGAAACTCAAAGAAATGCTCATAACTCACTCCAAACTAACCAAAATGACATGAGATAAAATGCAACAAACTCATAGAGTGATGGTGACCAAGTTGTGACTAAGAAATAGCTCAACTACTCAGGAATAAAATAGGATCTCAACAGTAAGAATCTCAAAATGCTAAGCCCAATTGAGCCATGGTTCACTGCCCCAGACATTTGTACAAGAAAATGTATAAAGAAAACCACTAGAGTGAGCTCGATTTCTAACCAAAAGTTGATTATGCTCTATCTGAACCATCATTTCTCTCCTTTGAAGCCATAAACTATCTCTGGAAAGAGATTGGAAAGTATGAAATTGAATGCACCAACTACCAAACAAGACTGAAATGATCAACTTGAGATCTGATTTAAGGAAAGTCAGCATCCAAGGAGATAGATAGCTACTGCAAAACTGAAAAATCAGCATCCAAAATATCATTTATGCTCATATCCACAACTGAAAACAACCTCACTGAATATTTCATCACAACAAATACCCATTCTTTGCTCAACTTATCCCTCCAAAACTCCAGTTGAAGATCAGAAATAATCATCAAATGGTTGATAAAGAAGGTAACAACACTTATAGAACTAAAAATTTGAGGCCTATCATTCCAACATACCTTCTTGTCAAATACCAAATGCAAGATAATGTTGGGATCCCAAATAATAAGTAGAGAAGAGCCATTCCGTAGATGGAGAATTACTCTGACTAGAACACTTTCATCAATACATTCTATTTGAATCATCACATCGAGAAACTCCAAAAAGTATTCAACAAATTCGAATTCACTAAGAAAGTTGAATTCAAAATCATGAGACAAGAGCTACTAGACAGATTCAAGGAACCCTTCATCAAACTCCATACTAAATTTAATTACTCTTAAAGAAGGTGGTACAAGCAAGATATCCAAAAGGAATATGACAAGCATCTGCATCAGATAATGAATAAACTCTTCATGGGAGTGCCAATCAAGATTAGTGACCTCATTTCTCTTGATTTGTTGATTCTCCATCTCTTGAAGAGTGGAAAGACTAGGATCACTAGTAAAGTCTTCACTATGAAACTCATGTATTATTTTTCCACTGCTAGAAGAAGTGCTAGAACTTTCCCTTTTGACATTGGTGTCAAAAGAGATTTCCTCTTAGTTTGATATCACATCATCAATCACAAATGAAGGATTATCATAACCTCCCTCATCACCCACTTCAAAAAGAGGATTGTCATAAACAAGAAAGTCATTCCTTCTAACTTGTTGCTCCAAATCTGCACAAGAAACTTTTGTTTCCCTTGAGACGCTTTCAAGATCAAACTCTTCTTGAAGACTATCAAGCTCTTCAATCACTTGCTTGATTTCCCCAGCTCTTTGTGAACCCTCTTGCTCCTTGAAAAGTTTGAAGTCAGCAAACCGGTCTTCAACCTCTGTTAGAGCCAACTGAGTTTCTTTCAATTTGTCCTTTGTTGATTCAAGCTCCATAGTGAGCTCATCAGCCATACTCTCATTTTCTTGGAAAGCACAAATGGTCTCTTTTGCAACTTCAATGGCATGATCTCAACCTTCAATCAAGTGCACGTACTCTGACTTCAATGTCTCCAATGAGTCTTTGATAAGTTGCAAGTTGGGAAGAGCAACTTCATCCTTAGCTCCACTTCGTCTCTCTTCAAGTTGAGCCTTCCAGTAAAGATCTTCAACCAAGCTACATGTGCGATCAAATTGGGATAGAACTCGCACTTCCCTTTCAAATGACTCTTAGAATTGACCGTCCCACTCAATAATTTGCAGAGTTGGTGGATTGTTGGTAGGCTGCTTTCCAAAATTAGAAATTTGTTTCTTGCCTTTGCTTCCCTCATTGCTGCTCCAACATTCTTGTACTTCACCACCAACTAGCGGAGAATTCTCATTGTCATAAATAACATCATACTCCACAAATTCTTCAACCCATTGCTTGCAACTAGCTTCATGCATTGATAAATCAGATTTGTGTTTAGTAACACCCTCAAACTCTCCATCTTCAAGAGCCATATGGCCTTCTAGCTCTACTTCCACCTCACTATCACTTTGATCAATCTTGAAGGAAACCCCAAACTCAAGCATATTGTCACCATTGTTTGCTGATGTAGACACCCAAATCTGTCCATGTCATAACATTACCTAGTCAATACATGACCTTGTAATACATCTTGTAATATTTTACCCTAGGTCATTACATTATCCTACTTATCCCATTTATTCCACTTAATCACCTTCCCAATTAATTAAATAAGTCTCATTTATTTAATTAATTCCCCTTCATATGTCTCAAAAGAATTCAAATTAAATATTTGAATTAATTCCATCACTTTTACCACATTGCAACATGTGTCACATGACTACAACTCTTCACATGCGCACATAATTTAAATAATTTTATTATTTAAATTATGAGATTCCCACTCACATCCTATATTTAGCCCCATTTATTGTGCTTCATAGGCATCTTTTCTCTCCAAATAAATAAAAGAATCCCACTTATTCCATCACATCCTAATTTTAGCCTCATGTCATAACCCACTTAATGTGCGTCATAAGCACCAAAATCAACTTTTAATCCTAGCCATACACATCACACATTTGAATTTTAATCTTGGCCATCGAATCATATCAGCCTTCTCCTATAAATCAAGCCATTCATAGGTCATTTACATCAATCTTCTTCTAGCATCCTCACTCTGCCAAAATTTCTTTCAATCTTCTCATCTATCTATCTATTTTTCCTCTATCATCTCCATCTTATCATTATGTTGCAAAAATAAGCAATCAACATATCAAATCATTCAATCCTTTAAAATATTGCATGCTCATGTAGGTGAGAAGAGCAATGGAGATAAATCAAATCTAGCTTGGAGATTGGTTTGCTTTGCTTTCTTACTTTGATTTTCATGCTAGTTTGTGCTCTATTGTGCTTGTTAGGGTTTCAATATAATTTGTTTATGCATTTTCCCTAAGATAATTTTTACCCTAACTACATTTGGTGAACCTAATGTGAAGAACCCTTGCCTTTTGCAGATTTACTTGCTTCTTTTTTTTTGCAGGCTTTATTGTTTTTTTGGTTGCAGATATATCATTTTTGGACAAAACCCTAAGTTTTACAAATTTCTTCATATCTTCTAAACGGCTACGAATTTTTATACAATATTTTCACAAACTATTATACATCATCTCAAGAGGATACAGTAAAAAAATTGAGGGTTTATCACAATTTTTGTAGGAGTTATTGTTATTTTATGTTTTTTCACAAAATTGACTTTCTCTATGCAAATCAAATAATTTTCATAAATTTTTACATTTCTGGAAATATCTTGAAATTTTAATAGGGATCTCTTTTTTACAAATTTTATTTTGAGGTCATATAAGGTGCCAAATGATCCAATCTTTTTTTTTCTAGAGGTTTTTAATAAACCCACATTTCTAGGCGCAAAATAGGGAATTTTTCTAACTTCTTTACATTTCTGGAATAGGAGTCTCTTCTTTGATTTTGTATTTTTCAGATCAATAATATCTTCAAATAATTGAATCTAATTCAGCTATGTTAAAAACATGTATCTGAAATTGTAATTTTCTAATGAGCTTATTGTTGCATTATAATATTATTTTTTTTGGTTTTGTAGGTGATTATAAGGAGTTGTAGTGGCAGCAATATCAATCATACATAGAATATTGGAAAGCAAAAACTTTTGAGTGCACTCATTCTATTTTCTTTATCTCTATTTGATAAATCAATCTTGTTTGCAAAACACTTGAATTTGAGGCTTTAAAACAAACATCCTGTTTGCAATCACACTTTGAAATTGGGCTTAAAAATAATCATTGTCTTCCATCACACATTTGGTTTTGGGTTAAAAATAACAAGTGCTTCCATTGTTTGCTTACACACATTTCATTTCTATGGTAAATTAATCATTGGGAGTGTGAATCAAGTGTGTGTGTTCTCCAAAACACCTCACTTGGTTTTCTTTTGTCATACCCTTCTTAGGAGGCATGCTTGGAGCACACATCCCTCCAAGGGACGACATCAATCGAGTGTGAATCCAAAAACACGCTCATTTGGGAGTTGAAATCTTGTCACTCTTGGCTAAGCCCCAAATAACTTTATACCTTTGGGAAGTGAAGGTGAAGGGTGGGTTACCCCTTTCTCCCGGCTGTGTCACAGGATTTTTCTTTCAAATCATTCCTTAGTCAACCTTGTACAAACTAGCTTGAGACCTAATTGGCTATACCCCACTTGACTAGTCATAAGGCTTGTTGATGTGTCTTCCATGTGTACTTGATTAATAATCATCATTACTTTCTTCAAATTTCAAAATTAAAACTTGCTTATGTGTCTTGCGTGAGTGATTTATGCATGTACATGTGTGATCATTGATTTAAACATTTCCAAATCAAGCTAAACACCAAAAACATAAATACAAGTCACTCTACATGTTCTTCCCACACATTCATATCCAATCACTTTCATTTTGATCACCCTTCTTAGCCGCATCATATCCACGTCATCCCAATCGTATCCTAGTCATCATCCTATTCAATTCAATTCATCCAATTGTGCCATTCCTAATCATATTCAAGTCATCTCAATCCAATCCAAATTATATCCTTGTCATTCTACATCATATCTTAATCATCCTAGTCATCGTCCTAATCAATCCAAGTCATCCAATCTAATTATTCCACATCATATCCTAATCATCATCATCTCTTTAATCCATTCAACATCATTTTACATCATGCCAACATTAGAAGACCTAGTACCCCAATTCCAAAACCTCCTTCAAATACTTCACCAAATACCCCAACCCCTAGACTGCCAAACCATACAAAAACTTCAAAACCTCTTCCAAAATTTTCAAAAAATTAACTCACCTCAAATCCAACACCTCCTAGCTCAATCCCAATACCTCATGGCCACTTGTCAAATCCAACAATCACAACATCAAGTCCAATCACCAAATCAACATATTTCACATCAATCCTATGTGTCACCTATATCATCATATCAACCTCATCCATCCACATATCATGTTTCCCCTTCATCAACCTATAAAACCTCTTCTAATTTCAACCCTTATCCATATCAATCCACCTTTCAACAACCATTATCCTATTCAACCCATACATCATTATCACAACAACAAATCATACCACAACAAGTCCAAACACCATTACAACCTCAACACATTCAACCACATTACTATGTGTCACTTTCATCACCATGCCAACCTAACCCATCTACCTCTCATGTCAATTCCACATCAACATACCCACCCATATCACAACAAGAACATAGGAACCTAAGTCCACCTTGGAAACAAAATCAAGAGCCTTTCAATTCTCATGTTCCATTTGACAAGGGGAACACCAATCTAGTTCATGCACCGCATAACTCTATCATACCACCATCCAATAAAATTCCTATTCATAAGCCACCATGTCCTCGTCCTACTCCATTGGACTCTCCACCTTCTAACCCATAAAACTCTTCATTACCCCCACCATTATCAAATCCTCCATCAAATATATGCCCTAAATTCAAATTTTCAAAAGTAAACATATGGCATTCCCAAATCCACCCATCCACCTACAACAAATGTGACCCAAGGGCTACTAGCAAGGAATCAAACATCACCATGTCATCCAACTCATATGTTTGAACCTACCAAAGAGTCTCCAAACACCATGCCCATTCTTACAACCCCTTCATGTAGTCTCCCCCTTGAGCCTATTCAAGAGTCTTCCCCATTAAGTCCAAGTCAACCTCCATCATGTCTCCATGTTGTTGACCATCTAGAACATGTTGAGCTCATTCAAGATTCATCCCCTTCCACTTCCATTCAAGCAACCCAAGAGGTATATCAAGAGCCTAATCCTAAGCATTTGGAAACATCAAACCCTATTCCTAATCAAGATCAAATCACATTCGTCCAACCTATCCATAATCTATATATTTTCTATTATCAAGATGATATCCATAATGATGAAGAGCCTATGCATGAGAAAATTGATCCTATACCCATCCATGAGCAAGATATTCCAAATGCAAATTCACCTAGTCCTATCCATGATCCATCAACATCCACTTCCCTTGATGAGACATATGCCTCCCAAGAACACATAGAAGATCAAACAAATACCTTGGATCTAAATGAACACAATGCTAATCAAGATCCTAATGATCCTCCATCACCCACTATCGACCCCATTGAAAGTCCTCCATCATATCCTATTGGTCTTTCCACCCTCATTCATGAATGTTCCTCCTTAGAACAACAACAACCATTATCTTCCCTTGATTCATTTTCTCCATCCAATAATGAACTCAATTCTAGTGTCTAAAACACACCTACTCCCATCATCCATTGCATACTCCACAACATGAACCACCAAGGTAAAGGTCTAGACCTTCATGAACAAGGTATTTTGGATCCCATCCATGTCAAAGTCCCTCCATGCTCTTATGGCCTTGGATACACACCCCAAGACAAACAAGCTAAAGATGTTGGTACTTCCTCCATGCCTCCTAAGTCCACTTTCCATCACAAATCCTATCATACACCTAAAACATATGTTGCAATCCCTCCTCCATCATCCTACAAGTGTTAAAAGCATGTGACTATATACCTTCCACCATCAACCTTGCCACCATTACTTCCAACTCCTAATATCCATCCATCCACTTTACCACCATTACTCCCAACATCTAATACCCCAATCATTCATAAATACCCTAAATATCCTAGTCATGACCAACAAATGCACACATTGTGTAAATATAAAGCTTCCACTCATTCCATACACGCCATGGGATTCAAAAATAAAAATTTGGATGCCTCTACACATAAAGTCAAAAATTCTAAAGGTCCTCATACCTTAAGGAACAAAAGAAAAGAATCAAAGAAAAATCCATCTAAAAAGTCACATAAGCCCATACCTCCAAAAGAAAAGTCAAAAACTAAAATGATATGGGTCCCTAAGAAAAATGAAAGCAAGTCAAATGAGGCATCTACATCACAAAAATCCCAACCATCCCCTTCCATCGAAAATGCACATTCCATTCAAAAATCTCAAATTCCAAAAACCCACAACCCAAATAAAATTCATAAAAATACTAAGTCTATGTGGGTACCTAAAGCACTTCATCACCCATCTCCTAAGCAAACATCTCCATTGCTTCCTACACCACCTTCCCATCAAAAGCTTCAAATTTTATCACGGAGTGTGCAACCGTTGGTCATGATTCCATTCCCACATACCTCTATCTTTCCATCTCCCATCCCCTATCCTACATATCTTCCCCATCATATCCCTATGGTCCATGCTTTTGGCTAAGCCTCCCCATTCATCTTTTGCATAATTCCTACATAATCCACATCATAATCCACTATTTTCCTCCATAATCCATCATCTACCTACTCCATCTCCCTTTCATGTCATCCCTTACCAACATCTATGAGTGCATTTGGCATGGTCCATGTGATGACATCCATCTCTAGTGGGACTACCATGTTTCATGGAACTAAATGCTTGAGTCCCTCTCATCCATATTCCACATCTTCTATTCAAAAAAGGTTTAAAAAAAAGTCAAAAAATAAAAAAATTAAAGAGAAATCCCTTATTCCAATGGTGAAAACTTGGTAAATAGGTGCCTTGGATAAGTACCATGATGAAAACCTGGAAAATAAGCATCATGTGTAGATTGATCTTCTATGCAACTTACACTTGGGGGCACAATATCTTATCCAACATATCATTTTCATCCTATCATTCCCTATCATATCCTACCATTTATGGGCCATCTTACCATCCTTACCCACACCTACATAAACCTATCAATTCCATTCATCCTCTTGATCTTGATAAAGATTGGGGGAAAAAATGTTGAAACATGTTTTGGATGTCTCTTGGCATATCTTATCCCTTCCAAGCAACCCTTCATTATCCATCTTATCATCCTATTATCCTAAGCTTTGTCATGTCAAATCATAACTACAATGGGGCATGTTATTCCTATGTGATATAGTCCTTGATATCACATCCTTGCTCTCTTACGCATACATCCATTCCATCCATTATCACCTATCTATCCTACATCCACCTAGACTTGGTTCCCCCCTTGTCATTGGTATCTAGCAGAAAGGCTGCCCAAAGTTTCATCCATTGACACCTCAAAACATTTCAAAAAAATACAAAAAAAATTACAACATTCAAAAAAAAAATCAAAACATTTCAAAAAAATAAAAACATTTCCAAAATCCAAAAAAATCAAAACATTTCCAATCAAAAAATCAAAACGTTTCAAAAATCAAAAAATTAAAAAATCAAATATCCAACAAAAATCCAAGCAATAAAATCAAACCAAATCAATTCAACTCCTTCAAATCAATCTTCAAATTATCAATCAATCAATCCTCTAATCAAATCGCTCCAGTTTAAATCATTTCAAGAAAATTATTTTCTCAATTCAATTCATCAACCATCATCCAAATCTTCAAATCAATCATCTTCAATCATTCCAAGGAATAACCAAAATGCAAGTGAATCCTTAATCCATACCAACCAAGCTGATCAATCTTGTCAAATTATCTAATCACATCCTTTGGTCTTGATCCTAATCTTGTTGTAAACCCAATCAATCAGTCAATCATCCTTGTGTTGATCTAGGGATACGTCCTTCCCCACAATGACAACACTATCAACATCAATCAAAATCAATCAATCAATTAATCATTGGTTTACAACTTGACAGGGGCAATACCTTGTTTGTTTTTGTATCATTTGTGCATGCTTGCTTGCTTGCTTGTGTGTGTTATCATTTTTATCTTGCATTTGCATCAAATCCGAATTATTCTCAGCTAATATTCATATCTTGTATCTAGACAAGGCTGTATTATGCTGGGGCATGATACACATCGTCACCTTGGTCCTTATACCTTGGTGCATCATGTCTAGTGTTATATCAAACATTATGGTTGCTCACTTTCTTGCAACATAACATATCATTCATCTTCTTCATCCACCTCCTATCTTGTATCATTCTTGTCCCTCCTTATCATCTCATTTCGAGAGCCTACCCATGTTTGTCCAACACACCTATCCTCTCGAGGGGACATCATTACCATATCCTTTTTCTTCTATCATTTTCCTTAGCTTTTTTGAAATGATGTTACTTGATCGCAACATCATCTCAAAGAGGGGAAAAATGTAGACACCCAAAATTGTCCATGTCATAACATTACCTAGTCGATACATGACCTTGTAAGACATCTTGTAATATTTTACCCTAGGTCATTACATTATCCTACTTATCCCATTTATTCCACTTAAAGAAGTCTCATTTATTTAATTAATTCCCTTCACGTGTCTCAAAATAATTCAAAATAAATATTTGAATTAATTCCATCACTTTTACCACATTGTAACATGTGTCACATGACTACAACTCTTCACATGCGCACGTAATTTAAATAATTTTATTATTTAAATTATGAGATTCCCACTCACATCCTATATCTAGCCCCATTTATTGTGTCATAGGCATCTTTTCTCTCCAAATAAATAAAAGAATCCCACTTATTCCATCACATCCTAATTTTAGCCTCATGTCATAACCCACTTAATTTGCATCACAAGCACCAAAATCAACTTATAATCCTAGCCATACACATCACACATTTGACTTTTAATCTTGTTCCTTGAATCATATTAGCCTTCTCCTATAAATCAAGTCATTCATAGGTCATTTGCATCAATCTTCTTCTAGCATCCTCACTTTGCCAAAATTTCTTTCAATCTTCTCATCTATCTATCTATTTTTCCTCTATCATCTCCATCTTATCGTTATGTTGTGAAAATAAGCAATCAACATATCAAATCATTCAATCCTTCAAAATCTTGCATGCTCATGCAGGTGGAGAAGAGAAATGGAGATAAATCAAATCTAGCTTGGAGATTGGTTTGCTTTTCTTTCTTATTTTGATTTTCATGCTAGTTTGTGCTCTATTGTGCTTGTTAGGGTTTCATTATAAAAATTTTATGCATTTTCCCTAAGATAATTTTTACCCTAACTATAGCTAATATAGAGTCATCATCAAGTTCTATTTTATCATCCAGATCAAAGGGAAATCCATCCCACACTAGTTCCTTGTCTTCGCTAGGTGCCTTCACACCTGGATCCCAAAAGGTAAGAGGATGATTGTTTTGATCAAAAGAAAAGAGCTCTTCGTGCTTCTTTTGGAGTGTTGACTCTTTGAATAGGTCACCACCCAACTCACTTAAAATGATATCCTCATAAATATTTCTTTCCAATGGTTTGGTTTGATGATCAAACCCAAGACCAATAGTGTCACCACTGGAATGAAGTCAAGTATCTTCAATGCTTGTTGTTTTGAAAACTTCACCAACATTATCTTCTATGGACCCTTCATGAGTAAGTATGTCACTTATTTCTTCATGTGGAAATTCTTGGGAAGTTGGGACAACAATAAGACGAAAATCCTTCATCACCAAATCTTCAACTTGCATGAGCTCATTGAAATCATTTCCAACATCATGACGATTAATATTTTCTTCATCACACTCTAACTTCTTCAAAAACGGCTTCAATTTCTCTTCACATTGATTAAATAATTCCTTGATCAGCATAGCAGCAATAGGAGAATCCTTTTCTTCATGTTCATATGTCTCCAAGAGGAGAGATTGGACATTTGGTGGAATTTCATCAGCCTCATTAATGATGAGAACAAGAATATTCTTTACAGTTGCAATAACATCCTCTTCTTGTTCGCTCCAAGTGGATATGAAGAGGTAATGGAACAAGTGATAAATCTAATCGTGCATTTCCAAGTCTAATAGCAAGTTACTTATCCTGAGATCTGAAAATGTCTTTAAGATAGCAACCTTTCTGGGAAGTTGACTGCTACTAGTTTCATCAAGATCTTGGAAACTTTCTACAATCCTATGAAGAATCTTCTTCATAATTTCATCTTCATAAGGCATCAAAGGTGTTATTATCCTCATAACTTCACTAAAGCATGAAGTAACCAACAAACTAATTTCCTCATCTAGATGCCTCAACCAATATGGCTGACTCAAAGAGGCCATTACGGGTGCTAATGCCAATTGCATCAACTCAAAAGGTGATTGCTTCACTTGTCTCAAACATTGTTCCAACAAGTGAAGATTGTTCTCTTCATCTTCCCCTTACTGAAATTATTTTCCAAGTCTCTTTCCAACCTCATAAAGTGGCTCTTCCAGGTTCATCTCTTCATCATTAGAAGCCATAATTAAATCTGACTTCCCATGGTTCTTGAACAGAAAATGCAACATCTTCAAAAAGTTTTTGAAAGTTGATACTGAACTTAGTTCTGACCTCTGGTGTAGAATCTAATTTCTTTGTTGCTCATTTGTCAAAAAAACATTGTTGGGCATAGGATGGCAGAATCATGGCTCTGATACCACTATAATGAGCCAACCAAAAAAAAAATTCAACTTTTTCAATGATCAAGCCAATACAACAAGCACTCGTTAAGGTTAGCCCAATCAAAAATCAACTGTTGGAAAGTAACTCTACTCCAAGAATGCACACTCAATCCCAAGATGGAAAAAAAAAATTCATATGGCGTTGAGGATCGTTAGTAGCAATTGAAAGAGAATGCAATGTTGAAAGTAACTCAACACCAAGAATGTGCACTCAAGATCCGAGATGGGTGAGGTGCTACCATATGGGTTGAGGATCTATTGAGAGAATGCAATGTTGAAAGTAACTCAACACCAAGAATGTACACTCAAGACCCGAGGTGGGTGAGGTGCTACCATATGGCACTAAGGATCTAATGCATTGGTGACGACTCAACCGATCAGTAGTATAAATATGCAATACAATGAAGACGGCGAGGCATGTCTCTTCCACAATCATGGGAATATGATTTTGCAAATAAGTAAAATAGGCAATGTGGCCAGCCTCTTCCACTATGAGTGGGAAATACAATGTAAATTAGTAAGAAATGAAAGATAGTTTAACAGTACTACTATAACAGCCTTACAATGAGATAGAAATCCTGCAAATAACACTAGATTAGAGATGCCTCAAAGCTACAAATAATATTATTGATTTCCAAACTTCAAGGACTCTCCAGAAACTAAAAACCCACTCCAAAACCCCTAACTTCTACTAACTGGAATATCAAACCAGTAACTAAAAACATCAAAACCAACAACTAAGAAACTCAAAAAAATGCTCATAACTCACTCCAAACTAACCCAAATGACATGAGATAAAGTGCAATAGACTCCTAGAGTGATGGCAACCAAGTTGTGACTAAGATACAATTGCAACAACTCCTTAATGAATTTTCTAACCTTTTGCCAAGCAAGTATGGCCTGGAGAAAGGGTGACCTGCAATATAAAATCAAAGACTCCACTAAAAATTATGAAAACTTGCAAATAAGGGCACCCTAGATAGTAAAAGAGATGTAGCAAATACCCAGAACCATAGAAAATTCGTACAATGACTTATAATCAAAAACCACTTTTAGCACTACCCAAACCAACAACCTGCAAAACTGATAAAAACATCAAAACTCCTTATGTGACGCTCAATCTGCACTCTCTGAATGAGAAGCAAACTCTGGAAACTCAGTTAGGTACTATCTTTCGAGCACAGAGACTGAAGAAGAAACTAGGAGGTATGCATTCCTTGAAGCAAGCTCTGAAAGCATTTCAGCAGCATAACAGTATAATAAGCAACAATAGATATTGCAAATGAAAGCCAAGTCTCTTATTTATACCTTTTCTCCTCAATTAGGGTGGCCAACTGAAATTCACATTCAAATCCAAATTCACCTTTTTCCTCCACTTGCATTTGCATTTCATTTTATCTCCTCCAAAATGTCCCCATAAGAGAAATATTATTTTATTAAAAATGCAAGTCAACATAAGATAGGCGTCCAAGGTGAGATGACTTATTTAAATTGCAAATAGAACATAAGCTTTGGTGTCCCATTATATCAAGTGAAATATTTATAAAAATTACTTATGTCTCCATTAGGCATCCACCAAAGATAGAAGTGAAAATAAACATTATAATCACTTAAATATTTTTCCCTTAAGAAATCATCCACCTTTGCCTAAGAAATATTTCACTTAAAATATTATTTTCCATTAAATATCAAACTTGCCAAAATAATCACCTCAAATGTTGGAGACCACGATGAATAAACTAACTTGCCAGAAATAGCCACTACACTAAACTGCTGCTAAAAATAGCACTTACTAAAACTAGCATACTACTAAAAATAGCAAGTTATTCCAAACTTATTTTCTCCACATTTTGAGCAGTCATCACAACTTACTAAAAATAGTAAGTCCGAGAAAGTTCTCTTATTCAGTTGCATGTCACACCATCGCAAAGCTCTCTGAAAACCCAGAAGGAATCCAAAATCAAAACTGAAAAACTCCAACATGCAAGCCTCAAAAAGTAGTCGAGAATGCAATTCAATATTTTGTCATGCATGTTACCTCATCATGAAGCTCTTCAAAAACCCAGAAAGCTCCACCAAACATGCATTAGAAACTCTTGCATGCAAACCTCAAAACCTTCTTAGAAGTGGAAACCCTAATTTCAACTTCCGACTAACCTATGGGCCTTTAGAATAGGCTAACGACCAATAGTACTTATCACTGCTAAGAAGGGGACATTACAACATGAGATCCCACAAATAATCATTGCATTTCCTAGCCTAGATTATCCAAGATTTGAAAGAACTATTACAACTCCAAAGATGGTATGTGTTTTCCACCGAGGAGAAACAAGCACAAATTTCTACACTGGCTTATTACCATGGATTTTCTCGATTCATAGACCGCACAAAAATCAATATTCTTCTATTGCTACCTTCAAACACACTTGATGCATCCTGAGAGGAACAAATAAACAAGCAAAAGAAAATATTGAACTGCAATGGCTCACCTCATGCCAAACATAGAAATTATAATAATCATTTTGATTATTATTGCAGAGCAAGTATCACAGATCCACAAGTTCATATCGGTAGTCTTCTCATAGGTGAGCACAGGTTATTCAATCCTCTTTATATTTTTTCCTCCACACGAATTTTTACTCAATGCCTGTATGACCTATTTGCAAATATGACACACTCAATATAATTTAGAGGATAAACTTACAAGAAGCATTCTCTACGCCAATCACGCCATTTTCATTCATGACTAAAACGAATCTTGCCAATCTTCACGCGATTACCATATATCATGTTCTCATCGTAGATTTTTATCATGGCAATAAGAAATGGATCTTCTACAGATTATGTAACGCAAGCTCACTGCCTCCATTCTTGCCTCTAACCACGCTTCGCCATTGCCATCTATGGGCACATGATTCTTGTGTGCTCTAATACCAAATGCGAGCATAAAACTTCATTATATTATTATTTGAGGAATACATCTGCATATATATGACATAGAGGAAGCCATTGAACAAAGGTTGAATGGCGGCGGTTGAGTGGCACAGTTACAATCGGTTAACTGTATACACCCACTAGCTACACCCTTAACATACAATGTAATAATATATAACTAATTATGCCAAAAAAAAAAAAAAAAATTCAAATGCCATTATGTTAAAGGTCATACATTTTTCAAGTTAGGGGTCTAGCTAGATTGGCTAAAGCATCTTTTTGCGGGAAAGAGGTCATGAGGTTTAGTCTTCCCCCATCCTCGTGGTATCGGAGGGTGTTTTGCACTAGCATCATCGGTCATGTGAAAAAAATTTATCAGATGCACTACAGTTTACAAGGAGCTACCCGATTCTTGCAATCTAAAAAAAGGTCATACATTTTCCAAATGCATACAACTTAAAAATTATTTCTAAGATATTATTGATCATGGCAAACTAATAGTTAAAGGTTCCTCACCCTCCTCGCCTAATGAGTAATTAGGTATCTTTTAGCATCCATTTCTTAAGTATGAACAGGATCAACCCTTGGTGTCAAATAAAGGTCCAAAACAAAATACCCAAACAAATAATATTAATGCCACACCCACCTCATACGACTTGGTAGTTGGTCATATTGAAGAAGTGTATCCATAAGTACACCACTATAAAAAAAATTATTAATTATGTTGTGACTACCAGGCATGGCCAGGTTACTATCCAAGGGGCACCCTCGTCCTCTCAATAAGCCACTCAATATGACTTCCTTGAGCATCTTGGGAAGACTCTAGCATAGATATCCATCTTGGTGCTTCTTAGATGATTGCCTCTTTATAAGGACATATTGGATTGTCCTTTGAGAGAGTCATGAGTCCCTAATGTTATAAATCCTAATCAATTCTAAGCCCTCATAGGTCACTTTTCTACTTTGTATCACCTTGCATTCACTCCAAATCACATGTCTTCTATTGGACCAACCCATACCAAAACACTCCATATAGAGGTTATCATCCACACGTGTAAAATGAAATGATTCAGGCTTATAGATGATGGGTCTAGTTTGAATATGTTTGCATATAAACTCATCAACCAATTAGGATATTTTGACAATAACATGTAACACCAAAATAAAATAACTATTAGAGCATATGACGACATAGAGAGAATCGGACAAGGCATTATTTGGCTTCCAATCTAGGTGTGTCTAGTCCTACAAGACACCATATTTCACTTTCTTGACCTTGTACTTCCATATAACATCTTTCTTCGTCACCCATAGATCTATGCCATGTAGGCATCCCATCCACATACCATCAATGTATCAAATATTTGTATAATAGTGTAGAATTTACAATTCTTATCGATCCTAATCCCTTTCAATATTGTAGATTATTGAAGGGTCCTTACGACAAGTCCCATCATTATTCTAGTGCATATGTCTCTATTCGTCCATCATCATTACCATCTTCATCATATGTTGATCCTACCACTTTTGCATCAACATCAATATGGCTATAAACATTAATCCAATAATTATCTACACTACCACTAGTATGTCAAAAGAAGAACAAGTAACCAAAAGTAAAAATAAAGGAGTAAATACCATGGCTATAATTGAATCCCTTCTAGATATTCCATGGAATAGTCAACACTATGAATTCTTAGTCAAGAAACTTTTGGTCCACATGTTTGATGTCCTAGAATCAAATTTTGTTTATGAACTTGTTGGTTCCAACAATCTATTGTATCATGACATATTCAAATACCTCTATTATCAAACCTTATCACCTAAACTATCTCACATACAACATAAAATAAATTATCCATCATTTGTCCCATTTCACCATTCCTAGAAAAATATTACATCAAAGGAGCTTCAATGGTACCTTACTTAGATGCCTTATTTCAAAAGAGGCTTCTGTCATAGTAAAAGTAATGCATAATGATATATAGTGCAAACATTAGAGGTATTGTCTTAACTACAAAAATTTTGGGAACATGCTTGCCTGAATTATAATTTCTATATCAATGATGTGTCTCAACACCCTCAATCACCTTTGGTCATATCAAAATGTCTTTCGTTGTAGTTACAACAAAAAGATCACAACTCAACAATTTCAGGTTGGTGACCTTGTCCTTGTGAAAAATCAAAGAAATCTTCATGATAGAGATAAAAAGGATAAATTTGAGCCTAATTGGTTGGGCCAATATATTATCATTTCCAAATATGGTCTAAGAGCATATCAACTAGTTACCCCCAAAGTTCAAGAACTTAATGAACCAATCAACATTGTGCACCTCATGTTCTTCCCTAATCCAAAAAATATCCCAATTGAAAAAAAAAATAGACAATAGTAAAGAGAAAAATCACCCTCTAGTGAAAACCATTTCAATGGCACCTTGGTGCAATTACCATGATGAAAACCTAACAAATATGTCATGTTTGACATAAAAAAAAAGAAAGAAATACAAAAATAATAATAAAGAGAAAATCACTCTCTAATGAAAACCATTTTCATGGCACCTTGGGGTAATCACCATGATGAAAACCTAGCAAGCATGCATCATGTTTGAGATTAAAAAAATGACAATATAAAAAAATTGACCAAATATTACCCAAGCAATAAAAGTTCTGAGAAAATTCATGTCTAACTCAACATTGAATTTCAATTATGATTCTCATCACTAACAAATCTATAATCAGTATAAAGCCTTACGACATACACAACTCTTAGGTCTATATTGTTCTCTTCTTTCTTCACATCCTTTCAATAAGCTTTGTGATCAAACATAGAACTAAAATAAATAATTACATTTCCAAACAATATTAAAGAACATAGAAATTATATTATATTTGGATTAATTTAACAATGCAAAATATAAGCTTAAAAAGCCATTTTTTAAACTATTCAAATAACTATCAAATACCCATAAATAACTAAAAACTTACTAGCCATAAACTATTAAACTAATAAAAGATTAATACATAGTCATAAGCTAACACACTGAATATTATAATCTTTCATTTTTTTCTTGTTTTTTTGAATTTTATAAGCTTAATAGTCCCCCTTGATCTAAAGAGGACCAAAAAATGATCTAGAACATACACCAATCTAACTCATCTTGACACTTTATAAACTAAGTCTCATGTCTTTTAATACTAATCAACCAAGGTCAACACTTGTATACATCCTCTTGATACTTATCACTTTTCTTCACATTCCTATGTGAGTACCACATATATATCCTATAAATCTAGCCATGTACCACTACCTCCCACAATCTAAATATTTATTCCCTCTTCTTAACCCTAACACAAACATGTTGAAATTCATCATCAACATGCCTCTAATGATCTATACCATATGTAGTATTAGCAAGTTTCTTCACTACCTAGAACTACAATGACCATTGTCCTCATGATTTCTTGTACTTGCATCCCTCAAGTTCTTTCTCAACTGATGACCAACTACTTAACCACATCAATTGACCCTACTTTGTCTCCACTTATTTGCAATAGGCAGCATCTATTAGAAGTATAAAGTCACTTGTTAATTTATTGTAAGAACTTACTTTCTCTATAATAACTTAACTCCACTAGACCACTACTCTGTATCAATGTTAAACAAAAAGAAACAAAAAAATGAACACAATAAGATACACTACAATACAAAATTGGATTACAAAACAATGTACTAAAATGCAAACTATCTAGTCTTGCCAAAAAAATGTTATTCAAATATTTTACCCATTTTGGGAGTGAATAACTAACTCGAGAAAGGAGTTGTGGACTCTAACCCCATAATGAGGCCTCCACCCTCCATTTTAACCCCTTTAGATTTTATAGTATAAAAGCATCTTCAATGAAACAAAATTTCTCTTCTAAGCATGAATCAACAAAATGCACAAATAATTTTTTCTTTGATTTCTTTAAAGTACAATCAAATGCATAATACCAAAATTTTCAACAAAAAACCATTTTCAAATCTTTTATTTTGGTACCTATTATTATTGGTATTGGTAAAAGAAAAATTTGGAGGATCATCTCAATAATTGTGATGAGAAAACTTCTTATGCTTTGATAGCATCTTCTTCTTTTTTAAAACTTTTGTTTGGAATTAACATAAGCTCCTTCAAATTAGCAAATATTTTTCTTCCTAGCAAATTGACATTCATATCGAGTATGCAATTCACAAATTCAATCAAATGTTGCCCTATTAATTTTATTAGTAAGTAGTAACATTTGCAATGTGTTCATGTAGTTGGAAGTCTATTCGAAAAAATAGAGATCATTATATCATCATCAATTTTTCCATTTATACTATTATATTTTTGGTTTACATTTTTTACCCACATCAATTTTCCCTTCATTCTTAACTTAAGGATTAACTACATTAATAAATCAATTTTCTTATATGCAAGTTGTTTGTCAAATAAATCCTTAAGTGTTCCAAAATTTCCAAGCTCCAAATTTAACAACCTCTATATGGATGAAAACTTGTGAAGAACAAAAAGATTTTAACAATGCTAATTTTTTCTTGTCAATTCTAAAACTCAAATAACTTGAAAAACATCAGCACTGCAATTTTCAACCAAATTCTAAAGAGCATCAAATATAAACATATTTTCTATATTCATACTTCGGCTCTATAATTTTAAAATATCAACTATCCCATTGCTAATATAAGACTAATAATTTTAGACATATTGATACTAATAAAAAACCATATAAAAACTACCAATTTTTAAAATTCGTGTAAACTTTGAAAATCAAACTGATACACTAATTTATGAAACAGTTTGAAATGTAAACCAAACTTTTATTTAATCGTAATTTGAAAAAACAAGAAAACATAAGAACAGTACAAATTTTAATGTAATAAACATGTATCCCACTCTTCAACTTGCTCTCCAAAATCGCCTTCCCCATTCACCATCTTCTAATTTTCGACCATTTACCAAAAAAAACACATTATCACTCTAATATCTGTCACAATCAAAAGTAAATCTTACAACCTCCGACTACTCATTTTATATACCAAGCTATGTAGATATGGGACCCTCGACTTCCTTATCTACACAGGGATGAGAATATTAAGCTAACTAATGAAATGTTTGCTTTAAATTTTGGTTTAGCAAAGTGCAGCCAAAAAATTTATCGATGTCCATTAGTTTGACGGGGCCGCCAACAAATGTTAGGCCGCCTACCCCTTGCCCGTCGTCTTCTACAGGGAGCCGTAATAGAGTAATAGAGCTTCCCTCCACGGAAATACTTTTTCACCCGCATGAAATTGCCTTTCAGCAACTGCAACTCTTTCAATGCTTCTGCCACGCTTACACCACTTAACTTCTGTAAGTCCTCGTATCTAAGGACCTCGTCGCTTCCCTCCAGAGATTTGTCATCGTCATCAGTGACCTCGTCCTCAGAATTCCAACTTAGTTCGATTTCCTGTAATACTGGGCAGCTACCCATCTTTGGAAATCCTTTTATATTGTCGTTGTGGACTAGATGAAAAACCAGCAATTTATCGCAGCCACTAATATCGGGAGAGGCTTCAACACTCTTGCACTCATATAATCTTAATTTCTTCAACCCCGTTTCCAATGAGAATTTGGGAAAACTCACTAAATTTTCTAGTTTGCAGAAGTAAACATCCTCCAACATGACACAACATGTAAGATCTGGTGGCTCCCTTATACCGCACTCGTAAAGTACGAGCACAGTCAAATTTGATAAACGTGTAAAACTCGGAAGCTCCTTCAGTTCTCCCATAATCCGTAGTTGAAGATTTTCTAGTTCGTTACAAGACTCTAAACTTTTGGGCGCCGAAGCAGTTTTTGATGAAGCGAACAACTCTAGTGTCTTTAAAGCACTTGTCACATCTGGGTATGCAATCACTGCATCACATTCCTGCAATAAAATTTTGGAAAGTTTCTTACATCCAGCGAGGAGCGGTGAGGCAGCCATCTGGGAGCATCTGTCGAGGACAATATTTTGAAGCTCCTCGCAATCTGTACAGTCGAGCGACCCCGTCACTTTATCACACAAACTAAATTCCACTTTCTTCAGATACTTTAAACCATTTACCCTGGGGAACTCCGAGAGAGATGGATAGCGAACATATATCTCTGTGAGACAAGAACAATCGGTAAGATCTCCCAGCTGATTGAGCTCATCGCTGTCTGCAATGTCGATCTCAAGATGTTGTAAACAAATGAGGCTGCCTAGTTCAGGAAGTTTAAACATTGGATTTACCCCTCTTATCTCAAGCCACGCCAGATCTTGCAACTTTTCCATCCCGTCAAGTGCTGCAAGGAATTTGCAATTGCGTAATGTGATACTTCTGAGGCTGTCCATCGGGCCCAAGTCAATCTTGCTCATATTCTTCACATCTACATCTACGAGCTGAAGCACAAGTAGTTTTCTAAGGTACTTCGGGGCGATCCTTCGATACATGCATTGCTCCAACTTAGCCAATTCAAATCCTGAATCGTCTTGTGAAATTAACCCACGTGTACTATCTTGGATTCCCTTCCACCACAGCCATCTCCCCATTTCTTTTGCTTTGCTTTGAGCGAACTCAATATACAGGTCGTGTATGCGAATTTCAGGTTCAATTTCTTCAATAAAAGCCTTCTGCCGTAGATCCTCAACCTGAAACCAACTATAAATTAAGCATTCGTCGGTTTTTCAATTAAAACACGCAAATCACAACCTTAAAAAGCTTAAAACAATATATTCAACTCACTGCTTTCACAATAAACGAGATGTCTTCGTTGCAATTAATTGCCATCCACTCAGTAACTTTGTAGGCAGACATTTTAGGCAGCATATATACGGTGAGAAGCATGAATATGGTGCGGTATTTGGGACACATGTCATCAAAGGTTTTGCCGAGCACAGCGAACAGGTCATCCAAACCATAACCGGGTCGGTCTACCAAGCAATTTATCTCATCAACCCATTTAAACAAACTAGAACCGTATTTACTGAAGAAGTGGCTGCCAAAAGCTTTCAAGGCTAGCGGATGAAATGTCTCTTTGAATAAACATCTTTTTGCACGCTTCAGAGCTAGACCTCTGTTCTCTTCCCCTAACTTTGACTCTCCTTGAAATGCCCTTTCCAACAAGATGGCTATGGCCTCTTCCTCTTCAAGCCTTGGGACGCGCATGCATGACCACCAATGTATATTGAAATGCTTTACCAGAACATCTACACTCCGAGCGCTCAAAAGGATACAGCTTTCTTCTCCCCAGTTTTCCTTGAGATAATACGTCACTTCGTCTATGCTTTCTTCTGTGATATTGTCCAGAACCAACAATACCCTTTTGTTCTCGGCTCTTGTATATAACTCCTCCTGTGCCTGTACGTTATATTAGAAAATGCAGAATACTTATCTTGTTTAGAGTTATTTACATAACCCTGGAGTTGTAAAGAGAATTCTATATGAAAAAGAACATTTTGGAAACAAAATTTAATCATATGAAATTATGATATTTTGATCGGGATTCAATTGTGTAGTTTTTGCAGTTGATTCCTAAAAAAAATACATCATGAATTGACAAATTGAAGAAAAAAACACCCTACTTGTCACTTATGAAATTATTCACCTGATCATGGCTTGTCAATGTTTGGGCATACGATTGAGGGCAGTGAGTGAGATAGTGCAGGGCAAGTTTTGTCCTTTCGAATGGATCGCCTCTAGAAAACTCCAGATGGCATACTTTACCTTCAAAGTCTCCCAGTTTAAAGTTGCAGAAAGCCTTGCCGAGCGTACTTTTCCCGTGGCCTGCTATTCCATACAATCCTGCAATACGGATTCCCTTTTCGTTGGGCTGAACTTCGTTGAAGAAATCTGCGACCTCCTGCAACAGAATAAATATAATTAATATATAAATCGTATGTGTAGGTATATGCTCGATAGTACAACAAAAGAAAATCAACGAGTTATAGAAAAGGAGGTAGCCTAGTGAGGTGTTTTCACCTGACACATTCGTGCTTCTCCTTGCATACCATGGACATGATACCGTGGAGAGGGTGTTGGAAGTATGTGCCAGATTTCTTTCACTATTTCATCTCTAAACTTCACTTCATCGCCACCTTCACTGAAGGTCAACCCATTAATTCGCCGTATTGCATCTAAAGCATGCTGCCATTTGGCTCGCTCTTTTCCAGATTTCTCCACCTGTTTCCACTTTTCGTCGTTTTCCTTGTTTTTGAGAGCATCCGGCGAAATCCCGAAAAAGAGGGGCAAAATTTTGAGATTGGGACTTGTGTCTTTCGCTTGGACGAAAGCAGAGAGTTCTAGCATGGGCCACCTTGTTTCAAGGAAATCCTTAGAGAGAAGCAAAACTGCTACTTTGCATTTCTTAGCAGCCTCAAAGATACGAGAAGGGAAATCTTCTGCGACTGGCAAGCTTTCACGATCTTGATCAAAGAAGCAGGACACACCTTGGTTTGTCAAGTCTCTGTGTACGTAGCTGCCTAACAAAAATTTTCTGCTTACCGCTGTGACTGAGAAACACATCTTTGGCCAAAAACTCCTGTCCGTGCTCACTGTTAATCGAAATAATGAGTGAATTTTAATGTTGGATTCTTTTGGCGGAGAGTGACAGCAACATTCAAATAAAATGCAGCTTACCTAGGTTGAGAGCACTCATTTGTGCGTGAAGCATTTGAATTAGTGGTGTCGGTCTGATCCATTGGGAGCCATTTTGCTGATATTTGTTCGCACAATAAATTGGACGGAGATAATGAGTACGCATGGATAAAAGCGCTAGTGAAGACAAGTTACCAAAGACACTCGTATATTTATCATAGAATATTTCCCCTTTTTTCATGTAAATATGAAATTTACAATTCAGACAAGTTAAAGACACTCGTATATATATCATAAAATGAGAACAAGTTACCAAAGTCATTCGTATATATATCATAAAATATTTTTTCTATTTGACAAGTTACCAAAGACACTCATATAATATTTCTCCTATTTGACAATCTATTAAAGACACTCATATATACATATCATAAAATATTTCTCTTTTCATATTTATAAAAAATTTAAAATTCAGACAAATTACCAAAAACACAAATATATATATCATAAAATATTTTCACTATTTTCAAGAAGTTTAAAAAATTCAAAATAATACCCTTAAAAAGTTTCCAATAAACAAAATCATAAGTAGCCCATTTTGTCTAACCTTAAAAGTTTTTCTTCTTAGATGTCTAACCTTAAAAGTTAGATAGATGTTTTCAGTAAATTTAACAATTTAAATATTAATATGCATGATAGGGGAGAATGGGATTTAGAAGGATAATAATTGATTGTATAAAAATATTTTTTAAAATTGATAAATCACAGTTTTCTATGTATTTATGTTAATTAAGAAAATAAAGTATATAAATAAATAAATTTGATATAAATTAAAATTAAATAAAATATTAAATTAATTGTAAAAACGAAATTTTGAATTTTGAAAATGAAATAATAAGTTTGAAAATGTTATCAAATAAATGTTTCAAAATGTTCAAATTAATTTTATACTTTATCTAGGTTCAAACTCACATTTATGAAAGTGAATTACTTGCAAACTTAAATCTATACCTATGGAAATGAACTAGGAGAAATTCAACTATTAGAATTTGCTTACCTTGATCTTTTGACATTTAAATCTGATAAGCACTACGAGTATTCAAAAAAACCTTTAAGGAATCTATTTAAATTACAAGAGTTACTCTCTTCTAATCAAAATTTTAGACAAACCAATTTAACAATTTTAGAATAGCATCAAAGACAACAAACAAGTAAGTAATATATCTAAGATTATTTATGTTGATATGATATTATTTGATACTTTGAATGTAAATGTCATTTATAATCTTCAATTTTTATTTAATTAAATTTTGTGGAAAATATAGCCATTCCTATATTTTATAGGGACTAAGAGATTGTTAGGAAAATAAATTTAATTAAAATTTGATTATTTGGATCTAAATTAAGTATATTATTTCTCAGTTTTTGATAAAAAAAAGTCAAGGAATTAACAAATATTACTATTATTGGGGTGAAGCCACAATAGTGGTTTACAATTGAAGTGAGGAAGGAAAACTCACAAAAAATGAATGTATGGAAAAAAAATTGATTTTAGGGGTTCGTACGAACCTACTAGTTCGATCGAACCAATTAGGGGTTCGCTAGAACCTGGGTTCGGGCGAACCCTTTCAATACTTTCCTGCCAAAAAAGTCCCTTATAAAAGGTGGGTTCGAATGAACCCTGGTTCGCTAGAACCCCGGGGGTTCGCTAGAACCCCCTGGTTCTAGCGAACCCCCCTTTTCCCTAATTTTTTAACTTGTTCACACAAAACCTAATTTTACGCTTTGAAGCTCCGGTTGAGGATGAAAAGGGGGATCTTTAGCAACCAAACTTGAAATCATGTAGTCTTGAGAGCTATCCAATGAATATAATTTTAATATGTTTTGGTTTTATTATGTATTTGTTTTTAGTTTTATTAAACATAGGTTTTTATCAAAAATGAAGGTCTTTGTTCTGCACATGTGGAAAAATAGAAAATTATCAAAAAAAAATTAAAAATATGAGTGTACCAGATATTGAAGTCCTTGATCCAAAAAAAAAATTGAATTTCGATATATACAAAAAAAGTTACGCGTTATACTCGCGCTATGTTTGAATTGTCATTGGTTTGACTTCGAAACTTGATTAAAGAAAAAATATTCAATAAAAAACTATCTAACCAAGTGGAAGCACTAGATATCAGAGTCACAAATGTAAATTCAAAAGAATTAGAATTTTATCCTTCATGGAAAAAAAGTTATGCGTTATACGGTGTGCGTCACTTTTTAAAAATGTTGTTTTATGGGAAAAAACCAGTTTTTGTGGGAGATGGAAAAAGAAGTGCAATCTAATTCTAAAAAATTTGAAAAAAATATTTTTAGAACCTATAGACAAAATGTGACGAGACTCTAGTTTGCATCATCTTCAAATTCCTCACGGTTTAGCCACTATAGGTGCCTGAATGTGAAGATTCAGTTAAAAATAAAAATTTCAGTGTCCAGTTTGGCCAAAAATTGTAAACCACTATTGTGGGATCACCCATTGTATATTTTTCAAAAAGAAACATGAAAATTCATGGAGATGGGCTAATATAACTCTCAAATCATTTGACATCTTTTCTGATATTTTTTTGAAAGGTTGTGACAAATTTTATGATAGCACATAAAGGAAGAGTTATAGTTGATAATTTTGACAAACAAGAGGAATTAATGAGTTGAAAATTAATGGGTCCAATTCAAAAAGTTAATTTGGGGAGAAAATCTCCATTATGACACATCTCTTACCATTTTTTATGATAATTGTGAGTGTACGAGAAGCATCTTTGAATAATTAAATATATTTGAGTGTAAAAGAACATTATGACAACTCTTTATGAAGCCTATTTTGACAAGAATATTTGAAAATATTTTTAATTAATATTTATTTTGATCTAATGAAACATTGGGATTGGTGCCCTAGCTTCTATATAAGTAAAGTTGCTTCTCCAATTCATTTTTTTTTCAATTTATCAATTTTTTCATATTTGGAGATCAAATGATGAAAACCCTTTGGTTTCTTCAAGGCAAACTCACTCAAAGATTGTATAATTTGCATCTTAAATTTTTGTTTGGATTTTCAACAAATATTTCAATATTTGTAATTACAAATTTTCAAAGAAAGCTTCAAAATTATATATAATTTATTTCAAATTTTATTTTTGAATGTATTGTTATAACTTTTAATTTATACTAGGATTTTGTGGCATATTTTTACCACTAAGAATCAGCCCCAATACTATAGTGAATGATAATTCATGTGTGCAAACTTTGATTGTTTCTATGGAATAGTTTTATGAAAAATTAACATTCTATATTAGAATATTTGACATGCAATTTTGATGGAGGTTTTTTTAGTATTTTTTTTTATATTTATTGAGTACATCTCAAATTTTAAAATATTTTTAAAATATTTGGTTAGAGAACATTATATTGGTATCAAAGAATTAATCTTCTCAAACTATAGGATAAATTAAATTGTTGGTGTGAATCATGTCACAATTATTTAGATCTATAATAAAAAGAATCAATGCAGATCATTTTCACGATATCATGATATAACTACAAAATACCCAAGATAATATGATCAAGGTGTTCGAGCAAAAATTACAATTATGGAAAAGCATGCAAAGCCTAGTTCCAACTAAATAAACACATAATGAAGATATTGATAAAATATTTGTCTTCAAAGAGTATCAAGAGAAGTTTGATGTTTTCAAAGTTGTAATAAATTTTGTTTATTGCTTAGAGATACTTGAAAAGGGTTTTCTTAATAAAAAAGAGTTTAAGAAAAACAACAAAAAATCAAAATCAAAGCTAAAAGAAACTGTTAATGAACAAATCACTGAGCATGGGTAGAGAACATGTTTTTGCAAAAAGAAGAGATTTTAGAACTAGAGATACAACAAGCTCTATAGGTTAAAGATAAAGATTCTTTAATTGAAAAAAATATTTTAATGATTTCGAAAGAGCTCACATAGAAAAGTGTTTGCTGTAATGATGTCGATGAAAAATCAGTATTGCATGATGAAAGTTAAGATTCAATAATTGGAGAAGATGTTCCATTAGTTTTGTTAGCACTCCATTTTATGGTGTCTTATTTTCCCTTGTTCTGCTCTTGTGGCCTGTTTTTTGTCTTTCTTGTCCCCACTTCATTTTGCATCTTTTATAAACAATTTGAAAAAATCTATATGGATTTTTCATGTTTAGAATTTGTTTTTTATCATTGTACCCATTCCTTTGTTCAAGCCTATGTACCTAAATGCAAAAATCCTAAAATTGACTAAACTTGAGGGTTATCTGATGTTTCCATCTTGTAGACTGCCCAAATAGTTATCTCCAATTTCAAATTTGAAGAAAATTGGATAAGAACTAGCTAATTTATGCTCATGCGGGTTCCGGTCTCCTACCAATCTTTTGCTGGAACTTGCTGCTAAACCGGCCCAATTCTTTCCAAACGGTTCCCACATTTTTTTTCGCACGACCGATACCAAATTACTTCTCCATATTCGCGGGCATGTCATAGTCAATTGAACCGGTCTAATTCTTTTCAAACGGTTCTGATGTCTTTTCTCACATGACCAAGATCAAATCGATCTTCCACATTTGTGGTAACATAGTGGCCAACTAACAAAGCGGAAAAAGTATGTATGTGAACCGTTTCAAGGCCAAAAGGGGCAGTTCAGATGAAAGTTTCGATCCCACTTGGACCTAATGGAGGTCCCATTTCTACAGTTCAATAGCCAATCCGAGTTCCGCAAAATCCAAAACTTGAAGGAAAGGACATCATGCGAGTATTTCCAACTGAAACAATTCATTGCTAAGTGTAGTTCAGTTGGAAGTCGATAACCCACAATGTTCTGATGAAGACTGAAATTTCGCAAAGGGCAGATGGAAGCCGATCAAGTTCCCGCAAGACCCGATGGCAACTAGGTTCCCACATGTTTTGACGGAGGTCTAGTTTCCACAAAGGCCAAAAGAGGAAGAAGAAGACATGAAAAGAAAAGAGAAAAAAAGAGTGAACTGATCATTCTAAATGGTGTCGCTTACTGATGTTTGGTAACACATGAGACCTCTACAAAGGTGAAGAGACGGGTATTTCCAAATGAACATTCCTATCCGGAAAGCAACCATAGAATCGGTCCTAAGCTAGATGATCGTGGGTGTTTTGATGGTTCCTGATGAACCTCCAAACCCCGCCAAAGGTAAAGTCAGGATTTTAGCAAGCGTCGACGTGGGAAGTAAAGCCAAATGAGAGAAAAGGAAATGAAGGCTCGGACAAAGGCCCGATTTCTGCATGGCTATTTGGAGGTTTGTCTTTTTTCATATCCACATGGGGTCAATTTATCGCAAAAGGTCAAAATGAATAGATGGCTCCCTCTACAACGCCACTAGCAACCACCCTACAACTATCCAAATCTCGATCTATGGAAACTCCATAAAGATCTTTAATGTATTTTGGCATGGATCCGAGGGAAATAGCAGTGTTACTTGGGGATGTGTCCCCGGGTCTAAACCCCCTCGTCCCCATCCTGAAAACGTCCCGGGAACAGGGGACGGTGAGGGGACGGCAGCAGTGTACTATGTTTAATATCACATAATGAATTTTGCATTCTAAATGCATATTGAGTATTGACAATGAATACTTAACACAAATTTTATTTGCTAATTTTCTATAATGTATATATGCATGCTTTATCCATGTTTTCATATGAATATTTAAAGTTTCCCTATATATTTTAATTTTTTCTATATTTTATATAGCCGTCCCTGTCATCCCAATATTTGGCCTAAAAAATCAGAAACTTGGGGACTCGTCCTACCATCCCCTATCGTCCCTGTCTCGGAAACTTGGGCTAACATTGGGAAATAGTGATGCCCATACTTCATTTATGATCTACAGAATCACTTTTCTATCAAGAAGCACCTCCAAGGCATGATTTTGAGAGATTTCATGGGCGATTTCACTCAATCTCACACTCAAACCCACGAATCATTTAGGTGCAGATATGGTAGGGGTAAGAGGAAAATTTGTAGAGGACACATATTGTTCGGGTATTGGTTGTGCTCATGATTAGGGTTTTCTTGTGTGGTATGGCTTTTAGACATGTTGCATGTCCTCCTCTCATAGGTATATTTGCATTTATCACCATTTTCTAAGGGAGGATAGTAAAAGTTTCAAAAGAGAACAATTTTCAACTATGGGAGGAGTAATTACAAAGCAAAGAGAAGAAAAACACTCAAATGACACCTTAGGGCTTCAATTTCTAGCTCTAGGTAGTATAACTTTTATATTGTAATGATATAAGTTTATCTAAAATTTGTCATATAACATCTTGCAAACCTTGAAGATCGAATTATTAAAGAAAAAATCAACCTTGGTTGAGTGTCTCCTTGTGTATAGTATACATTTCTAGATATATGTTGTTTAGTTTTTCAACTAGAAGTCTATAAAATCCTTGGAAAGCATTTGTAAGGTACCTATTCAACATAGTAAAGGAAATGTATGTGCATGCTCATGGATTACTAAGTGGACTCACTTAATATTTTACAACCATTTATTGCTTTTCTAAATATATGTGGAGCATAGTTTGCTTGTGTATTCTAAAAGGCATGGTATTTTGTGGTGTTTTAAGATATTACTTTTGTTTAGTTGTTGCATGTTTGATTGAATTCAAATACTCTATTGCCCAAATGGATAAAGGCATTGATTTGTGACTAGCTTTCTCCTCCCATCATCCTCAACACACTCAAAATACATCAATCTACACATTTTTTTTGTTTGTGTGTTTTGTTCAACTAACATGTTCCAACTACCCAAAATAGGCAGGAGTTTTACCTACTTGGTAAATGTCAAATTACATGATTGCACCTACTTAGATAAGATAAACAAATGGCTATAAGATGTGGCAATCAAATCCAAAAGAGGGTGTGAGACTCAACTATCCAAAAGGTTGGTGAGAGTAAAACATGTAATTGATGGATGAAGCCACATGCCCTCATATTAACCATGTCTAGTATAACCTAAGCAAGTTTAATAATATGTGTAGAAAAAATTAGTATTCCCTAATAAAAAATAAAATAAAAAATACTAACATTTAAGACACCACCCTATCTAGATATAAAAACTTATTGCAATTGGAGGAAAGTACAAAGTATACCTGAATTGAATTCTGATTGTACAAACACCACCATGCCAAAAAGGACAAAACTATTTGCAATATCATCTAACTTCAATGCAAAGTGTAAACTTAGGCTTTTCAGTGTAAAAGGCCTAGCTCAAACATCATGTAATGTCTCAAACATCCTTTGAATACCCCACAATAGTGTCAATGGAATTAAAGCAGTTAACATGATCTCTCAAGAGTCTCATATTTGTTTCTTGCTCAAGATAAAAGAGGTGACGATTTGTGTTCTCTCTAGAAGATTATGAGTAGATCCAAGTATATCCTTGACTAGAACCTTGTCATTCTAAATTTTCAAAAAAAATCATTCAAATTGTTATTCATTTCAGTGAGAGAGTGAAACAAGCTAAATTGGTCCACACACAAGGAGCATTACATTATATAGGATCATTATCGTCCCTATCTTTTTTGGATGCAAATTTAAATCTTTTCTTCAAATGATTGTACATGTGATTGTATTGCTTCCTCTTACCTTTGACATTTGAAGCTTTCCCAAAAGATCCAAAATAATGAATTTTCCTAGCAAGACAACCTATATGATTCTCTTTATTTTTCTTTTTGCAAACCCACCACCATTGAGATTGTAAGAAACCTTGTGTCTAATATTTAATTGTCAAGTTGAAGCTTATTTTAGTAGGACTTGACATTTTATTAGAGAGAGAAGTGTCATGGGAGGAAGTTGCAATTGCAACAATGCCAGGAGGAAGATTCAAACTAGCTAGGAGGAAGGGATGTATAAATAAAGAAGTGGGGCATTGGAGAAACATCAATCTACCAAGGGATCATAAGGGATCACAAATTCACAAAAATAGACATGAGAGACAAGGATACTGTGAAGATCAACTTTGTCAAAAAGAAGAAGAAAAAAGAGATGGCATTGCAAAAAAAAGGTGGTGCAATCCAACAAGCGAAAGATACTAAGAACAAGAAAATGATAAGGAAAACATGAAAGAAGGAGACCACATGTCCAACATACACTAATAAAAATACAAAGAATGAATAAGTTCATCTAGTGTGATCAAAAGGACAAGGAACAAATGCTCACAAGAGGACAAGAAGAGGGGCATATAAATGGAAGAGAGGCCTTACCATTGCAGTGCAAAAATGGAAACAAGCATGAAAAGAAAAGGATAAAAGGTAAAGGAAATATCAAACATTTAAGTCAATGAAAAAGAGGTAAAAAAAAAGGGGGAATAAGAGTGAATACGAGCTTGAGCTTTATTATAAAATTAACTAATTTTAACTCTTATAATCAATTAATAGAAAATGATATAATAAGAGCTTTATGATGGTGTTTGGTTGGGTTCGAGAAGGTGGGTTGGTAGGTATAAGTGGTAGGTTGTTGGGTAGAAGGAATGTACTTCATTGTACCTACTGTCCAAGAAAAACAAGCAGCCCCCGAACCTTTAGTACTCAGCAAGATAGAAACAAGGCTTACAATCAGCCAAAGGCTTATTAAAAAGGTCTATAAAAACTACACAAAGAAATAGCAAAATAGCATTACATTCTAAATTTAAAGAAATACTGCAATTATTTAGAACATAGAATATCTTTTTTGTGGAGTTGGAGAATTTGAAGTTTAATTATGTCTAAAAGATTGTTGGTCCTAACATACTCTTTTGCAACCCGTAAACATAACAAGATAATTTGGAATAAGATGTCAAAGCAAAAGTTTAATGAGAATAAATCTATTGCATCTTATGATCTAGAAGGCCCAAACCACCTTTAACCTTGGTTTGAATACAATGCAACCAAAAGTATATTTAAACCCAGCTTTTCCATCCCACTTAGACTACAAAAATTGACAAATAATTTAATTTAATTCCTCATAGCCCTTCTTGGAAGGCATCCAACACAGCAAATAATACACATGAGAAGCAAATATTATACAATTCACAACTTGAATCTTGCCTATTAATGACAAGAATTTTTTTTCCCAAGTCCAAAGTTTTTTTTAACTTAGTAATAAACCATTTCCACATATCAGAAAGAGGTACACCCAGCCTAAAGGGAATAACCAAATAACAAGTGATCTATCCATGTTGTATATGCTTCCATTCTTTGGGGATCCATTGTGGCACTAGATTAGCATGAACAAAGAGAATTTTTATTTTATGATGTGTTATCTTTGATCCCAAACCAAAGCAATATAATGTTAAGACCTTAAGCACATTATAAATTTATTTTTCTGAATTTTGAAGAAAAGAGTGAACTATAGAAGATTGAGTTTTGATATTATTTGGATTTGAATTAAGTAATTTTTTGGTGTATTCCAACTTCCCTTGAAGGGACTTTTCTTTGTGTGTTTTATTTTCAAGATAATCTCTTACCAAAGGAGTTTAGGAATTTAGCACACTAAGAAATAGCATGGTTCCACCATTCCCTATAAGAATTCCCTTCTTTCGGATTGGGGATAGAGCTCCATATGCCAATCAAATCAGCAAAACAAGAAGGCTTTTTAGATGTGAAATATTAAGCTTGTAAGGCGGCTGATACTTCTCTTTGTTTTTTCCAACAACTAAAAATAGAGCAAATAATGGGGAAATGATCTGAAAGAGTAGTAGAGTAGTCAAATCTTACATAATTACCAATGGAATCTTGACCTAGCTGCAAATTAGGGGAGATGTAAAAACTATCTAACCTATTGAGCTTTTATCTTCACTGCTTCTACAATTGGTCCAAGTATACTAATTATGGACATGATTTGTGTGTTTTTTTATGAATAGAATCAATTGTCCCTAACAAAATTACAATAATTCAACCATTTATCAAATTATTCATTACTCAACATAACACAGCTAGGCTAGTTGTAATCATTAGGATGTTCAACCATATTAAAATCACCTCCTATAACACAATTAGCACTAGGAAGCTCTTTGGCCATCTAATCCCATGGCTCACTTCTCTTTTTTTCATTATTAGGAGTGTAAATTGAGCAAAAACTAATAGGTTTCCAATTGATAAGCATCAAGGCCCACACACAACTTTGTGATGGGTCCTCACCTTTATCAATGGAAAACTTATAGATCCATTTAAAGTAATACAAATAATTCCCTCCTACCTTCTCTATGTGATGTATGAAGAAATATAGCATCTCTTCACACACTAGATAGAGAAGAATCAAGGTGGAGACCTTTAAGTTTGACTTCTTGGAAAAAAACAATATCAAGTTCCCACTTCATGACTACCTTGTTAACCTTATGTTCGTGATGAGGGATAGATATCTCCCTTACATTCCATAAAAAAAATTTAGAATTCATGATTAAGAGGAATAAAGAAGGTTTCCTCCTTGTGGCTGAACATCAAAATGATTAGCAAGAGAGGTAATTTGATCAAAAGGACTTGATTATCTTGGGGTGGATGAAGGAGATCTTAATCTTTATCTCGGTGGAGGGGGACGCATGCAACATCATTCATGTGACCTTGAATTAAGGCGAGTTTCTAAGGGAGGGAAGCTTTTCAAGTAGTCGTATGACCACCCTGAGATATGGCTAACCTACAAGGTCCTTTCCACTTATTAGTTTCTAACCATCTGACATAATTGTGTCTTCATAGGAAGCGGAAAAAAGGCAAATAATTTAATACTATTAGTTTGGGCATATGAGAAAGAATTGACCTATTTTTGAGGATTAGAGACCTTAGGAAGAATAGAGGATTATGGAGGGTTTTGCAATATTTGTGAACTAGTTGAGCCTACATACGAGGGTTGAACAAACCTATTCCTCTTAATGGGGTAGTCCCTTATCAATTGGCCTTCTTAGTGGGAAAAAACACAAGCATTATGCTTATTCAAATACACTAAGGGCTAAAAAATTCAAACCCAAGGTTGATTAACTTAATATTCTCAAAAAGTTGATTGTTCAAATCCATCTCCACACAAACCCTAGGATGCACTTGCTCAAACTAGAAAATTGGTTTGCATTAGTCTTACACCAAATATTGTTTTCAAGCTATCATATGATATCATTCAAGAAGGGTTTGAAGGCAAGTTTTATAAATGGAAGCTCAATCCACATAGGATAACAAGATCTTGAGGGGGCTTGGAGATGAAAATCTAATGTCCAAGCCTACAAATAGAAAATTTAACCACAAATAACCCAAGTACCATATTGGAGCACAACATGAGGATGTTCAACTGATTTAAATATTTAGGGAACATAACCCTTTCCTAACCCTCTCAAAGCTTCTATTTCCCAAACCCTATTTTCCTATTTTAATTTAGCCATTAATAGAAATCAATTTACAAATCTATTGTGGAAATCATCAATCCAATCAATTACTTCATTGGGAAGCATAAATTCTAAGGTTTTAGTTGCTTCTTCATTGTTTGATTATTCCATTGTATTGTCTACACTTCTAGCATTCCTTCCCTTGTTAGCATCGATGTGGTAATTTGTGTCTTCTTCATTCTAGTCTTCATTTTTTTGTCTTTCATTGGTGTGCGTCTCGTCTTTATTGGCTAACATAGGTGCATTATCTCTTGCCATGCTATTCATTTCCTCTAATTGAGAGGTGACCAAAACACCTTTATTTGAGTGAATGATGCACTTCTACTTTAAGTCTCATGTTACTTTTTTATTTCTTCTTCTCCTTTTTTTAGATAGAGTATCATGGCCTTGGTGCCAAAGAGCATAGACACTAGAGTGGTAATAAGAAATATAGGCCAACAAATAAGCCCACTAAAATCATGGGACATGGAGAGGAAAAGGAATGACTATTACCCACCCAATAGATGTGCCCTATTTTAAACTCCCAATTAGCGATGAGAAATTCAAGATAAATGGCACACCATTGGGAGAGGCAAATAGGAAAAAAACACTAAAAAAAGTCTAATAAACCTCACCAACAAAGTCGTTGTGTAACTGAATAGGGAAGCACAATAACAGAACCCTAATCTCACTTTAACTCTTACATTGATGGTAGAATAATATTTGCATTTTTGATATCTAGTTTAGCTTAATCTTATTAAGTTCAAATATTTTTTTAAGAAGAAAATATGTGTTGGTGTGAATAAGGTATTTTACCTAACCAGTCCACTAGTAGGTCATATTCACATGTTAATTTTATGTAGGTCCCAGGAATCTTTCTAGAAGTCTTAGTTGTCATTTAGATCTTATCTTATATTATGGTATTTAATTTGTGAGTCCTATGTCATTTAATATTAGTTAAGTTAGTTGTCTCAAAACATAGGATTAAGACACTTGTCACAATCATGTCTAATCGTATATCTCACCTTGGCTATATAGCCAAGGGGTTCTCATTTGTAAATCATTCCATTACATTGTGTTATATTGCATTTGATCACAATTGATCTAATCTTATTTTTCATCCATTATTACAAATTTATGTTCATGCTTTTAACTCTTATAGAAAGTTATTTTTGGTTTTATAGGTGATCCTAGGAGCTTGAGTCCTTGAGTGACTCTAACATGGCATCAGAGCTTCATGTCTGTAAACCCCTTCTCAAATCTAGGAGATAATTAGGTATAACCTTTTTCTGGGTGCACTTTGGGACAAAAACTATTTCACCATTGAGTTGAAAAGGCCCAAAAACCCCTTTTTCACATAAAATACTTTATATTTTGGTAAAAAAATTGATGAGTTTTTAAATTTTCAAGAGAATATCTTAAATTTGACAACCAAATGATCATCACAAATAATTGTGTTAAAATTGATGATTAAACAGTGTCATATCAACACTCGGCCCAATCTAATAATGCCTAGTCACATGAACAATCACCCACCAGCCCTTAGGGGGCTTAATTTTGGCACTTCAAGCCTTAATTGTGCAAGTTTTTTTAACTCAACATAACTTTTGACTCGAATATAAGATTTTGGCAAATGAGATATTTTCATAAAGTTGGTTTTGAGAAATTTTCAATGGTGTAGGTATCATTATCATTTTTTCTTCTAGAAAACTTTATTGTGTTTTGGAGTTAGATCTTCATTTCTAGCTCTCGAGCTCATAATTTTTTCCTAGAACTCTAATTTTTGTGATTTTTGCAATTTTGGAAAGGTTTTAAGGAGCTTTGCAATTTTATCCATGCATTTTTTTCATATTCAACCCTAGGCATCTTTTATTCATATTTGTGTGTATTTGAATTTTGGTTGATCATTTGGACATTCTTGTACACCTAGAGAAGATTTATCCTTTTGGGAAGGCCTCATTTTTAGTCTAGATCATATTGGGAAATTGTAATTTCAATTTGAGGATCTCACTAAAATATAATATTGTATTTTTCCATATTTGATCCTTCTTGGCATAGTAGAAAGCAATTATGGCATGTATCACATTGCATATAAAGTGTCAAATCAAAATCTTGGGGAAATTCTTGATTGATTGATTTGGGGGGACGGCGGGGTCTTTTGGTGCATTCGTTTGATCTATTTTCTAGTGCTCTTCTTTTCCATAGATCATTCTAATATTCCTTTGCTAACATCACAAAACTATTCAACTTAGCATCAACATGCATAGAGTGCCCTAATAAATAAGGTCACTCTCTATATGTTGAGAATAAGGTACCTAAACCTAAAGATGATGATAAAAAGATAAAATAGATGATTGAACATACAAAATCTCTTTGATGTCTTCATAGCTTAATTTATCAATATCTATTGGTTAAAATTGAATCATGTAAGGATTTTCATGGAGCTTGGAACAAATTGAAAATATTGTATTGAACTACATATGAAGTAAAAAACTATCAAATTGATAATGAATTGATGAGCCTTTATTCTAAGAACTTTGACAATATCCAATATTACATCAATAAGGTTAATGATCTAAAAGAGAAATGTAAAGCACGTGGAATTGAGAAAAAAAGACATCCAGTTGGTCTATAATGCATTGAACAAACTTGGTTCTAATTATGTAGCTTGTTTTCTAACTTTCATACTTATAGGTTAACTATGGGGTATATATATACTACACCTTCATTTGCACCTTTTTTTGAGATGTTAATAGATGAGCATAAAAAGATTATTTATATGGGTCTCAAAAAGTCACCTCAATCTCAGGAATTGTTGGTTAGTCAAGTGTAAGAGTTAGAATAATTTGATAAGAAATAAAAGAAATCAAATCAAAATCCACATTTATATCAAGAACAAAATAAATCATTTAAGGAGGATCCTGCTTGTTCATATTGCAAGAATATTGGACATGAAGAGAATTCTTGTTATAAGAAGGATATTGATGAATTGTAACATCTTCATAAAAATAATCACATCGATCTACCTTCTAGAAAGTCTGAGTCAATTTCTTCTTCTTTAAAATAGTCTAATAAGGAGAAAGGCCATGGTGTTTTTGTTACTACATTAGGTAAAAATAAAGGATAAGCTTTGTGTGCTTCTATAGGTCTTGGATTAGGGAGATGAATTCTAGATTAAAGAGCATTTCATCATATGGCATCTTCAAAGTTCATTTTCTCTTCTTTTGAGCCTTGTGTCATGTTACCTATTTTTATGGGAAACAATGCATATATGAATGTAAATGGGAAGTGATCTATTTATATTGGGGAGGGCACTTTCAATGATATTTTGTGTGTACCTCATTTTCCAAACAATCTTCTTTGCATCTATCAGATTACCCGTGGTGAAGTAGAAAAGACTGTGGAATTCACTCCTGATTCATTTATCATTAGAAACTTGGAGAGTAGAGAGATTATTTCTATTGGGATGATTGATCATGCATCTCGGTTATACACCTTTGTAAATTTGTCTTCTAATAATGGCTTTGGTCCTTCAGCTTTTGATCAAATTTTTAGTGTGGACCATGATTTTGAGGAGAGTTATGGCTACTTGAACTTGGATTTTCTCACATGTGATCCCATTCTTGAGCCTTGCATTCCATCTCCTCCATCATCTGTTGCATTTGATTATTCTTGTATTTCTCAATTATTTATGGATTTAGATTGTGTAAGTTTTTTTGCATCAACATTTTGGATCACACTTTGTGATCCATCATTAGGATGAAATAGAGAGCTTAGGAGTAAATTCGATATGGATTGGGAAATTTGTTCTCTTATTCTTGTATTGTCACAATTTTGGCTTCTTGCAATGTAGTTCAGCAAGATATACATCTTTTTCTACATATGGCTTCATGGAATGCATACTTGACAAACATTACAAGTTTGTGTTTTGAGTCCCACATTTCAAATTTAGGAGACACCAAAATATTTCATACATATTCTCTTTGATGGAGATGATTCTTCTTTAGTTGTTATGAGGGAACACTTTGACCCTCTTGTCCATTCTCTACATGATCATTCTTCACAATTTGACATGAGTATGAATAATTTTGAGTAGCACTTGGAGGAGACTTAAATTTGTCTTTAGAGGAGATATATTTATCTTTGGATTATGCTCTACAATAATCTCTACTATAATTTGGATTATCCTCTTCATCAGCATGGTCTACAACACTTGTTTGGAGTGTGACAACTTTCAGCATCAACATGGAGACACTTGAGCATAATTTAGAGACATCACTAATCATATTTCTTCCCTCTCCTTTAAGGAATGGGAAGGGGGGGAATGTTGTTTGAAGATATTGGATCTTCTTCAACATTCAATGTTGAGCATTTATCATCCTTGCAAGAGACTCTACATTGAGGGGGGTTGCATGGTCTCTCTTCTTCTCTCTTATAAGGGGTTTTTTCCCTCACATAGGGTTTTGTCCTCATTCTTTAGTGAGAGTATTTTGGTTTCATCTCTTTTGGGGAGGAATTTTATCCCACTTGTTTTTCTCCTTTCCTCCATTTGTGAGAGATTACACTTATGCATGGATATCTAACATGGCCTAGTACTTGGGACCCATATTTGCATCATTTGCATTGGTTTGTTCCTCCCTAAGTTGCACTTAAGGGGGGATGTTGATGTGAATAAGGTATTTTCCCTAACTAGTCCACTAGGAGGTCCTATTCACATATTAAGTTTACTTAGGTCCTAGAAATATTTCTAGAAGTCTTAGTTGTCATTTAGATCTTATCTTACCTTATGACATTTAATTCTTGAGTCTTAGTTCATTTAATATTAGTTGAGTTAGTTGTCTCATGGCATAGGATTAAGATACTTGTCATGATCCCATCTAATCCTAAGTATCACCTTGGCTATATAACCAAGGGGTTCTCATTTGTAAATCATTTCATTGTATTGCATTGTATTACATATTTATCACATTTGATCTAATCTTATTTTGCATCCATTATTACAAATTTATGCTCTTGTTTTTATCTCTTATAGAAGGTTATTTTTGGTTTTGTAGGTGATCCTGGGAGCTTGATTCCTTAAATGACTCTAACAAGATGAGGGTGAGGTTAGACTAAATTATTTCATTGCTCACTAATGTTGGATCAAAGAATGAGGCAATAGAAGGTGGAGATTCATTGTAGAAAGTTTGAAACCCATATACACCATCTCATGTTATAAATTTTTTTAAATGGGTATGAAAAATATTTAAGGATATAAGTTTTTTAATGAAATAGGGTTTATTTATATTCTATAATAAAAAAATTATTTATGATTTATTTTTAAAATGGGTGATATGACATTATGCTTTAAGGTTTATCGATTTTTCATTAATGTTTAGGAACAATCAAAGGTAAGTGTAAACAAATGTAATTATCAAGCAACTAGATCAATAAAATATAAAAAAGAGGGGATCTTTACCATCACACTAATCTTTAGATGCCATTTTGAAGGTCATGGTCATATAGAACTAGCACCCAGCTAGTACAAACATTGTCCTTAATAAGTTGTCGGTATATAGACTAAGCATCCAATTTTTTGTTTAATGAGCCAAAATTGTGAATGTCAATCACATAAAATTCATATCTTATCCAAGGGGATGCCCCAACCATATTGGTTGCAAGACTTCAAGGAAGGGAAACAAACTTGAGAACACAAAAATCAACCAATGTGGCTTGATTAAAGAATTGGAAACCACAAGTGGCATCCACTTTATAAGGAAAATATTTTCTAGGACTATTACATAAATGTCAACATGAATTATTTTATGCCCTCTTCTTAAGCCCCTCAATGAAGAATGAGCATGAGCACTAGTAGGCGATATGGGAAGAACCCTTATGATAATATAAGGAGCATTATTCAAATAGTCAAGAAGCACTTAGAGATGTACCACATAGTTGACTTAGATTGGATATGTAAAAGAACATTAGAGGTGATAATTGAATAATGATATATAAAGAGAAATGACAATCAACATAAGAATTCAAAATAAGAGTTGATCTTCTATCTTTCCAAATCAATAACAAGGTTTTTAATTAAAAATCATGCCAAATCTAAACTTTGCTAGGAATTGAGGCCAATCTCTTAGATGTAAAATGTGTTAAGATAAAGGCTCGGGTCAAAAGGATTTGAAGAGATCATGAATATAGACCCAAGAAAATTTAAACAATAAAAAATCAAATTAATAGTTTCTTTTACCTTATCGGCCCCATGTCTCCTTCAGCCGCCCCTTGCCTCCTCCAACTGTTTGCCATACAATGATTTTTAAAGCTGGAAGATGAAGCGTTGCTAATTGATTATTTTAGTCGATCAAGATAATACCTTTCAAAATGCTTGCACGTCTTTTGGTATTCCCGAGTTTATTGAATAGAATCATATCTTGCAAATAAATTAATTCATGCATTTTCTACTATGGCATCTTGAAACCAATTTGTATTAGTGTCAAGATTACACCCTCCACATTAGATGGCATATCCACAAAATACAAAAGAAGCAAATATGTGGGCTACACTAAATTGGAAACTGAGTTTTCTGACAACTTTTTCCCAAATATTTGAAAACTTATGAAAATTTACAGAAGTGCGTAAATTAGCATTATAAAACTTTTCACCAAACCATTTTGCCTCCAATGTTATGTATTTCAAAATTTTAAAACTTTGTCAAATCACCATTCAAAGTCACAAAATGCTAAGTTCTTCATAACCATTAACAAATTGACTTCAAACCATCTGCCATTAAATTCAGAAAGGTGCCTAAATTTTTCTTGTAAGAGGGTTCTTCATGAAACCTTACCAACTCCCTGAAACAATATTTTTTTTGGTCGACGTAGGATTGTCTGTGGACCTAGATGCTCCTGCATCAACCCCAACAATTTTCATTGTTTTTGTGTGTAGGATCGTTTGAGTGGAGCATTTCAAGAGGCTTCACTGCACAAGACCTTTCGTAAGTTGACATCTTGCCTTATCATTTCAATTAGTTTAGATTAATTCCTTATAGTATTCTTATTGTTGCCATTTTCATTTATTTCAGCATTTTGTCACCCTAATTAAACATTTAAATTTTGATTTCAAGTAGTAAGTAGGCTTTGCAAGTTTTTGTCTGCAAGTACAACTTTATGTTTGTACGAGACGTTGGCGCGTCCCCGAGACAACACTGCATCACATTGTTGTTTGAGTCCCACGCTATCGTCCTCTGGTCGAGAGCCAATTGGCTTGTACCAAAGACCTAAGCAATCTACTCTCTTAGTTCCCGAAGTCCCCTTTTTCAAAACATATCTTAAAACATAAAACATAGTCAAACCTTTCTTTCTCCCCTTTTTTCATCCTCGTCACTTGAGCATGGCCTTTGAGGTAGTTGAGGACAATTTGCTCCTTACAGCCTCTTCTTTTTCCTAAAGACTCAAGAGTAGTGAATTTCATCTACAAAATAAAATAAAAGGAGAATGTCAATATGGTTTTCCAAATAAAATAAAAAGAAAACTTTGTAACAAACGTTTCAAATGATTAACTATATTTATACACCATTCATGTAATTTGAAAATAACATATCACAATATGATATTATAATAACCTTTACACATATATATCACTTAATACAAGTAAGCTCATTATCACCTAAGCTATAAATACAAGGTATATAGTACCATACAAAATGAATTTATAAGTCAATGAAACCTAATGAGTTGGGCTTTACATATTCTAGCATTCCCCCTCAAACTTGGAGGGGCCAAGAGACAATGGTATTCATGTTAACAAAGAAAAAAGAAAACAAATTGGCTCCAATATATTACCAATCACAACAGACATTACTATTGAATCAATACTCAAAATATGTCAAAAAAAAAAATGGGCACCTCATAAATGTTATAATAATCTTGAACTACATTGTTTTTTTCACGTGTGCAAGAAATGAATGGCAATTACTTGCATGAACTCTTGGACACAATATTTAATGAAAGACCCAACCACTTCTCTCTTCCAACCAACAAACTCTCAATCAAGTTAGATCATTTGTTTAAAAAGATACAACCATAAAGACAAGGGAGTCTAAAATATCAAGAAATGGGAAGCAAAGTTGCACAAAGAAGGTAACTATTCTATCAATGTCAAATTCTTAACTACAATATAAAAGTTTTGTAATGTACTTTTACAATATAAAAGTTTTGTAATGTACTTATAAATGATTATATTAATAAATTGTTTGCACAATATGTTAAATGACCAAGCACACTATTGGAATAGTAAATTGGAAGCATTAAGAGTTGGTAAACATTGTTTATTGTATCTCTAGTTACTCGACTACAAAATGGGCTGATTTGGATTTATCCTTAATCAAGCAACTCTTCCCAAAATAATGCATAATTAGTTAAAAAGTTTGTGACAAGGTGGTGGCCAAAGAAAATATGTTAGCAATAATCTCTATTGAATCATTCATATATAGGTAAAGAGAAATTTATATAATAAATAATATATTTTTTATACATTTATAATTCATTGGACCTAAATAAACTGGCCCTAACTAGGCCTTCGAAATCATTTGTCGTCCCATACCAAAAATACACTCATTTGTCATGTCAAATGCAACATGTACACAATCCCTTACACATTTTTTTTTTTACTTACATACAGATGAAATAGAAAACATATTGCGCCAAATTTTTGGTTCACCGCCACTTTGGAATAAATTTAAAACCTATCCACGTGTTTATATACCACATTGTAGATCTACACTGACTTAGACAAGAACTCTTTTATTAAATCTCAAGGAAACAACATGTAAGATTTGGTTGATCAATCCTACTTTTCTTTTCTTTTTGTACAACAATTCAAACACAGCAAATTATCAAATAAACACACCAAAATTACTCCCTTTTGAGTTTCCTATATCTCACTTGGTCTTTCATGCCAACTATGTCCTAGGATCAAGGAAGATTGGATTGAGGTAGTTTTCGATGAACTTCAAGAGAGCCAACCCATTCTTAGGAAAATTAGAGACTAACTAAAGATGGATAAGAGAAGAGTTGCACAAGAGAGCACATTCTCTTGCCAAAACTCATTGAACTTACTAATGCCAAAATTACAAGTGATAATGAGCTACAAGACAACACCCAAATACACCAACCATTCCACATCCAACCCCAAAAATCAACAACATAGCCCACCACCAAGCACTTGAAGAGGTGAGTGAAAGTGATGCTACCCACATTTCAAGTGATCATAGCATTACTATCCATGAGATCCTCCTTCAACGTGAAGAGGCTAATCAGTTGGATTCCCCATTGTTTACCTAGATTCTCCACAAGAGCAAGAGTGATTCAATCAACACCAGCAACAAAGGGTGTAGTGCATGAGTTGTATTAGGTCCATTGCATTCACTTAATGATTAGTAGATCTATAGTACCACAACCACTTGCCTCAAATGAAAATAAGTATTGGAAGGAGGTCATAGAGGAAGAAATGGAGTTCTTAAATAAAAACCAAACAAGATGGTGAAATTACCTCCTAAAAGAAAACCTATTAGCTGCAAATGGGTATTCAAGAAGTATTATGTAAAAGAAAATTGGTCAAGTACAAAGCTCACCCAGTAGCAAAGGGATTCTCTTTTAGACAAATGGAATTAATTTTGGTGAGATTTTTTCTCTTGTTGCTAAATTAAATTTTAATTGGCCATTGTTGATGCTTTCAATCTTGAAGTAGAACAAAGGATGTTTTAGCACTTAAGCTTGACCAAACCAAAGCTAATTTGATGTGTATTTGAAATGGGAAGGTGATCATTTTCTTATCATTGTGTTGTATGTGGATGGCATGCTATTAATTGGTAACAATAAGGATATGATCAATCTAGTTAAGTCTTAGTTTGATATGAAAGATCATGGTGCCTAAGCTTAACAAAATCGAAGCTAATCTTATGTGTATTTGAAATGGGAAGGTGATAATTTTTTTATCACTATGTTGAATGTAGATGACATGAAATTAATTTGTAACAAAACGAAAATGATCGATCTAATTAATTCTTGGTTTGATATGAAAGATCTTGGTGCTACAAAATTTAAATCGGGCATAGAAATTAAAAAAGATAATGTAAACAAAAAACTATGTTTACATCAAATAAAGTATGTTGTGATGATACTCCAAAGGTTTAGTATGCAAGATAGTAAACTTATGAGTCCTTCCTTTCCTTTAAAAAAATATATATATGTTGAACAATGTGTCGAAATAGAAGACGAAATTGAGGAAATGTGTCGAGTTTCTTGTGCTAATGTAGTTGAAAGCCTTATATATGCAGTGGTCTATACTAGACATGACACTACACATGTAGTGGGACTTGTGAGTAGATATATATCCAAACCGAGAAACAAAAGATTAGGCTATTATAAAAAGAATTTTCAGATATTTATGTGGCACCTCAAATTATGCAATTTGTTACTATAGTGTGGTCTCACAACACACCCCAACGCTGTAAGACTTGGGGACCCCAAGTGAAAAATAATTCTTATGGCAGGTGCTGGCTAGTTGGAAAGATCACCAGAATTGAAGAGCAAAGGGAAATCTTTAAGTAAAAGAGTACTTCGTAAAGCAAAGTGTTATGGGTACCGGATACCGGGAATGTTAGAAAGGCAAAAGGTAATATCAAATGTTGAGCAAAGTGTTCCGGTCTGATAGTCGAAATCTGGTAAAGATGGAAGTTCTAGTAAAATCAAAGTCCAGGAATATCATGGGTAAAGTTGAATACTGGGTTCCGGGTACTGGGTAATGATGCTAAGCAAAGTTTTAAAATTTTAAGGTTATCCAAGAAGTCTGATATTTCGGTAACGCATTATATAAAAGATAACTGCACGAGAATTTGTGATTTTTTTGGAAAGCGTGTTATTTATGATGAATTTCTATGATAACAATTTAATGATGGTTTTATTTACATGATATTTTTGTATAAATGTTTTTTTTTTTTAAAAGGGATTTAATGAGTGGAATTTCTGATTGCAAGAGAAGCAGATTGCAATGCAGAGTTCAAGTATGGACGGTCAGGAAAATTTGAATCATGGATAGAATCATATATAGATCAAGTTGTATATTCCAAGAAGTTATTTGCAGAGGGGCTTGAATCCACCGGAATACCATGGATCCCGGTATTTCGCATATGGTGACAAAAAGTTCCAACCTCCAAGGAAGCCCATTCTCGAGAGTAGAAAGCTCGAGGCAGAACAAAAGAGTAGGAACAGAATGATAAACTAATCATTTTGAATACATGGGAAGCTCCTACACGCTATCCTAATACAAGTTATTATCCTGGCAATAATAAGAAGATAAAAAACCTGAAGGACTTCAACATGCATATGAAGGTTGACCTTCATTGACTTTGTTTGCAATTCTCTTACCAGTCACCACATTCCATGTGCCTTGATGTGATTCGTCCCTTAGATTTCCTCTCATGTATTTTTCTTATCCTACCTATGTCTTACTTATATAAAAGGTCAAGGGATACCTTTTTTAAGTTAAGTTCAAAATTTGTGGATGCTGGAAGAGCCAAAACTTCTCTAAGTTTTGTTCTCTTTTCCTATTTTTTGAATCATTTCGAACTAAAAACTTGTATGCACATAGAATTTAATCAATATTGAAGCCAATTTTATAGCTACCTATCTCATGTATTTTTGTAGATGGTTTTGTTAATTCAGCCGAACAAGACTGTGTGTTGCATCGTTTAAGGGTGCATGCATAACCTACTCGGTGTCCAAACTAAAACCTCTTCTTTAAAAGCTCGCACCATTTTATATGTAGTTGTCAAGCAATCTGGTGAAGTATAAAGCGGTTTGCTTTGATTTGATTAACTCTTGGGGCATGCATGGAGAATAACTGGGAGAAATTTTAATTTTTAGTATTGTTATGCTTTATTTTAGATTAGATGTTTAAATTCTTGAAAATGTTTCAAAAAATAGATGAATGGATAGAAATTTACTGAAAATCTTTCATTTTCTATGAAATTGTTGAACGCTTAAAGCTAAATCTACTTAAGTGATAGCAAAATTGTTGATGTTCATGAAATACTATTGTAAATCTTTTGATTTCATGATATTATTTTATGATTGAATTGGAAATCTGGTACTGAATGCTTATGATACCAAATGAAATTCTGATTAACCATAAACCCCTTGAGATTAACAGCAATATCACATCATACCTTGAAGTGAACCTTGTATGGTCAAGACCTGACTACTAGAGCCTTGGGATTAAGCTAAGTCAACCTTTTCCTATAACACAGAACACCCTTAGGTTGCCCTGGTTCAGTATTTCAAGTAAAGATAGGTTCTTTTTTGTTTGCTTGTGAGGATTTTATCTACACTGTTGTTGCGAGTGACATCGTCGTCAACAAGAACTGACATTAGAAGGAGGGCCACATAGAATTTATATTGGTTCTAAGTTTAAGAGATAGCTTGTAAGGTGAAAGTCTAGTGCAAGCCAGTATTTCAAAATGGAAATTGAAAAAATCCAAAAAATTCTCAACCAGAAATTACATCTTTTGAGTTTATTCACTTTTGGTAGAGTCACTGAGTGTAAAATTCATGATACAACTGATCACGTGGTGAACTTGATTGTGAAATTTTTTTAACTAGGGTAAGTTTGGTTGTGTAAGGTGATTCCGTTAACAGGAGAAGTTTTAACTACTAGAAGAAAGTGATTGTTAATGAGAAAAGAGCATAACCCTAGTGGAGTTGCAAATGTTAAAAATTTAACTGATATATCAAAACAGTTTGATAACTGTAATTGTTATGAAGAAAATCTTAATGTTTTGCAGGAAGATAGGCAAGGATGTTGCAATTCAGAAACATCGCATCAAAAATGAGGAAACGACATCAATGAGTCACCATTCTCTTTATACATGGAAAACACAAATGAAGGGAAGGAGCGGGAAAATCGAGCAGGAGACGCGTGTTTTCTGTTCCAAATTGAAAATTCACAAGTTAAAAAAGGAAATTTTCCTGATTTTATGCAAGATGTAGAGTACCAAACTTTTCCTTTTTCTCTCTCTGATAACAATATAAATTGTGATATCACTTGGTCTAACAAAGTTCAAAGTGAAGATAGACCGAAGACAAAAAATTTCGGAGGAGAAGAAAATCAAGAAATGGACACAGCCATTCATGGAAATGAACAGAGTAAAGAGGAAAACCATGAACCAGGGCTGAATGAAGGTAGAGTATTGCTCAATTAGAATAAGTGTGTGCGATCCACCTTTAATGAGGTCAGTTTCATACATATGGGCCAAGTCATTGCTAAGTACACCTTTGAATTTATGTTTGTTAAATGCATAAAATTTAAAAGAATTCATTGCTATAGTAGGACATTTGAAATTTATTTGAATGAGTTCAAGGATAAACCTGTTGTAATTCGTACTAAAACAATGAAAATAGTCATTGAAATTAAAATAAATAGTTTTGCTAGGGTTTGTCGTTTGTTAGATTAGAGTTTTGGTTAGTTAGGGTTAGTTTGTTTTTTTTGTAGGGTTTGTGTTGTTTTCATTTTCTTTGCTTTTGTTTTCTTTATTTCTTTCTTTTCTATTTGGCCCTTTGCATTAGCAAATTATGTTTAACTTATCATACACATGAGAATTAATTCAAATATTTATAACATTGTGATGTGAAATGTAAAATGATAAAACCATACACAATAAATACACGCTTTAAAATGTACAACAAAGCTAAATATATATGTGTGTGTATATCATGTATATACATGGAAATATTGAAATTCTTGTTGCAAAAAGATCAAAAAAGCAAAAAGAGGTAGCTAAGTTGCAGATAGGAGTAGTCATTCAGTCAATTTGGAATGCCTCGTCCATTAGGGCTAAATACCCTAGTAGGCAATTTCCCGGTGAGCTTCAAAGTCAGGAATATGGAGGTTAGAAAGTAAAGGCCAAAGTGGAACCACTTCCCTGTGTTCTAGGAACCGAGGAATATCATCTATGGAAGGAATCCCAATGGTTGGATGTGCAATAGATAGAATAGTATCTAGATTCTCCAAATATTCAGGCCGCACTATCAAATTCACAGCCGAGCGAACATCTTCAATAGGAAGCCCAATATCCAAGAGTGATGCTACAAAGCGAGAAGCCAAGTCGAAATAGAACCAGTAGTAACCTCTGGATTCCACATATTTTTCCCCAAGGACTAAGCACAAGTTTAGCATAGTAAAACTAGTATTTTGAATGAAGAAAACCTTTTCAAGCCTTTGAGTCATGATACGACCCAAGAAGATATTCTGGCGACGAGAGCAGGTCAGGAAAATTGGAGTATCCGTGACCTGGAAGCAAGCAAGGACTAGCAGACAACAGAAAATACAAAACAAAAGAAGGCAAAGCAAAAAGTGTGAAAAATTCAAGAGAAATGCGAAATTTATAGAAAACCGTGAGGAAGTTACAGTACATAGTTGCCTGGATTGAAGTCTTGGGAACCGTAAGTAAGGTGGCAACCGGATATGTTTCTCCAGAGCGGAATGTTAAATCAAATTAATTTTTACACACAATTGGTGACAATTTGCTTCAAATTTTCCTAGTACGAAGATTGTGAATCAAACACGTTAAAGATTTCGACATTAATGGTGGTCATTTCATTGTGTTTTATTAAGCCATATTAATCATGAAGGTGCCCATGTGTGCAAAGCATAAAGGAAAATTAAGCTAGTGAGGTAGCACACATCATCACCTGGGAAATTTGAAAGAGATAATACGTGCGCATTGAGGTGTGAGAATTTAATGCAGAATAATGTGATCATGTTTAACTATCATCATGACATTTTTGATCCATTAATGTGATGTAGTGTCGTCAAACCGAAATTGCTAGCCAAGTATTTAGTAGTTGCCATAAAATTTGATTAGAAAAGGGTGGTAAGTTATAATGGTTCTAAATTTATATTTAAATTTGGTGATTAAATTGTTTGCTGCTAAATTTTAATTTATGCATATCTTCTAACATATAACGAGTTGCAATTAGCTAGAATTTGGCATAAGAGTGGTAAATTTTAGCCAGAAATACACATCAACAGGGAATTATTAAATGAGTTTTTGGGAAGTAGTGAAATGATGAAGGATTGGCATTGAATGAAAAATCAAAAGGTAACCTCCACTACCACTGTAATTCCCAACCTAATAGTGGGCTTCATTGCTTGCAAATTGAAATGAGCTATCAATGAAATATCAAAAAAAAAAAATCAACTCTTTAGGCTATCCAAATATCTCTATTAGGGCTATAGACCCCTAATTGGCAGTAGAGCTATGTTTGGGGGAATTACAAAGATAACCTTGTCAAGGCTATGGATGCTTGACTAGCAGCAAGGCTCTATCCCTGGTCGGCTTTGGAGGATTACCATATTATGTAGTTCAATGTCAATGAACTAATTTTTTTCACTGAGTTCCAGAAATTGGAATTAATCAAAGCACACACGGATATTTCCGGAAGAATTTTACTATTTTTATGTCAGAATCTAGGTAAAGGTAAAGAGTTATTGTTTTAAAATATGCATAAATTATAATTTACAACTGGTGATTTAATCTCAAGTTTTAGTTTAAATTTGGTTTTATTGGTTGCAAGTTGTGTGGTCTCACAACATGCCCCAAGACTGTAAGACTTGGGGACCCCAAGTGAAAACTAATACTTATGGCAGGTGTTGGCTAGTTGGAAAGATCACTGGAATTGAAGAGCAAAGGGAAATCTTTAAGTAAAAGAGTACTTCATAAAGCAAAGTGTTATGGTCTGATAGTCGAGGTCCGGTAAAGGTGGAAGTTCTGGTAAAACCGAAGTCCAAGGATATCATGGGTAAAGTTGAATATCGGGTTCCGGGTACCGAGTAACGATGCTAAGCAAAGTTTTAAAATTTTAAGGTTATCCAAGAAGTCTAATATTCTAGTAATCTAGTATATAAAAGATAACTGCGTGAGAATTTGTGGATTTTTCAAAAAGCATGTTATTTATGATGGATTTATATGATAATAATTTAATGATGGTTTTTTTTTTTTTTTATAAAAGGGATTTAATGAGTGGAATTTGTGATTGCAGGAGAAGCAGATTGCGATGCAGAGTTCAGGTATGGACGGTCAAGCAAATTTGAATCATGGATAGAATCATATCCAGATCAAGTTGTACATTCCAGGAAGTTATATGCAGAGGGGCTTGAATCCACCGGAATACCAGGGATCCCGGTATTTCGCATATGGTGACAAAAAGCGCCAACCTCTGAGAAAGCCCATTCTCGAGAGTAGAAAGCCCGAGGTAGAACAAAAGTGTGGGAATAGAATGATAAACTAATCATTCTAAATATATGGGAAGCTCCTACACACTATCCTGATTCAAGTTATTATTCTGAATATATAATGGAAGACCCAACCACTTCTCTCTTGCAAACAACAAATTTTCAATCAAGTTAGATCATTCATATAGAAAGATACAATCATAAAGACAAGGGAGTCTAAAATATCAAGAAATGGGAAGCAAAGTTGCACGAAGTTAACTATTCTATCAATGTCAAAAGCTTAATTACAATATAAATGTTTTGTATGTACTTAAAAATGATTGTATTAATAATTTTTTTGCACAATATGTTAAACAACGAAACACACTATTGGAATAGTAAATTGGAAGCATTAAGACTTGTTAAACATTGTTTATTGTATCTCTAGTTACTCAAGTACAAAATGGGTTGATTTCGATTTATCCTTGATCAAGAAATTCTTCCCAAAATAATGCATAATTAGTTAAAAAGTTTGTGACAAGGTGGTGGCCAAAGAATATAAGTTAGCAATAAGCTCTATCGAATCATTCATAAATTGGTAAAGAGAAATTCATATAATAAATAATATATTTTTTATACAAATAATTCATTGGACCTAAATAAATTGACCCTAACTAGGCCTTTGAAATCATTTGTCGTCCCATACCAAAAATACACTCATTTGTCATATCGAATGCAACATGTACACAATCCCTTACACATTTGTTTTTCACTTACATACAGATGAAATAGAAAACATTTTGCACCAAATTTTTGGTTCACCGCCACTTTGGAATAAATTTAAAACCTATCCACGTGTTTATATACCACATTGTAGATCTACACTGACTTAGACAAGAACTCTTTTATTAAATCTCATGGAAACAACAAATAAGATTTGGTTAATTGATCCTACTTTTCTTTTCTTTTTGTATAGCAATTCAAACAAAGCAAAATATCAAATAAACACACCAAAATTACTCCCTTTTGAGTTTCCTACATCTCACTTGGTCTTTCATGCCAAATATGTCTTGGGATCAAGGAAGATTGGATTGAGGTATTTTTCAATAAGCTTCGAGAGAGCCAACCCATTCCTAGGAAAATTAGAGAATAAACAAAGATGGATAAGAGAAGAGTCTCGCACAAGAGAGCACGTTCTCATGACAAAACTCATTGAACTTACTAATGCCAAAATTACAAGAATGGTGTGCTAACGAGCCACAAGACAACACCCAAATACACCAACCATTCCACATCCAACCCCAAAAATCAACATAGCCCACCACCAAGCACTTCAAGAGGTGAGTGAAAGTGATGCTACCCCCATTTCAAGTGATCATATCATCTTGGAAGGAAGTCATAGAGGAAGAAATGGAGTTCTTAAATAAAAACCAAACAAGACTTAGTGAAATGACCTGCTAAAAGAAAACCTATTAGCCGCAAACAGGTATTCAAGAAATATTATGTAAAAGAAAATTGGTTAAGTACAAAGCTCACCCATAGCAAAGGGATTCTCTTTTAGACAAATGGAATAAATTTTGGTGAGATTTTTTCCCTTGTTGCTAAATTAAATTTCTATTGGCCATTGTTGATGCCTTCAATCTTGAAATAGAACAAAGGATGTTTTAGCACTTAAGCTTGACAAAAGCAAAGCTAATTCAATGTATATTTGAAATGGGAAGGTGATCATTTTGTTATCATTGTGTTGTATGTGGATGGCATGCTATTAATTGGTAACAATAAGGATATGAACAATCTAGTTAAGTCTTAGTTTGATATGAAAGATCATGGTGCCTGAGCTTAACAAAATCAAAGCTAATCCTATGTGTATTTGAAATAGGAAGGTGATAATTTTGTTGTCACTATGTTGAATGTGGATGACATGATATTAATTTGTAACAAAACGAAAATGATCAATCTAATTAAGTCTTGGTTTGATATGAAAGATCTTAGTGCTATAAAATTTAAATCGAGCATGGAAATTAAAAAAGATAATGTAGACAAAAAACTATGTTTACATCAAAGAACGTATGTTGTGATAATACTCCAAAGGTTAGTATGCAAGATAGTAAACTTATGAGTCCTTCCTTTCCTTTAAAAAAAATATATATTTATTGAACAATGTGCCAAAACAAAAGAGGAAATTGAGGAAATGTGTCAAGTTAATTGTGCTAGTGTTGTTGAAAGCCTTATATATGCAATGGCCTATACTAGACATGACACTACACATGTAGTGGGACTTGTGAGTAGATATATATGCAAACCAAGAAACAAAAATTTAGGCTGTTGTAAAAAGAATTTTCAGATATTTTTGTGGCACCTCAAATTATGCAATTTGTTACCAACAAAAAGCTAGTGAGAGTAAAACTGTGAATCTACAGTAATTTGTGGATTTTAATTGAGCTAAAGACCTTCACTACTGAAAATCTATCAATGTTTATGTATTTGATCCTTTAAAGGAGCAATGAGCTAGATGAATAAAAGGCAAATAGTGATTGTTTCATCTACAAAATAGATAGAGTACATGGCAGCAACTCATGCCTATAAGGAAGGTGTGTGGTTACAAACATTGTGCTTGATTGTTGGTCTATTACAAAAGGTTGTAAGGATTGATTATAGCAATAAAAGTATGGTATGGCTGGCAAAGAATCTTGTTTATCATTCTCAATTAAAGCATGTAGATATATCGTATCATATTAGAAGGCAAGCAAATTCCATTGGAAAAAGATTATACAAATTGGAATGTTGTTGATCCATTAACAAGAGTTGTACTTACAGAGAAATTTTCTTGGTGCGAAAAATTAGTGGGCATGGTTGCCCTTAGTAGTTGACAACCTAGAACAGTGGCTCCCTATGGTAAGCATTCAACAAGCAGAGGAATGTCGAAAATGTATTGTACAATTTATATGTTTTATAGTCAAAATGGGAGAGTTGGTAGTAGCCTTGTTTTGTTTAGCCCCCATAAAAAGTTGAAGATTTTCTTCTTGAGTGTTTGGGGGCAAAGCGCGCCCCTCCCGACCGCCCAAAAAAAAGGGTGATTTTATCAATTGGTTTCTTGGCCCACGGATTTGATCAAAAGACGAGTCTCTAAGGACTTAGAGAAGTCAGACAAAGAGGAAACTCAAATTCCTCTTCCTAGCCTATTCATATTTGATGGAGCACTATAACTAATCCTAGTGAGACAAGGATTGCAGAACCCTCTACTATTTATCATGACTGATATTTCTCTGTTATACAGGAACAGGAAAACCAAAAAGCTTCAAACAATAAAACTGAGCTTCTTTGTCTGATAAAAACATGAAAATGTGCCTTGAGAAAGAAGGAACTCTTAATTGGAAGATATTTGATGTCGGTAGTCATGTTGATCGCAATAAAACGCATGAATTATAATCCTTGACTCAAGAACATTTTCCATGATGTTAAGGATCTATATAAGAAATCTAACAAACAGTCTTGTCAACTACATTCCTGGAACAAATAGTAGACAGTGGACAAAATGGCTAATGTAACAACAAGGTCTGGATTAAATGACTCAATAGTTGTCAGTTATGCACAAAGACAGGGAAGACTAAATTAAATTTCAAATGATTAAAAATATATCAATTATTGATAAAGAATAGTTTTTTATGATCCTTATCGTGTCTACCATGTGTACGAGTTTAATGATAGGTGGCTTAAGGTTGAGTGCAAGGCCATCCTCAGTTCGTAATCCTTCAAAGAATGATCCACAAGTCATGATTCTGATGGTACCACTTCAATAAACTACCATCATTATGGCATCTAGAAATCCAGTCTCCCTCACTAATAGATTACAGACTTTACAATGCTCTTTTCGTAGCTTAAGGAAAGAGGCTATGAAGAAACCAAAAACAAGCAGCCTTAGAATCGCTTCTAACAAGATAGCTAAGGTGTCCTTTTACCTTCAAGATTGAAGGAAAATTGTTAGGATAGGAAAAAATATGTTAAGAATCAAAACATTGAACACCCATCTCTCTGAAGGATAAAAAATGACTATAAAATGCAAAATGCCAGAGAAAGGACCCCTTTAGCATCCTGATTCCTGAAAATGCAAAAACAAGTTCATTCTGCCAACTGAAATGAGAAGTGAGGAATCCCCTGGCAGGAACAGGGTTGTCAGTAACACACTAAACGAATAATGAGCTCAAAAAGCATCATATTGGTGACTAACCAATCAAATGGATTTCAAATGTGACAGGTCTAAAGCAGGAAGAAAATCCGTCGAATGAAGATTAGACCACAATTAGATTCTGCAGTCCAATGTAAATATAGTCAAGACAACAGCATTATCGGCTAGGCTTTCTCCAAACAGAGTCTTACAACAAAAAGCAGTATTGAACAAGGTCATAATAGAGATCAAAACCATGTAAGATACTACTAAAGAGAATGTCTTAACAGCCATTGGTCATTTTTTTTTTTTTTTTGTCAAATAGTATGCTTATGGATAGCATTGCTCAGCCAGATTTATTTATATAGCTTGAGCTACTTCCAGGACAGTCCTTAAAGTCTACTCATATACTCATAATATAATTTGGGTGCTCAGTATCTCCTAGTGTATAGCATGACAATAAATAATGTATTTCTACTGCACTTTTTTAAAAGAAAGAAAAATTGTCCAAATGCAATATAGGAAAATAACAAGACTGACATTAAAGCCCACTTAGTTGTGTAATAGTGTAAGTAACAAAATGAATATGGGTCAATGCAGATCAACTCAACAGTAAGCAGTCAATTCCTGATAAATTATCACATAAGATTGATTCAACTTTGAATATAGCTTATTGAGTTGTGCAAATAGCCCTTAGACAGCCAGCTGGAAAGTACTGAAGCTTGCAAGAAATTCATTTATAAATGCATCAATCTTCAACCATTTGATCAGTGTATTGAAATCCTCAGCTTGTGTATTTTGCAACATTCCACCCAGACCTTTTCTCACACAAAAATTGGTTGTCTAGATATACCCAATAAAATCTTATAAGTGATATTTATATCGCAAAATAAATTGGGAAAAGGGATGGGTAACAAGTCCCAGTGGAATATCGGTAATTAGTAATTAGGACTTTCTCATTTCAATGTCAGAAGCAGTTAACCTGAACGGATATACGTAGTTCATAGTTCAAAAAATCACCGAGTACTCACGAATTAATTTTACAGCTAAGGAAATTGCCCACTCATTCGCCTAGATGAATTTTCGTGAACTTGCTGAGTTAATGATTTCACATTTTCTTTATTAAATTTGCCAAGCTTTTGCCAAATAGTCGAATCCAACTCAAAATTAGGTCTATCAAGTTTTACCGAGCCGCGAGTTTTCCAACTATGGCACATACCAATGTACCCATAAGCATCGCAATTCTCAGTTCCTCTGCGAATAATAAATTATGCATCTTATACACCATGAATTTACTTTGCACCTTAGAAAATACATGTAAAAATTTTCTGCAGCGACAAACATACAACATTGTTTGGAATCAAGCAATCACACAAGGCAGAATTCACTAGCAACAGAAAAAGAAAACGAGGAGTACAATTCATTTCAGGAGCAGTTTTAGTACCAATGTTGTTAACAAAATTAGATTTTCACCGTTCAACGTTCAGACATAATATCGTGTATGTATCCGGATCCTAACACTGTTTAGTGTTATTTATTCCATCCTTTCGAGTCTCCTTGGAGACCGTCTTCAGGAAAATTACAGGAAGAATAATGCCACATGATTACAAAGTCAAACTGGTAGAGAAAGCCACCCAAATATCCATAGCAACAAAATAACTGTAGGGCATAAAAGTAAAGTATAAAAATAAAACACAATGAGGCAGTGAATTTCAGGTAATTAGGGAATGGGATTAGGAGGGTGAATTGTTATGGAGAGCATTAAAATCATAAAGGTACAAAGCGATACCATCGACTCGTTGAACACGCGAGGGCGTAAGATCCTGGAAGGGCCAGCAGAAGGACACTACCCTGGCATTTTGAGGGAGCTGGCGCTGCAAGTGGGGAAGAAGTTTGGCGTTGCCTGCATCACTTAAGTAAAGAGTAACAACAGAAGCGCGTTGCAGCTGCAAGCCGGCGTTCAAGGCGTCTGTGTGTAGGACGGAGATCATGTGAGAAAGGCCCTCCCGCTCGATAGCGCTCACGGCTTGTTTGGCGAGGCGAGCATCCATTTCGAGGCCGCAGCCCCTGGCGCCGTGATGTTTTGCAGCGCTGATGAGGAGGCGCCCATCTCCACAACCCACGTCCACCACCAAGTCCGAGGGGCAGACGCCTGCAAGCTTCAACATGGCAAGCCCCACATGCTCTGGAGTGGGAACAAATGGCGCCAGCCTAAAACCTGCTAAATATTTCATCCATAACCCTAATCTTAAGCCAGCCATCAATTTTCCCTTTTAAGCTCTGCAAGGAAGAGTTTTACCTGGGCGGTGCATTACTTATGCCTGTTTGGGTGAGAAGAGGACATCGCATTGTAATGGTGTATTTTTCTGTATAGTCGATATATATTGTATATGGTTTGAATCTAGCAATATAAGTTCAATTAGTTTATCATCTATTTTTGATTATTAATCTAAATATTATCTATAATTCAATCTTACCAATTAATATCCAATCTCAATATCTGATCCGGGTCATGTTTATAGGTGCAGTCATCCTTACGGTCACAATCTTTGTTCTTATAAGTGTAAGAGAAAAATCTAAACATTGGGCTAATTGATCCCATCTTACACTTTAGTCTCACTCAACTTTACATAAATCTTCGTAATTTGGTGTTATGTTTTCGTAAAAAAATATTTATTTACATTCATTTTTTATCATTGGTTTATAAGCAATTATCCGATCACAAAGAGAATCAATGGCATGATATCCAATCTTACAATCTATGCATTCTCATCTACACTCAAATCAAACAAGGAATCTCGCATAGCTAATCACACTCATCCCAACACATGTGAATCACCTCATAATCAATCTTAAATTCAAGAGCATGTTTGAGTTTGATGTCTATCAATATATTTTTAAAATATTGCAAGCTTAACATAAAACCCCAAGAGTGCGATAGAATATCATTGCATAGTACTTGAAAGAACAAAAATAAAGGTATATTTCTTATATGTATATATGTTAAAATAGAACAAATTAACGCCTTTTAGATTCAATCTAATTAGCCTAATATGCAACTAAGCCAACATATATTAGAGGAGATTGATAGAAGACAAGAGACACAACTTGGGAAAATACATTTGAAAGATGGAAACTAGCAAATGTGAACTAGGAGTAAAAGAAAAAAAATTATAAAATAGAGAAACAAGATGTGACTAGAAATTTGATGTTAGTGACTATACAAGCAAGGGAAGCACTCAAGAATTCATGGTCCAAATCTAAAAGCTACTAAAGATTTCTTTTATCATAAGGGCAATAGGTATGGCACAAGTGTCCAAACAAGGGTGTTACAAAAGTTCAAGTGATGGAAGTGTCTATTATGGATGGAACATGTTCCGTGTGCATAGATTAGCTCCAAATGACTTCAAAATTTTACTAATATTTGTTTGTTAGGTGTGCAAGAAAATTAAGAATTGGGATAGAGAGGACATGAGTAGATTGAAGTTTTTCACCAAATATGGGCTTTATAACTACTAAATTTTGATAATGGGATATTGTGTATGATGCAAATATTCAAACAAGGGTGTTAGACAAGTACAAATGGACAAATGTCTAAATAGGGGCACTAGACAAGTAGAAATGGTGTACCCATCAAATTGTCCAACTGCCTCCAAACTTTAGGGATGATTTGCCTTGAACCTTTACACACTTCTCTAGTTTAGTTCAACTATTAAATACTCGCATATTGATTCTAAAGATAGAAATTATAGCTTGTTTCTACTACCTCTACCATAGTTTAAGCTTACATATATGATGAAATATTGAGGATGTTTGGTATTGAAATAAGGAATTTGAAGGGCTTCAAAAAACTTCTAATGTCATATTGTTTTTTAAAGCAAGAGATTATAGTGTTTTTTTGCATTTATTAGTGGGCATTTTTGCTTGCCATGCATATGGGAATTTTTGTTTCCTTTTAGATGGTCTCAAACTTCACCAATCTAATAGTTACTATTAATGTTGAAGGTTTGATGGAACATGAGGATGGACTCATAGCTAAAGTGACCCAAGAACTTTGTTCCCAAGATCTTTCACAAGGTATGTCTTCTTAAACATCTTCAGATGTGGTTCTTCCCATTCTAAAAATTGATAGTGTTTGTTGATGGCTTGAAAACTTTACATGATATGTTATTTTCCAAGAGGGTTCCCCTTGAAAGCATGCTTAAATAATGGGTGACCAAGGCTTGGGTCTTACATGGTGTTTTCTTGGATGTTTTTCAAAACCTCGGAAAGTCATTTTTACTTTTTTACTTTGCTAAAGCTAAGCATTCAAAGGCTATCATCAAACATGATCCCTAATTTGTCCATGCATCCTTGCTTATTTTTGCACCCTAGACTAGAGACCATATAGCCTATAAGGAGAGATCTTTCCACATTCCTATAAGGGTGGATTTTATCTGGTTGTCTTTGCCATGCTAGAATTTCTTGACCAAAATAGTGGGCACACTTTGCAGTGTCATTTATGTTGTGCTAGATAAGTCTTTCTCCACTCATCCAAAAAAACACATTTTTTGTCAAAATTGATATTTATAAATATATGAAGGAAATTGTTGATGTTTTGATTAAATAAATGAGACACACAACATGTTCTTTATCTCAACTCTCTTAACACCTATTTCAAGCTCCAACCTTATGACCATAAGATTAGATATTTCCCCTTCGTTACTCCTCACCATAAGCCCACTCCTTGTCTTGAAAAGAAGAGAATTGATCAACAACAATAAGTCATAAAAATAATTGGAATCTTGGCAATGATGGTGTGGCCCCAAAAGCCTTAGATAGTAATGGTGGTTAACCACGTAAACATCAAGGTCATATTTCAAAACCTTATAACACGTGTAAATTTGTTCCATCACATGGTGAGTCATCAAATGAGGTGAATAAACTCAATTTCACTAGAATGCCACTTTCGACCTCTATGTTATCTTTAACCAAAAAATATTATCTATTCTCCATCTTCTCCTTCCTTGGTAGTTCAACAAGGTTCTTGTAGTTCATCTCAACATTTAGAAAATATAGAGTATGTTCCAAATAAAATAATGCATAATACGAAAGTAATTCAACTAAGTGGTGTTGATGTTATAAGTAACACATCAACGTTAAACAAAATATTTCTACCCTATTTCTCCTAAAAAAGATAGATAACCTAAAGCAACCTATCTTCCAAGGTCTTTGTAGTTGGTTCTCCACTATGTTGATGTTGTTCAATGGCCAATGCAACTATAATGTTCAAGGGGCCTACTGGTAAAAGGGATACAAACTGCATCATACCAATTAATCCACATTTTGGGGGGTATAAATAAATGTCAAAAGATAGGACAGAGTTCAGGACAGCAAAACATGAATGTAAATTTCCTTCAATTCAGACATATGAACTTCATAATGAGCATTGTTTCCAAATATCTAAACCATAAAATGATACAATCTATACCATTGCATTCATTCATAGTGCAAATTCAAGACATACAGATCATTCACCATTCACAAACTTCAAAATCCACAAGAACACACCATTAGTTATCACCAAAATTCATAGATCAACAAACACATAAAACCCCATTCACAAATAACTCAATGAAAATAGCCTTAGATTCGGAATCTTCTATTGATTTTCACCAAATAAGAGACATTTATGTACAACATTCACTGGCATACGAATGACTATTGTTCATTGACATCACCATTAAGACTGAAACTTGAAAATGACATAAAATTGTATTGAAATTTCTAAAAATAAATAAGTGTCTTTGCATAAAGCTATAAAAAGAGTTTCTGAAACCATAAAAATCCTCCTATCTTTCTCCTTAGGCTACTAATCTTTCTTCAATTAGCTGACCTTTACAATATGGAGAGCAAAATTACATATAGACTTGCCCTAACACTAATTCCTCCAGTCAATAAATTGAGATCCACAAATTTAGGGAATCATTGGAGCTGCATGAGATGACTGCCCTGCTGATCTTTAGTTCGCTTGTTGATGACTTTGTTACCAAAATATGATGCACCAAGAGGGAAGGTAGATGTATTGGGGATCTCTAGTTGAAGTGAGGTCATGATCCTGCAAAATAGGAGGGAAAGAGAGAGAGTTGTCCAGCAGACCATGTCACCAGGTGTCCATTAGTAACGAAATGTTCACTACCACTTTATTCCTACATTTTCTGCTCAAGAAGGTACTCATCATAGTTGGTGAACACTTGTTGGAGTATGTCTACATTAGGTCCATCTACCCAATCATCTTCAAATTTGATTATTTTCAATTTAATTAACTCCCTCCTAGCAGCCTTCACTTCATCCTTGATATCCATGAGTCTATCAAGCAACAAGTCATCACCATCCTCCTCTTTCTGCATCACCTCCTCAAACCTATTATTCCACTTTTCCTTTAATTTTTCAAGAGGAAGACCTTCCTTAACAAGGATATCTAGATTAACCAAAATGGCAATCATTGCTTCCAATTCATCAATCTGCTCATTCAAATCTTCAATAGCTTGTTGAAATTCATTTATATGTTCATAAATGAATGTGGATTTGAACCTAATAATGTTGATTGTCTTTTCAATGAAGTCCACATTATCCTCATCGAGGATAGACTATTCCAAGAGAGTTTTCTTTGGCAACTTGTTGATGTCTTTCAGCTTCTTTGTATGCTCTCTATACTCATCCTCTTGCTTCCCCAAGACTTCATCATGTGAATACATGTCCTCAACCAACTCCAATGCACCCTCATGTGCCCTATAACTATCAACAAGCAGCTCATCCACCTCTTGGTTCAACCGATCTATCCATCTATCAAGCACTCCAACCTTACTCCTCATTTGTACAAGATCATCGGCCTCCTTCTTACTCAACAAAAATGGTGTTTATGGAGCAATAGATTGAGAGGAAACAGGGGTAGATACATCCTTTAGGAACCTATGCAATTGGTCTAATTAAGCCTTAAGCTCATCTTTTCTTTGTTTGTCATTTATCATCCTGGATTTGGTGGAGGATGCCACTATGTCAATAAGGTTCATCCATTGATTTCTCGTTGGTTTCCCCAAATTAACCATACCCAACTGATAATCAGTCTATTGCATATCTTTCTTATCCTTGTCCACCATTTGAATGGCACATTCACCTATGATTTCACCTGTATCTATTAGCTTTGTGGAATGAAGGACCCTAGCCTTTTTCTTGGGCCTCTCTTTCTCTATTTCTTTCATCATGTCTTCCCAATTCAAGGGTTGAGATTGGACTATTTGTTTCCTTTCTAGGTTGAGTTTCAACCATGTTGGAGCAATATGAGGAGTTATCACTTGTATGGAAGAAGTAGCAGGAGAAATAGGTTGCCAAACTACTGCCCTAGGCTGAGATTCAACCTCTTTTTGTTTCTCCTTCTCTACTCTTTCCTTAGTCTATCTTTTAGCCTCAGCTTTGTCTTTTTTCTCTTGCACCCTTTTAGCTTCTAGCTCCTTTTGAAAAAGTTCTTCTTCTAACCTCTTCTTCTCTAACATTTGATCCATTTTTCTTTCAAGATCTCTAACTCTATCCCATACTTTCTTAGACTCTTTCTCATGTTTAGCAAGTGCTTATGCCTCCTTTTCTCTCAATAGGTGTTCTTCCTCTTCCCTCCTCTTGTGAGCTTCTTCAACTGCTCTAAATTTGGCCTCAAGGGCCTCTCTGTCTCTCCTTTGTTGAGCTTTCTCTTCCTCAAGCTCATGAATCTTCTGTAACATAGCTAACTTATCCCTTTCTTCTTTAGTCTTCAATTCTTGTTCTTTTTGTTGCCTCAGTAAATCTTCCTTTTCCTTTTGTTTCCTTTCTAGCTCTTCTTCTTTAGCTTTAGCTTCAAATTCTTGTTGCCTAGCACATGCCTCAACTTTTGCTTTGGCATCCACTTCCTTCTTAGCATCCTTGAAGAGTTTCCATTGATCCTCCAAGGTGAGGACATGCTCAATCCCCACATCTTTATTCTCTTCATTGGGTGGAGTCACAAGAGTTTCCTTGTCTGATTGGGTAGCCTCTGAATCAATATCAATATCATGGATCTCAACCTCATGCTCTTTCCCTTTTAAATATTTATCCTCCTTATGAAGGCTTCCAGTGGGCATCTCCTTAATAGGTTTCTTTGTAAGGGGAGGTTGAGTTGAGGTTTTACTTCTAGCAATTGTTAAAGCTCCAGGTTGAGATGAACTCTCTTCTCCAGCAAATCTCGGGGTGGGATGAGGTTTCTTCTACAGCAGTTGTAGTTCCTTCATCTTGTGATTCGGGTATATTGTAAGCAGGTACTTCTGGATGAGGCTCCTCCCCAGAGTTAGGAGGGAGAAACTCCAATGGATCCTTAGGATCTGTCCTCCTTTTCGTTCTTATGTACCCATGGGTACCTGTAGCTTTCCTCTTCTTAGAAGTTTGAGCCTTTGGCTCCTTGATCCTCATCACCACCCACTGGATACTTCGATCCATCACTGTCCTTGCAATTTTCCTAATATCAATGGACTCTTCCTCATCCCAATTTACTGGATCCAATTCCTTGGTACCTATGTTTTCAGCCTCATACTAGGGATCCAAGGTTACACCATCATCTAATAATGTATCAGGAATATCTTCCTTCACCCCATACTCAATCATTAATGGGATGGGTAACCTTTCATAGTTCCTCCTTCTTACATCATATTCATCTTGTAGATCAATCCAAAAATATTCTAACAAATTGAAATGCTTCTCAAAGATAGTAGGGAGCAAACCATTCATCTTATGCTTGGGATCAAAATGCTTCTGAAATGTATATAAACCCAATTTCAAATAAATCAATTCATCACAAATTGCCTTAGCAGCCACATTATGTGCACAACTATACTCTCCTAACTTCATGGAAAATTTATGGCAACCAGTCTTATGCTTGCTAGAAAATTTAAGATTGACTCCTATGGCCTGATAGATGAATTCCATAAAGACAATTCTATTACTGCAGCATCTTGGAAGCAGATGAGGATGGCCATCAAAACCTTCCAACCTAAAGTAAGTAAACTTGGGGTATTGAATGTACCAATGTCCCCATTCTATAATGAATGTCATGGCTTCCCCACTTAATCTATACCTTGCATCACCTGTCAACCGGTTAATGATAACATACAAGAATGCATCATTAACCCTTCTATAGTGCAACTCTAATGTTTGCAAAGTTAGTTGATCATAATGATCCCACACTTCCTTCTGTCCAAGGGCTTCTCCCAATACTCCAACTGCATTCAAACCAGGGAAAATGCCCCTCCTTGCAACTGCATACACTACATAAGAAGTCATGAAGAAACTCTTTGTTTTCCCCACTCTAAGCATCTAATTATGTAGGCTCTTTGACAAAATCATTGGCCAATCAAATTGTTGCTTGCCATCCAAAATGGTTTGAATGAATGGAAACATCAATTCCTTAAAGTGTGAAGAATCTCTCTTTCTGAACACTCTAGAAAGCATCATGATTATGTCACCAATCTCCCTACTAAAATTTTCTCTCTTTGGTTGATTAGGAAGCTTAGTCAAGGATTTCTTTTCCACCCTCATCCATTTCTTGTCCATGTGGGTCATGTTAGCTTCCTTGTGGTTGCTATATAATTGTAATGCCTTTGCCTCATTGAGTTGTTTGGGGTTTTGTGGTGTAGGTGCATCAAACATGAACCTTATCATCTATGGAGTGAGATCAATGATGATATTCCCTTGCAGGTCCACACATTGCCTTGTTGTCGGTTTGTAAGCTCTTGCTACAGTAAGTATGAGCTCTAGACATTGAACTGATAGAGGAAAGAGGGTAACATGTGCCAATCCGAATTGAACAATTATTTTTTTCTCCCTGTCGCATCCTCTGTGAAAGTTTCTTCAACCAACTCCTCATAGTTGAATGGCCCTAAGTTTGTATCAGTGATATCAACCCAGTTTGAATCCACCTTGTTGGTTGTAAGAGTGGGACTCTTGTGCTTGTATCTCAAGGTGTAAGGGAGCTGCTCCACCTTTATCTTCTTAGGCTTTGTTGGCCTTGAACTTTCTGCAACCTAGCTCCCTCTTTGAGAAGCTTCTTCGGACGCTCCTAACATTTTTCACTCCTACAAAATAGTCCTATATTAGATCAACAAAGACTTGGAAACCATTACATCAATATTACCTTTCATATCATCTTCTATTTATCCAAGGTAGCTCTACATAGTCAAATTTTGCACTTATCGAAAGTGGAGCCAAGAGAGAATCAGGAACAAAAAGCATTTTAACATAGGTGGGATCGGGATCGGCATGGAAACTGGGCACAGAACCAGCTAATGGTTCCAAGTTTGTTTCCCACTCCGATTTCGCTTCTGCCAAAAGAATAAGGGTGTAGACCAGAATCAACATTCATCGAAAGTGGGATCATTTGGGAAATGATTCTTATGCAAACACTTATGGGATGAGTTCATTCTCAGATCCACTTCTGCCAGTTTATTATTCAAACAAAGCACATTTAAACACATGGTCACACCGACTTTAGACTTAGGTCACATGAAACCATAAGGAAACTTCAAATAAGGGGTTTAACCCCACCCTTAGGACAAAACCAAATTTGAACTTTTTAGGGCATGATATTGTAAAGGTTAACGCACAAACCCCAGTTTGCATGACTCGTCGATTTATAGAAATCAGGGCATCAAAACCCTGACATCAAAACCATTAACTCGACACAATAATAGGATCAAAGGGGTCATCAAATAGATTCAAACACTTTTAAAGCATAAAAGATCCCTCAAAATGAAACCCTAGTTAAAACTAGGGCACGATAGTATAGATACCACCAAAACGGGAAAATGACAGGAGACTGACAAAAATGAACGAAAAAAGACAAGAAGCAAACAGGAAACGAAAGGAAAGACAAAACAAAAATAGAAAAAGCAAACGAAACGCAAACAAAAAACACACGAAGATTCACAAGAAAGGTCTCATGAACGCGCGAAGAACACCACGAACAGGAAACAAGAAAACAGCAAGACGAAACAGGGGTGAAGACCCACCTACCTCAAAATGCTACCAAATAGGATGAAACTCGATCCAAATCCACTTGCATATGCTTTCCCTTGACCAAATCGTGCTCCTCTTTCATGCTTTCTCGGCTCTAGTTTGCTAAAACAACTTAGGCAATAATGATAATGAGCCAATTAACCTTGATTAATGTTTAAAAGTCATTTCGCATGTGTGAGGAGGTTGTAATTAATGTATTTAATGTGGTTGGTCAAGCGCAGAATCAAACAGGAATGAGTATACAAAACCTGCATATGTCATAGGTAAGGCAGAAGCGGAATTGGAGTTGAAATGGAATCAGGAACTTAAAGTAAGCTCCATATTCCATTCTAGTTCCAGTTCTGGCCCCACGGGAAAGAAAACGACAACAAAGGAATGAGGGTGGAATCAGAATCAAAACCGGATCTAGAACTTTTTGCAAAGTTCCAGATTCAGTTCCCATTCTTGTTCCGCTCCCGCCAAAGGAACAAACAATGACACAAGAAAAATGAAAAAAAGGAAAATAAAAGGAAATGGGACTAGAACAAAAACCATCCCAAAAAAGACACAAACAGGGACAAAAAGACAACGAAAACCAGCAAGAGTGGGATCAGAACCAAAACAGGATCCGAAACTTTGCAAAGTTCCAAATTAGGTTTTGGTTTCGGTTCCACTTGCACCAGGAGGAAAAGAAACCACAAGCAAACGAAAAACAACTCAAGGGAGAAACAAACCCAAGAGTGCAAGGAAAACCAAACAGACAAAGAAAATGAACAAGACAAGAATAGGGCCAGGACCGGAACCAAATCCAGACTTGGAACCTTCACAAAGTTCTGAGTCCAGTTTCCATTCCAGCTCTGCTTCCGCCAAACAAAAAGGAACAAGGACTTAGGAGGAAAACGAACAACTCCTAAGATCCGAACAAAAACACCAAGGACAAACAAACACAATGGGAGACCCATTTTGACCAAAAACAAAATGGGGTTGTTATGCAAGGCATAACAGGTAGTTGCAAAACCCTTTTAAAGGATGAATTCTTGTAAAATAATTATGCAAATTTTAAGGAGCTAGATAGTGAGGATATGACTTGACTCTTTCCAATGAATTTAATCTCTTGGAATGTTTGAGTTTTGATAGAAATCACAATAAAATATGATAGTATCATTATGATGTTGTCACCCCTCTCTCTCCTAAATGACATTAGCATTTAGTTGACAAAGGATGTAACCACACCAATAAAGCTTTATGGGTCTTTTTCAACATTGATAATAATTTATTTAGAGTTATTAGTGTTTGCACTCCTAATGATGTTATTGAAAGATCTTCCCTCTGGAGATGAATTGTTGACTTCCTACTACCACTTGGGTATTGTATAATTTTTTTAATATGTTTGAAATGGTCGATGATAATTATGGTGCTCTACCTATGAAATAGATAACTAATGAAAGAGAAGCATGGTACTATATGCACAATAAATTAGGGTTTTGTAATCCAAATCTTGGTTGTCATCATGATTCTATGTCCATGGAGCAATCTTATGGTTTGATATAAAAAAAAATTACAAATGTCTTGATAAAGAAATGTTGTTAGCATAATCTTTCTTTTCATTTTCTATTGGATATTCTACCAAGTATTATCCTTTTATATCATTTTCCCATATGGTTTTGTATTGAATAAAAAATTACTACACCCAAATGTGTCCCTATTGATAAATTAGCCCATGTTGGCCTACACTCAATGTGTTTAGAATTTGGAATCATAAGTTAAACAAATAGGATGGATTTCTTGGTGGAGTGGTGCTCTTAGATGTAAATATCACTTCATTTACATTTATGGCACCTAATTGTACAAGTTATATATTGTTGTTCATATGATGACACCATCTTGGAGCTTTGCCAAGCCATTGCCACCTTAGAGGCTTGACTCTTCACTCCTACTTTGCATCTAAGAGTTGCCAATTTCTTCCACTAAAATCAAGTTGCTAACAACCATGTTCCTAGAGGAGATCAAATTTAATCTCATCTTCACTAGTTTAATATTGATGACAAAGTTTCTAAGGAATTCTTTCAGATCTTATATGTTCATCATTCTCAAGCCATAGAAAAATAAAATAAGGTCAACATAATTATATTTCTAAGGACCCCTATTGATTACTCCAATGTATATCCCAAGATCTCTATAGAATACAGTCTACTCTACATGATTGATTATAAAGTAAGAGAGAGTATACACATGCTTTTCTATAAACATCCATAAGGAATTATTCACAAAGCATATAAATTAGATAACTCCTCCATAGCTTTTTCATTGCAAGATAAAGTCAATCATATATTTATACATATTTTCTTAAATTCCTCTACACAAACAATGATATACTATTGTTAATGTGATTCTTTATAGGCTAACCTTTAAAGATTAATATCATATGTACCACTAACATGCTAGTTAAAGTAAGAAGATAATTTTTCATATATCTTCAACAAATATTTGCATCAAAAAGAAAGAAAATTTGGAAAAGAAAAAAGAAAATTTATACTTCATAATGAATGGAAATGAAGTGCATTTCAATTTCAATTTGAAATATCATTTCCATACTACCTATTCCTCTATCTATAATCATTAAAAACTTTTTTTAGTCTAGATAGTTTAAATTTCCACTAAATTTAGCATTTCCAAAATAAACATGGAATATTCTCCACCACATACAATGAACCTAGTCAAACCCCTTTGAATGATCCCCCCACACCTAGACTTGTAAAGTAACTTTCCAGTTATAGAAAACTCTTCAATTTAAATGTGACACTTGTCTATATTGTTTATAAGAATTCACAAATTAAAATTTTACAAAGACTATATTATAAAAGGAATATACAAATTGAAAGGGTTAAATTAATTTATTTACTCAATTACAAAGCATAAGTAAAAGGTGAACAAAGAGTTAAAAAAACATATTAAATATACAACTAAATTAGTTCATGCTATACCTAGTCAACAGTTAAAATTGGGAAAACTTTAAGGGGTAATGAAGCATTGAATATGCAACAAGATATCCTATATGTAGAATCAATTTTATTGACATGTCAAAGTGTTTTTCAGACCATTAAAGTGAGAACATGAAATCCACAAGCAACAACAATGAAAGGGAGATTTGAAGCATAGCAACTTCCCAACAAACCAAACCAAGAAAATAAGTTTTCTCAATAAATTAATATAAGGATTAAGATTTCTCATTACTTGAATTTAGAACATAAATCATATAACAAATCTAATCAATTTTAAAAAATATATTGTATGACCTCAAAACAACATGATTATAAAAGCATGAAATCAGAAGCAACATGAATAATGAGTTACAATCAAACAAGATCAATACAATGAAGCAAGCAAAGAAAATTGATTTAAAATAAACATAAAACCCATATAATTTACCCTATGTGAAGCTCCATTGCTCTCCTCTATTTCACCTTGGGAGAAATTGTATATGTAACTTTGCTCTCAGATTTGTATTTTAGCATAATAGCATGAAGCACTTGCAAAAATACGAGTATAGTTTTCCTACGTGAGCTCATATGATAATTGAAGAAGATGATGCTTTAATTTATAGATATTCGATGGTATCGATCAATGGTCAAGATCAAAAGAACTGAGAAGGTCAATGGTTGAGAATTATTGAGAGGAATTTATTGAATAGTTAACTGGTTGCAACTATTTGCATGATTTTAGTTAATTGAATGCATGATTCAATTAAGTCCATAGATTGATTCATTAACTCAGACTGACAGTTAGTGGACTGAATTGATTGCTCAAAGAAGTCGAAGTGAGTGGGAGTGAAGTGGAATTAATTAATGAGTGGACTGAAAGTCTCAATCAATAGGTGAGGTGGAATTGCATGGATATTTAATAATTAAATTAATTTAATTATTATTTACATTCGCAGCCTTGAATTTATTAAATAAAATAAATTATTTTATTTATTTTTGAAAGAGGATAATGTTGAGAGAAATTAATTAATTAAATAATTAAAACAATTATTTAATTTAGGAAGTGGGAAATGGATAATTAATTAAATAACAATAAATTATTTAATTAAACTTTAGAATAGAGGAATAATTAATAAATTAATTAAATAACCTTAATTATTTAATTAGTATAGAGGAATATATATGAATTTAATTAAATAATATGAAATTATTCAATTATCAGAATGAAGTGAAAATGGTCATTAATTTAATCATTTAGTCAGAATTAGGTGTCTATATTTTGCCCCTCTTTGAGACAATGTGTTTGTATAGCGTTGTTTCAAAGAAAGTGAAGACATGCCCCAGTTTGTCCCAACAAATGAAGAAATGAATGTAGGATGCCCCCTCGAGGGTTTGACAGAAGAATGAAATTGTGAATGTTAAATTGTCGAAGAAAAAAGAAGAAAGATGTGGTAGAAAGAGTAGAATAAGAAAGATTAGTATGGTGAAAGAATAGTGAGTTGATAGTGAATGATGATCGATGAGTGATGCAAATGGAAAGAGATGCACTGATATAGCAGGTTCTTTCTATTTTATGCTTAGTTTTATCACTATAGAGTGTTTTATTATGTTGCAATCAGATTTATGTACACCAAGGTATGAGTTACTATGGTGGCGTTTTTTTTTGTTTTCCTAAAGTTTTGATAAGAGACAAGTGGATATATGTACACCAAGTTGAGACAAACCTTGGTGACTTCAGTATTTGTTGTCAAGACTAAGAAAAAACAAATAAGGATTGTTCATAAATGTACTAGACATGATAGAACCTTGTTGAAATATGTAAGGAAACATAGCTTCATAGCAAGATAACCCTAATTCATAAAGGTGATTGATGACCTTATATACAAAGGGTGATTTGTTAATGCTCGAATCTAGTCCAATACACACAAGGAAACATACCTATCATAGAAATGCTTAAAAACATTCCACAAACATGACATATTAAAGCAATAGCCTTGCCCCATTCTTGCTCCTCTAAATCATTTTGAGACATCCTCGAGGAACATTGGAAATAACACAATAAGATAAATCAAGTAATAAAAGACTCAAAGATAAACAAATCACCAACTATCAGATTCCATGCCAAAAAAGAGTTGCTCAGTAGTGAAAAATGTCCATTGTAGGAAAGATGTATCTGTAGGACATGATTGGTTTGATAAAATTTATTTAAAGTAGATTCGGTAATTGATCGATAGTTTTGTAAATAGTTTAGCTAGAGTACTCTCAATGTGTCGAGATGTTGTGTAGTTTGTGTTTGCTTAAATTTCATGTCCAAATAATGGAAATGTATTATGGATATGGTTGATGATATGTTTTTTGATTTTTTTATAAATTTTTTAATGTTTTTGAATTCTTTGGAATATTGGGATGTTTTTTGGAATATGTGAATGTTTTTGGATTTAATGATGATGATATGCATGATTGATAAAGAGATATCAATGTGTGGATATGGAAGACCTTTTGAGATCTTGTTGCTAGCAAAACTAAAATTGATTGATCTGATTGAGTGATTGTCGATAGTGATAACATTGTTGAGGATACACAACAATGCAAGGATAGTGTTGTCAAGATAGGAACAACACGATGATAGGGAAGGATACATCCTGAGATGATGATTGATTGATCAAATAAGATTGATCAAGATTTGTAGCCAGGCTAGGAACAAAATCTATTAGATAGTTTGATAACCCATTGGAGTGTAAGCGAGTTGTGATTAATTGTTTTGATTGATATTGATGGAGAAGATTTTGATTAAAATATTTATTCATGAGATGGTGGGAAAAAATTGATATTTTGTTTGTTTTTCAAGATATTTGATCTTTTTAGATTTTTGAAAGGTATCCAATTCACAAAGTGATCTAGAAGACATATATCAAGATTTGTTCCAAAGTAGGATGCAATTACCTGTCCCCAGTGTATAGCAATGTATGGGACATTTATGAGTGGATGAATGGACTAGTGTAATGGGAATGGATATGTGAATGATGGGAAAGATAAGAAGTATGCAAATACATCTAGGATAAGGGATTTTACTACCAAGGGCTATCTCGTAATAAAATAACATGTTTAACCCAACCAAAATGTTTTGATAGTGATATGTAGGTGAGGATATGACATGGGATAGTATATGGTCAAAGGAAAATGACCATGTCAAGATTTTTGCAAAAGCATATTTTTAAGTATATGCCCCTAGCCATTATCAAGATCAAGATAAAATAGGGAAGATAGATGCAAGTGGAATTGATGGATCATAGATTTATTATGGATGGAACGGATAGGATGTTGTATTTATTATGGATAAGATAAGTTTCTTCCAACTAGAATGATGCACATAAATGTGATTTTACGCATGACGTCTATTTACCAGGTTTTCATCATGGTACTTGTCCAACACAGCATAAGAATGGTTTTCACTATTGGATGGATTATTTTTCTTTCCTTTTTTTGTTTTTATTTTTTTATTATTTTATTTTTTGAATGATCACCAATTATGATGGACCACCTAGTGGTGTTGACGTAGATGTCGTTGTCATAGTGTGCCAATAATGTTCTAGGCCTTGAGGAGGTACTTCACCAAAATAGTAGCACTTATATATGACCGATGGATTTTCTTGTGATCCCTTTGATACTAGAGTTGGATTTATCTAAATGTGCACATTGTGATAGAGTGCCATTAGAGTCCTTATGATAAAGCATTGTTGCTAGAAAATGGTTAATGTGGATTAGGATATCTTGGATTTTAAGTTAGATGGTGGATTTTGATGGAGGATATGAGATGGAGATGAATTATTTGATAGTTTGGCTTGTGGATCTTTTATTCGAGCCAAACTTGAGATGGTGGACGATGGAATGTGGATGTGAGATTTTGAGTTTGTTTGGGACAAATTTTTCATACACCAAGTTGTGTGTTGGTATTGAAGTTTGCTTTGAAGGAGGTGGACGGTTTTGATAGTTTGAAAGCCTTTTTTGATGTGTCTTAGTAGTTTCATTGACTATTGGATTTGGATTTGGATGTTGATTGGATGCTTTATATGTTCCAATTTTCTTTGAGATCCATTTTGACTTTATGTGTCCACTTTGAATTTTGGATTTATTATGGCTTTGATCTTTTTCTTTGTAAGGATTTTTCTTTTGTCAATCCCAATTAGTGGGTTGAAGAAGTTTGGAATGATAGTTTATGAAGTAGATGGGAGGAGTGTTGACAAAAACCTTATTATAAGGACTATTCCTAACTCCTATTTTGATGTTTGTGTTAGATGCAATTGCTCTTGGTATCATGGAGTTACCACTAACATTCTCAAATTTCTTGATTGGTGAATAACCAAATCCTTGATATTTAGGAGTATCAAATAACTGTATTGGTTCCGGAATACCCTGTTCATGTAGGCCTAACACTTTTCCTTTATATCACATTTTTTGACAAATCTTGTTTGTAATAGGATATGTGTTGTTCTAATAACAAGATGCCAACTCTTCTTTGTCTTGTTGGGAATCATCAATGGTTGTCATATTCTCATTAGTAAGAAAGCTTTCTCTAATAAAAATGAGTGATCTAAGTTGATAGGCTATTGGTGCTTTCTTTGACTTTATGCTTGTTTCTTCGATATTATATGAGATACCTTCATGGAATCCTATCAATTTAGCTATAACTTCATTCTTTTCAAATATTTGTAGAGAGAAATATTATTGTTCTATATGAACAAGGGAGAGATCATCTATGTGTCCAGTGAAAGTAATTTTCTTATCTATGGAAGGGGAGGTAGTTGACATATGGATGGGATCAACTTCAATTTTGGAATCATGGATGACATGAAAAGGGATAATGGTATCTTGATGAGAATGCAAGATTTGTATAACTTGATCTTGACTCATTTCAGGGATTTCTTCTTGATGCTTTGGATTGTGTTCTTGACATAGATTGGGCTTTGATAATGTGGTGTGAATAAGGGGATCTTGGATGGTGGTAATGAAATTTGGATAGGAATCACTAGCATGGGTATGATAGGTGATGGGATGAATAATGGTGCTTGGTCTAAAATTTCATGATTATAGATTGGATTTGTATCAAACAGTGGATTATCTATTGTGGATAGCCCTTGGGGAAAATCCTAGTAGGTGTTATTAGTGGATGATTCAGTTGATAGCCCGGTGATGTGGATTGACTTTGTAAAGGTTCTAGGGAGTAAGGAATAAGAGTAGAGATGGAGGCTTCTTGTGGGCACACTTCTTCAAGTTGACCTATTATGAATTCAAATGAGGTGGATGTGTTATGGCCATTGCTAGACATAGGTGAATGGTTTTGATCTTTCTCGGGAAAGTTATCTTGATACATGTTTAATTTTGTGTCACATGAGCTATAGATATTGTCGATGTGATTATTATTGGATGGATTTTCAAGATGATCCTCAACAGTAATGTCACCTTGGTCTATAAGATCCTGAATGAGCCTTTTTAGTTTTATACAGTCAGGGGTCTTATGTCCTTTTGCCCTATGATATTCACAGAAATATATCAGTGTCTTTCCACCACATGGGTTTGATCTAAGGTTTGTATTGGTAGATTTTTGGTAGTGTTATTAAGTTGTATTATACTATTTTTTTAAGGACTAATTCGACGGGCTCTCCCAAAGGAGTGTACTTTTGATGTGGGTTGTTGTTGAGTTTAAAAGGTGATCAATGTATGGTATCTTATAGATTTGTTGATGTTTGAATGTTAGGTGGTGTTTGTAAGATTACTGTGAGTTGACCATGTTGAGAATTTTGAGCATGAGGAGAAGGTGGCATGGGCATTGTCCTATAGAAAAGATAGGGACATATGTCCTCCATTGTATAGCTCTTTTTTTGCGGCCCCTTATGGAAATTTTCCATTTGTTGTTGTAAATATTGAATCTGTGTTGAGATTTGTTGGGGGTGGTGTGTTGATTGCATTGTAAGTAGATACAAGTTGTGATGATTGTTGGCCTTGGAAGTATGATGTATTTTGATTACAATATGGATGGTTTTTGGTGTTCAATTGTGGATGTATGTAGTTAGGTGGGAGGTACGTATGAGTGGATATGTTGGAGTGAGTGTATGGGTTAGATGTGGTGAATTTTTGTTACGGGTTTATGATGGTGTAGTAAGTGTGTTGTGAGGGAATGGTTTGATTGGATTGAATCATGTTGTAGTTATGGTGGAGGCAGTATTGTTGTGATATGGACAATGGCATGATATTGTTGAAGCTCATTTCTCCTAAGGTTTGTGGCATTTTTATGTAGAAATAAAGTATCAAAACTTTGGTGAATGATTTGTGGGATGAATGTTTTATTTTCAAATTGGATTTTAGGAAGAGACAAACTAAGTTGATTTTTGAACCAAAATTGTGATGTGGATGGTTTATAAATGGATGTAGGATATAAAACCTAAAGGAGACAATAGTTACCTAGATTTTGGTTTTAATTTGATTTTGATTGATAATCCTTGCTTGTCCTAGAGTAATGAGTCCAAGCAAAGGAAGAGGATAAGGAACTTATAGACTTAGGGGTAGATTTATGACCACTAAGAAAACGTGTTCATAGATGTTGATAATAATTTAGCAACTCACTTGATATCTATTCAAGAAAACAACCAAACTAGGGGATATTGATAAGAGATCTAGAAGCCAATGCCTAATTTTGGTTTTAATAATGGGATGAATTGTCTTTGTTGATTTATGGGTGAGATTGTTGTTTGGTTCAAAACTAACGGAATATGTTTCTAAGAAGACTCAAGATAAAAGGATGATGTGGGATGTTTGATTTTTTTTGTTTTTCTAGGAGGACTGATTATGCTTGTGACACTATATAATAATTCTTTGATCTTATACTATTGATTGACTAATTAAATTCTAGAAAACTGATTTTAGACTGTTTTGGAAATTTTGACTAATAGTTAAATGTGTCATTTTATAAAAGTGTTTACTTACAATCAAAAGTGTTGCACTATCACAAATAGATGCACTTAATTATGAAAAAGGAATCGGGTTACGGACAAAAGCGTCATTGTAACTATGTCTAGATTTTGGTAGAAAATGACTTTGTGACAAATGCACTGAGTTTCAAAAAAGCATCAAGATGCAAATAAATAGACCAAGATGAAAAATCAAACATGTCAATGTGCAAACAGAAGCATCAAGATGCAATAAAATAAGTGAAGGGTGATAGTCAAAATGCATTGATTTGACACATAGATAGAACTTTACAATTTTTAGCCTAAATCAACCTAGGGTTTGATAGATTTTAAATGTTCAAGGATTGATTTTTTGTTTTTAGATCCGACAAGTAATATCCAACATGAAAAAAACAACATAAAGAATTGACTCTTTGGATTTAAAAGGTTGGTTTTCTCAAGCCAAAGCTCGCTATAAGGTGTCACTGGTATGAAATAAACTAAAGACTATCGGAAGACAAACACAACCTAATTAATCAAAATAGGTGTGTAAACTTGATGTAAGCTCACTGCACCAAAGTTCTAATACTCCTTGAGATTGAATAGAAACACCTTTCTTGCAAAAGCAAATAGCTAGACATCCAGTGGCACATGCCTAATACGACAACATGCTCACCTTCTTTCTCTCCTTGGGAGGCTATTAACCAACCCAAGGATTTCTATCTCTACTTAAGGGAGTACAAGGTGAGTAGCTTCAAGCATGATATTTTACCCTACACTACAAACAAGCTATGACCGAATGGCTCCTAGATTTCTAATTAACAAAGGTATTTAGTGGGGGTATACCGTGAACATAAATCTCATCTGATAATGCTTGAGATTGGAGGGATCTCCTCTGCTCTCCTCACCTATACATGTCTCAGTGGATCGAGGGTCATGAGGCTCGGCTTGAATGATGGTAACTTTCCTTGGGGTACAAATTTATCTCTCCCCTTTATATAGCCCATCGAGAAACATGCTTGAGATCAAACCATAGGGTGATGAGGCCCCCCCAGAAAAATCTCTCTACTTAAAATAAATAGTTATGGTGCTGCTTCTAATCCCCAAGATAGTTCTTAGATGTTGTAAGGGGAGAGCATATGCAAAACAACCACACCTTAGGTAAATAATAAATTGCAAACTAATGATGTTTTTGATTCCCAAGATTGCATAAGGCACGAGGTAAGAGCATATGTGTCACTATTCTACTAGACATAAAAAATATATGTTCTTTTTTAATCCCAAATGAAATATTGTCTAAGCTAGAAATCAAAGACACAAAGTTTCACATTTAATTCTTTGGCAAGCAAACCTACATCAAACTAGTCAATAATTTATAATATCTAAATGTCAATCGGGCTACAACAAACAAGATTAGCAGTATTTAAGGTAATTCTTTTCCAAACGATCGCTACAAGATGCAAATGTTAGAAATTCAAAAGAACAAGCGTATGTTAGGGTTAACAAAAAATTAAAATCTTCAAAATTACTTATAAAATCAGACAGAAAAAATGTGTCACTTACCAGTCAAAAGTGTCACGATTCTACAAAAGCGTCACTTCACCATAAAACAAATGTGTCATGTTGATTCAAAAGAATTGAAACATAAGCATCACAACACAATCAAAAGCGTCGTTGTAAACCTGCAAAGTAAAATATAGAAGAAAAAGTGGCACAATAAGACAAACACATCGTAGGATGGCATGCATCATTATGCAGAGAACAAATGCGTCAAAATATTGCAAAAGCATTGAAAGAATGTAGTCAAACACATCAACCTGCTTCGAAAGCGTCACTATAACTCATAAACTTCAAAAACCTTAGAAAATGTCAAATTGGGGACATGGGTTCCCACTGGGCATGCTAGAATGTATGACCTTAAAACAATATGATTGTAAAAGCATGAAATAAGAAGCAATGAATAAAGAATTATAATCAAACAAGATCAAAACTTTGAAGCAAGCAAATAAAATTGATTTAAAATAAACATAAAACCAATACAATTTACCCTGCGTGAAGCTTCATTGCTCTCCTCTATTTCACCTTGAGATAAATGGTATGTGTAACTTTGATCTTAGATTTGTATTTTAGTATAATAGCATGAAGCACCTACAAAAATACGAGTATAGTTTTCCCGCATGATCTGAGATGGTAATTGAAGAAGATGATGCTTTGATTTATAGATATTCGACAGTATCGATCAATCGCCAAGATCAAAATAAGAACTAAGAAGATCAATGGTGGAAAATTCTTGAGAGGTGATTGAATAGTTAAGTAGTTGCAATTGGTTGCATGATTTTAGTTAACTAGTTGTGTGATTCAATTAAGTCCATTAATTGATTCGTTAACTCGGATCGAGGGTTAGTGGACTTAACTGATTTCTTAGAGAAGTCGAAGCGAGTGGGAGTGAAGTGGAATTGATTGACGAGTGGATTGAGAGTAAGTCTTAGACAATAGATGGGGTGGAATTGCATGAATATTTAATAATTAAATTAATTTAATTATTATTTACATGTGCAAATTTGAATTTAATAAATAAAATAAATTATTTTATTTATTTTTGAAAGAGGATACTATTAAGAGAAATGAATTAATTAGATAATTAAAACAATTATTTAGTTTAGGAAGTGGGAAATGGATAATTATTTAATTAAACTTTAGAATAGAGGAATAATTAATAAATTAATTAAATAACCTGAATTATTTAATTAATATAGAGGAATAGAAAATACAAATTTAATTAAATAATATAAAATTATTCAACTATCAGAATGAAGTGAAAATGATCATTAATTTAATCATTTAGCCAGAATTAGGTGTCTACATTTATAGATAAATTTTCTCACCAAATCAAGTGAATGATTAACAATCTCTATCACCAAATTAATAAGCAAAATGTCTTAAGAAATAAAATTATAAATAAAAAACCAAAAAAATACACAATTTCAAATAAATCAATATTTCAAATAAAAAAATTCTTAAAGACCTAATGTAATAGAGAAAAGACCCTCAAATATAATTTACAATTAAAATTAAAACTATCTACATCTAAATCAAAACCCTATCAAGTAAAAAAATCTCAATTTTCTTCACTAATTCATCATTTTCACTATCCTTAATTTTATAGTTTTATTTACTTTATTAACTACAATGAATCTTAGTCTCTAGTTTAAAGAAAAAATATGGAATCAAAATGTGTTAGTGGATGGGAAAATCAAGGGCTATATAAAAATTAGAAATCAATACAGTGACATGATTTACATATTGGTTGTAAAGAAATGTATATTGTTATGATTTGTAAGCTTTTTTTATTAGCATGGCTTGATGTGATGTCAATTTTATTCCCTATAACATAAGTTTTGGAACCACATGTTCGACCTATCATTCCACATGGAATTTCTATCAATCTATGTGGAATTGACTAAGGAAGATGGCAAAGACAAAGAGATGTAAGGAATGCTATCTTAGTTGGATTAATTTGTGAGCACTTGAATTCCAGTGATTTAGTCAAATCTTATTGTAGATTTAGGGAAGGACACAAAATATAAACCAAGCACGAAGCAAAAGGTTACCTTTTTCTTTTACACACTTAACTATTATATTTGAAATTAAGTCTTGTAAACTTTCATTCTAAATTTGAGTAGTGTGAATGAAAATATCATGTCCTCAATTATTTCTAAATAGCTTGTAAGATTGGGGCATATCATTTTCTCAATTTGAATTTATGTTATTAATATTCAAGATTTTTTAGACTTATAGGTAAGGGTTTGCTTTCATTAATAAAAGTACTCAAAACCTTTTAAATTCTTTGTATTTAAAATACATGATAAATTATGTTTAGTTAAATTGAATATTGCTAGTTCTAGTATATCTTGCTCATTTTAATATATTAGAAATCTTTGTCAAGATGTTACAAGATCATCAATGTTAAGCTAAGTGTTAGGGAAACTATTTTAATATTTAGCAAGATTTTATTGTAGTGAAATATTTAAGGAATCACCCAAGTTCTTTATTAGATTAATTTATAATGTAGAGTTTCAATTTCTCCTTAATCAATTTTTCCTTTGTGCTAATTAATTTCTAGTGTAGGTTTTCTAATAGTTTAACTAGTGCATATGAGTTCTATCAAAGCACTTAAACATGAAAATAAAACTAAGTTGAATTATGCCTTAATTAAAAATTAAAATTAGGCAAAGTAATTTATTGTAAAGGCATCTAACATTTAGATATTCCAAGCTTCCACAATCCACAATTGTTAGAAAACAAACTTCAATAGAAGATTAGTGGAATTCATGCAATTAAGGATATTTTCAAAAAATGGATACATAGAGTTATATTGAAAGCTCTAAGCTTATTACATCCTACTTCCATATCACAAGTGGCCAAGCTACGAGAGGCCCGTAGGCTTCATGTGTGATCAAACTTAGTAGATTTTTTTAAATGTGTGCATCTCTGATGGTCAATTGATACCACGTCACCATCCTTATTTTTGCCTAACCTTGAACTAAATCACCAAGAACACTTCCAATTATCACCAAAACCATATGATGTCTAAAAATAATAAATTGATACATGTCACAAACAAAAAGCAACAAAAATAAATAAAAAATTAAAATAATAAACTAACAATTATAATGCAAGAAAAGTGAAAACTAAAAATTTGTCAAAAATATACAATAAAGTGAAACAAAAAAGATAAAAAAACCACAAACTCTAAAGAAGCAAAACCAAAGCAAGGAATATGATGCTTGAAACCCAAATCTATATCAAACATTTATAAATAAGTGATACAAAGCAAGAACTAAAAGTAAAGGGAAAAAACTAAAGAAGCAAAATATTAAAGAAAAATATGTAAAAACATTAAACCACATGCTTGAAACCTAAAGAACATATCTTCTATTGATACTCGCATGCATGAAAGTATTCAAACAGTTGTCAAATGTCTATTAAAGATCAAATAGAAAATATTTGCATCAAAAAAGGAGGAAAAACTCTACCTAGAATAAATGGAATCGAGGTGTATTTAAATAGAGCTTGGGAAATGGAAGTTTAGTACGAGGATGCTCATTAAGGAGTTGTCTAAAATAATTTATAAATCAGATTTAGTAAGTAGGATCTTTCTATAAATATGTTTTCTTTTGCACACTAAATTTTATTATTTCTAAGAAGACCTTTATTTATTAGTCTAAGTTTCTATGTTTAGTTGCATGACCAGGTTTCTATTTCTTCCAACATGTCAATCTAATTATGAAATTCAACCATAAGCTCACTTGATATTACAATTTAGACATGGTATTGCTTGTATTATGATTACATCTACTTTTTTCTCTATCAAATTTAGATATTGAGACTCCTTGTTCTCAATACATGTAAGGTGCATCCCCATTCAAAGGTGTTTTGAGTGTATGATAGAGAGCTTGCAATGCATGTAAACCTTTTCACATAAATGAACTAATCAAAATATTTAAATGCAATTTTTTTTACTATATAATAATAATTTCTAGACATCGCACAACTTTTGAAGTGAAAGCTTGCACAAATATAATCTATCAACTAATTAATTATTACTAAAAAGATCAACAACACAAACAAATCCTAAAATATCTATTACAACACACTTTATTATATACATTTATAAAATATAAGCTTCATTTTATTTTTTATTGGATAAATAACAGATATTCTTCCTCATTTAAAAAAAATATCCAAATAAACAATAATTATCAAACTGTACAAAAGAAGTTGTCATTATATGAACATACCATTTCCATAAAAAGCAAAGAAATTGCCATTATATGAACATACCCTTTCCATTCAAAGACAAATGAGTTAAATTTTGTGTAGCTTTTCAAACCTAGAAGTCTCCAACGTCGAGCCGAAGCAAGAATCAATTTAGCTAAAACAACTCAAACTTTACCTATGTGTAATGGCTAAGAGCCTAAAGGGCTTCAAATAAGAATAATTAGAGAAAGAGAATAATTTAACACCACGAAGGCACGCTTCACCTATAAAATCCTCAAAGAACCAAATGCCTCTATAGCAAGGCCTGCTCAAATAGACCTTTAGAGGCATCTTCATGAACATTGGATTTAACGACAACGATAGGGAAATTCAATCGCTAATATGTTAAATTTATCCCAACAAAATAGAGAATTTTGAAACACAAAGTCCCTTTGCTAGCTACATGAGATTGGACATGTTGTGGTAAGAAATAAATGAAAATATAAACATCCAATCATCAAGGCCATAAGCTAATATAAAAAGATTTGTATAACATATATATCAAATGTTTAAACCTGCAAATACATCATAAAGGTGAGTGGTGATTTAGAGGCCCCCTCTCTCATCTCACTCTTAACCAACCTAAATTTGTCATTAGGAGAGTTATAAATCTTGATCTTGATCATTACTCATCCATTACAATCACCATCAATCTAAAAAAATGGATCAATTAATGGTGGACCAATGGGATCAAGCTATGAGTCGACATGAAGCAATTTGTATCACCCACAATAAAGTTAGAAGTTATCCTACAAAAAGTTCCAAGTGCCTCATGATGTTACAAGTTTTCCCACAACAAAGTTTAGTGTCTTATAGTTTGCTATAAGTTCACTTGTAGCAAATGATGAGTGATATGTTCCACTCCAACTATTGGTTGATTGCATCATCATTTCTACTCCAAATCAACCTAGAAAAATACTTTGTAGCTTGAATCACTTATGTTAGGGTGATTATATTGTTTGCACTAGTGTTGCAAGTTGGTTAAGCAACTAAAGAATATAAACAAGTGGTTTTTGTAGTTTCTAACTTAGAATCTTAAACAACAAAATAAATCATTTGTGGCCAAACAAAATGTTATTTACACAAAGGACAAAATGCCCACAATAGTTACACAAAGGATAAAATGCCCCAAGTTAATTAAAATGCCCATTAGAGTGTCTACTAGTGGTAGTAAAAGTCAAAGGGGTAGTAAATAAAACACATGATTGCTTATTTTCCTAGAATGTGACTATTTCTTCTTGGTTGGGTGGTGATGGTTATAGGTAATGACCATTCCTTTTCATGAGTGTCATGGATATTGAAGGGACAAATGGATGGAGGAACATTGGGGGAGAGAAATTTTTGTGTTGCATGGTAGGTGAAGCCATTATTTTAGGGTTTTTTGATAGAGAACTCAAGAAAATTCCTTTAGGTGACTAGATGAGTAGCCATTATTATCTTGTTTGGATAGTGGTAACAACTTATTCAACAAGTTATTTATTGAACTGATGGGGTTAATGCAACTAAAAAGTGGGTATCCATTTTTTTTAAAATACTTGTATATGTAGCTAAGTATGTGGGAGCTTATTCTAGCCATATTAGCATGTTCTTACATGTAGGGAATCACTCTTTAGGTTGGATTTTTTACTCAAAGTGGGTTGTTTTAGGTTAAATCATGACATGAATAGTTTTGTGTTTATATTGCTTCTTTTCCACACTTTGAGTGTAAAGATCTATGTTTTTCCTTGTTTCACATGTCATAATAGTTTGACAACCATTGTATATGAAGAAAGTGCTAGTCAAGGAGTGTTGAAAAATATTTGCACTAGAATCCATTTGCTAATGACTAAACATTGAATATCCACCATAGTTTATATATCAACTAATATTAGACATATTCATTCTTTTGTGTTTAATATTTATTAAGATATCCATATCCGAGGTCAAGGACATTAAAGAAGTTTGTTTGTCACTCTTGGTGAGTGAAGCTTCAAGGTTTTGTTAGGATATTCCTTGTTAATCTGTTTATGTGATGGAACAAATCATTCAAGGGTTGCATATTAAACTAGTGGGTCAATCCAGCTAATATTACTTTATTCTTGAGGGGATGGGGGTTTGTATTAATGATGTTGCTAGTTGATAATGTGGTTCATTCAAGAAATAGGAGGGCCAAGAAGAAGAAGAAGATATATTTCATCCCACAATGGTTTTATTCCATCAAAGAGCTCTTGCAAGTGTAGATGTAATAGATTAGTTCATAAAGAGATAGTGTTACAGGTCTAGTAGAAGCTCTAGTCATGTGAGCAATCTCGTCAATACCATGAGGGAATTGTAAACATAAATAATTAACCTTAGATATAGATTGCTCTTGGATTTCACTAATATTTATGAAGTTCTTTATTTTATTTTTAGCTTGATAATTTTTCAGAGAATAAAATTTCTCTAGTTAGGGAGGTGTAATTTAAATTTTGGATCAGGTAATCGTGGAATAGCAAGGTGAAGATTCAATTTTATATGTAGCAAGTTGCAATTATACCCATGGAAATGATGTAGGTTCACCTACAAAAAATTATAAGTACTTTAGTATGCTACAAGTTCACTTGCAATAAAACGACGAATGATATGTTTCACCCCAACCATTAGTTGATTGTTACCATTCTTACTCTAGATCAACTTATTAGAATAATTTACAACTTGAATCATTTATATTAGAGCAATAACATTGCTTGCAACAATCTTGCATGTTGGATAAACAACTAAGGCATATAATTGGCCATTTTTGGTAGTTTCTAGCAACAACTTAGATGGTAAAATAAAATGTAAATAGCCAAAGAAAATGATAATTACACGAAGGAAAAAATTACCATGTGTTAATTAAAATGTCCATCAAAGTGCCTATTGGTGTTAGAGCCAAAGGGGGCATAGATTGAATATATGGGTGCATGCTCTCATATGTGTAGTTTATACCTCAGTGTAAAGAGATAAGAGAAATTTAGAAATAGTGCAATGGATTATAGTGATGCATGATAAAATTACAAGTACATAAAACAAACAAAAAAATAATAATAACTATTCATCACATTCCTATAATATATAGAATAAATCATTGAATATACTTATTATATATGTGTGTGATACATTAACACCAATATCTTAGCACACATTCATCTCTTTCTTATGTCCTTATTATATACAATCCATCTCCTTTTTTTGTATCTCTCTTATATCTCTTGCTCATGCATATGTCTCTCTTCCTATATTATCTATTCATGTTGACTTATTAATCCTACTCATACTTCTTTATCTTCTCTACTATATCTTATATATACATCTTGTTATGTATATGGACATGTCCCTTTTCTTTGTTATGGCCCTTAGGCTCTATCAAAGGTTCGTTGTAGGTGGTGCATATCCTTGTGATGGATTTATCCTTGGTAGCCTTATTTAGGTTTTATTTCTTTGTGCTTCTAACCTCTAGTACTCTTCCAAGTTTTGACCATTGGGCCACCCTTTTAGGTTTTAATGGGAACAATGTGACTAAACCCATGTCTTATCCTCAAGGCATGCCATCTCAATTTTACAATTTAAAAATGTTGTTTGTTCTCAAAAATATTTGAAATTTTCTACCACATTTCTCAAAATTATAAAATTTATCTGTCTCAAGGAAATATATTCTTGTATATACCCCTTAGTTGTGTGTATGTGTTGTCCCACTAGAGAATGGTTTATTGCAGCAAATGAATGTGCCATAAGATTTACTAAGGTAACATCTCCATTTTTGATAGAATATGGAATTTCAATGGAGTCTACAAGTTATTTTTCTTCCACTTGTAGCATTGAAAATTGTCACCCTTGAAAATTTTGCACTAGGTTTAGCTCCCCCTATGTGCTTGGACTTAATTATGCATTTAATTGCCCATTTTATGAATATCTTCAAAAAATTAAAAGATGGGAATGAAAATATGAATTTAATTTGCCTCCAATGTTTAAGGCCTTGATAAGGATGGGTCTAGACTAGGGTGTCCAACGCCCTTGTCGAACCTTTTTTGGCCCCAATTTGAATGTCGGTGTTGACATTTTATTATTTAAAATTTTGAATTTATTTGTTAGCTATCGGTATTTGATTTTTGAGAAATTAGAAGAATTGCATATAAATACAAATAATTTTCACCATTTTAATCCTAATGAATCATAGCACTTTTATTGAACAAAATTGAACATCCTAAAGCAATCAAGAGTAGTCAAGAGCAGAATTATTAGAATTATTGCAGCATTTTTTCAATCAAGTATCATGTTAGCAATGCATCATGTTTTTATGTAAGTTTGTTCATGTTTTATGTCTATTTGTTTTGTGAGTACTAACACTTGTAGGACTTCAAATCAAGAATTAATTTCTCCTTGAAGGTGATGAGTACATAACTTCAGTTCGTCAAGGAATACAAATCTGAGTAGCGAGTTAAACCAATTTTTCAATCTATCACTTGTTATCATTTAGCCTCTACCCAACCGAGGGTAAGCTCTCTATTTACATCGTCATAGTTGTTATGGAGGTAGAAATACCAAAACAAGGTGTGACTTAGGTAAGCCCCTATACTGCACAATTCATCCCCCTCTTTTTGTGTGTAGTTTTTTAGACTTGAAGCAAATTGGAGGGAGATTGAAGACTAATTGCTCGTTCATGCATCCAAGCCCTAGAAGTTGTCAAATCAAGGAAAGTGGATTTTATTAGCAATAGACAAAGTTCCAGCAGTGACCCTAGAAGAGAAGGACTTGCAGATTAGGAGAAATAATATGTGAAGTCAAATTTTGAATAGCAGTCATCCAGTCTAGGGTGCCCAACACCCCTGTTAAGCTATTTTTGCCCCAAATTTATATGCTAGGTTCTTCTATGTCTACCTTCTTATTTTATACAATCTTTTTATGTTTGTCTATTTTGTATTCTTTTGAAATCTTAACAGTTTGTTGCATTTTCGTAAATAACCTATGAACATCATTGCATCATAAAATTTAGTCAATTAACAATCAATCAATCATGCCAACACATCATCTCCCCACAAGGATTAAAACCTCAATCTACCATTTTGGCTCATCCATTGAAGTTTGTAGCCAAGTGGATATTGAGATCACTTTTAATCCTTAAATGTCCCTAATTGGAAGAAGTTTGATTTAGGATCTAGATCCCTTTTTCCAATCAAACACCACCAAGGGACATGTAAAATATTCAAGGAGCAAATTGACTACCTCCCATAACCTTTTGACCTAGTATCTTAGGCTTTCCCTTTGATCCTATACCTACTAGTGTTGATTATGAAAATTCTCTATTTCTACCCTTTATTTGCTATCCAAATCCTTCATTGCATCATAAGATGGAAAGTCATACATTACTTAACTTCTAATATCATCTAATTATATTCTTAGTGGTGATAATTTTTTTGGATTGAAACTATGTGTCAATTTTTACATCAACATTTCAGATCATACTCCATGATCCATCATCGAGATGAGATGCAATTAGAGAGAAGAGTGAAAAGAGTAGTAGCAGACCTGGATAGATAAATAGGTGAGGGGGGTTGGGGGCTAAGGATGACACTCAACCTTTTATTAGATAACTCAAGGTATAAAATTATTGATCTAAATTAGCCAAAAAGGTTAAGTCTCTTTGCCACCCCTCCCTATGTTGAAGGTATATCCAACAAAATTTCTAAGATCCTCCTCAAAAAGGGTCTCAATTGCACCTTCAAGCCCATCTCCACATTAAGAAATGATATCCCTTCCCCCAAAGACACCCAATACTTATACCTCAATTCGGGTGTCTACAAAGTGATGTGTTCCTATGGCATCCATTACATCGGGGAAACAGGTCGCTCTATCAACACCAGAATGAAAGAACATTGTGCTGACATAAAACATAAGTGTGTCTCAAACTCTACCCTAGCAGAGCACTCCTCCAAGTTGAAACGTCACATTGCTTTAGAAAACACCAAAATCTTGTTCAAAGAAGACAACTACTTCAAGGGGAAGCTCAAAGAGACCATTGAAATCAACAATCACCCCTCCAACCTCAAGTGAGATGGGGATTGGAATCTTAGTTTCTCTTGGAAACACCTTCTAAATAGCCTCAAAGATCTCCCTCCTTGTCATTACTAATTCCCCTCCATCCTTATGTCATTTGTTTTTACCCTCTTCTTTCTTTCCCCTTCATCGGTCTCTTTTCCTGCTCCCCATTCTTTCCCTTTTGTTCTCCCTCATTCTTGCTCCCTTTCTTGCACTTTCATTCTCGATCTTGTCATCTCCCTCTCTTTTTTAATTATTTTTTCAATGGGTCTATAGTATTTTGTAGTATTTCACCCTTTAGTTCAATTATTATTATTTATTTTATATTAATCTTTTAATTATTATCTTTATTTTTCTAATAAAATAGACTTTTTAGTTTTTCCCTCCTTATTTATTACCTCCCTTCAATAATTCAGTGCTCTATTGACTTTGTTATTATCCTAGTCCTTAATTTTCTTCTTTATTTTTTGGTCCCCGTCATTTTTTTGTTTTTTATTTAGTGGTATATTATTTTAATCAATTTTCTATTTTGGGTTTATTTAATTGTCATGCCTTTATTTAATAAACTATATCAATAATTTATAAATCTTGTTATTTATTTGAATTTTTTTTTGTATCATTTGTATATTAATTTAATAGGTGATTTCTTTTAAATTTTTTATTATAGAATTTTCTTTACTCTCTTTTATAATATTGTCATATTTTAGTCTATGTCTTTACATCAATCTTTTTTCTTAACTTCTATACTTTTATTTTTAGTTTTCTATATTTTTTGTCTGAGATTCTTTTTTTCCATTTTTAGGATCTTTCTCTCTTTAATTTTTTGAGCTTTTAATTTTTGTTTGAATTTTTTAATAATTTATACAATAGTCTATGATATTTTAATGATCTATTATACAATAGTTATTCCTTTCCTCTTTAATCTTATACAATAGACTATCTTGATTATCTATTACATAATATTATCTTGCTATTTTATTCTTCTTTCTTTATTTAGTTCATAACTATTCATGGAGACTCTATAACTATATTGTAATATATTTATTATTGAATAATACATTGAGTGTGGATGCTTTTGGAGGTTGGTTTTTTCCCTCTCGAATTTTGTCCCAAGGTATATCTTGTGTTATCTTATGGTATATCTTTTATATTTGAATTATGGTTATTATGTAAGCTTTTATGCATGTTTCTCTGTAATGGGGTTATGTAGGAAATGGTTTGATCAACTCGGTACTATTTTCCTAACAAGTTATGAATGATATCTTTGAGAAACTTACCAACAAGGGAGCCAAATTTATATATTCAACAAGAAACACATAGTTAACTTGCGAGAGATTCAAATATTTATGAGGGTCACTTTTTCTAAGGAGCTTTGAAAATACAGTCTTTGAGGGTACAAAAACTATTATCAAGTTCACTAATATTTGATCTTTTTCTTTTTATTTTAAATTAGAATTTTTCTTATTAATTGATTTCAAATAAAAACAACTTCTCCACAATATCATAATTAAATTTTTATAAGTTTTTGTATTGTTATTAAGAGATAAAATAAATTGCAAGAAAATGAAACACTAGGGGAGAGGACCCAGTAGTTGAGCACCCAAACTTTGCACTTCTCAAAAATCTTATATGGAAATTTCAAATCACTCCTAATTTTTTAAAACAACTTACTTGGTAAGTCCCCTGCTTATAACTAATGTTTGAGGGCCACATCATCAAAATGATGCCATATTAGCATTCTTTTTGTCAAGGTGTCGAAAAAGACCCAAAAAAAAGTGAGATTGATACTTGTGCACTAAATCATGTTTGATTGGTGCATTGATGTGGCATCACATGATTTGTTGCTTTTTAGATCTAAGGAATACATTTCATTCAATTATGAGTAGTGATCATCAACACTAACAACTTTAAAGTCATAACTATTGGTCCAATATTGTTAAAAATATTGAGCATTAAATCAACAAATGCTATATCAACTATTGGAACATGCTCAAGTACTGCGTCCTCTCCCCTAATATGGTGCATGTTCAAAATTGTCAATAATGCAAAAAATTGCAAATTGCAGATAAGAATCCCAATACAAATCCTCGCTCCCCAAATTTTGTGCCCTACAATCGCCCCCTTTGGATTCACTTGTATAATCTTTCGTTAGAGTACCATTTTTACAGGTGTTTAAAAAATATAGGAAGAATGCTTGGAACTTTTATTGATTTGGATGTTGATATCATGGAAAATAATTCTTACATTTATGCCAAACTAAAATTGGTTGCAATAAAAGAACTTCCCGAAGAAATCATCCTAGTGATGGGAAACAAGTCTTGAATTCAGTAAATTGATATCAAGGAAAGAAAGATTTTTTCCCTAAACTATAAAAAATGAAATCATCTATCTGCAATGTGTTCTCACCCCCTTCATAGGAAAATAAGGTTTTGAAAGAGAAAAGTGAAGGAAAACCTAAATCCTGAGGAAAATGTGGCCTAGAGAAAATTGCCTTTGTTGTTCAAAATCCTTCTACCCTTCCCAACTCTCAATCAAAGAATCAGATTGTTTCTTCTTCCAATTTTGATGTATTGGTTTGTGGTAATTTCCCTACCTTGGTTAATATTATTTAGATCCTTCATGCGCTCCACCAAGAAAATAAATCCAATCCTCTACAAGTTGATTTAGGGTAGGTCCCTGTGCTATTGCTTATAGCTTATTTTGGCTAGCAGCCACTACTCAATTTTTTTAGGGGTAATTTATGGGGCTGGTGGCCCCATGAATTTTAATGAACACTACTTATTTTTAAGCAAATATCTAAAAAATATACAATTATTATTTATTTGCATGTATGAATGAATAATATCAATAACAATTTTTGTAGATAAAATTTAGAGGGAAAAATTGGAGGCAAATGAAAAAGAGGGAAAGAAATTTATGGAGCCACCTCAAAGCTTTTTCAATATGTAGATGTTGCTTATTTCCAATCCTCCATTCTTTCACAGCTTATTTTCAATTCCTAAACAATAGTTGCTCCACCAAAATAGGAAAGATTTTAAATTATCCTTTTCCCACAATTTTAAATTTGCATGGGAACACTCCAAATGCTTAAATATATGCAGAAAATGCACTTAAGCGGTTACATGGGGACATGGGGTTAGATTGGCTCTCTGGCGAGTTTGATGAGGAAGATGAATTACGATTCTTTGACCCTAGGTCTATTGATCAATTTGCATTAAAGATTCTCAATCCTAACCTAAATTTTGATAAAAATAAAGGAAGAAATTTGGATGCAACACGAAGGGCTAAAGATGTTGTGGCTGAAGGAAAAACAACCATAAATGAATTTTTAAAAACTAAGGGAGGAAGCACAACGAAGGTCATGATGTGGAATGTTAGGGGCCTCAATGCCCCAAATAAATGATGCTTGGTTAAGAATCATCTATAAACAATAATCATTGATATTATCCTCTTTCCAGAGACTAAGTTCTCAATGGAGGAAGGTAAAATTCTCACTAAATAATGCTTTGATTGGGATGTTTGGTTCGTTTCTATTGACGATGGCATTGGTACTCTTTGGAGATCTTATTGTATTCATGTTGAATAGTGGAAATAAAACAAGTTATGGTTAGCCTCTAGAGTCATTCACTTGGGTTCAAATTATTTTTTCCTAATCAATGTGTATGGACCAAACAAAGTAGACAATAAGAAAAAGGTATGGTCTAAAATTACCAATTTCATTTCTTCTTATTGCAATCATGGAATTGCTATCTAGGTGGTGAATTTAATTCAATTATATCCCCTATGGAAAAGATGTGTAGGATCTACCATGCTGATCAAAGACGAGAACTTCAAAATGTTTATAAGTGACAATGACCTAATGGACATTCCACACAAAATAGAGTGTTTACCTAGACAAACCATAGGAAAGAATTCACTAATATTGCAGAAGGTTTAGATAGATTCTTCATCTACTCTTCCTAGTGCCAATTTTTAATAACATTGGATTCTATGATTCTACCAATTTCAGGTTCTGATCATTTTTTGATCACTCTTAGTCTGGCTTGAACAATTGTACTCTTGCTCGTTGCCCATTCAAATTTGAAAAGATGTAGCTAAGAAATGACTCCCTAAAAGGTCTCATGAAGTATTGGTGGTCAAAGGCACAAATTTCCAAAGGATATAAAATATTAAAGTTTATAAAAAAATTGATTGTGGTCAAGCAAAAGTTGCAGAAATAGAATGTAAGCAGCTTTAAAAACATATTTCAAAAAAAAGAAATATTAGAAGCACAATTAGAATTCTTAAATCATATTTATTTATTTGTCATGAAATCACTTCTAAGGACTACAAACAAGAGAAAGAACTTATGAAAGCCCACTCCAAAATTCTTTCCCAGGAGGAAGTCTTTTGGAGATCAAAATCAAGAGATACTTGGCTTAGAGATGGAGATCTTAATACAAATTTTTTACAACTCTACAAAAATTAGAAGATCACATAACAAGATTACCTTAATTTATTAAGTGGACGACTCTCTTCTCAATGGGTCAAAAGATATTCAAATGAAGGTCATTAATTTCTTCTAGAATTTATTGGCAGATCCCAATGCTACAAATTTACACAACCAGGACACATTCCTCAACTTCATTCCCAATTTAGTTTATGATTCAAACAATAAGATATTAATGGATCCAATTATATCGAAGAATTCAAAATGGATACTTTTCTACTCCATCCCGATAAGTTGCTTGTTCCCGATTTCTTTTTTACTTTGTTTTATCAAGAATCCTGGGATATTTTGGGTGATGATCTTTGGTTGGCTATGGAGAACTTAAGGAATTCAAAGAATATTTTAAAGGATATCAAAACTACATTTATTGCCATGATTCCCAAAAAATCAAGTCCATATTCTTTCAAGGATTTTTTATCGATATCACTTTGTAATATCACATATAAAATACTTTCAAAAATAATTGCCAACCGCCTAAAACACAATCCTTTCCAACATCATCTCAGAGGAACAATGTGGCTTCACAATGGGTAGAGATATTATTGGCAGTATAGTAATTGCGTAGGAAAGTCTCCATTCCATCTCCTTTATTAAACAAAGTAGCATGATTCTAAAACTGGATATGAACAAGGCATACAATTGAGTGAACTAGAAATTTTTATTGAACACTTTAAAGAGACTTGATTTTCACATGGACTAGATTCATTGGATTTATAACTACATCTCTAATGTGAAATATTTCATAATAGTAAAAAAAAAATCCCCTTTCAGCTTCTTTAATCCTACGGGAGGGCTCTTTTGAGGCAATCATCTTTCCCCTTTTCTTTTCATCATCATGGTCAAGGCTCCTGGGAGAGCATTTAACTTTTGTTCTCTTTAGGGTAGTTGGGTTGGCGTTCAAGTGGAGGATCAATTCCCTCCCATTACTCACCAATAGTTTGTAAATGATACAACATTTTATGGGGAAGCAAGCTTACAAGAAGCCACCACAATTCAATACCTCTAAGAGAAATATTCCTCTGCTTCTAGTCATCTTATTAATAAGGAATCCAACATATTTTTCTTTAACACAAGGAAGGCTCTTCAAAGGCGTCTCATGTATTTATTGGATTTTAGAATTAGTGCTCTCTCAAGAAAGTATTTGGGAGTTTTTTTTTCAAAGAGGAAATTAAAACAAATTTGTGGGAAGGAACAATAAATAAGTGTAGATTTAATAAAGTATTAGCTTGGCATGAGTGGCGAATTTCTCTTGCTAGGAAAATTTAGATGATTAAAACAGTCATATAATTTGCAACTGGGCAATTTAGCAATTGTCATGTACTCAACTTACAAGGAAGGTTGGATGTCAATTGGAGAGCATAATGAAAAAGTTCTTGTGGGAGGGATCTAATGAAGAAAAGTGAATTCCCTTTTGGGTGGTAGACAATGTTAAAGACAAGGACGCTAGTGGTATTGAAATAAGAACAGTGGAAAACAAAACTTGGCATTAGGGGCTAAACTCATTTGAAAAGTGTAGGCCAATCCCTCTATAAAATGGTGTCAATTATTAAAGAAGTACTTGGATGTTGAAGAGAACGAGTTGATATTACAAATGGAAATCCACCTCATGGCTTGAATATTTGGAATTTCATGTTGAGTTGTAGATCTTTGATAATTGACCACTTATCATGGGTGATAAACAATGGCTTAAGGTTTAGTTTTGGTTGGACTCTTGGAATGGTCATCCCCCGCTAATTGATGTCCCTAATCTTGTTGTATATTGGGATGAAATTTTGAACATTCAAAATGTGTTTATTAAGGATTATTTAAATTAGTCTTGTAGTAGCTCTAGCTAGGACTGGATGAAAATAAATATGTTTCCTCTTCTTGCAAATCATAAACAAATATTATGTGAGGAACTCAAGAGAATAAATATTATCCTAAACCAAAATGAAGATAGAATAATATTGGACGGATTTCAAATTTAGTCTTTATTCTACCAAGCTAGGTTATAAGCTTCAGTCGCTCAAGGAACAAGAATGGGGTTAGCCTACTAAGCTTTGTTGGAGTAGATGGAATTTACTAAAGGCTAGTGTGTTCACCTGGTCAACAATACACAAATAGATTATCTCTAGTGATCACATAAAAGCTATTGGCATCACATTTCCATCTTGGTGTATGATGTGTAAAAAAGATGATGAAATTGTCAATCTCTATTAATTTACTACACCTTTGACAATCATTTTTAGGGTTGGATTTGCAATAGCCTTAATTGGTATAGTGCCCTTCAAAATGATATATATGATATTTTCATGGGTTGGTCAAGGTTTTGGAATTCTACTTAAGAAGGAATTTGGGTCACTCATCCATTTATTCTAATATAGGAGATTTGGGAAGAAAGAAATTACAAAAAAAATCAAGAAAAAAAGAATTCAATCAAAATGGTGATTAAAAAAATTGAAAAAGAAATTTGTGAAGTGGTCAGGGAAAAATTATCCTCGTCTTCTCCAAAACTATTTACAAGTTGAGATGGTGATACCATTGAGAGATGGAACTCCCTTCAAATACTAGTATTCCAAAAACAGTAAACAAAGCCAAAATCAAATGGTTCCCCTCGCCGTGTGAAAGATTAAAAACGAAATTTTATGGTGCTTCTCAAGATAACCCAAACATATTTGGGGTAGGGGTGGAAATTAGAGACGATAAGGATGATCTTATTTGAACGGTTGCCAAAATCTTCCAATTTTGACTGGTCTACAACCATGCAAGAAATGAAAACTAACATAAATTGATATCAAAAGGGATTCTTAAGTTTGCATCAACTCTATTTGAGTTGAAAGGTAATAAATTGAAACTTAAAAATAAACTTGAAATTACTTGGTCTTTCCTAGATGATATGGAGAATAAATGTATCTCTCATTGCTATCGTGAAGGCAACTGAACTGCAATTTTTTTTGGCAAATAAAGCATGTGAGTTGGGCTGTGAGGAGGTTGTTTTGAATTTTTGTAAGAAAACACCTAATACCCCTCATGCTACTATTTGATTTTTGACATTCACTATGGTTTCTGTTTAGCACATTGTGATTTGTGGTTGATACTATTGCTATTATGTGTGGTAGCTTAGACTATTACTATGCTCTTATGATTCCATGGATATTGTGATGACATTCTATTATGATCATTTGATGGAGTTATTTGGAATGCAATAGACTATAGAATAGTAATTTATGATGTGGTGTAAAATGTTATGATGATATGTGTTGGTGAGGGGACAGGTAGCATCACTCGTTCGCGAGCGCCCTGCTACGCTGTGAATCCTCCTCACAATGCTTTGATTTTATGTATATTGTATATCACCTTGTGGATGCAGGCTTTGCAGGAATAAGACTCGATTCCACCTATTTCGGTAGGTCTGGGCGAGCATTGAACCAACCCAACGGCAGGAAGTTGAATTATTTGAGGTGACATGAAAAGTAACTCCGTACCAAGTTGTCAACAGTCTTGTATCTTTATGGTTTGTGCATATTAGTCTCATTCGTTTGAGTGGTTACATTGGTCTTTGTATGATTATATGATTTATCTAAAGTAGTGAATGGTCTTATGTGGTAATTTAAATAATTAAGTAATTGGTAAAATAAAAACATAAAATAATAAGTAAATATGGCAATGAATAAATATTAAAAATAATAAAAACATTGCATTTATTTGGAGTCTCAATGGTTGATTTTAAATGAGTATATATTTAATGAAGAATTGTGGAAATGAGGAATAATTATGTATTTGTTTGAATAAAAGTTTATGAATTTATTTAGTTTTAATTAAATGCATGAAAATGAAAATGTAGTATGAGAAAAGCATCAAAATGAAATTAAGGTGAAATATTATTTGATTTTGAAATGTGACCTCTGGTATTCACGGGAAGAGGAAATTGAAGGGTTTCATGGGAATGGATTTTAAGAGGGGGTTTCTTTGTTTGAAGGGGGGCTTTTGGAATGCTGGAGAAATTTCTGTTGCAATCAATTTTCTGTCCTTAGTACTTTTCCGTTTGTGGAGAAATTGGTGAAGAGGAAGGAGGATTCGGATCAGTTGCTGGAAGATTTGCAGCAAAAGAAATTGATACAGCAAAAGGATCGAAGCTTCTTCAATCTTCTGCAAAGCGAAGGACGCCAGGTTCCTTCTTTAATTTATTTACCTCTGTTAAAATAGGAATGTGTGTTTGTGAATTAAATTTGTATTTAAGTTTGGAAATTAAATTTACTGGGGTTACAGCTTAATCAAAGGAAATTGGGGATTGTTATTAGATTGATGAAATTTTCTGGGTTCTGGGTTGTGGCTGGTTATTTAAAAAAAAAGGGGGGTTTTAATTGAAATCTGGGAATTAAACGATTCTCTGTTATTTCATTTTGTTTTAAAAAATTTTGATTATTGGTTTGGAAATAATTATCTCTCCTCGAATTTTCTGGTTCATATATATATATATATATATATTTCCTTAGAAATCTTTTTATCTCAATCATGCACAGTGAATTTTCTGTGAACAGTAACTCTCTGTTACTGTAATTTTTGAACCTCTGAAAATAAATATATATATATACCTATATATATATATATATATATATATATATATATATTAGATATATACATATATATATATATAAATATACATATATATATATATATATATTTTTATTGTTTTTTTTTAATCAAATGAAAATTTGTATGGAAAATTGAAGTTGTGAAATTCCGTCGCACTGTTCATGCCAGTTGATTTCATTGTTTTTATTTCATATGTATATGTATATAGGCTGTGTGGGGGACGGCCTCGGCCGTACCCACCACACCGCCCCTTTGGCGCAGACGGTACCGGCGGTACCGTGGACAGTCCACGGCAGTCCTTTGGACTGCCGTGTGCAGTCCGTAGACTGCCCCACGGCGGCGGGTCCGGATTTCTACGCGGCTGCGTTGGGATTAAATCCCATTTGAATTTTAAATGTTTAAAACATAATGTTTAATATGCGATTTTAATATATGATTTTCTGTGCGGATTTTTATTTGATATATATATATATTTATATATATATGTATATATATATATATGTATATGTATATATATATATGTATATATATATATATATTTATATATATATATGAATATTTGTACATATGTATATCTATATATATATATATATATATATATATATATTTATATATATATATAAAGATTAATTTATTAATTCTGGTTGTAGTATTATTTAATCAATTTTTCTGTTATTCAAGAAGAAAATATATCTATACTGTTTAAATCTGCTTAATAGACATTCTGTTGATTTAACTGTTAGCAGCAAATGCATCAGTACATTCTGTTTTGATTAATATTTTATTTTCTGTAACTTAGCTATTATCTAGAAAATAAATCTGTATAGTTAGATTCTGTTTCTTGTCTTTTTAGAAAAAAATATAATAAAGCAGAAATGGTTTCAATGAAAATATTAGTGAAATAGAAATAAATCTGTTTTATAGGATTTTCAAATTTGAAAGGATATTGCTGATAAAACAGCATTATTTATTAATTCTGTTTGTAATACGATTGTATTTTAGGAAAGAAAATTATTTTGTAATCTACTTTGGAATTAAATAGGTTATCACTTTTAATTAATTAATTTCAAAATTTAATCTTGTTGGATTGTTGGGTTTTGGGACATTGTTATTTCCTTGATGTGGGAACCCGTTTTTTTGTCAACACTTCAGTCTTCCAGAGGATGATGTTTTGTTCTGAGTTTTATACTTTTCATCTTGATTTATGATGAGTTATGTTTCAGTAATGGGGTGTACCGAATTATGAGATTTCATTATGGTGTTTTTACTTGCGAGATGGTTTATGCCTCGGGTGTTGCTTTTCTTGTCATACTTTGGTAATTATGATTGGCATGGTACAACCCCCTTGTTTTGATGGGTCTCTAGGGAGAGTGGCTCCTCGTGGGGGCCGGCGCCCCGTTTAAGGGGAAGAGCTCAGGATAACCCACGAGTGAGTTAGTAAATAAGTGAAAATCTAATAATTAACTTAGGAGGGTTGGGTTGGGTAGTAACATCATTGCAAGATTTTAAAAATGGATGCCTCGTCTTCATTAGTGCTTCCGTAGACTAATGGAAGGCTGAGAAGGCCGTGGTTGGCAAGGTCGTGACCTCGTCCTCACGAGAGGTCTGTGGCTCCGCATGAGTCACCCTATGAGTTCACCCTATGGACCGGCGCCTCCAGTTGGGAGGAAGAGCACAGGACAGCCCATGTAGGACTATGCGATGACACTCTCCCCTAGTTGCCCATGTGTTGTTGTATTGTGTTCCTCTGGAAGTGGGGTATGGGAATTGATTTAGATTGTTGTTTGAATTGATTTATAATTATTGTTTTGATACATCTTTAGCATGTATTGTATGATCTCATTTATATTGGTTTTAACATCTTGCATCTTTAGGACATTATGATTTGATGTTATTGATTGCTCTTATTAATTGGTGTATTGTGTGATGGATCTATGTTGGTACTTTTTGTTTGGTTGTACCTTTTGTTGTCACTCTTGGTCGGAGTTACTTCTCTGTCACCTCTTAGCACGGGGGTGGTCGGGTGGAACGTGCTCCGCACACCGTTGGGTTCCCCATCAGCGTTCGTGGTTTCAATCTCATCCAGTTGAAGATTTATTTCAGTTGATCTCATTGTATTTTGATAAACTTGTATATTCTATTCATCCCACATGTTTGGGGATTCATGATGTAACCTTATGGATGATGTAACATTTGGAAGATGATGTAATGTAATTTTCTACTTTGTAATTTTTAATTGACTATGAAATGTATCATGGGTTTATCATGTGCTAAAATTTATGTATGTGCTTATCTAATGTTGTCATTATAGCTCCTTTTGATATCTTATGAGTTTGATGTTTAGTAATGTCTTAATTCGATGTAATCTCGTGGGGGCCCCAAGGGACATGGTTGATGTTATTGTATATAATCGTTTAATATTGATATGATGATTATTTATCTTTCTCTTTAAAAAAAAATTATTTGCGTTCTTTTGTTGTTTGTTCTTTGGGGCTTGCACGGCGGGCGTTACAACTTGGTATCAGAGCCAAGGTTGCACACGCTGGGGTCTCTGGGTAGTTTGTCCGCTAGGTAACCTTTGCGTGTTAACTCTTGAGCTCATGTGTACCTTTGTCTTGTTGTGCAGAAGCATGCCTAGAGGTAGAGGTAGAGGTAGAGGTAGAGGCCGAGGAAGAGGCCGAGGTGGTGGCCGTGGGGCCAATCAACGGAATCCTTCACCACCTAGTTCTCACGGTCCTGAGTCTGAGGAGCAACAGAATTCTCAGAACAATCCGTCAGATGGTGGACCGAATCTGGAACAGCTGGGGTTGGATGGGCAGTTGCAGCATCTGTTGGGTGAGCTTCTTGATAGATTGGGTCCTAGACCTAATGGGGATCAGCCGGTCGAGAGAGAAAGAGAAAGGTCTCCAAGGCACAGGGGAGCTTCAGTTGATCAGGATGCTTTATTAGCTGGTCATATGAGGGATTTAATGAGAGCTCATCCACCTACCTTCGATGGCTCTGGAGGAGGGTTGGAAGCCGAGACCTGGTTAATTGATTTGGGCCGATGCTTCGCAATGCACCCCTACGGTAGTAATACCAAGGCTCGATGTGCTGTTATGCATTTGCGGGGTTTCGCGTCCACTTGGTGGCAGCTTGAGGAACAAAAGTTGCATATGGATATTAGTATGGTCACTTGGGAATTTTTCTTGGAAAGGTTCAGGGCTCGCTTCCTCTCAGATCATTGGAGGCAGCGCAGGGCAGATGAATTTCACGATCTCAAGCAAATGGCAATGTCAGTGGAGCAGTATGAACGTCGCTTCTATGAGCTAAAGCAGTATGCAGGGATTAGCCATGATGAAGGGATGTTGGTTCAGCACTTTGTTCGAGGTTTGAACGCACGCATCAGTGGTGGTGTAAGGGTCTTCGAACCTAAGACCATGGAAGTTGCTGTCGAGAAGGCTCGTTTGGTAGAGGAAAACTTGGCCATGGCTTTGGGTGGTCATGTAGGAGTACAGATTGGTAGTGTACCCGCTCCTAGGGCTGTTTCGCAAGGGGGTCAGACTCAGTCAGCAGGACCTTCTAAGAGTCATTTTGGACCCTCGAAAGGGGGTCATCAGCAGCAGCAGTTAAGACAGAAGAACTTCCAATCTCATCAAGGTGGCCAATTTCAGTTTCGCAAGGATCGGAACCGGAACCGTACCAGTTCGGGACAGCCTGCACTGAGTTTTTCAGTCCGCACCTAGTCGTGGGAGTTTCCAGCAATCGAATGCTCCGTCCGGGGGAAGAGGTTTTGGTCGAGGTTCTGGATGTTTCTCGTGTGGGCAGCAAGGGCATATTGCTAGGATGTGTCCTCAAAAGAGTGCTTCAGAGTTTAGTCAGAAACCAGCGCTGTCCGAGCCGACAGTAGGTGATGCAGGGAGATCTCACCGAGTCTTCGCAACAGTGGATCATCGGCAGGCGGATCATCAGAGCACCGTCATTGAAACTACAGGTTCATTACATAAGTTTAACATTTCAGTTCTATTTGATTCTGGTGCATCTGATTCTTTTATCTCTCCTTTAGTTGTTGAGCGATGTAAACTGGGGGCAATAAAGCAAAGCGAAAAGTGGCAGGTTGAGTTAGCTTCGGGATCTAAGGTGGAGGTTGAGAAGCTTGTGCAAGGTTGTAGGCTAGAGTTAGGGGCAATGTCGACTAAGGTGGATCTCAGAATTCTTCCCCTTGGTTCTTATGATGTAGTCTTGGGCATGGATTGGCTAAGCTCACATCGTGCTTTGATTGATTGCCGCCGTAAGGCAGTACGGTGTGTGGATGATTTTGGTAAAGAGGTGGAAATTGTGGGTGTTCATAGGCCTGTCTCTTTGAGAATGATTTCAGCTATGCAGTTAAAAAGGTGTTTTCGGCAGGGTTGTCAGCTCTTTGCGGTATCGGTTAATGACCTTGAGTCGGAGGATAGTCGGGGGGTGTCCTTGAAGGATTACCCTCTTCTTGCAGAATTTTCTGATGTCTTCCCTAGTGAGATACCTGGTATGCCTCCTAAGCGAGAAGTAGATTTCAGGATTGATTTGGTGCCAGGGGCTGAGCCTATCTCTCGGGCTCCTTACAGGATGACCACTCAGGAGCTCCAAGAGCTTCGTCTGCAGTTAGAAGAATTGTTAGCTAAGGGGTTTATCCGCCCTAGTGTCTCTCCGTGGGGAGCACCAGTGATCTTCGTCAAAAAGAAGGATGGGTCTCTCCGCCTTTGTATCGATTACCGGCAATTGAACAAGGTAACAGTAAAGAATCGTTATCCCCTTCCCAGGATTGATGATCTCTTTGATCAGATAAAAGGGGCAAAGGTATTTTCCAAGATCGACCTTAAATCAGGGTATCATCAGTTGCGGATAGCAGAGGCCGATATTCATAAAACTGCATTTCGTACGCGGTATGGTCATTATGAGTTCACAGTGATGCCATTCGGGTTGACAAATGCACCTTCAGTCTTTATGAGTCTAATGAATGGGGTATTCCGAACTTTCTTGGATAGGTTCGTCCTCGTGTTTCTTGATGATATTTTGATTTATTCTAAGTCTATGGAGGAGCATGAGGTGCACCTAAAGCAGGTTTTGCAGTGCTTAAGGGACAATCAGTTGTATGCCAATTTGGCAAAGTGTGACTTTTATAAGTCTAAGGTTCAGTATTTGGGCCATGTGATTTCTGAAGAGGGAATTTCTGTTGATCCTGCTAAAATCCAGGCTATCATGGATTGGCCCGTGCCCACTAATGTCTCAGAAATCCGCAGTTTCATGGGACTAGCTGGGTATTATCGGCGGTACGTTCAGGGTTTCTCAAGGATTGCGCATCCCATCACTTCACTTCAGCGGAAGGGAAAGAAATTTCTTTGGTCAGAGCAGTTTCAGTTAGCGTTCCAAACCCTTAAGGAGAAACTGACTAGTGCTCCAATTTTGGCAGTGCCGGACCCTTCAGGTGATTTTGTGGTTTGTACTGATGCTTCGTTGGAGGGTCTTGGAGCTGTGTTGATGCAGGAGGGGAGAGTGATTGCCTATGAGTCTCGGAAGTTAAAAGATCATGAACTCAATTATCCCACGCATGACCTTGAATTGGCCGCAGTGGTTCATGCGCTTATGAGATGGAGGCACTTTTTGTTAGGGCATCGGTTTGAGTTGCATACAGATCATCGAAGTTTGCAATACATCTTCACTCAGCCGAATTTGAATGCCAGGCAGAGGAGGTGGATGGAATTTTTGTGTGAGTACAATTTTGAGGTTAAGTATATTCAGGGTAAGGAAAATGTGGTGGCTGATGCTCTCAGTCGGCGAAGGCATGAGATTTCTGCAATGTCTCTTGAGGTGGATTTGAAGAGTCAGATTCTTGCAGCCCTTCCTTCAGATAGTTGGTATTCAGAGGTGAAAGCGGAGGTAGAATCAGGTAGAGCTTTGGAAGGGAAATTTGCTGGTTATTCGCTAGATTCGGATGGTGCTTTGCGTTTCTTTGGACGGTTGTATGTACCTTCTTCAGAGGGTCTTCGTACATTGATTTTGACAGAAGGGCATCGGGCACCTTATGCAACTCATCCTGGAGTTAAGAAAATGTATGCGGATCTTCGTTCGCTCTATTTTTGGTCAGGAATGAAGCGGGATATCGCCGATTTTGTGGCTCGATGTCTTGAATGTCAGAGAGTGAAGGCTGAACATCATCATCCAGCAGGGTTGCTACAGCCTCACCTCGTTCTGGAATGGAAATGGGATGTTATTTCTATGGATTTCATTGTTGGGTTGCCTATGTCATCTAGACGGCATGATGCTATTATGGTCACAGTGGACAAATTGACTAAGGTAGCTCATTTTTCTCCTGTTCGATCGTCATATACGACATCTTATGTTGCTAAGGTGTTCATGAATGATATAGTTAGATTGCATGGGATACCGCGGAGGATCATTTCTGACAGAGATCCGGTATTCACATCTGCATTGTGGACATCTTTGCAGCAGTCTTGGGAACGAAATTGAACTTCAGTTCTGCTTATCATCCTGAGACTGATGGACAAACTGAGAGGGTCAACCAGGTGCTTGAGGATATGCTTCGTATGTATGTCATGGATCAGCAATCACGTTGGGAGGACTATCTGTATTTGGTTGAGTTTGCATATAACAATGGGTACCATAGCTCTATTGGTATGGCTCCTTTTCAGGCTTTGTATGGTCGTCCTTGTCGTACTCCTTTGAGTTGGGATCGATTGGAGGATAGGGTGCTTCTTGGGCCCGAGATGCTTAGAGATATGGAGCAGCAGGTGTCTCGCATTCGGGAGCATCTTGTAGCTGCTCAGGATAGACAGAAAAAGTATGCTGATGCTCATAGAGTTGATCGGCAGTTTGTAGTTGGTGATCGGGTTTTCCTTCGAGTGCATCCGCGGAAGAGCCCAATTCGTTACGGAAAGGGTTCGAAGCTTGCACCTCATTTTGTTGGACCCTTTGAGGTGTTGGAGCGGATTGGACCTGTTGCTTACCGTTTAGCTTTGTCACCCAGTTTGTCGCGGATCCATGATGTATTTCATGTTTCTGTTCTTAGACCATATTTTCCTGATGTTACTCATGTTTTGGATTGGAATGCTCTTCAGGTCGAGGACGGGCAGCTGGCACTCGAGCCCGTGGCCGTGCTTCAGCATCGGCGACTTACCCTCAGAGGCAGAGAGATTGATCAGGTGCGGGTTCAGTGGGACCCGAATGATGTAGCTTCAGCTACTTGGGAGGATGCCTCTCGTATCAGGGATTCTTATCCTTATCTTTTCACTGGCTTCCAGGAGTAAGCCGGATTTTAGGGGGGGAGGATGTAATATCCCTCATGCTACTATTTGATTTTGACATTCACTATGGTTTCTGTTTAGCACATTGTGATTTGTGGTTGATACTGTTGCTATTATGTGTGGTAGCTTAGACTATTACTATGCTCTTATGATGCCATGGATATTGTGATGACATTCTATTATGATCATTTGATGGAGTTATTTGGAATGCAATAGACTATAGAATAGTAATTTATGATGTGTAAAATTTTATGATGATATGTTTTGGTGAGGGGACAGGTAGCATCACTCGTTCGTGAGTGCCCTGCTACGCTATGAATCCTCCTCACAATGCTTTGATTTTATGTATATTGTATATCACTTTGTGGATGCAGGCTTTGCAGGAATAAGACTCGATTCCACCTATTTCGGTAGGTCTGGGCGAGCATTGAACCAACCCAACGGCAGGAAGTTGAATTATTTGAGGTGACATGAAAAGTAACTCCGTACCAAGTTGACAACAGTTTTGTATCTTTATGGTTTGTGCATAGTAGTCTCATTCGTTTGAGTGGTTACGTTGGTCCTTGTATGATTATATGATTTATCTAAAGTAGTGAATGGTTTTATGTGGTAATTTAAATAATTAAGTAATTGGTAAAATAAAAACATATAATAATAATTAAATGTGGCAATGAATAAATATTAGAAATAATAGAAATATTGAATTTATTTGGAATCTCTCAATGGTTGTTTTTAAATAAGTAAATATTTAATGAAAGATTGTGGAAATAAGGCATATTTATACATTTGTTTAAATAAAAAGTTTATGTTATGAATTTATAAATTATTTAGTTTTAATTAAATGCATTTGTTATTTGGGAAAAACATCAAAATGAAATTAGGGTGAAATATTATTTGTTTTTATTGAAATGTGACCTCTGGTATTCACGGGAAGAGGCAATTGAAGGGATTCATGGGAATGGATTTTAAGAGGGTGTTTCTTTGTTTGAGGGGATGGCTTTTGGAATGCTAGAGAAATTTCTTTTCCAATCAATTTTCTGTCCCTAGTTCTTTTCTGTTTGTGGAGAAATTGGTTAAGAGGAAGGAGGATTCAGATTAGTTGTTGGAAGATTTGCAGCAAGGGAAATTGATACAGAAAAAGGATCGAAGCTTCTTCAATCTTCTGCAAGCGAAGGACGCCAGGTTCCTTCTTTAATTTATTTACCTCTGTTAAATAGGGATTTGTGCTTGTGAATTAAATTTGTATTTAAGATTGAAAATTAGTAAGAAAATTCACTGGAGTTACAGTTTAATCAAAGGAAATTGGGGATTGTTATTAGATCGATGAAATTTCTGGGGTTTCCGGGTTGTGGCTGGTTATTTAAAAAGAGGGGTTTTAATTGAAATCTGGGAATTAAACAAATTTCTGTTATTTCATTTTATTTTTTTAAAAATTGTTGATCATTGTTTTGAAAACAATTACCTCTCCTCGAATTTTTTGGTTTATGTATATATATATATTTCCTTAGAAAACTTTTTATTTCTATCATGCACAGTGAATTTCCTGTGAACAGTAATTCTCTGTTACTGTTATTTTCGAACCTCTGAAAATATATATATATACCTATATTTATATATATATATATATTAGATATATATATATATATACATATATATATATATATTTTTATTATTTTTTTTAATCAAATGAAAATTTGTATGGAAAATTGAAGTTGTGAAATTCCGTCGCACTGTTCATGCCAGTTGATTTCATTGTTTTTATTTCATATGTATATGTATATAGGCTGTGTGGGGGACGGCCTCGGCCGTACCCACCACACCGCCCCTTTGGCGCAGACGGTACCGGCGGTACCGTGGACAGTCCACGGACTGTCCACGGCAGTCCTTTGGACTGCCGTGTGCAGTCCGTAGACTGCCCACGGCCGGCGGGGTCTGGATTTCTACGCGGCTGCGTTGGGATTAAATCCCATTTGAATTTTAGTATGTTTAAAACATAATGTTTAATATGCGATTTTAATATATGATTTTCTGTGCGGATTTTTATTTGATATATATATATATATGTATATGTATATATATATGTATATATATATATATTTATATATATATATGAATATTTGTACATATGTATATCTATATATATATATGCTGTATTTATATATATATAAAGATTAATTTATTAATTCTGGTTGTAGTATTATTTAATCAATTTTTCTGTTATTCAAGAAGAAAATATATCTATACTGTTTAAATCTGCTTAATAGACATTCTGTTGATTTAACTGTTAGCAGCAAATGCATCAGTACATTCTGTTTTGATTAATATTTTATTTTCTGTAACTTAGCTATTATCTAGAAAATAAATCTGTATAGTTAGATTATGTTTCTTGTTTTTTTTAGAAAAAAAATATAATAAAGCAGAAATGGTTTCAATGAAAATATTAGTGAAATAGAAATAAATCTGTTTTATAGGATTTTCAAATTTGAAAGGATATTGCTGATAAAACAGCATTATTTATTAATTATGTTTGTAATACGATTGTATTTTAGGAAAGAAAATTATTTTGTAATCTACTTTGGAATTAAATAGGTTATCACTTTTAATTAATTAATTTCGAAATTTAATCTTGTTGGATTGTTGGGTTTTGGGACATTGTTATTTCCTTGATGTGGGAACCCATTTTTTTGTCAACACTTCAGTCTTCCAGAGGATGATGTTTTGTTCTGAGTTTTATACTTTTCATCTTGATTTATGATGAGTTATGTTTCAGTAATGGGGTGTACCGAATTATGAGATTTCATTATGGTGTTTTTACTTGCGAGATGGTTTATGCCTCGGGTGTTGCTTTTCTTGTCATACTTTGGTAATTATGATTGGCATGGTACAACCCCCTTGTTTTGATGGGTCTCTAGGGAGAGTGGCTCCTCGTGGGGGCCGGCGCCCCGTTTAAGGGGAAGAGCTCAGGATAACCCACGAGTGAGTTAGTAAATAAGTGAAAATCTAATAATTAACTTAGGAGGGTTGGGTTGGGTAGTAACATCATTGCAAGTTTTTAAAAATGGATGCCTCGTCTTCATTAGTGCTTCCGCAGACTAATGGAAGGCGAGAAGGCCGTGGTTGGCAAGGTCGTGACCTCGTCCTCACGAGAGGTCTGCGGCTCGCATGAGTCACCCTATAGACCGGCGCCTCCAGTTGGGAGGAAGAGCACAGGACAGCCCATGTAGGACTATGCGATGACACTCTCCCCTAGTTGCCCATGTGTTGTTGTATTGTGTTCCTCTGGAAGTGGGGTATGGGAATTGATTTAGATTGTTGTTTGAATTGATTTATAATTATTGTTTTGATACATCTTTAGCATGTATTGTATGATCTCATTTATATTGGTTTTAACATCTTGCATCTTTAGGACATTATGATTTGATGTTATTGATTGCTCTTATTAATTGGTGTATTGTGTGATGGATCTATGTTGGTACTTTTTGTTTGGTTGTACCTTTTGTTGTCACTCTTGGTCGGAGTTACTTCTCTGTCACCTCTTAGCACGGGGGTGGTCGGGTGGAACGTGCTCCGCACACCGTTGGGTTCCCCATCAGCGTTCGTGGTTTCAATCTCATCCAGTTGAAGATTTATTTCAGTTGATCTCATTGTATTTTGATAAACTTGTATATTCTATTCATCCCACATGTTTGGGGATTCATGATGTAACCTTATGGATGATGTAACATTTGGAAGATGATGTAATGTAATTTTCTACTTTGTAATTTTTAATTGACTATGAAATGTATCATGGGTTTATCATGTGCTAAAATTTATGTATGTGCTTATCTAATGTTGTCATTATAGCTCCTTTTGATATCTTATGAGTTTGATGTTTAGTAATGTCTTAATTCGATGTAATCTCGTGGGGGCCCCAAGGGACATGGTTGATGTTATTGTATATAATCGTTTAATATTGATATGATGATTATTTATCTTTCTCTTTAAAAAAAAATTATTTGCGTTCTTTTGTTGTTTGTTCTTTGGGGCTTGCACGGCAGCGTTACAAAACCGTAGTGAACAAGATACAAAACAACCTCCTCAAAGCCCAACTCACATGCTTTATTTGCCAAAAAAAATTGTAGTTCAGTTGCCTTCACGATATGAATGCCTCAGTTTGTGTTTGCTACAGTTTTCCCAAGTATTTTACCTCAATTTTGATCCCCTGTCATTGCTGACTATTCTTTGGTAGTCTACAATTATGATACTACTGTAGGGGCGGCACGTCAAATCCTTTTTTTGATTTTAACATTTTTGATCCCTCTCCATTGAACAATGCTGGAAGATTTGTTCAGAACAGTGAATCTATCTCTTGTGAACTAATTGAGTCGTTTCCTTACACCTTGGATTTGGCTAGGTATTGCCCTTATCTTGATGTTCTCCAACCAGTAACATTGCTATGATATTTGATTTTTCTACTGCTCGTCACAAGGAGTGGCAGAAATAGTCTATCAATTTTTTTAGAAGGTATTGAAAGTGATAATATGGAGGTATTTAACTTCTACATTGCCCAGATGGAGCATTTGTTGTCGCCCATGTAAGTTGTTTGTGATTTTCTAGTTTCAGAAGGGCTTCGCTTCCTTATTCTCCCCCACTCATAGATGGCCATTTTGTAATTCTCACTCATTGTGGAGGACGCTCTATTACTACTAATTATCTATTAAAAATAAAATAAAAAATCTTTTCTATTTTTTCAATGTAGTCTTCACTAAATTTTGAGTATGGGAATTAAATTAACTGCATTCATATATTTCTATTCTTTCAGATTATATATATATATATATATATATATATATACATACATATAGAGGCTCAGCAGCCGTATATATACACATACAGAGGCTTAGCAGCCGGGATCCCCCGTCCGCAAGAAGTCCCACCTCTTAAACTCGCGGAGTTGAACCCGAGACCAATGGGGAGCAAACCCACTACTCAAGCCAACTCTACTACTTGTGCGGGCTATTATTTTTTTATATTTTACAAATTCTTTGTTAAATTCATAATTTATTGAATGATTTAGTTATTATAGGTTAACTCATCTTTGTAATTTGTTTGGAATTACTTTTATCTTATCCTTGAAGCATGATGTTTAATTTGGTTGATCCAAGCTTCAAAATCCTTCTAAATTGTTCTAAAATTCTTTCTTTTTATTAGTAAATTAATGGTTATGAATTATTTAGGGTCATTACAAAATCTAAAGTACCTTGTATTGCTAGCTTATAGAGCCAAATGTTAAGGGATAAGTTGGAACCCAAAATTGTTATGAAAATCCATGACTTTATGTTGACCTTGTGTAATTATTGAAATATGTATCATAGCATTACTTTATCATTTCAAACATGTGTCTGTCACTTTTTCATGGTACAATATTACAACACATAGAAAAATTCATGAGTGCCAACAAAGTAGACATGCACAAGTAGAATATGTTTATATATCAAACTTAGTCTAACATTTGTCTAGAAATATGTGAGATGTAGGTTTTAAATTAAGTTAAAATATCTATGAATAACTATATAAATAAAGCACATAGAAAATAATTTTAAAGAAAATGTTGTGGCATGCATCCATGAACATAGCTAAACAACTCTCACATATTGAAATTAGAGAGAAAAATACATTAAAAATTAAATGATTAATAATTTCATATTTCTAAATGATGTGTTAAGGAAATGATCTTAATGAAAATTATATACTTGAATTTGAGATTCCCACCAAAAATAAATAAAAAGCACAAAATAAGTTATGAGTTAACTATCACCTTGATGATAGTAATGTGAAAAAAATGTTTTAAAAGAAAATTATGAATTAGTCCTTCATAAGATTAATATATATTGTGCCACTAGTATCTTTGAAATTATCATCAATATTAATAAATTAAAATACTTTCAAAGTTGCTTCTTTCTTATAAAAGATCATCAAAAATTTATTAAATTATCACTCATAAAACTCTTGAAAACTACTCACAACACTTAAAGGTGGTACCAAATAGCCAATAAAATTAAATATAAATAGTTGATAATACTATAAATATGTGTCTATTAGCCATTTGATAACACCTTTTGATGCTTTTACCAATATCTAACACTCATGGTTATTTACTTTTGATTTATGTGCCTAATTGGAGGTATCTTGCTTCCTATCATTCTATAAGCTATCATCCTCACATCTTATTCCATGAATCCTAGTATTTTTATATAATAATATATGTCTATATTCCTACCTATTAGGTTTATAATGATTACTTCATTTTAGGTTTTTTGTGTAAAGATATCTTTTGAATTCCTATACACTGGGTTTATATGATCACATCTTATCCTTTCCCTATAAAATAATAGAATTTTCAAACTTTGTAATTTCTTTTAACTATTTTTTACACTTGTTTTATGCATTACTTTTTACTTGTATTTTTAACCCTTGTTTATCCCTTGTTAGTCTTGTGGATCTTTGTATAGCCTCACATGTTTATGTTTTCTCCTTTGTATGTGTTTAGAACCTTATGTAAGCCTTGTTTATCCTTATCTATGTGATGTTTATCTTATCAACCAAACAATTAATTTGTGCACGTCTTCCTCTTATGTGCTTTGGACCCTTATCTCTGTCTTATTCCCTTTGCATCTCACTCCTTATGATTAAATTAACATGATACCACCACATCTAATACTATTCTTACCCCCTTTTCCTTCCCATAAAGTTTGGGGTCTAGCCTTAAATGTCATTTGTGCCCACTTGGGACATTTCCACTACTAAGTGTGCTCCTTGACCAACACAAATGGTTTTGGTGAGTTTTACAACCAAAATTTATGAACACTTAATTAATTACCTATCTACCATATTTCTTGCATTCAATTATCAAGGATACTTATAGAAACCTATAAATAGACCCCATATTGCTCATATTTGAATCTTTCACTTTCTTTGGTTCTATGAGTTCTTACAATTGAAGATAGTGACTTTATTGTGCAAGTATTCTCTTGTAAGTGCTCTTACAAGAGATATTTATCAACTTGGAGTTGAAGTTTATGCTTTTGGATCTTTCTTTCTCTTTAGTGTAACCCTCTTGTAGCTCTCTTTTTCCTTTTATCCCTAGATGTTGTCCATCTACTTTCTCCCGGTCCTTGACTATTAAGATACTCCATTTTCATGTCCAAGTATACATACATATTTCTATTAGGTTACTTTCCCAATCCAATCCATCAAAACCATTCATATCATTTTTTTTATCTTTGTTTTCAACTCCTTGCATGTTCATTCACCATTGTTACACCTAGATTTTACCTTGTGTTATTAGGATTTAATTTATCTTACCTCCCTTGTTACACCTTTTCATTATCTAAATTTTAATACATGCATTTTCCATATCATTACATGTGGAGTTTTATTTTAATACCCATGGGAGGGATGGTCTATGCAATCTCCCTATAAACTTTTATATTTTGTGGGTTTCTACATCAAGTTTTCTTATAAGTGATTTAAGAATTTTTCTATGTTGATTGAGTAGTCATGAAAAACTAGACAAGTAAAGTGTCAAACAAATCAAAGTTGCTAGATAAATTTGGAGTCAATTTGAGCCTTGGACATCTACACTATCCACAGTGCTACCCAAGGTGCATCCTAAGGACATCTACACCACCTAAGACACCACTTTTACAAAAGACACATCAAATAACCTCTAAATTTTGTTTAGGGTTTTATATAATAATCTACTTTCCATTTTTACTATTAGATATAGTTTCCATCAACTATATGCATTTCAATTTATGAAATTTCTCTCCCTTACAAAGGCTTTTTGTAGAGGTTTTTCTTTCATGTATGTTTTCTTTTGTTGCGATTTTTCAAAATTAGTAGATTAAAAAAATAATTTAGGCATCAATTATAGTTGTCCTAGAAATTTGAAGTCAATATAACCCTTAGACATCTGCACCAACCATTGTGTTGCCAAGGGTGCTCCTTGAGGACATCTACACCACCTATGGAACCCCTTAAGGACATTTGCACCACCTAGGGTGCCTTTCATGGTTATTTGTACCATTGCCAACACTACTTTTGTAGAATACTCATTAAAGAACCTCCAAACATTTCACAAACCTCTATGAAGAATTTACAAGCATGTCCATTTCATCACTTCCTATTTTCTAGGTGCACAAGTTCCATTTTTCTTATTTCCCTCCTTGTTTCTTAGTTATTTTCCTAGTTTTTATTTTTAATCTCGACTACTTGTACTCGCTTCTCTTCAAAAAAAATTAAAATTTATATGTTTCAATACTTTATTTGTATTTTTAACTAGTTTGTTTAATAGAAATAATCTAACTTAGACCCTAATCAACAACAAAAATAGTTAATTTCATTCCTTCACCCCAACTTACTTGCATACAACTAATTAGAGGGGATCTATTAGGTCAATATTGTTCCTCAAATGAATACGGTTACAAGTGGCTATCTTATGATCATTCATTTCCAATTGGAACCATGTTTTTATTAATTCCACAAGTAGAACTTTACCATTTCTCTTAGAAAGTATCATATAACTACCTCTTAGTGGCACCTTACCAATTGGTTTGTGACAGTACCCTACTTTCACTGAGACATTTTTTTACTATGGTAATTACCCCCTTAGTAGTGCCCCATAACTATCCCAAGTAGAATCCTATTTTAGTTTTTGTTCATAAATAGTTAGCAATTATGTTTATGCTTTTTTAAAAGCTTTCAATATTCTACTCATTATATATTTTTCTTAAAAGCTTGCAAGTTTTTAGGTGAAATTCTCATTGTGATAAAATATAAAGAAGTAATATCCTTATCCACATCCTTTGCATGTTTGCTTGTAATTTACTTTCATGTTTCCTACATGTTTTAATTTAACATGTATCTTTGTATTAGATCACATGCAAGTAAAAGTAGAGACAAATTTTAATGGTGAAAATTTCATACCTTGCACTTTTCCTTTATATAATGATAAATGTTAAAGTGGTGCTTCTAAAAATTGACATATGAATTGGGTCTTACCAAATTATTTTGAACTCATTCACAAGAATCAATTATAATCCTTATTTTATTCATTTATTGCAAGTTTAAAATTCATATTCAATGAGATTTACTAGGTCATTTATACAATTTGCAAAATGGATCAAAAACTTTTACAATTAAAATTAAAATTTGGGCCCATGTTCTATCATGCTCATTCTATCATGCTCATTATCTATTATATGTCAACTCAAAGAACGAAACATTTCACTTGCCACCTTTGGAGTTTAATTTAAGGGTAAACTTCAATTCATTTGAAATCAAAAAGGGTATGCGTCTAACATTGAAAAAGGCATCCATACATCAAGGAGAATCAAAAGTATTATCATGTGACATCAACACTATATCAATATTTTATAGCATATTTTATGACTACCTACTATATTTAATCATTATACTAGCTCATTAAATTAGTATCATGACAAAGGGATAATATTTTTAAAATAGTAAACTTATATATCCACACTACCATTTTCATGTAGGTTATAGAAATTAGGGTGAGTAGGTTATAGACCCAAAATCTAGTAGATTTTACATAACATAAAAGGATCATATTTTATATACACATTATTGACTTGAATATTTAGATAAAAAATTTACTAATTCATATCCAATTTTAACATGCTTGATTTTTTGATACTCGGGTAAATCAATTGGAAACATATGGAAGAGTCAAATAAACATCAAACTAAGAGTTATGCATCCTAATTATTATTTAAATTCCAACCATTTGTTTTATTATCATGATTAGTACCAAGTTTTGTTCCTAGGGTTATTGTTATTTTAGATAAATTAATTGATTTACCCTAGGCTCCTTTTGAGAATATATTTAATTTTAATGAGAAAACACCTCTCTATTATTTATCTATGTTAATCAAATAAATGAAATCTATTGGCAACAATTAACCTAGATAAATGGAGCTAGGATTGATAATTGAGATTACTAAAAATTAATGATAAATTTAAATAAATTAAATGAAATACTTAGGTCAAAATGTGATGATGGGAGTCAAATGTTAGAGGTTAATTCATGAAGTTTTTTAAATTTTAAGGGACACTTAGACAAGGATCTTTAATTTTATAAATTGACCATGTTTAAGTTAAGTTCACCTATAATAGTGCAAACTTGGTGTCCACAAGTACAAATTTGAATTGGTGTGCATACCTAATTTGGAACTCCTAATTGTGATATGGAAAAAAGTATATTATTATAACCTGCTTACCTCTATTTTTTTATATTTGAACATGTGTAATGATTGACAGTGTTTAGGAACACCTTTGGGGAATCTATTGAATTGTGAAGGTCAAGTTCTCTTTAGTTAAACCCTTGTTAAGTTAGCATTATGAATTTGAGTGAAAATATTGAGGGTAGTAAGCAAGTGTCTAATAAGGATGTCCTTTTCATATTCCAACATGATTTCAAATGAGTGGGTGAGTGTCTTTAAATACAACATGACACCTAAATCAACACAAATGTGTGTTAGGTTGGCTCACAATGACTAGTGAAATGGTTGAAAAGTTCTATTGTGGATTTTGAATTTCAAAATACGAGGTTTAGATCTATGACTTTAGAAGTGATATAAGTCAACTCTACAAAGATGGATCTAATCCAAGGTGATAAATAGTGGACCTAGGGATCATAAAATCAAATATAGAGATCAATGATAAAGGGGATTAAGATTAGGGTATGGTGATTCACAAGAAAAATTCACACAATAAGATGCCAATTGTTAGGTAGTTATTAAATTTAGGACTATAATCAAAGCAAACCAAAAAATAGGGAAAAGGTTATGGGTATGTAATTTTACCATTACATCTTGCTTTGATTTTGATATGCATGCAAACTACTAGAAAATGCATGTCAAAGTAAAACAAGAAGCCAATATGTAAATTATTATTTTTTAGATAGTCAAAGGATATGATTTTATATAAAGTGAAAAATCAATTCTTGAAATATGATTGTCATAATTTCTCGATAGAAACTTGCAAATGCTCATTAGATAAATAAAAAGAATAGATTTTTAAAAGATGATGATGTTTGACTATGTCTTAGGTGTTTACTTAAAAGATAGTAAATTTATCTATACAATGAACATGATAATAAAAAATTATAATTAACATAAAGTTATTGAATCAAAAATTAAAATTATCCATATCTAATCTATAAAAGCAAGTATAGGACTTGTGAAATTATGAAAATTATGAATAGATATAGGACACAAAAAAGAAATTCAAAAATGGAATAAAACCTATAAAATATTAAATTTGATGTTAGAAATAAGCTTGGAAGATTGAGAAAATGGTTTGGTGTAAATTTTAGTTAGAATGAAGAACTTTGTAATATTGGCATTGTGTAATTAGTGATTTTAGAGTGAGGAGACCATTGAAAACATAGTAAGGAAATTAGGGCATGAATGGTCATAAAATTTAAAATTTGAAATTTAAAATTCTAAAATAGACATTAGCACCCATTAGGCATTGGTATCTTTAGGAAGGCAAGTGCTCAGATCTTTGGGGATAAATAGTAAGTGGTTCTTAAGGCTAGGTATCCATGTTTTGACTTTTAATGATCAAGGAAAAGGCTTGAAATTAGACCAATTATTCCTAAAACATGACTAAAGGGATGGGCACCAAAATGAGTGTGCAAACATAAGGTGAAATTTCTAGAGTTGGAAATTTTTTTCCTTGAATTTTGCCTCCACTTTAGTAGGTTAAAAATATTAAGTGGAGAAATATGCTAAATTAAAGTAAAGTATATTGCATATATATAGTTTGAAATTCATAAATGATCTATTTAAAAGATATATGTAGAATCCAATACTATTAATCTACTCTTTGCTTTCCTTTACATCCATGCACATGCTCTTATCTTGCAATGCACCCAAGCAAACAAGAAAGAAAATAATATAATAAAAAGGTTATGCTAAGGAAATAAAAATTAAATGCTAGAATGATAAATGTCACACACAACTCAGAATTACACCTTATGAATATTATATTAGGATAAGAGAGGGACAAAGAAGATCCATGAAGGGTTTCATGAGGGATGATAGAAAAGAGAATGCTATGGATGAGCCATATAATAGAATGTAACCTTGGAAAAGGTTTGGTTATGTTATAAACAAGACATGGGATACTATTTGTCTACCCAAATCCAGTGGTGGGCTTGGTATCAAAAAAATTCAAGCTACAAATAAAGTGCTTCTTGCTAAAGTGGGATGGGATATGTTGAGAAACAAGGACTGGTGTACTATTATGAATGCCAAGTACCTAATTAAGATCCCCCTGATCATAAGCCTTTACACTAATGGTCACCCCCATGGTTCCTTAATTTGGAACAATGTCACTAAATTAAAACAACTGCTTCAAAGTGGCTTGAGATGGAAATTGGGTAATGACAGTAGAATCAAGTTCTGGGAGGATTCCTGGTTACTTAGGCTCCCTCTAAACCAATCCAATTTTAAGGATTTGTTTGGGCCCTACCACTGACTACTTTAGTAGGTATGTTGAGGACTACCTCTCTAGTCGACAAGGCTCTCAAAAGTGGAAAATCTTGGTGAATTTTTGCCACAAATTTCAAGAGTTAAGTCAATTAGCAAGGTTACTTCAGGAATCTCTCTCCTAAACAAGAATTCACATATCCCTCCAAGAAGATGATTTTTTTGGACTTGGGAAATCAAAGGCAACTTAACTTCCAAATCGGCTTACAAACTATTGTCAGTGTAGGGTACTTGTGGTAGGTATTGGAAACAGATCTGAAACAAACACCTAATTCCAAAAATAAATTTCTTTTGGTGCACAATGGCCCACAACAAGATCCTCACCTAGGATAACCTAAGGAAAAGGGGATTCCATATCCCTAATAGATGCAGGCTATGTAAGTTGAATGAAGAGTTTTTGGCTCACTCGTTACTCCATTTCCTCTTTGATGTTGAGGTCAACGCTTTTGCTTTTAAAAAACTAGGGGTCTCTTGGACCATGAATGAAAATATTAAAAGCTTTGTGTAAAACTAGGTCTATCCTTATACTCATCCCTTATCTAAGGAAATATGGCAACAAGTCCCCCCTTTATCTACTGGTGCATTTAGAAGGAAAGAAATTATAGGATATTCCATAATGAGGAAAAGATCCTCAAGGAGGTTTTTACTATTTGTTCTAGCTTCTTACTGAAAATCTATCCCTTTTTGGTTGGAAATATTTGAGCAAACCCCCCACTATTGCGGAGATCAATATTGCTTGTAATTGGATTTTGTATCTAAACCTAAATTCCTATGATAACTTTAAAGTATTTACAATACAAAACACTATATGGAGGTCTCCTTTGCAGGGTTGGTATAAATTCAACTTTGATGGGGCTGCAAAAGGGAATCCTGGTCTTGCTAGTATTGGAGGTATCATAATAGATCTTGAAGGAAACGTTTTAGTTGGTTATACTAAAGGGATAGGTTTGCAATATTCAATTATGGTTGAAGCAAGGGCATTGCTACGTAGTATCAAATTTTCTCTATTTATAGGGATCAAGAATATTCATGTGAGGGTGATTCTAAATCTGTGATAGATGTTATCAAAGATAAAAGTTTTGTTGGTTGAATTTGTGAACCCCAATCCTAGACCTGCACAAACATAGCAAACAAATATAATATTAAATCCATATGCAAGTTAGAACTAAGATTCCCCATGAAATTCATTTACAATGCTCAAAATAGGAAAGAAATGAAGAACAAAACAAGAAAAGCAATTAAATCCTATTAATGCATGTAAACTCTCAATACCATGGGAGAATTGGTGCCATTTTGATGTGGAAAATGGCCCTTTCCCAATCCCTTGTAAGATTTGAGATGACTTGATGTAGATTTGATGCTTCCTTGGAAAAAATCCTGCATAACCTAGCTATAAAACTTGAAAATGTATGAGGATGGGTGAGAAAAATTCAAAATCTAAAGATTATAACTTTGCATGAAGTTGTGGATCCAAAATACAAAGGAAAGCATCTTATTTATAGATGAAATAGATGGAGGATGAGGAAAAAGGGATGAATGTGGGATCATTCAACATCCAATGGCCAAGTGCCACTTGTCAAGATGTGAATGGAGGAAGTTTGAGCACATTTTGATGAATGTGCACAATAAATGATATTAGGTGGAATTTCATATTTGTGAAATGACATGTTGGAGGGAGAAAGGAATGACTTAAATGCCACTTGGCTCAATGCACAAGGACATGTAAGAGGAAATGAATGCCTTGTTGGAAGGACAAATCCATTTGGAGGGATTTTCAAACTTGGACGAATATTCCCTTTCTTGATGCCATGTTGAAAGTAATTAAGGGACTTAATAAATCAAAGAAATGATTTATTGGTGTAAGTTGAAAAATCTAGAGGATTTAGGTGATTAGGATTAAATTAACCAGGATTTGATTAATTTAATAGGAGATTGGTTGATGTGACAATTTAATTTATATTTTTGGATTGATTTAAATCAAAGCTAAGAGAAATATGATTTAGATTTAATCAAATAAAGATTTTGATTTATTTGATTAAAGAGGGATGATGTTAGATTAAATTAAATAAGGTTTAATTTATTTAATTTAATAGAATGACCTTAGAGATTTAATTAAATAAAATGGATTATTTAATAAATAGGGATTTAATTAAATAAAATGACTTATTTAATTAAATAGAGATTAAAGGGTTAATTAAATCAAATTGATTAATTTAATTAACAAGAAGATGACAACTCAATTAAGTAAATTTGGTTTATTTAATTAAGGGACGAAATATGATGATTAGCAAAGAAGATGATTCAGGACAAAATGATGTAGTAATCAGGATCGAGTGTGTTGGTATATTTTCCATGTCTACATTTTGCCCCTCTTTGAAGCAAAGTACTCGCTGCATTGGTTCAAAGAATAACTTGTCTCAATCAAAATTCAAAAAAAAATCCCATTTTCAAAATTGCCCGACTGCTGCCCCGGCGAGAAAAAACATGTCGATATACTGCCCCCTCAAGAGATTGGACAAAAAAAATTATTTTTGGGTGATCTCGCAAAAAAAGAGGACAAGGTGCCAGACAGGTCCAAAAAGGCTCTGGGATGCCAAAAATATGCAAAAATGCGAAGAAAAAAAAGATGCAAAATGACCCTCGACTGGGCGAAAACGAGATCAGGGGTCCAAAACCCTAGTTGGACAGCTAAGCAAGGTCAAAAAACACTAGTTTTCTGGCTTAAATAGGCCTTGAGGGGCCACTTCCAGTTCATTTGTACACATAGCCTTTTGAAATTTCTGCAATTTGAGCTCTGACCCCTGCGAGAGATGGCGCAATGACCACTTCCACATCACGTCTCAGAGCGAGTGCGAGTGTACTAGAGACTACCTAGTGCAGGACCACCATTTAGTCAACTTGTCTTGACTTTCATTTTATTTTTCATGTGCATTTATTAATTTAGAAAGTCAACTTTTGGTCAAGCGGTCCTATATAGCACTGCTACAAACTTCTTTTTGGCACCGCGTGGCGCTAAACTGCACTGCCATTGCAAATAGTGACATGACATTGCAGTTTGGAGTTAGGTTTCAAACTCCAAACTAGACCGCATATGAATATAGCACCGCAGCGGGCCACTTTGCAATTTAGGGTTTAGGGTCAAACTGGGGCGCGCCCAAACTGCGCCACGGTGGCAGAGTTTGGGGGTTTAGAGCTTCCAACGGCGCAGTTTAGGACTTCCAAACTGCTCCACAATTGTAAACAACAACGCAGTTGTTGTTTCAATTGCGAAAACTCCAAACAGGATCCTGACTTTTTACAAAACTTGACGTCGTGACTTTCCTGATGTAGGAGACAGAGATTCTTCATTCACGTGAGCATAGATTCTCCATACTCTGCAGACTAGTTGGTATGCATGAACGACTCCAAGATCACCTGGGGGCGATTGGACTCTAGTACATTGCCTATGCACCGTTGGTGAGGACACATTTGGGGATGATGACAGCGCTCACAAAGTGATGGCATAGTGAGATGTCATTGTTTCACTTTCCGACAGGTAAGGCCACAATGACATTGGAGGATGTGTGGCGCATTCTTCATTTGCCTATCCATTGCGAGTGAGTGATTTATGATGTGGATGCTGGGAGAGATGCTTGCCACGACGTTATGGGCCTTGATCAGATCATCTTTGCAAAGGGCCAGATTGAGTTAGAGTGCTACAGGCTCGTCGTGTCACCATTTCACTTGGTCATTCCAACTATCATTTTATGTCTTGTGGCACCAGATCGGCACAACCGATATTTTAGTCTAGGATGGGGGCTCGCCTAGGAGCTAATGGTCAAAGGGAGAGTATGCTTTGCATGGGGACCAATACTGCTGGCCTCTGTATATCGAGATTTACATGAGTTTGCATACTGCGATGGCAGAGCCATTGGGGCTGGGGTCACACTCCATATCTGGGCCTGGAAGCACATTCCAATGCTCCGTCTGAGAGTGACAGCAATAGATATCCAGACGACCTAGTCGTCTAGAGGTACAAGGGAGTACTTTCCTTTACCCACACAGGTCAGCACTAGATCCCTCACTGGAGGAGGGTCATTAATGATACGAGAGCATTCACATGGCGACCATACCTTAGATGGCCAGCGTGGTACGATGATGCCTAGCAGCTATTTTTTGCTAGACAAGATAGATTGATGCAGGGCCAAGAGCATACCATGATCGAGAGGTACCTACCTGGCTGAGTTTAGAGACAATTTGGGGAGCCACATGATACACCCGATGACCAGTACATTGCCATATTTGTGCGTACTACAAGGGAGACCTCATGGGGCTACTACATTCCAGCCCAGGAGGCCATTGATTCCTTTAGACAGCTGGTGGCTAGGCCATGGCCATATGATCAATTCCAGGCAGACGCAAGGACTACCCAGGCCTACAAAGACTAGTTCAAGCCACCCCTCAAGTTGACAGTGCTAGTGACACCATCGGTACGGCGAAGAGCCAGGGGTAGAGTGGAAGGACGAGGCTAGGGCCAAGGAGGCCGAGGAGATGGAGATGGGGATGGAGATGGGGGCCGAGGCAGAGGCGGACCACACGAGCAGCCCGATCAAGACAGAGCACAGCAGGATCAGCCGAGGCAGGATCAGGACCAGGGCAGACAGGATCAAGACAGGTAGGTGGATCATCTGCCTCAGAGAGATCAGGGACCCCCACTACCACAGCCATTGCCACCTCCACCTGATCAGAGGGATGCTCGTATTCAACAATTACAAGCACAGTTCTAGGGGCTATAGGGTCATATTGTTGCTTTGACAGTAGAGAGAGACCAACTCGGGACAAAGCAGGATCAGGTTGTCCAGCATAGACAAGTCGCAGAGCTCAAAGTAGCATAGGAGATGGGTCACAGATAGCAGCTCGAGAGCATGGCCACATCCTCCTCGCAGAGTTTAGTTTCATTACAAGCATATAGGGAGGCGGTCTGAGAGGCTAACTATTATAGAGTACATTATTATCAGGTTGTGCCCCAAGCGTCCCGAGCCCCAGATTTTTCACAACAGATAGGGTACTGCCTCCAGAGGATCATAGAGAGAGACAAGACGACAAGGGTGAGGGCAGCTAGTATGGCTAGCTCACTTTTAATCAGAGACATGATTCTTTTTGTGATCCACGGGCTCATTTTTGATAGCTTGGTTGGTGATTGTACTTTATATATTTGATTGATACACACTTGATCCCGATTTGTACCATGACAGTGCATATTATTTTGATGATATATATATGAGATGAGATGATTTGATCTAATATGATGTGTTCTATTTTATTTATGCATGATGCGATGTTTTTACTTTCTATATGTGATGCAACGATTCTATCTTATGTGATGACGATGCAATGTGATTGATGTGATGCAATAATTTATGGATGCATCTCTTTTTTAGTATCTTTTCTATCTACCTTTGATGATGATGTATGCAAATGTTGTGATATGTGAATGCTTAGACTAAAAGATCTATATTATGATGCATAATGGATAATGATGATAACATGTATGAGATACAATCTTTTTCTTTTTTATTTCTCATGTATGATATGGTGATGCACATTATATGATGCGATGATGTATTTTATAATGATGTTTATGAAATGATGTATTTAATGATGATGTAATGATGTGTATGTCATGATATGATGTACGTGGTATGGTAATAATTCAATTGGATGATATGTATGCGATGTTATACGATTATGTAATGGATGTAAATGAGTTATATTATGATGTATGCAATGGACGCTTCAATGATGTATATATGATATGAGTTAATGATGCCTATGTGATGGTTCCCTTTTATGCTTATACAATGAATGCAAATGTATGATTTATGAGATGCTTAGAATAACCAATCTATATTATGCAATGATGAAATGCAATGCCTGTGAGATGATCAATGTTTCCTATATGATATGATATGCATTATGCAGTATGTTGATGGTTTGTGGATGTAGGATGGATGCAATGGTGATGATGATTTGTGATTAATTGTCATGGTACCATGTTAGTGCAGAAAGAAGATAGAAGAAAGAAAACACTCCAACAAGTCAAAAGATGATGATGATGATGATTTGCTTACCAAGGAATTGGGACTTTAAAAGGGCCATTTACCTTATGTTTGATAACTCACGTAGGCACAATGCATCAAGATATAAAGAACCAGGATGGCATTGCACCTAGTGTGATGGACTGACTCGACAATCAAATAGGAGTACTCCTATTCACACCTGACACACGGAACCTCATTCAAAATGCAGTTCAGATATTCCAAACATCTCAGACCAAAACATAGAAAGGCAAGCCTTCCTATGTGGTCAACAAGATACCCAAAACATCTTCCCTACACCCAAACAAAGCACGTATGACCAAGGTTATTTTACAAGAATATCCAACAAGCACAACAAATAAAAAGATAATTATCATTGCCCCATTCCTTTCTCTCTAAATCCCTTCGTTTGGGACATCATCGAGAGGTCATCGAAATGAGCACAAAAAGATAAATCAACAAGAAAAAGATCAAGTAAACAAACAATATAATGTTCTTCAATACCGCTAGCCAAGACTAAACTACGGTGATGCCTGATGTTGATGTCCATTGTAGGAAGGATGCATCCTAGGACATGATGATAATAGATGATTGATTTGGGATTGATTGGATGATAAGCTATTGACACAAAGAGTTGACCAACTTGTTTACGTACTGACCTAGACTTGAGACTTTGACGTTTGAGTTTTTCTCTTTCAACCTGCTAGACTTGTTTCCAACTGTTTCGCCAAAGGTTGAGGATGACGATGATTTATTGTGAGTGATGTTTATCATGGGTGCAAGTGAGATGGGATGGGTGGATTTTTTTCAAATATTTGGATGTTTTTGATGTTTTTCTAAATGTTTTGAGGTTGTTTTTGGTATTTTCAAGATTTTACAAATGTTTTGATTTTCCAATTTTCCAATGTTTTGGGGTTTTTCGAGATTTTGACCAAGAGACTAACCTAAAAACCTATCCTAGGGACCACAAGGGTTGATCAACCATATTAGCCTTGCCTACGTTATACATGTAGAGACCACGTAGTTCAACTGACACAAACTCGATGATTAATGAGATATGAACATATGGATTGCCAATTTATTATGACGAACTCCTAAAGGATTGACCTAAGTGTCTCGAGGGAAGATCAAAGATCATCCTTTCCTACGTTCAAAGCTCAAAGACAACGTAGTTTGACAAGAAGACTTTGTTTTTTTACTTTTTTGACCCTTTTTTTTAGATTTTTTTGGATTTTTCTTTTATATGTTTTGAATTCTTGGTTTTTTATGAATGTTTTTTGGATTTTCTAATTTTTTGATGTTTTTGGATTTTTTTATATTTTTTGATGTTTTTGGATTTTTTCGATTTAGGGACTTCAAGAACATACACAAATCTGATCCGGTGAGAACATGCCCCCAGTGTGAAGCAATAGACTACTCCAATATAAGCAGGACAAACTAACCTTAAGAATGGGCCGAGTAGTACTAGGAGGGATCATGACACAAACATAGGACCAAGCTATGATACAGACGCAGATGGGTGATAGATGGAGATAGATGGATGATGGAAGTGTGATGGACGGATGATGCAAAACAAGTTGTGGAGATCCTGGTGGATGGAAAGTGCTTATTTACACAAGGTGCCTATTTTCCAGGTTTTCACCAAGGTACTTGTCCAAAGCGCCACCGAAGTGGTTTTCACTAGAGGACGATTTTTCTCTTTACTATTTTCAATCCTTTTTTCTAATTTTATTTTGGATTTTTTGTATTTTTTGATTTTTTTGTTGTCACCAAGACGCCTGTTTTCCAAGTTTTCATCAGGGTGACCATTTTTTAAGGATATTTTCCCATGTTTTTGTATTTTTTAGTTTTATACCCTAGAAGATTAGGCATAAAACTTCTTAAGATGGAAGTTGTTCATGGGTTCCTGCAGAGGCTCGCCTTCTGGTGTTGATAACTAATATTCCCCTGACTTGTAACTTGTTGTGATGACAAATGGTCCCAACCAATTGGGTTCAAATTTACCTTTGTCATCTAGATTTGGGACGTTCTTCTGATTCTCCTTGAGCACAAGTTCTCCTACCTAGAATGTTTAAATCCTGATCTTCTTATTATAACTTTGCTTGAGTCAGTTCTGATACACCTATAAGTGGTTTAAGGCCTCTATACACCACTCGTCTATCAATTCCAGCTCATTCAGTCTTGACATCTGATACTCCCCATCTGTGATGAGATTTTGTAGTGATATCCTCAGTGACGGGAGCTCGATCTCGATGGATAATATGGATTCTGATCTATAGACCGGGGAGAAGGGGGTGGCACCTGTGGGTATGCAGATGCTTGTTCGATAGGCCCAGGGGGTGGGATTCAGTTGGAGATGCCAATCACAACTAGCTTCATTGACTGTTTTCTTGAGGATTTTTAGAATGGTCTTGTTTGTAGCCTCAGCTTGGTCGTTTCCTTGGGGGTAGCACGGGGTGGAAAAGCGATGTTAGATTTTGAATTTGTAGCATAGGTCACGAAAATCCTAATTTTTGAATGGTGTCCCATTATCTGAGATAATGGCTTGCGGGACACCATAAAGGAAAATTAAGTAGTTCAGGATGAACTTTGATATCTGCTTTCTTGTTATGTAGGTCATTGGTATGGCTTTCACCCACTTTGTGAAGTACTCAGTGGCGGTAATGATAAACTTGTGGCCACTGGATGAGGTGGGGGTGACTTTTCCAATGAGATCAAGCCCCCAATGTGAAAAGGGCCAAGGTTTGACAATAGGGTGGAGCTCTTGAGTTGGTGCATGGATGAGGTCCCCATGCTGCTGACATTGTAGACACCTCCTGACATAGTCATGTGCTTCTCTTTCCATAGTAGGCCAATAGTACCTTGTCCTCATCAATTTCTTGGCCAAGGTCATACCACTTGAGTGTGAACCACAAATGTCATTATGTACCTTAGTTAAGGCAGTCAATCCCTCCTCAGAGTTTAGACAATGTAACAGGGTTCCTTCAATGCTTCTACGGTAAAGGGTATCTCCTAGGATGACAAAATAGGATGCTTTTTTGACAAAGTTTTTCTTGAGGTTTGAGGTTATGTCGGCTAGGAGGACTCCTATTCTCAAATAAGTGTATATATCATGGTACCAGGGATCACCGGGACCAATGATTTTGCACACAAATTCGGACTCTAGTACCTCAAATGTAGGCATGAGAAGTGCTCTACTAGGAATTCATGCTTTGGGACATTGCAAGGGATGTCCAATAGGAATCCAATTGTCACCATGGCGTTTGTTGCTCTATTGTTTGCTCTAGGTATTTTCTCGAATGTGATCTCAATGAAGGACTCCTTAAAAATTTCCACCAATTTCTTGTATGGAGTTATCTTGTCGTCCTTAGTTTGGTACTCATCGTTTACTTGATTGATTATGAGTTGTGAATCCCCATATACCTTGAGAGCCATGATATGTCACTGCACTGCTATTCTAAGTCGTATGGTTAGAGCCTCATATTTTGCAATATTGTTTGTGCAAGGAAATGCCAACTTGTAGGATCTTGGTATGTAGTCTCCTTGTGGAGTGATGAGGAAGATCCCAGCTCCCAATCCATGTCGTGTGTAAGAAACATCAAAGTACAACTTCCTGTGGTCTGCTATGGTCAATTTGAAGATGGATTCATCGGGGAACTCTGAAATTAGCGGATTCTCTAAATACATTGGTGCTTCTGCCAGTTGGTCTGCAATAGTTTTCCCTTTGATGGCCTTCCACTCTACATACTCGATATCGTATTCTAATAGGATCATGACCCACTTGGCAATCCTTCCTATGAGCATTGCTTTGGAAAGTAGTTATTTGAGTGGGTCGATCTTGGCAATGAGTTTGATTTTATGTGTTAGCATGTAGTGTCTAAACTTTTGTGAGGAAAACACCACTACGAGACAAGATTTTTTGATGAATTAATAATTTAACTCATGCCCTACCATGGTTCGGTTGATGTAGTAGATGACCCTCTTTGTTCCATTTTCATTGTGTTGAGCTAAGAGAGCACCGAGAGCTACTACTATTGTTGATATGTATAGGATTAGAGGCTTTCCTAGGATTGGTGGCATAAGCACTGGAGGTGTGAGCAAATATTCTTTGATCTTGTTGAAGGCCTGATCACACTTGTCATCCCATTTGTACGCTACCTCCTTGTGGAGTAGGTGAGAATATGGGATTGACTTGTCCACTAATTGGGCTATGAACCGACGGATTGGCTGGAGCCTGCCTTGTAGGCCTCTTAGTTGCTTCAATGTCTTAGGTTCCTCTTGAGGATTTCCTTTACCTTAGCGGGATCTATTTCAATTCCTCTCATAGACACAATGTATCCCAATAGCTTCCCTAATTGTACGCCGAAGACGCACTTCTTAGGATTAAGGCGGACTTTGTATTCCTCCAGTCTATCGAAGATGGCACTCAATGCTGTTATGTGGTCCTGCCTCTTTCTATATTTTTCCAATATGTCGTCGGCATAATCCTCCATAGTCTTATGGATCATGTCATGAAAGATTAATGTCATGGCCCTTTGATATGTTGCTCTAGTGTTCTTTAGGTTGAACGACATCATGTTCGAGCAATATGTCCCCCATGGACAAGTAAAATCTATTTTGTGTTGGTCTTTTTTGGCTATCATGATTTGGTTATACCCAGAGAATCCATCCATCAATGAAAGCATCTCATGTCCCACAATCATATCAAAAATCATATCAATGTTGGGAAGCAGGAAGTCATCTTTGGGACATGCTTTGTTGAGGTCTTTGAAGTCTGTGTAGATGTGGATGCCCCCATTGGGCTTTGAAACAAGTACATGGTTTGAGACCCACTCTGGATAGTCTATCGGTCGTATGAATCCTGCATCAAGTAGCTTCTTCAATTCCATTTTGACCAACAAGGCTATCTGGGGATGCATTTTTCTGAGCTTTTGTCTGATGGGCTTTGCTTCGAGGTAAACTGCTAGATGGTGGACCACAATCTCTGGGTCAAGCTTGGGCATGTCAGCATAGGTCCATGAAAAGTTGACATTTCTCCCCCTTAAGAAAGCAGCTAGGAGATCATGTTCTTCGAACATCAATTATTCAGCATAAAATGTGATATGCAGAGTTTCCTTTGTTCCCAAGTTGACTAGGTTGCATTTCTTGGCTAGAACCGCTGACTTTTCATGATGTAGAGCACTGAGAGGAAGATCGAATTCTTCATCCTCAGGTGCCTCAAAGAGGTTTTCACCATTGGATACATCCTTTATTTTTACTATTTTTGGGTCGGAGAGTGCCACAGTGTGGTTTTCACTCAAAGACCTTGAGATTATTCTCAAAAAAATTCTTTTGCGACTAAAGGATTCAATCATCTCCCCATAATAGGCTTGTGTGTCCAACATGATATTGAACCCAGCCTTATGATCTCCATATGGTACCGTGTCTCGCAATCCCAATAATTTTGAGAGTGCCTCATCATTTTCAAAAGTGTCCAGAATTGGTGGTCCTCGTTGGTTATAATCGATGAGTTGGGGGTAGACTAGGTTTATTTCATGGGTTTGATGGTTGTTGGTCTCAAAAGACAAGGTACTAATCATGAGTAGGGAGGTGTCTTCGAAAAGCATAGGAAAATCAATTATGGGGTTCTTGTCACTACTACACACATCAATTATGTCAAAGGTGAAGTTGTCTATAACTCGACCTATGGATACGGGCAATTGGAGGGTGGATGCTAATTGCTGGGGGGGAGTTTTGACCTTCTTAACTGAGGCACCCTTGCCAAGTATGGTCACCTTTGGAGGGGTACATCCAAGACCAATATTTCTCATATGCGTCTCCAGAATGAGAGGTACTAGAAGCCTATTGTCATTTTGTCCAAGCTTTTTGTTTCTGTCATAGCCCATGGCGAGCATCATTTGTAAGCCTTTACTACTATCATTCATAGGTAGGTCATTTGTTGGTCTATTTTCTTGGTATAGGAGGTTTGATGGGTCCTCTTCTATTACTTCTCAACCTAGGTCTCCCCAACTTCTGAAGTTGGAGGAGCCTACTGTGAAGGTTTGGGATGAAGAAGCATTATTTGAATGTGGTCATCCTCGTGACCTAGGAGACTGTGGTAATTCTCCCACTACAAAAGAATTTTTTAAAATTGTGTAATCCCCACACCCATTGTCCTGGATAATGGCCTTGATATCGGAGATGGCGGGAATGGCGGGTGTCTCTATCGCAAAAGTGGAGGCGATAGTAGTTGGGTCTATGTATGAAGTTGAGGGACCCTCATCATTCTTGGGCACTTGGGGGATCTTGTAATATTTTGCTTCCATATTTTTGCAATATTAAAAGGGTTCAGGATCCCCATGGGCAATGACCTCTTGGCCTTGGTATGGAAATTTTACACACTGGTGGAAGGTGGAAGCTACAACTTGCATCCCATGAATCCCGGGATGCACCAAGAGGATATTATAGGGCAATTCCAGGTTGAGAACTTGACTTGTTTCCATGATGGTCGGCCCTACTTGAATAGGGAGTTGGATAGTGCCTTGAGACACTCTTTCTTGATCATCATAGGCTCTAATGGTTATGCCTTTTCCTTTTTCAACAGCATCTTCAGAGAAGCCCAAAAAATTTATTAATTTAAGGGTACATATGTTCAACCCTGCACCTCCATCCACCAAGACCCTTTTGACTTTGTTCTTATGAACAAAAGCCTCAAGATAAAGCGCATGATTGTGAGATGGTTGTGTTGGAAAATCTTGTTCTGAAAATGTCAGAAGGTGAGGTGTAGTGAGGTGTGTGACCATAGCTTGGAATTGATCCGCATCAATATTAGTGGGGACGGAAGATGAGGCCAAGGCTTCTTCAAGAATTTTCTTGTGGGCTGGTGAGATCTTCAGCAACTCCATGATGGAGATCTGAGTTGGGGTTCTTTTCAACTGATCGAGGACTTGTAGCCACTAGGAATGGATCTTGGGTTGGAAGTGGATGATCTAGGAGGCTGAGATGATCCTGTGATGGTAACTTTTCCTCCTCTTGTGGTGTCTCCACAATCAGCTTGGGCTCCTTTGATGGTGATGACAGTGACCATTTCTTCTAGAGATGCAACGACATGGTCATACACATGGTTCACACTTTTGAAGGTACCCTTTCCTTTATCATTGTTATTATTTCCTTTATTGTGGTTGGGCATTGGATTCGTGTAAATCTTGAGATTTTGATTCCCAGCTAGTTGTTCCACATTTATGATTTTGTCATCAATGAGGTCTTGGATCAAGTTTTTCAACCTCATGCAATTAGCAGTAGTTTGTCCCTTGATTTTGTGGAAATCACAAGGTGATTTTCATTGTACCACGGCAGTTTTACCAAGGGCTCTTGGTAGTTGTCATAGGTGGGGACTGTGATGAGTTTTTTCTCCACCAGTCTCTTCATGATGGATTCAGTTGATTCCCCCAAGGTTTGTGTACTTCCACTTGGGAGAATTTTTGTTTCGTTGAGGCGGTCTACCTTGATTGTCCACATTGTTGACTATTGGGTTGTTTGGCTACTGTGTGACTGTGTTGGCTTGTCGATTGTTCTGATTGTTGGCTTGTGGTTTTTGAGGTGTTTGTGTGTTTTGTCAAGGGGCACTAATGACAACTTTGGCGTCAACAACACCATCGTTGGTAACGTTTCTATTTTTCACCCATGTGTGAGGTTTGTCATTATAGTTGGTGGATGGGTAGTTTTCTTGATAAGAAGGTGTTCCCCCTTGTGAGATAAGGGCTTTTTCGATATTGAGTACCTTGGGGATCAACTGATCGTAGGTTGTGATGCATTGCATCTTGAGATGGAAGGACAAGAGTCCATCAAGATTTGTGATGATGGTGTACACTTGTTGTTCCTCAAGCATGGCCCATTTACTTCTATTGGCTTTTGATTGCCATCATTGTAAGAATGAAGCAAATGTTTCTCCCTTGGATTGTTTCATAGCTAATAGTTCTTCCAGGATCACATCCATAGCTATGTTGAAGGCATAGTTTTGTACAAATGCGTCCACAATTTCCTAGAATTTTTTTATTCTTGCAAGACAAGAGAACTAGTCAATGGTGATACCTGCCAAGCTTTGAGGGAATAGTCACATCAGATAAGTTTCATCGTATGCGACCTCCATGCAATGTACTTGGAACTCCCTGATGTGATCTTCGGGGTTTCCTGTTCCACAATATTTATCAAAATTTGGGATCTCAAATCCCTTTGGGAACAGTTTCATGACAATGCTCCTGTCAAACAGATAGGGGCACAAGTTCTTTGGTGGCTTTGTGGTTTTCCCTAATTGAAGATCGAGCACTTGTTGTGAAAGAAATTTGATTTGTGTTGATACATCATCTTGAGGATCAAGGGATGGGATGAAAGTGTTATGAGGTGGTTCAATTGTTGGAGGGATGGGTGGATTGGTTGGTGTGTTGGTGGATGGTGTTTGCACATTTTGTTGTGCCAAATATGCTTGTAATTGCTACTGTACCAACAACGCTTGTTTTTGATCTTGTTTTTGTTGAGCCAACAATGCATGTTGTTGAGCTTGTTGTCGTTGTTATTCCAACAATGCTTGTTGTTGGGTTGCTAGTTGGGTTGCTTCTTGTTGCTCTTGGTATTACTTCAGCACTTTTCAGTATGCTTGTTGTTGGGCTACTTGTTGTTTTGTGAGGTATTGTGCTTGCGCCTGTACTTATGCTTGCACTGGTTGGGAAGCTTGGGCGGCCTGAGCGGCTTGCGCTTGTTGTTTTTGCAACAATTCTTGGGCTTGCGCCTAGGTGGCTTGTTGTGCTTGTTGAGCTTATGCTGCTTGTTGTGCGGCTTGCACTGCTTGTTGTGCGGCTTCCGTTGCTTGAGCATCCTGAGCGCCTTGCGCTACTTGTTGAGTAGTTTGCATTTGTTGTGCAGCTTGGTATTGTTGGAGTGCCTTTTGGTAGGCTTGGTGAGCTTGTAGTTGGATGTTGTACTAGCTTTCCACATTTGGATTGGGTGGAGGAAGTGGTGGATTTGGGATGTTAGATGTGGTGGTGAGTGTTTGAGATGTGTTTTGAGTGATTGTGGTGGATGGTGTGATTGAGGTGTTGGGTCCTTGGGAAACCGTGTTTTGGGGTGTTGGGATTGATGTCATTGCTTGGATGGATACCTCTTGTTGTCGCAATATCGATGGTATATTTAGAGGATTAGATACGATGATTTGATTGGTGTTTGACAGATTACCTTGAATTGATTGATTTGTGTTAGGTAAAGTGGGGAGTCCTAAACCAGGAATTGATATGGATGTTGGTAGTGGAGGTGGTGGTGGGATTGGAACTGGAAGTGGTGGAAGGCTTACTGGAATGAGTGATGATGAGGCCCTGAAGAACCCGCCTTGTTCAAATAAGCCTACTTGTACCAATGGGAGCGAAACTTGTGTGTCAAGAGCATATACTGGTGTTGCAGAAAAAGTGGGCGCACCATTAGTGTCCCGAAAGACAAGGGGGACATATTGCTGTAGAGGATTTTGAGGCACGGTACCTGATGTACTCGTGATGGTATTGGTGTCCAAATTTTGATTATTGACAAGGGGATGTTGTTGAAGGGCATGGAGTAATGAACTCCCCTTGTTGACAATGGGTTGTGTGGTGGAAATGGATGATGTGGATTTCAAAATGGGTTGGACAATGATCTGAGTGGGTGAGGTGAATGGTACAAGCGGCATAAAAGGCTTCTCCACAATAGTACTTACATCAGAATCGGAAGGGAGTTTTGCTCCTTCTTTTTCCAATTCAAGCATGTATTGGGAGGGATGTAATTTCATCATGGCTCTGACAATTCGGTGGTTGTCGGGGTTTTGAAGCATTTCAGTGATCTCATCTTGGGTCATCCCCATTTTGGTGATGTACTCCACTTTCCCTTCCTCTTGAGGATCTTGTGTTATGAGAGAAAGATCAGGTAGTGGGTTGCTAGGTCCAACAAGATTGATTTCAGGTGCGGTTTGACTTAGGTCACTTGAAGTTGATGTTTCTTTGTTGTTCTCCATGTTCCTCTTGTGTTGCGATCTAGTTTGAACCATAAAATGGAGCTCAAAAAGAGAAAATCTAGGATGATTAAGGATCAAAGTGTGATGGTGAAATGTGTGAAAGGTGGATGATATGGGTGATTGAACTCTTAGAAGATCTTGAAGAGGATGCTAGACTTTTGGGACTTTCTTGGATTCTTGGATTTTGGATTCTCGGATTCTTATATTTTGATTGATTTGGATAATAAACAAATAAACCCCAAGATGTTGGATGTTATCTATGGGATAAATATGTTCACAAGATGATAATTTGACTAAGTGTAGGGAGAAGGATGCATCTACCCACACCTAACCAAACAAGATGATTTGATGATAATTTGACTAAGCATATGGAGAAGGATGCATCTACACATACCTAGCCAAACAAGATGATTTGATGTTGGACTCAAGGATTTTGATTCAAAGGATTTTGATTCATGGATTTTCCAAAAAGTCTAGCATAAAGGATGGTTTCAATATTTTCAAGAGTTGTTGGTGAGATGATTTTGGTTTGATGTTTGAAAGATGGATGGAGGTTGACTTTGATCCTATGTGTACCTAAAAAAGACTCTTGTTTACAAGTCCTTAGTTTTCAAGAACACACTTTACTCTAAACAAGATGTTCAAACCTTTGAAAAAGTGTTGGATTTTGAAAATAATGAAATGAGTACAAGTTGGGGTTATTTCTTGATGCATGTTTATAGAAGTTAAAGGTCAATCTTTCCCTAAACTCATAAAGCATAGCCAAATTTTTCTTGTGAGCTTTGTGACTAAGACCCTTGGTCTTTCATTTTTGGATCTTGATTTTGCGAAAAATCATTTGAAAGAACACATGTGTGGGGTCCAATTGTTCTTTATCTTTGCTTAGTGACTTCCTTTTACCACAAACACTTCTTGATTAGGTTTTCAAACTAGATGTCTAATGTCCTAATTTCTTCTCATCCCACCAAGTCCATTATGTGGAAATCAAGAAAATCAAGGAAAAAGTTCCCTATTGTTGACTTTAGTGAGCAAATTGAGATATAAATCCAAATGTTTAGAAGTCTCTAAGGACAAAATCCCTAGGGCAAGCAATAACACTTGAATTTTTTCAATAGTATTTACTCCCTAAAGGGTTTGAAATTTGATGATTATGTTGAATGTTTGTTTCCCAATGTTTACAATCAAGCAAAGTGTTTTGATTTCAAGAAAATGCACAACCCTATGGATATTGAGACAATATTTGTTGAATCCCCACTTGGATAAATCTAGCTACGCCTACTTTTAACGGATGATTAGATATTTGACCACACTGGCTCCCCTCCACGACACTCACTTCTACGGGTCAGCCAAGCATCAGTACCCATGAATCTCCCATGGAATACTTCTCATCTCTACTAAAAGCCGTAAAAATGTGGGGCGGCTTCAAAACGACCATTCTTGCACCAACAAATAGATCAAGGATTTTGGTTTTTTAAACAAGGGGTTTTAATGCGAGCATTTCGTTCGTGGGGGATCATCCATACGGAAAGAGACCATTGCTTCCCTTCTTGTCAGAACAATCCTCGTGATACTTTCCTTTCCTCAAGTACCCACACTTATATCCCGGGTGGAAGTCGCTTGGCTTTAGCATGTTCCCAGTTGGGTCATTCCCTTGGGTGATTACTTTTTCCCACAAGGTAGGCCCTCTAGAGATAAACAAAAGTGAGCAAGTACATCCGTAGTTCGATCAATCTTTGTTGAGAAACAAAGAGAGAGCACATGCAGTATACCTAACTCACACTTGCAAGCTTTGTTCAATTTTAAAATCCAAATTGAAGTGTGGAGGAAATCACTTACACAACTTAATATCACCAAAAACCTTTTGATTCTCAAGATCGTTGTGAGGCGCGAGAGAAGCACATACGTCTTTTAGATGATATTATTTTGGGTAAGTGATTACAAAAATAGATGCACATGTTCATTTTAAATCCTCAAAGCAATGATTAGATTCTTTTTAAAGCGCCAAAAGGAAAGATGAAAGTTGTTTGTTCAATTGTTAACCTTAAACAAAATCTAGTAAGTTTTCCTAAATTTATTTTTAACCCTTTTGTCTTGTTCATTTTAAACCCAAATGGAAATTATTGAGCCCTAGAAACTTGAAGAAACAAAATCCTTGAATTTGGAATTACAATTGTTTCCAAAAGCATTTAAAAACAATTAATTCAATAAAGAGATGATGTCATGACTCCAACTTCTCCTTGCTTCCACCTACAAAAACTGATTAATCAAAGAAACCAGAGGTAGAAAACAAGTCAATAGCTCAAAATGATCAAATGTAAAAAAAAGGACATGTAGAAATAACTTACAATTTGACATTTTACCCCACCCCAGCGGTGCAACCCACATATGTAGCGCTATTTAGAGAAGTCTATGGCACTATATCGCGTCGTTGGTCTGACAAGTAGTGCTCTACAACAAAACAAAGAGCGCAATTGCGGCGAGGTTTCTGTCAACGACAAAGTTTAGAGTTTGAAAATCTAGCGTCAGAAAAATATACCAGTGTTAGAGTTTGAAAATTTGAATTTTTTGGCGGGAGGACCTCAACAGCGGAGTTTGGAGTTTGCAACATCGTTGTAAGGCACCGTTGGAAAGATAGCATCGTTGTGTGGCGATGCTGGACTAATAGCGGCGCAATTTCCTATAGACACAAAAAACCACAAAATTTTGTCAAAAAATGTGTTAATATCTTGAGATTGCCCTCCTTCTAGCGCCAAAATGTGAAACCCAATCCTAGACCTACACAAACATAGCAAACAAACACAATATTAGATCCATATGCAAGTAAAAACTAAGATTCCCCATGAAATTCATTTACAATGCTCAAAATAGGAAAGAAATGAAGAACAAAACAAGAAAAGCAATTAAATCCTATTAAAGCATGCAAATTCTCAATCCCATGGGGGAATTGGTTCCATTTTGATGTGGAAAATGGCCCTTTCCCAATCCCTTGTAAGCTTTGAGATGACTTGATGTAGATTTGGTTCTTCCTTGGAGAAAATCCTGAATAACCTAGCTATAAAACTTGAAAATGGATGAAGGATGGATGAGAGAAATTCAAAATCTAAAGATTATAACTTTGCATGAAGTTGTGGATCCAAAATACAAAGGAAAGCCTCTTATTTATAGATGAAACAGATGGAGGATGAGGCAAAAGGGATGAATGTGGGATCATTCAACATCCAATGGCCAAGTACCACTTGTCAAGATGTGAATGGAGGAAGCTTGAGCACATTTTGATGAATGTGCACAACAAATAATATTAGGTGGAATTTCATATTTGTGAAATGACATGTTGGAGGGAGAAAGGAATGACTTAAATGCCACTTGGCTCAATGCACAAGGACATGTAAGAGGAGATGAATGCCTTATTGGAAGGACAAATCCATTTGGAGGGATTTTCAAACTTGGACGAATATTCCCTTTCTTGATGCCATGTTGAAAGTAATTAAGGGACTTAATAAATCAAAGAAATGATTTATTGGTGCAAATTGAAAAATCTAGAGGATTTATGTGATTAGGATTAAATTAACTAGGATTTGATTAATTTAATAGGAGATTAGTTGATGTGACAATTTGATTTATATTTTTGGATTGATTTAAATCAAAGTTGAGAGGAATATGATTTAGATTTAATCAAATAAAGATTTTGATTTATTTGATTAAAGAGGGATGATGTTAGATTAAATCAAATAAGGTTTAATTTATTTAATTTAATAGAATGACCTTAGAGATTTAATTAAATAAAATGAATTATTTAATTAAATAGGTATTTAATTAAATAAAATGACTTATTTAATTAAATAGAGATTAAAGGGTTAATTAAATCAAATTGATTAATTTAATTAACAAGAAGATGACAAATTAATTAGGTAAATTTGATTATTTAATTAAGGGACGAAAGATGATGATTAGCAAAGAAGATGATTTAGGATGAAATGATGTTAGTAATCAAGATCGAGTGTGTCGATATATTTTCCATGTCTACAGAGTTGTTAATGATGTTATTATGGATATCCATCACATCCTCACTAAATTTGAAGAGAAAAAGTTCTCACATATCTTTAGAGAAGGTAATAAGGTGACTGATGTGTTGGCTAATTTTGGGATACCTTGGACCTCTACCAGGTGTTGGAGAAAATTTTTTTCTTTTCCTACAGATGTGAAAGGGTTGATCCTTGAAGAGCAAAAAATATATATTCAAAATGGTGAGTGTTGAATTTCTTAAGGTTGAATTTTTAATGTTTACTCTTAACATCATGCTTGGTAAGATGAGGTGGAATGGGTTTGCAAATGTGGATATGAACATGTGGACCCTCTTGGCTATGTCTAACCTATATCATTTGCTCAGAAGGAATGAAACCACTTGTGAAAGGAAAGAAGTGTGCTTTTTGACACCCAACTTGCACGAGGCTACTTATCCTAATATTAATGAAATTTTTAATAGTATGAATTGGTGTAAGGTAGATTTGATAACTCATCTATCAAAACCAAAGATAATAATTATGGTTTATGGGGCCATTATTACCAAATCTCTCTCCACAATGTCCTCTAATCGTCTCAAGTTATTATCTGCCAACTTCAGGCCTTCAGAAATGAATTTCGGTGTGTGTGAGGATATTATCACTTTTACTTAAAGAAATATAAAGGTCACTTCTTACTGATTTTCTTGGGAATGGTTATCGTCTTATTTATCCATTCTGGGTACTTTCAAAACCTTCATTCACTCTGCTCCTTACTGTCATATGTGCTTAAGTATTCAACTTACTCTACAAAAGAAAATGGGTGGGGATATGGTTAGGACTAAGCTAGGTTCTTTTGAGGAATTCCAAAGAGATACTCTAGTGTGGAATATTTGCATTGAGGTTGGTCTGGCCCCTCTCATGGAAAGTCTTAATGGCCATGATGAAAATCTATCAATCCAATTTGCAAATGGTTGGTGCAATTGTCAAGTTAAATTGGGGGGTATCTCCTTTGAAGTTAGCAAGGAGGTTAATGCTAAGGTGATCGGTCTCTCTTACAGTAGGAAAAAGCTAAAGAAGCACACTAAAGTCTAGGACGTGGATAACATGCATCAATTCTTCAAGGAAAATGAGCAACCCATCAAGCTTTATGTGAGCTACAATAGAAGCGAATTTCTGACACCATGGGACTAGGTTTGTCTCATGCTTATGAAATATGTTACTCTAGAGGGTAGATATAAGTGTTTCTACTACTACCACATGGCCCTTCTAAACCACTTAAGGCACCACCTTCTCATTAGCTTTCCTTTTTTCCTCCTTTTGTCTCTAGAACTCTCGATTAAGGAGGCTATTGAGCTTGCCGCTAAAGTTCCCAAAAAACCTCCTATCCCTCTGCACCAAGAGCTAATCCTAAGGTTGTATCACTTTCACCTTGTGCTCTATCCCTCAAAGCCCATTCATGTGACCCTTTTCAATGAGGAGCCTAAGTTAAATCCCCCAATGAAACCCCCAAAAACCCTCCATTACTGCTAAATCTAGCTCCAAGCACAAACTATATCTTCCTGCTAATCAACCCACCCCTGACATCAACCCCAAATCTCTGGGAAAAAAAACTAAAAGCAAAAATAACCCTGTGTAGATTCAAAGAAATTTTGTAGTTGGGTTGTGTGATTTAAAGAACATCTCTATCAAAAAGGCTAGTAAACAAGTGGTAAAGACAAACCTAGATATGATAAAGAAAATTTCTATTTCCTTTTATGTAGAAGAAGTTCATTTAGAGGATGAGGAAGGGGATGCTAATACGAGTGTTACTAGAGATGAGAATTCTATGACTACCATTGAACCTGAAGTTGGTGTGGAATCGACTAATTTCAGAAGATCTAATAGACTGGCTAGTAAAAAAAAGCTAGAGGTCTTAATTTATGAAATTTTAAGCATCTCTAAACATGAAACCAAGCAGGAGGATAGCAATGAAAAGACTATGGAAGATGTGGATGACAACATGGATGCCCCTAATATCTTCCCTGAGCTCAACAAGATGATAATGGAGGAATCCGCCTCAAACTCCTCCACTCATCATTTGGGGAAGGAGGAAGCTAGCAAACCTGGTCATGGTATTGTTGACGATCACAATGCTTTGTTGGCTCATGTCAGCATGTTGGAAAGGAAGTTGAATTGTCTTGCCTGCTTCACTATTAATGTGATTCATCACTTTTTCGTTACTCTCGTGTTTGTGTTGGAGGAGATAAAGAAAAATTCTCTAGATACTGATCCTAGCTCCAATCAAGAAAAAAAAAAAAAAAATTGAATTCCTCATGGAGGAATGGGAAAAAATATCTAAGTAGGGTTATGGTGGTTAGCTCCTACCTACTCCCTTTGGTGGTGTTTTATTTTATTTGTTGTTTTTTTGTTTTTTTGTTGTTTATGTTGTTTTTAATTTTTTTGTTGTTTGATAGCAATGAAAAGACTATGGAAGATGTGGATGAAAACATGGATGCCCCTAGTCTCTTCCCTGAGCTCAACAAGATGATAATGGAGGAATCCGCCTCAAAATCCTCCACTCATCATTTGGGGAAGGAGGAAGCTAGCAAACCCGATCATGGTATTGTTGACGATCACAATGCTTTGTTGGCTCATGTCAGCATGTTGGAAAGGAAGTCGAATTGTCTTACCTACTTCACTATTAATGTGATTCATCACTCTGTCATTACTCTCATTTTTGTGTTGCAGGAGGAGATAAAGAAACATGCTCTAGATATTGATCCCAACTCCAATCAAGAAAAAAAAAACATTTTTTTGAATTCCTCGTGGAGGAATGGGAAAACATATCTAAGTAGGGTTCTGGTGGTTAGCTCCTACCTGCTCCCTTTGGTGGTGTTTTATTTTATTTGTTGTTTGTTTGTTGTTTTTGTTGTTTATGTTTTTTTTTACTTTTTATGTTGTTAGGTTTTGTTAATCATTTATTATTGAACTTCTACCCTTGTGGTGTTTTGTGTTAAGGGTACAACATCCTGTAAATGATTCTTATATTATCAAAAACAAGACATAGGAAATAATGAGAGGTTAGTGATTTCATCATCATTGAAGGAAATATTTGGTTACAAGATTGCCACCTAACATATCAAGCTAGATCAAAATAAAAATATGGTGATGTGGATGCCACACCTAGCTATATGTGGTAGTAATTAAAATGGTAAAATGGGATAGATGGCCAAACAATATAAAAATTATCATCATTTAGAGATGTATGGAGCATTCCCCCCTAAATTGATTAGCAAAATGAGAGAGCCCATTAATTTAAGGTAATGCAAGTTAGGGGAGAAAGGAAAATGTTTGTTAAGGTATAGTAGTATAAAATGTAGAATAGAGGGAAGTATAGGGATATTCCCTTAGGGAAGGATCAAATTTTGATTTCTTTAGAGAATTCAATGATTAGAAGAGTATAAGACTAATAATAAATTAGAAAATACAATTCAAGAAATAGAGGGGAGGACACACAAATTGAGGTATTTAACCCATTCATAAGAGTAAAGAGATTTATACAAGAATAGAGGAATTTGATTAACTAAGAGAAAGGAAAGTATGCAATGAGAAGTTAAAATACCATGAAAATGTTTGAGGTCATAGCATGTAAGATAAAAGAGTACAAATAAGTGTAGGAAAGAAGAATAAGGTATGAGAAAATGTTTTAATATAAATAGTATTATTGTAGTATAAGTAAATCATAACAAATATGTGCATGTGTAGGACAATAAAAGATAGGTCGTAATGGGAGTATTCACTAAGCACAAAAAATAAAGAATAGGAACATATTAATCACTCAAAAGTATAATAATCATAGTAGAAATGGAAAATATGAAAACAGGAGATAAAAAAACTAGAAAGGTAGTATTAATAAGTAAAAGAAGGACAATCATAAAAAACACACACACAAACAAAAGAGAATGACTTGGGTTTATGAGATTAGAAAAAATATCAATAGGATAATAATATTATGATCACTAGTCTAGGATCACCATCCTTTGTTCTCATACAATATCACACACACTTAAGAGGAATAAAGAAACACAAAACACCAAGAGCTAGGATGAACAAACATGACATATTTGGGTCAATACAAGAAGGGTTGTTAAACACTTATACTTTTCATTATTCCAAAAGACATGAACATTAATGATGCAAAGAGTGAAAATGAAAAATAGTGGAAGTTGCATATAGAAATGCAACATATGATAAGAAATGGGACATCTAATAAACCTAAACTATTTGGGTCAACATGAAAAAGGTATGAATACCTCAATACCTTATATCATCCCCACATATCCAGGAAAAGTAAGTGACGTATATACATAGAATACAAAACTAAATAACATACAAAATAAAGAGTGATACAACATAAAACATCAAATATTGTCCCTCATTGTGTGTTAGCATGTACATGAGGGTAGCATACCTCATCTACCATTGTGGAGGAGAATGATCACAAGCATACATAAGAAGATTACAAGTAAAGAAAGGGGTATGAAAATTAGGGAAAATATATCTCTAACTAACAAATTTAAGCAAATAAACATTATCCATATCAATCAAAAAAAATTATAAGAATTTCACAAAGTAGGCTAAGTTAGCATTGACTACAAAAAAAAGAGGTGTAAAAGGAAAAATAATGTTATTCATGAAGAAAAAGGAAAGAGGTGGGGCATAGTAAATAGAGTCAAACATGTTGTCACAAAGAATAACTATTAGAAAACCAAGATCTGATTGCAAACCAAAATAGACCTTCCACAAAAGAGGAAAACGAAAAAGCAAAAGCTTTGCATAAAAACATGCAATTTGATATATTCGAAAAGACCAATTAATTACAAGAGATAATTTGCTTTATAAAAGCAAAGATGCCTAAACCTAATCTTATCTTGAGCAACAAGATATCTCAAAAGATAAAGATAAGAATAAATAAACCTAGGAATTAAATAATGCCTAAGTAAACTTATGCAAGCGTAATTAAATATTAATTACACTAACACCCCCCCATAAGTGCAACTTAGGGAGAAGCAAATTATTATGCAAATATGAGTCATGGAAACAAGGCCTGATGAGGTACTCATGTACAAATGTAAAGAGAGAGAAAACCCAGTGGGAAAAACCCCCCCTTCAGAGAGATGAACTGCTGCGAAGAAGCACTGGAAGAACTTTGATGAAGCAACACTAGAACCCCAAATTCGGCAAGCAAGGAAAGATAGTTATGTTTGCAAAATACCAATTGGAATCACAAATGCAACAGCAAACCCGATGCCAAGGAACATTGGAAACTCACATACTGGATCAACTTTGGAATCTGTAAGCAACAGTAGATGAAAGGATGAAAGGACCCATAATGATGACAAATTTGGAAGTTGTGTCTCTCGAAGCCAATGCTAAACTGAAACTAAAACTATCCATAGGACGAGTACCATCAAGATTCTGGAACATTAACCATAAAACCATGGCCCTCAAATGAGAAATATTTGAACCAATGCGGATCAAGAACTGTAAAATCCCAATGTGAAGTGTAAACTGAAGCAAACCAAAGATGTGTCCAGCTCAGCAAGAAATAAGCTAAGGGAAACAACAGGAAACCAGACAAACTCATGCGAGTTGTCACCAACATGAAAGATGGATGCAAGAACCCCCCTTAATGGAACTTTATATCAGTTCTTTATTACAATACCCAATGATTGCATAAGGAGATAATGCAAAACTACAGAAACATAGGCGAAAATGCAAACCTAGCACACTAAACAAAAATGAATGTATGCATAAAATAAGTTATATATTTTATGGAAATGACCTTAGATCTACATAGAGGCCGAAACCAGCTTTATGACGCTGTGAAAATCATGAAAAATGGATAAGCGAGTCAAAAGATACGTCTCTCAGAGTGAAAACAGAAACATCTGACTTCCGAGGAAGAAAAAAGCATCAAAAAAGAAAAACTAGAAATCTCACCAGCACCAATGCGTAGAGCTCGGAAACAGCTTTCCGGCGATATCTCGTTTGCAAAAAAATGACGTCGTATGTGAAAGTTATGCTTGTTTCCGTGAAAGTGCTCAAAAATTGTCCAATTCAACCATGTGAAGCCCTCAGGGGCTAAAAAAAGGGGCCCCTGGTCGCCTGGGCGGACCAGGGGTTGAAGTGCAGGGTGCTGGGCGCGGCCCCTGGTCACCCACGTGACCACCGCAGGGGCTGAAGGTCTTGTCGAGGGCTAGCGCGTGGGTGCTGGTCACCAATAAGACCCTGCTGCTATGTGTTAAGCCCTCAAGGGTTGGCGGAATAACCTGGCGGAGCTGTAGGGGAAAGCCACCGGTGGCGGTGGTGCACCGGCGGCCGCCTAGTGGCCGCCTGGTGGCTGCTGGGTGGCGAAACCCATCAAAATGGGCAGTGCCAAAAATAAAACAATTTTTTTTATTTTTTAATAGTTTTTTTGAGTTTTTCTTGAAATATGTGCATCGGAATGCGTGCATGGGGGCCGTACGGCCCTCAGGTAAAAAAAATTTGCCTCTTCGGATGATTTTTCCCAAACTAGACAAATTTTATATGAAAATATGGGTTTTTGGGTGCTGCGAATCCAACGACGAGGTCCATTTGGGCTCAAAGTGCTCTAAAAATCAGGCGACCCCCAGATCTATCAGAAAAATCACCGATCTTACAACCCTCACATATCTAGCAAATAGTGATGAAAATTAATGAAATAAAAGCTATTTCTGACTTTTTCTAGTGCTCTGAATCCAACGGAAAACCCTGATCTGATCCAAGACACTGCATAATGATGCTCAAGGATTGAAACCCTCGAGGGACCTCGAACAAGCTCTACAATGAAATCCTCTGAAAATGCTGAGAAGGGGCTACGAATCGAGGCTCTCATACCATGTTAGAAAACCAAGATCTGATTGCAAACCAAAATAGACCTTCCACATAAGAGGAAAATGAAAAAGAAAAAGCTTTGCATAAAAACATGCAATTTGATATATTCGAAAAGACCAATTAATTACAAGAGATAATTTGCTTTATAAAAGCAAAGATGCCTAAACCTAATCTTATCTTGAGCAACAAGATAGCTCAAAAGATAAAGATAAGAATAAATAAACCTAGGAATTAAATAATGCCTAAGTAAACTTATGCAAGCGTAATTAAATATTAATTACACTAACAATAACAACACAAAATGTGCAAGCCATTGTTCTGATATTTGTATCATTGAGTCAAAGGGGGGAATAGGGGTATGGTTAGAGTCAACAATGAGAACATAATCATCCATAGAAAGTGTAGAAGTGGGAGTGAAGAAGAATCATCATAAATGATAATAACCATGGTAGGCATGGGAGGATCCAAAAAATTATGAGAATGCTTTACAGCATCAACAATTATAGAAGAGGATGTCATGGGAGGAGGTAAGAGGTCAAAAGGGGTAACTAGTTTAGGTTTGGGTAACTAGAAGTCATGTTTAGGAGTAAACTATGATTTGCATTTAGGTTTAGGAAGAGAAAAGTATAAATTGGTAGGAGGGTTGACGGTAAAAGAAATATTATTATAGGAAATAATGGAGAAAGGGAGAATTGTAATAACCCATTCAAAATTATTACTTAATTAATATTATTGTAAATGACACTTGAATATATTCCAAATTAAAAAGACATAACTAGTGGTTGAAGTCAATCATAGTTGCACATGTCCATTTAAAATGAGTCAATGATTCATATATTCACTTCAAAAGTCAAACTACAATATTAGGTTTGACTTGGCTCTTAAGCCTCAAAGTCATTTCATTGTACACTTTACATCAAATTCATGAATGTATTACATCAAGTTAAATCTTAGACTATAACAGTCTTTGAACAACTAAGGTTATTCCTTGACGCTCGCCTCCATTGGTGGACGAGAACATGGTTGAAGCACTTTACCACTCAACCATGAAGCTTATGCTTCCCTAGAATTCTTCCAACTTGAAGAATGGCTGACCCTGCATGGAAAGTTTAGCAAGAGAACAATCTACAAGATGGAATCTGGTGTGTTCCCATACATCAACATGCAATTTCTATCTACAAGTTAGAAAATGAAATGCAAGATCTATGCTAGGAATGGTAGAGAGTGGTATCACAGAGTTCATACAGACAAAATGAACTATATTGCTTGGCCAAGTATAATAATTTTATTGCAACAACAACAAACAATAGGTTCTAGTAAAGTAAACCTATACTCTTTGAACTCCATTTCAGCACCTGTCCCAGAAGGTAACATTCTACATTATAACATCTCATAACAGATATTTACCCTTTAGCAACATCTATCCTGAGGTGCTCTAATCTACTAAGGTATCATTTTTTTGTTCTAGAATTAGAATATTCTTCTCACATATGTCTTTAATAAAGAAGAATCAAATTATTGTTTACTCTCTAAACAGAAAATCAAATACATGATTCAAGTAGAGTAATTGAACAATCATTCATTTCCATCTTATGACTAAATCTTACTTTTCAACATAAGCATTATCCATTTAAAATGAATTCAGTAAAAGAACTAAAGAAGGTATGTCACAAGTATGTGTATGTACATAGATGAAATCTATGTGCCTACTTAAGTTTTAGATTTGTGCATACATTCTGAAATAAATCATTAAATCATATTGCAATAAATAAATAATAATCCATTTGACATTTCTTTTGTCAAAATAATGAATCTAGTTCAAGTCTATATTAACAACTTCACACATATTGTTGTTTCTTTTGCTTTTTCACAAACTGTGACACTCTAACATTGTTGTTTACATATGAACGTTCATTGTTTAAAATAGAACAAGTATTGTTTCCTACTAAATAGTTATAGGACAAGCTATTTCAAATGGACATTCACTGTTTACAAACATTTAACGTTGTTCCATTTAATAGTTTAATAAACAAGATTGTTTCCTAGCTACTAGATAATAAAACAATGTTGTTTTCCAACAGAACATACACTGTTTACATTTACTCAAAGTTGTTTTCAAGTTGAATGATAACATTTCTAATTAATATTCACTATTTAAAATAGAATGGGGTTTTATCTCAATGAACAGAGAATGAGCAATGTTGTTTGCCAGTAAAAATATTGTCTATAGCTATCTCATCCATTATTTTCAAGCAAATCCATTATTTTTTCTCTAACAAATTAGGCTAACAAAATGTCCATTATTCAACATTTCAAAAAAATAAATGATACTAAAATTTCATGAGCAATTATGTAAGAAATATAAAGAATCTAATTCGACATACTCGTCGAATTGAAACAAGGCAACTATACTTAACTCTAAGGTTATCAGCATTCCTATCTTAACCTATGTCTTTCAAGGTCATTAACAAATCCTGCACTGGTCGCTCTAGGAGCGACTACCCCTTACATGACTAGTTCATTCTTCTCTTAACCGATCAAAGATCGTGTTCAAGCTTACTCATAAAGACTTGTTGGGTCTATACCATATACATATTTCAACATGCAGACTCATATCTGTATCTTTTTCAAAGAGAAAATCATATCAATCATGGAGATCGAACCTTACATGGTTTTAAATGAAACCTAGACTTATTCATTCCATAGTTTCTTCTTATCAATGGTGACCTCATTAAGCAAACAATAATCACATTCTCATAAATGAACTTAACTCTCTTATCATTATCGGCCTAGCTAATAATGGAAAGGAAATACATATAGATGAAAACACAAATGATACATTTTTATGTAAGCATAGAGGATTATACCCCTTACATAGGTTTGACATTCAAACCACTACAAAACCAGATACAATAAAATAAATATTTGATCGAAATAAAATTTTGATAGCCATGATATGGCTAGCGTTACCGTGCGAGCTTATATGATAGTCACACCCTTAAAGGTTTCAAACCCCGGTCTGTCTTTAAAGGCTAGCCGATAAGGCTAGCCGATAAGGCTCCATCTTAGACACTTCTTATGAAAAGCAGGTCGTAGGCCATGCGAACCCAAAAAGGTGGTCAATAAAACACTACATTTGGCTCAAGGTTGTACACATAGTCACAAAGAATACATATTTATTGTGCTTATCGAATTCTCAACAAAATGCAGTGACTACCACAAGTGTGATATGAAAAACGATAGTGGAATTGAGCTTGTTTCTAAGCAAACCGATTTACCTCAAAATCTGAGCTTTTTTGGGTGAATCTTTCCTTTGATTCTTCCACCTCTATGAGCTCTTCTTTGCTTTTTTTTCTTGCTGCTGGTCGATTTTTCCCCCAATTCCCTATTCTTTTTTCCCACGGTCTATTCTAAAATGGAAACAATATTTTCTCATTTTGCATGCGACTAGGGCGATGTTGTTATGGCTTTTATGTCATAGCTGCCAACCTCTATTTTTAAATATTGCCATAATGTTTCGACAGACCACATCCTTCGTGGGTCGCCTTCAATATTTTGCTTGATTTCCACACAATCCAATATGACATTATCGGTTATCGAATTAAATTCAAATAGTATAAACATGTATATGTATGTGTGTGTGTATATGTGTGTGTGTTTATATATGTATATATATACACATTATATGTGTGTATATATACACATTATATGTGTGTGTGTATATATGCACATTATATGTGTGTGTGTATATATACACATATTCTTATATGTGTTTTTCAACATTCATTCACATTTGCTATATATATGTGTTTTTAAATTTACATTACTTATATATATGTATATAGTTTTATATATATGTGTATGCATGTATTCGCATTAGGATGCATACATGTATATATATATATATATATATATATATATATATATATATATATATATATAAATTCATTTATAAATTATTTGTTTGAAAGATTTTATGAGTTTCATGTGCTATCATTGAATTAAATAAGAACTTTTATTCCACTTTGAACATTCAATTGTATAATTTCACATGATGAAACTCTTATCCATTAATCATTTCTTGCAATACGTACCTTCGTTTTCTTAAAAACATAGGGTTTAGATAGAAAATTTAATCTACAAGCCATTCATTTCAATTGCTGAAACATTTAAAGTCATGAAATTACGTTCTTTTATATATATAAAATAGTTCATATACAAGTTATCATGTCATTTGTGGTGTGTGCACCCAGATTCCAACTAGCTTACTATTCAATTCGGCTAAAGAATCCTACTTCAATTGTGTTCTCGTCCTTCAACCTGTCACTCTGCAATTGCACACACTTGCACTTGCAACTTTATCAGTAATGTTCAATTCTTAATAACGTATTAGATAAGTTCCAAAATTTCACAAAGTTGACCTCAGTCAATCTTATTTCATTCATTTTTTTAAAAAAATTCCAAAATTTCCATCTAATATATATTGAGTTTCTTCAATAATTTAATTTTCCATATTATAATAAATATGCAATAAAATTGGGTTATGAAAAAAATAAATAGAAATATTAGAAGGTTTAGGTTGGGATGGGGAAGGTTGTGGGTTAGATTGAGTTAGAGGAGTTTATAAATTAGGCTAAAGTGGTGTATTTTGAATTTGTTTATTTTTAGGTTTATAGTAGGGTTGGGTACATGGACAAGTGCAAAAAAGTAGGAGAATCTATAATCCTTATGGCTAGGCCCTTAATTATTTTTTAATTCTAGAATCTTAGCTAGAAAAGGATGAAAAAACAACTCTAGATTTCTTGTATAAATATGTCATGTCCACTATTTTTCATGACATAATAAAAAAACAACTACTGAAATTTTTACAAAATAAAATAGTTCAATACAATATTTACTAGGATTCACTACACATCTGATGGTGTCATGTTTACAATGACATCAAGTACATTATGCACAAAGCACAAAATGGAAATCGATAACAATTGAAGGAGAAAACCCTATCATAAACCCTAACTTGAAAGGGTAGTCTACTAGGTCTGATAGAAAATTTCATGAGAAACATATAAGGAACCATAGAAAATGTTTGACAATAACCCTAGTTAATGAAAGTAAAAACTAGTGTTTTGCTTTCTAGCTATAACCCAAGGATACATATTTCACATATTCTTAAACAATCGTTAAGCATTAGATATACTACTAAGCTATGAACAAGAAATTTAAATACCATTTTTAAAATCCTTTTTTACCAAATCCAATTCCAATAACTACCTTAAGACAATATATGTACTTTATAGTCTTCATCTATCCTAATTATTGATGAAATTGGTAAATTCATAATTAAGACAAAAAATGTCTAGAATACTAAATAATTTAATCACACAATTAAAGAAAATCAAATATGATTTAGGAATTGAAACTTGAATAATTAATGAGTACATTTCAATTTGATCCAGAGGAAAATCTCCAAAATCTAATGCTTCAATAACGACTTTTAAACTAAGAATGCTTAGCTATAACTTAATCTTTTATCCAAAAAAGATACATATTGAATACTAAATAAAATACCATCATCATAATATAATAATTCAATAACAAGTCTAAATTCCTCAAACATTTAATTATTAACTTATAAAAGTACAACAATATGGCTTCCAAAATGACACATAATCTATATTATTTTAATCTAATTATAATATTGTTTTCATATATATTACTTTTCACTAATGTAAATGGAAAATTTTCTAAACAAAGTTATTAATTTCACTAACAAAAAACTAATTTTTAACCACTTTATTTTTCTTTTTAAACGCCTATCTCTCTTATTTTTTTGAAATTGTTTGAGGAATGGAAATTCAACCAAGTTGTGGATAATTGTTGTTGAGTTTAATAGTTTTCTCATAATGGTTTTCAGATTATAGTTTTTATAACTTTTATGACGATATTTGTAGGTACAAAATTGTTTGTATTCATCAATAATAAAATTACTATGGGATAAAACACAATATGACAAAATGACTGATGGCGTCTGCAACTTCTCGGGCCGAGCTAGGGCACCCGAGCCCTAGCTCGTGATTGCTCTCTGCTTGTCTATGCATTGTGGGGTGGGTTGTTTGGGCGTCGTTTAGGCTGGTTCTTTCTTTCTACCTTGTTCTTTGTGTTGGGTGGTCGTGGTTTTCTCTCAAGCAGAGTTCCTTCCTTGCTCTGGGTTTTTTCCCTGTCTGTGCTCTTTGTTTCTGTGCTTGAGGTTGTTGTTGCGCAGAGGGACTGGGTTGGTGGCCGTGGGTGTGAAGCTTGGGGGTCTTGTGGCATGCGGGGATTGCTCATGTCATTTTCTTCTTTGGTTGGCGCGAGTGTGGTAGGGTATGTCTGGTGGGGGTGTGTGTGTAGGGTGGTTGGGTGTGGTGGTGTGGGGTTTCCCCACCCTGTGTCAGGCAATGCTCTTGCATGCATGTCTCGGGATCAATGTCTCTACATAGTGGTGAGCCTTCTGGGGCTTCTCTTGAGATGAATTTTCGAGCAGTCGATAATAATTTATTTGCTCTGGATTCAGGGTTTGTTGGTGCGCGGTCGTCTAATGGTGCGAGGCTCAAGAAGATTAACGGTTGTCTCGAGCGTTGCCAGGAGAGGCCTAAATTGGTGATCCCGCCTGAGATGATTGCTGAAGATGTTGAATATTATATGAATCACTCATTATTTTCCAAATTTTTGGGGATGAGGGTTTCAATTCAATTTTTGGAATCTTGAGCCTAGAGGACTTGGGCGCCAGAGGGAGAAATGGAGATCATATTGCTGGCTAATAGTTACTTTATGGTAACCTTTAATTGCATGGCTGATCACACTAGGGTCTTTGAGGGTGGTCCTTATTTCCATAACTAGGTGGGGTTGTTTATCAAGCCATGGCATGTTGGCTTTATCCCCTAAGAGGAGCTGCCAAATCATGTCCCGGTGTGGGTTCATTTGCCTCGATTTTCGGTGGAGTGATGTCGGGAGGATGCTTTGCACCTGTTGGCTTGGTTGCAAACCTTGGGTAAAAAGGTAATGAATTTTGCTTGTATTTGTGTTGAAATTGATCTTAGTAAGCCTTTGCCTGATGTTGTGGATATGTGTGCAAGATCCTTCTCTTGGGTGCAACAATTGGATTATGAGACTCTTCCTTTTTGTTGTTGTCTATGTCATGAATATGGTCATTTGCAGCGTAGATGTCCAAGATATAAGCCTGTGGAGTCTCAGCCCGCACAACCTCCTCACAACCCCCCTGCGGCTGATAAGGGGAAGGGCCTTGCCTCTGGTGAAGTGGTTGGTGCGGATGGTTTTGTTCAGGTTAAGGCTCGTAACAAGAACCGAGGTTAGAAGAGGACCTTAAAGGAAAGACAGGATGATGATACTTTTAACAGGTTTGAGGTATTGGATGATCTCAGCCAGTAGGAAGTGAACCCAAGGTTGTTGAGTTTGGTTCAGGAGGTTGAGGGTTCAGCTCCGGTGGACAATATATCTGGTGTTTCATTGGTTCCTTCAGGTGGAGATAATTTGCACATGGATACAGATCTACAGTTAGTGGTATCAGAGGTGTCGGTTCTTTCAGCCGAGGCACTGAAAGGTGGTGGGGATTCTTCCTCTCCTGGATGAATGGTAAATCCGATTGTGGCTAAGAGCAACAAGCCTTCTCCTTAGTTGGGCCTTTTACAAAGAGATCTTAAGAAGGGTGGGGCGGAGAAATATGCCAAACTTGGTAGAAAGAAGGATTTAGAAAAGATCAAGTTGATAGGAGAGACTTTGGTGGAGTCAGGGTCGGTAAAGACTCTGGATTCTAATTTTTTGAACCCCTCGAAATGATTGTTCTATCATGGAATGTAAGGGGCTTGAACAACGGCCCTCGATAAAAAGCGGTTCATGATTTGGTTAGGAAACATGGTCCTGATATTCTTTTTCTATAGGAGACCAAGCTATCAGTGGAGACTATGTTTAGTTTGGCTCCTAAGTTGTGGAGGAACGGGGAGTGTCAGTGCATTGGTGCTCATGGGTCTTCTGGGGGCATAGCTTGTTTATGGAACCCACGGAAGCTCTGTCCTCTTTGGTGGTTGTCCTCCAAATCTACTATTTCTATGATTGCTTCTAGCTTTGATACGGGGGAGATTTTGCTCCTTTCTAATATCTATGCTCCTATTGATCTCTGGGGTAAGCAGTCTTTGTGGTCCCATATTTGGTTTGTCCGCAGTTTGGCTCCTTTCCATCCCTGGATTCTAGCTGGAGATTTTAATGCTATCACTGAGTCGGCTGAAAAGCATGGTGCTACTACGAGGCTGTAGCCCTCTGTGTTGCTCCTGTGTGATAACATTGATGCTTTGAATTTAGTGGATATGAACCCAGTAATGGTAAGTTTACTTGGAACAATCGCAGGGTTGGGGATAATTGTATTGTTGAGAGATTGGATCACTTCTTGGTTTCCTACTATTGGATTGGTGGTCAGTGGTCTTCTTGTTTTGAAATTTTGGATTGGAGAGGATCCGACCATTGGCCTATCAAGTTGTCTATTGAGTCGTGTTGTGTGCCTCGTTCTCCGTCTTTTAGATTTCAGCTCATGTGGTTGTGGGACCAATCCTTGTATGATTATGTGGCTGACTGGTGGAGAAGTGGTAGACCTGCTTTCGGTATGGCAATGTACACCTTTGCTAAACTTCTTTGGTATGTGAAATATCAGCTCAAGTGGTGGAATCTTCATTGCTTTGGGAACATCTTTCATGCTAAGGCGACTGCTCAAGCTGAATTGGATGGTATCACGAGACTAATAAGGGAGGGTGGGTGACCGAGGATTTGCTTCAAGAAGAGACTCAGGCTTTCAAAGCTCTACAGGAGTGCGAGATGCGAGAGGAAATGTATTGGAAATAAAAGGATCAAATAGAGTGGCTTCAGGAGGGGGATAAAAACACAACTTTTTTCTTTAATTCAGTGAAGTCCAAGAGGCAAGGCAATTCTATTTCAGTTCTGGTGAATGACAGGGGTGTGCAGCTCTCCTCCTTTCCTTAAATCTTGAGTGAGGTGGTGCATTATTTTTCCTCTCTTTTTCAGGAGGATTCACAGGGGGGGTCTTTGGAAGAAGCCCAGGTTCTTTCCTATATTCCCCCTCTGGTTTCTAGAGAAATGAATGAGCTTCTTATGAGTAATATCACGCTGGAGGAGCTAGAGGGGACTATTTTCCAAATGAAGAAAGGGAAAGCTCCTGGTCCTGATGGATTCTCGATCGATTTTTTCCAAGAATTATGGGATATTATCAAGTTGGACCTTTTGGCAGTTGTTCAGGAATCTCAACAAAACAAGCAGATGCTAAGGGCGTTAAATTCTACCTTTCTAGCCATCATTCCCAAGTGTGATGGGGCTAATAGGTTAAGTCAATTCCGTCTGATTTCTCTTTGCAATGTCATTTATAAAGTTATCTCTAAGTTAATTGTTGACAGGTTAAAAAAGGGGCTTAAGGAGCTGATTTATGAGGAGCTGAGTGGTTTTGTGGCGGGAAGGAAAATTATGGATGGGATTGTTATTGCAACTAAGACCATTCATTTTATGGCTAGCTCCAAAGAAAAGGGGATGTTCATTAAGTTGGATATGGCTAAGGCTTATGACAGGGTCAGATGGTCTTTCCTTCAAAATATTCTCAATGTTTTTGGTTTCGGAGAAGATTGGATTCATTGGGTTATGAGTTGCATTACTTCAGTTTCTTTCTCTGTGATTATTAATGGAGAGCACTCTGAGTTATTTGGTGCATCTAGGGGGCTTCGTCAAGGGGATCCCCTCTCTCTGTATTTGTTTCTTCTCTTTGCTGAAGGTTTGGGGAGATTGATTAGAAGAAATGTGGAGGGTGGTCTAATCCAGGGTTGGCGGTGGGGTGGTGACTTGCCTCCATAGTCGCACCTGCAGTTTGTGGATGATACTACTCTGATGGGAAAGGCTATAATGGGAGAAGCTGCTAATATTCGTAGGGTGTTGGACATTTACCTAATTGCCTCGGGACAATTGATTAATGAAGATAAATCTTCCATCTTCTTTTTTAATACTCTGGGCCCCATTCAACAGCGGATTGCTCAGACCTTGAAATTTTAGATTGGGAATCTTCCTTTGACCTATCTTGGTATCCCCATCTCGGATGGGTGATTTCCCAGGGAGTCCTGGAAGAATATTTTGGATAAATTTTGGGTTAAAGTTAATCACTGGACTCATCGGTGGTTATCTTTTGTTGGGTGTGTTCAATTAATCAAGTCTGTGGTGCAAGCTTTGCCCATTTATAGATGCATGCTCTAAGTTTCCCCTGTGAGCTTTGTTAAGGAGTTTGATTCTGTGGCTAGATAGTTTTTATGGGCTGGTTGTTTGATGTCTTCTAAATGGAGTCTGGTTAGATGGGAGGTTGTTTGTAGCCCGAGGCAGTATGGGGGTCTTGGATTACGACAGTCGGCTTTGACTGGGGTGGCGCTGGCTACGAAGCTATATTGGCGGTGGTGCACTAAGTAGGATAAGATTTGGGCCAGAGTTCTATCTCAAAAGTACTTTTGGGGAATTCCTCATAATGATATTCCTCATTATCCCCTTGTCGAGAAGGGTTCGATGATCTGGGGGACTCTCAAAAAGGGGGTTGCTCTTATTAAGGATGGTTTATTTTGGATTTGTAAGTAGGGGACCGAGGTTCAATTTTGGTCTGATTCCTGGGATGGCTCTCCTCCTCTCATCTCTCAGTAACCTAATTTATTGAATCTTTTCCAGAGGTTTATTGAGGCTAGTTGGTCACGGGTGAGTGACTTTAAATCCTCCTCTTTTTGCGGGAAGCTTGAGGTGGCTAGATGGAAGTCTCCTGATGTTTGGTCGAATGTTGGTCTGCAAGAGGAATGTGTTGTGCTGCAAAGTGTTCTTTCTAGTCGTCGATGTAGTTCTCTCCAGGAGGAAGATGTGCTTGCTTGGTCTCCTAATCCTATGGGTGTCTATATTGTGGCCTCTAGATATAAGGTGTTATTGTCCCACATGATGAATGGGGAGGAAGTTCAGTGGTGGAAGAAGGTCTGGAACAAGTTCTCCTAGCCAAAGTGTAATTGCTTTGTCTGGGTGTTGACCTGGAATAAGTGTTTGACTTGGGACAATATCCGGAAGAGGGGTTTCGATGGCCCTTTTGTCTGTGTTTTGTGTGGGGCTGCCGAGGAGGAGTCTTCTCACTTGTTTTTCTGTTGTCCTTTTGCTATCCAAATTTGGCATTTTTGGTGGAGTGTTTGGCAGAGCCCCTGTATTCATGCTTCCTCCTTAATTGATTTTTGGAACAGTGTGGGTAGGCCTCCCTCTATGACTTATTTCTTACAAGAAGTGTGGTTTGTGGGGCCTATCTTTATCCTGTGGAAAATTTGGTGGGAACAGAATAGGCATATTTTTCGTGGTGAGAAGAAGTTTGTGCAGCAAGTCTAGCAGAGAATTTTGAGCATGATTCAGGAGACAGTGGAGGCTAAGTGTGTTGTGAGCTTTATGTTAGAGAAAAGGGATGCTGAGGTGGTGGAGAGATTGGGGATTCAGGGGTTGTCTGTGACTTCTGCTTGTGTCAGGAGAGGGCGGAAGGTGAAGTAGAAAATTCATAGGATTGGTAGTTGGCAGCCCACTCCTGATGGAGTTCTGAAGATTAATACTGATGGCTCTTCCAGGGGAAATCCAGGACCTTCTGGTATTGGGGGGATTGGCAAGGATTCTTTAGGTTTGGTGGTTTTCCTCTTCTCAATCCATGAGGGGTCAAATACTATCAACATTGTGGAAGGCTTGGCAATCCTCTGCGCCTTTGAGAGGGCTCATGCTTTGGGGTGGAAAAGGATTATTTGTGAATCTGATTCCCAGGTCTTGATCAATTTTCTCATTGAGCAAAAAGTGGTGGGGGTCAGTTGGCAGTTGGCTATGATTGTGCAACAAATTTTACAGGTTAGTTTGTTGATGGAGATGGTGACTTTTGTTCATATTCCACGGGAGTGGAATAGGGTTGTTGAATTCTTGGCAAAATGGGCCTCTGAGCATGTCGGTGGGTGGAGAATCGAGGAGTGGGAGATTATTCCTCTGGAGCTTCACCATGATTTGGAGGGAGTTCTTGCTGAGGATAGGGCTAGTTTAGGAGTTGGCTGACTTTGGTTGTGCTCTGTTCTTCTATTTTTGTTGTTTCTTGGGACTTCGGTCCTTTGTTTTCATTGTAATGTTCCTTTCTGAGTTTCAATAAATTTTTTACCCCTTTTTATAAAAATTACTATGGGATAAAATTTATATAAATATATATATAATGAGCTATTAGATTTTATGGCAACCTAGCACCACCCTAACTTCTAAGCAAGAGGAAATAAAGGGGCTTCTTCTTTGGTTTGGCAAGAGGAAAGATTTGAAGCAAACACATTGTAGCTCTCTTGGATTAGTATGATTTCATGAAATTATTATTTGGTTCTACTCCCAAATTCATTTGTCAAAACATTTTTTTAGTTTTAAAAAAGAAGATAATAATTTTTTAATTATAACTTCTAATCACTTTACGATTGATCTAATTTTTAGATATGTCATACCAATCTCTATAATAATAAAAAAAATTAAATTGTATATCTTAATTCTATGTTTGTCATTCTATGTGATAAAAAATAATATTGTTTTATGACAGATTATTATTATGAAAGAGGATGTCAATGTTTTGTTAACTTGCAATTGGTGATTTGGGTTAGTATAATTTTTAGTATGTTTTTATAAGATAAATAATTGAAAACCCATTAAATTTTATATTTCAAAATATTTTTTATCATTTTTATGATCAAATCTATAATACTGATTTATAAGAGTTTATTGTTTGATATAGGGCAATAGTGTTATAACCATAACTTTTGATTAATCAAGTGGATTAAGATGATTCAAACAGAAAAATACTTAATGAGCCATACATCTAAAATAATTTCCAAAACATTCGCATATAGGTACAACTATATACAATTTAAAACTCTGCAATAATGAATAGATTAAATGCACATAAAGAAAATTAATTAATACTCTACAAAATGTTTTTCTTTCTTTTTATTTTTACAATATAATTCAATACAAACCATATACATCTATTATATTGAAACCCTAGTTACATTTATTTCATAAATATTTCAATATTTCACCATTTTCATAATTATAATAGGTATCTTCACTTACAACCTATAACATGGTTATCCATAATAGTCTCCACAAGCACATAGACCTTAAAACAAAAATAACAAGGAAAAACCACTTGGGCCAATGGGCTCTCCACCCAACCATAGGGTTGCAAATCCAACCCACCCCCAAGAAAAAGGGGTCACATAGCCAAATCTAGGTTTACCCACAACATAATGCAATCCACATAAAACGCATAGCTTCTTCTCAACCAAACATCTCATTCACATTGCACATTTACAACTTTATTTCACATACAATAATAACCCAACAAAAACCAACAATACAAAGGATGCCTCTTGGAATCCTTAATAGGGGGAGTGAACACTCAACCACAATGAGGGTAAAAATATCTCACAAATTGATACACATTTGAAACCCACAAAACTTCCATCCACCCAAAAATCCCTTATTCCTCCTACAAAATCATATATTGGATACTCTTATCCCAAAATTAAACCCCATGTAGGAGCCTCACCCACTCAAATCCCAATTATAAGGAGGACTAAACCCTCTCAAGAGTGGTCAATTCCACACAGCACAAAATACATAAAAAATACCAAATATCGTAATTTTTTCCTTTATACAAAATACATAACAAATCCAAAAACTTCACAAATTTCTTACAACAAAATAAAATACAAAAATATCCAAAACCATTACAATCTTTTACATAAATAAAAATTCTAAAATGTTGAAAAGAGGGCTCAAAACCCTACCTTAATATCGCTTTCCAAAGAGTTGAAATTTTGAAGAAGAAAACCTCAAGCCTCTCCTTTCCAATACTTCCTTTATCTTCTTCCCAAAATTGCTTCCTCCTTCCAACTTTACTTTTCTCAACACCTCCTTTCTCCCTTCCTCTCTTTCTTTGACCTTCTCAACTCCCCAATATAGAAAATCTTCAAAGAAATGACCTAAAAGCAAAAATATTGAAAGCCCCTTACACTCTAAGAAAAGGAACTTCTTTTCCCAACCAACTAGCCAACTCATAATTGCACCACTTTTCAAAAATGGGAAATAGAAGTGGGTTTCAAAAACTAATAAAGGTATTCTATAAGGTAAAATAACTCCTAACCAATAAGTCTATCACCTAGGGAACTTTTTAGACTATTAAAATAAAATTTAAACCACATAAAGAACCATATAATAACAAAAGAAATAAATATACTGAAATATAACTCAAAAGATAAATAAAATAAACTTCCACATATACACATGATCACACAACATATAAAATAATGTTTCACAACAACAAATTACATGACCTTATTTCCTCATACAAAACAAGGTCAATATTTTACAGGGATAAAACAACATAAGTAGTTATGTAACCTTTTCCACGATTGAAAATATTCACCTATTCACTTAACAAAAAGGTGTTAGTACATCACATGAATAAGTATAGCCAAAGAAACTATTATGAATTAAGATAATACATTTAACGTGTATAATTCTCATCTTCTCAATATCCACTCACATAACCACTTAGTGAAATCAAATGATAACTCCATCTAATCAATATTATGTAAATCCATCATCTAGTAATAATCATGATATTCAATACATCTATACGAATGTAAGAGTGTGCATTAGGAAAAAATTATCATCTATGGAAAAGCTTCACAACCATAACCCTAAAGCTACCAAATTTTTTATTAAAAGCTATAACAATAGAATGCTTAATGTGTTTGGTTGGGAGTTTATTATTAGTGAAGATGTGATTTCCCCAAACCACTAGCCTCTTAGTGTAGGGGAGAAAATTATTTAGGGACAAGAAGGAAAATGATGAGGATTTAGACCAAATTTTTAAGGGGAATGAATTTAGTAAGTTGGTCAAGCCTCATCCTAGAGTTATGATCACCTTTTGATCAAACCTATATAGGAAGAGGTCACTAAAGTCATCATGAGGTACATAACTCTAGATGGTAGATTTACTGCTATTTATGGTGTGCACTTTATTTTTCTTAATCATTTATGTCATAATATGTTAGTTTTATTCCCCTATTTTCTTTTAGCTTATATGGATCATACAATTAAGGAGAATTGTAAAACCCTGAGCTCCCTGTGTTTCACAAAGGGTTAATATTATTAATAATGGAGTATATAAAAGCTCTTGCCCCTAAGATTTATTCTAAGGGAAATCTTAATGTGAAAAGGAAATAAAAACCCATGGTTGTCCATTATTTGGATATGATCTCTAGTACTAGTGAGGAAGAAGATGATGAGGGGTGGGTCAAAGAGGATGAGGGGGAAGCCTCTATAGAAATATACACTCTACCACCTTTGGAGGAGGAGGACAATCCTAAGAAATGAAAAAACATTGGGCATACGAAAATCCCTAAGAAGAAAACCAGAATGCAAATTTCTTGGTTTGAAGGATCCCAAACCGGGGATGAGAAAGAGGGGGGAAATACAAGAATTATATATACATAGAGTTTGAAGCTTAAGGATGATGGAAGAGACAAAGGAAAGGAGAAGGTTTCGGATAAGAAGACTGGTAAGAACCCTTTGCCAAATGTGGGTAGCAACATGGATGGTTAGGGAATTGATACTATCCTTTATATTCTTGAGGACTTCACCTACCTCCATGCAAGTAGGGATGGGATATATGATGTCTTGGGCTTGGCTACAGAAGGGGTAACGTGTAAATTTAAATTATCTAAATGGTTCTTTCCAAAAATTAATAAAATCAATGTCAAGATTAGAGCTTTACAAGAAAAAAGGTTTTAATGTGGGTAGGGATAGGCACGAGCCTGAGGATTACGAGGTGAAGGCCAGGATGGATGATATGGAAAAAGTTATTCATTATTTGAAAAAATATTATCAAAAAATTATTACAAGCTTGGAGAAGAAGATCTAGGATATTAATCATAATTTGGAAAAAGTATTGAAAACCAGCCACTGTACCATTCAAAACAACACAAAGGGTGTTTGAATTTTAACTAATAATCTTAAGGAGTTGAAAGAAGAGAAAGTTGTTGAGATGGAATCCATAGGGAAAAGAAATGATTAATAGAGTAATAAGGATAAGGGAAATCAAATGTTGTAGACTGAGAAAAAGGGTCTGAGCTCTTAGACTAGAGGCAACAAAAACAAATTGTTTAATGAAGAGAAGTAAGAGTTGTTGGGCCTTAACTAATACATTGAACAATATGAAGTAGAAGCCTCTTGTTTTTTCTTTTTTTTCTTTTTTTTCCTCTTTTAGTTGGTTGTTGTTTGGATGTGATTTTTCTTTTAGCGGCATTTTGTAAGTAGGATTTTGGGTCCCTTCAGAACCTATTTACCCTTTAATAAAAATTGTCATCCATAAAGATCTTGAATATAATGTCCAATAATAAACACATGAAAATATCCAATATGAGTCATGATAACAATAAGGAACATAAAGAAAAATAGGAACATAGAAGGTGGGGTCTCACATATATGAAATAAATTATCATCCACAAAACTCCTAAATAGTCCAATCATATAAACAAAACATTAAGCAAGAGTCAACATAGACGGGGTCTCACGAAATACAAATGTTTTTCTCCTTATAGTATTTGTATAAATCAAACATTATGTCATGTCACTCATATAGAGGAAAATTAGGATTAAGTATGAAGAAATTGATTGTGAATTTTTTATAACTCTGGTAGAGGTTAGTACTAATGACACCAAGTGGCAATCAATTCATTAGTATGGATGTAATTTAAATATTGATGAATCATTGAGGGTGTATATTGGGCCTCTTCAACCTAAGGATGACCCAAAATAATGTTTTTGATTAGGGGTTAATCAAGTTTTGATGGGGCCCTGAAACCCATTACAAACTGGTTTTGAAGCGATCTGTAACCCTATCCAAGCTAAGCAAGCTGCTAAACAAGATAAATCACAAATCAACAATAACCCAAACAGCATCACCAAACAAACATAGATACAAGACTACACAAGCTGCATCAGAAAAGAGAACAAGGGACCGAGGTCCCTTAACAACCAAGAAAAAATTGGGACTTGGAACCCTTAGTTAAACAAAGAACCCGCTTGCATCAGCCAGGCATCAGCAAACCAGTCGCTCAAGGAAGAAGCCCCTGAGCCAAGAAAAATAGTCATCTTAATGGTGTTAAACACCATCAGCCCCCTAAACAAAAACAACAACAAATTCCCAATCCCCACCTCTCAATAGGGGAGTTAAAGAACACAATAGAACACTAAAGCACATCAAATTTCTTGTAGTAGCACTTGATCAATTCCAACCCCACCTCCTCTTCAATAGGAGGGAGCTCCCCTCTATAGGAGAGGAAGATATGAGAGCCCCAACCTCTAAAGCCTTCACTTTTCTGCCCACACAAGCACCACCTTGATAGGGCCAACTAGAAGAGAAAAGAACTCCCCACCAAAACTACAACAACCACCTTCACCTCAATAGAAGAGGGCTCTGCCTCAATGGGAGCAGTCTCCACCTCCAAAGAAGACACTAGTTGTAGATCCAAAGAGAGATCAAAAACTTTGGACGAGAGAAGAATCACACCCTCCAAAGGCATAGCCAGGTACTAGGCCAAGAAAGAAGTAGAAGCAACCTCAACCAATAGAAAAAGGAGAGTGAGAGCCTTCATAATAAAAATTTGTAATAGTCACTCAGTCTATAAGTGATCCACAATCACCAACACAAAATCAATCTTCACTACAAAAGAATAAGCAGGTAGAAGAACGAAAGCCTACACATCAGAAACCACTCCAACCATCAGCTCACCAGGCAATAGGAAACCCGCAACCAGCTTCAATCTTAGGGTTAGCAAGAAAAACAATAAGCTTAACCAAACCCACACTTCCTTAACCCATAAGGAGAAAAAAGACAACAGATAACCAAGCTCAACAAGCTGCATAAAAACATAACATAGCCCAACTCAAAAGGAAAGCTCCACCCACAACTCAACCAACAATAAACCCTTGAGGCCCAAAACTAGAGAGGACTCAAGACCATGGGGAAAAACAATCCCAAGAGGAAACTAAACAATAGGACCCAAAGCCCACAAAAAATAGGGACCCACAACCAAAAAGGGAAGCAACAGATAATAGCAAGGACCTAGAGCTTCCAAAATCCAAGAGAGCACAGAGAAGCAAGAGGGACACAAGCAGAAAGGAGCCGATGAATAAACCAGCACAGAAAGCACCCAAGCCACCCTAACACATTGGTTAGAGCTAGAAATAGGCCAATCCAAAGGAAAACCAACCACTAAGACCCTAAAGAAAACAAAGACCCGCTAGGCCACAAGAAGAAACTATCACAGACCAAGAGGAACCAAAGAAGCTACAAGAAAAGAACAGACCAGCATAGGCAGCAAAAAGAAGACAACACTTGAGAAGACACCCATGTAGCAAGCAGACCAGCTAACCATCTCAACCACAACTAGAACAAAAGGATCCACTAAAAGAAAGGATCGCAAAGACTGAAGTTTTGAAGATCCCCCTAGGGTAGCAAGACCTGCAAGAAAGAGAAGAGGGCTATGCAGCTCAAAACAGGAAACATAAAATGCCCTGCAACACGCAAGAACCAATCTCCAACCCACAAAGAGAGAATGGAGACCACCGCACAAACCAGAAGTTGTTTCATCGTCATCTACACCATCATCCTCTCCATCATTGGATTTCAAACCTCTAGTGCTCCCGCCCGCAACTCTCCCGCCCACGCTTGCCATAGCAACTATAGTAAACTAATGTTAACACAAAAATAAAGATATGACCCAAAATAATGTTAAATTTGTCTAAGGTAGGAATAATGCATATAAAAGGGATGGAGGGCCTAGCTTGATTGGCTAATGCATCTTGTTACAGGAAAGAGGTCACAAGGTCTAGTCTCGCCTCCATCACCGTGGTACTAGAGGGTGTGTCGTGCCAACGTCATCGATCACATGAAAAAAGTTTACCAAGTGCATTGTAGTTTATAGGGGGCTACCCAATTTGTGCAGTCTAAAAATCATAATAATGCATATAAAAAAATATTTTGGACCAATATTGATTGTAAGGATGACACGTTTGAGGATATCAATGAAATATTCAGTATAATTTCTTTAAAGTGACTCTATGAATGACATAAGAATCTTGCTGAAAGTGACTATAGTTTATATGTCATTTGTGACAATATTAAAGAAACACATTTCCCACTATAATTCCATTGACGTTTGTAATTTATAAGTTGTTCAATATATAAATTGTCTACATAGTTATTATCTATCACCTTGGGAAGAAATAAAGCACAAGGGGAGGAGAAGGAGAATAAGAAGAAGAAATGTGTGTGGTTTCAAGAGCACCAAAAAAATGTTGAATGACATCATGGAAAACTACTAAATAATAGGATAATAAAAATGTATCATAGAAGAAGGCTCCTCACATGAGAGGGGAGGAGTAATGACAACTAGGGACATGATCAACATTATTTGATTGAATATGTTGCGGAAAATTATTTGTATAGATTTGTAAATTTTATTTTGGTGAAGCCATCTATTTTTTCCCTTATTATTATACACTTTAACATGAATTACATTACTATCAATAAAATCCTATATTTTATGTTTTAGTCCTATACAGTGCTTAGATTCATGTCCATACATACAATTATATTGAAAAAAATCCTTAGAATTATATGCTTGAGATAGGGAAAGAGAATGATCCAATAGTCATACATGAGGAAGAGTGAGAAGGTTAGTTGTAATTGTTTGTTGTGTTATAGAATAATGATTAAATTATTGCTTAATCAAAATATCATTGAATATAGAACTAAGAGGCATATTATTCAACTATATTTGCATTAGCTTGTATCTTTCTTTTGATGCAAATGTTATAAAAAATATTTTTCTTATAATGTTTATCAAAGAAATTAGAGGAATAAGGGTAGGAATAGAAGGAGATAAAGATGATGAATAAGATTTTGGATCATGAAATGAACAACTAAATTCTCTAATCTTGTAATCACGTAAGCTACCACAAAGTTTTACAAAATTAATATTCTTTGAAATGTGACCTTATATATAATTTGTGCCTTGAGTTTATCTATAAAATCCCATTGAATTTCGTTGTTAAGCAATTAATAATGTGTTTTGGCTAGGATAGAGTACAATTTCAAGAAGAAATAAGTTACTCACCCATTAGGATCTTGTTTACAATGAATTATGTTTGGGAAATATACTTGCGAGCCACTTTAAACCTAGAAGTAACTAAAAAATATTTACATTAATTCATCAAAAGTCTATTAAAGGGTGTGGTCCTTGAATATGTAAATGAAGGGTTTAGCTAAGATACAACTATCATATAGAAGATACATTCATGTAGTCCCTTTTATCCTTGTATAAATAAAAATGAGGGGCCATGAATGCAAGATGAAATAGATAAGAAAGAATGTTAGAAGAAGATGATTATAATAAGGATGTAGGGTGACCTCCTAAGATGATAATGAAGAGTATCTAACTTCTACTATATTTGTGTCAAGTTGCAAAGATATGAGTCATAAAAAGGTTAGATGATGGTTTCAACAAGTGAGGTGACAACAAGGGGACAAACAAACCATTTGAGGGAGACACAAATGCAAGGTAGAAAGTAAGTTAATATGGATAGTGTTGATGGTGTTTTCTGCACAGCAACAACTCAAAAAGAAAATGATATTCTATCTCTCTTGAAAGATAATCTTCAACAATAAATTGCTAAAAATCACCCCAAGGTCTCTCGGGTGTCAGGTCATGACAATGCATAAACAACTCAGATAAAATGTGAAATGCTAGTAATCACAATCGGACCTTACTACAAGCAAACTGTATCTTCTAATTTATCAAATCTTGCAATATGATGATCTCAAATCCTAAATCTAATCAGATTATAAAGAAATAGCAAAAGGTAAGGGTGCAAGGATATGATAAGATCTAAACTACTCCTAGAATGAGCAATGCAAATGACAGATATCTGGAATGGACCAATCTCAAATTACCAATTCTTGCTTAACCCACAATGCAATATCACAAGAACGGTGCAATCTTCTAAGGTATATAGATTTTCAAATCATAGATATTCATCCACAATCGAACTTAAGCGCAAATAAATATATGGTCCAGGTTGACTTCACCAGCCTACTACAATCAGATAGTTACTGGGAGTATAGACCAGAGATTGCTGCTAACATTCCAAATATGAAATCATAAACATCATTCACCAAACTAATTCAATTCTAAATATTAACCCTAGATCTTTAAGCAATTTGAAAGATGGAACAACAGGAACCATGCAAGATAAACTGACACAAGAGATTTCACCAGGAAAACCACAATGTCCTCAATTGTATTGGATTATCAGAATGCTGCAACAATTCCACTGTTCTATTACAATGTTTGCTTCAAGAAAATATTGAAAAATGCTTTAACTACACTATATCGAACTCTGACTCTTACTCTTTTATCCTCCTATCTGTCTATATCCATTACATTAAGGCAGGAATGCCATTTATAGCAAATTCTCCAAACATGTCGGCCCAGCCAAACATTTACAAAAATAAAATTAGCCAAAACAAGTCGGCCTCAAGAAATTTCAAAATAAGGCACACATTAAATGCTGATACATCATCAAGGTCAGCCTAGACACAATCCCCAATGCAACCCGAATTAATACATGCCCCATGATAATAGGGAAGCACAAATCTCAAAATGGGCATTAAGTACCGCCTCCCTTGTCTTTATTCAGATCTTGAACCTTCAAAAATAACTTATCCAGCTCAGCAATAGGTGGCAAAGGCAAAACCCTAAGCCAGCATTCAATGGATCCAATCTCCTCCTTTGACTGTTTGACAATTTTACTCCAATCATCTTTGTGGGCTTGATATTTATCCATCACCGCCAAATAGGTTGTTACATCATCCAACTGGTGCCCTGTTATGACATTCTCAGATTCTGGGGCATAAACATCATGCCACCATTCCCTCAACTGTTCTAGGCTCATATATTTAGGAGCAATTTTCCTCCTACCAGTCATAACCTCAAAAAATGTGATGCAGCCATCATATACTCCAGTTAGGTCACCATCTATCAGCTTTTTCTGTTTCTAAATCTTTCTCATGGCTTTCTGCCAAATCTGCAAAGCCTCAAACCATTCCCAAGGTTCACTAAGTCTGGAGGAAGGAAGAACTCCATCTGCAGCCAACTGATCCTTACCATACCCCATAATCACTTTGGATTTCTGCAGCAGAAGATCGATATCCTCTTTGTCCTGGGACAACACACGTTCCAACAAGTCTTTGGCTCTGACTGCATCCTTCCCAACTGAAAGGACATCCTTTATTGCATTATCCCCTCTCACTTGCACATTCTTCAACCAATCTATCACAGTTTGGGCAGAGGTTTTCATCTTTTTAATCTCGGAGATGGTTTCCTTGGGCAAGAAACCAGGAGTAGCAGAGGTAGATGGGTGAAGAGATTACAGAGGTTTCATTACATCCTCCAAGCATTTCCTAAGTCTCTCATTTTCCTTTCTCAGCTCATGCTTGGTCTAAGTCTCTTTCCTTAATCTACCAATTATCACAGCACTGGAGTCTTCATATTCCTTAATATCCTGTTCCATAGATGCTGGTCCAAGGCTAAAAGTTTGTACATTGTAATCTGTACCAGTGACCTCTTCTCTAGTCTTGTCTGCGGCAGGGGTGGCAATGTGAATGACTTGGTTACTTGCTTCATCCCTCTCTATCATTGAAACTACTTCGGCGGCCTTCTTCTTCTTACCTTTGTCGATCTTGGATAACATCTCATCCCAATCCAAAGGGGTATCCTCAACAACAACTTGTTTCTTCCTGGTGATCTCTTTCTCCAGCCAATCCGAGACATCAGGATCCACCCGGATTTCATCGATTTTTCCCTCTTCATGTTGTTCCACTGTTTCATCCTTTTTATCCTTTTCCTTCCCAGGAGACTGCCATCCTTGATCACCTACTTCAGTCTCCTCCTCCTGCACCGGTGATGGGGTTCTAACCGGGATATTCTCCTTTTTAGGTTATCCGTTTCCTTTCCTATTCTCCGGAGAATCCTCATACTGCACTAAGGGAGAAGTATGCTTTTCCTCCTCTTCAACTTCAAGCTCCGCCGCCTCACCAAAGAGTTCTCCCTCCTTGAATGGCTCTGTCTCTCCACTAGTTTCTTGTTCTTGATGGGCTGTTTCCTGCTCAGGTACACTTGGTGAAGGAGAAGTAGCCTTAGGTTGCTCTATGACTGGTGATTTTGGAGGAGGATCCATCTTTTGCATAGTGTCTTTAGGAGATGGAGTCCTTGATTTCCTCATATAAACTTTAGTCTTTTCCCCTGAACTCTCTACATCAACAATCGGAGTCTCATCTTTAGAGGTATCCTGACCCTTCTTCTTTGAAACCCTAGTGGTTCTTGTCTTCTTTGGTGGTGGAGGAGCATCCTCTTCTTCTGGATTTTCAAATCCTTCCTCATCAGAGGACCTGCCTATCTTCAAAGCTCGACTTCTTTTCTTTCCTTTTGGTTTTCTCTTTGGTTCTGGCTCACTTTCTTTTGGGCCTCTGATTTTTATTTTGAAGGGTGAGCTCCTTTTAGCTTTCCCTTTGGGATCATCTTCCCCGGATTCTTCTGAAGTAGACATAGGATTAATATTTTCCATCAAATTAAAGGTACAGGGTACCTTCTCACTCTCCAACTCCCAAACTTTATGTTTTAGCCATGAAGTAGTAAATTTCATAACCGGTGCCATCAGATCTTCCAACTCAGTTACTTCATCATCGTTCCAGTTTATATCTCCGATTGATCTGTCCTTAACAGACTCATAAGCATGATCTTGCACCAAGTTTCTGTCATCCTCCAGTTGGTCAGGGATTAACTTGACATTGTATTGCCTAATCACATCAACAGGAAGCCTAGAGTACCTCTTCTTCCTTGCCTCGAAATCATCTTTGATGTTGGCCCAATAGTCTTCTAGGTCATCCTTATGATGATACTCTTTGGTAGCCTTCTTCTGTGCTTCCCCTATGATATCAAAATTTGTCCTTTTGGACTGGAAAGAGAAACCATGAGCTGCCAATTCATCCTCCGCTGCATGTGTCGATTGAATGGAAGGGCACACCTCTGCTACGCCAATTCCAAGAGGGAAATCCCCACCGAAACCTGTTTTATGCTTCTCCTTTTTTACAATGGCATCAAACTCACATATCTGTCTAACAATTTCCAATAACACAATATGATCAGTAGGGTACCAAGGTGACCTGTATGGAGTAGCCGGAAATCCATCAATTCTGATGTAAGAGAAGGTGGGAAATTGAATGAACCAGGCTCTGTATCTCTTTATTAGCTCCTTCGCTCCCTCTGACAATCTCACATGCTCCACATTTTGAAGCAACCTAGTGATATGCATTGTGAATGCATCATTAGCTCTTCTATAGTCTTTGTGTCCTAGGTGCAACTCCGGGTATACCTCGTAGACTATATCTTGTCCAAATGTTCCCTTCGGACTCAGACCCCTGTATGGGTAGAATCTAGCTAACACATACATCACATAGGAGGACATGGTGAACCTCTTGGTTTCCAGGACGTCCCTCAGTTGTTTATCAATCATGGTGCTAATAAGTCCGGCCCAATGGTAATTAGTTCCTTGTTCAATCTTGTTAATCACATGGACCATCCAGCTTTCCAATACTCCAGCACTTTTCAAACCTGCTACCCTGCTCAAGAATGTGATCACATCATAAATGTCTGATCTGAACCTAACTATGTGCAATTGCTTGGGAAGTTTGGAATGATGTGACTTTGGCTTCTCTAACCAAGAGTTAATCATCTGTTGAGCTTTGATTGGCTCATTCTCATAATATGTTCTAGCCAAGTCCATGTTCACGGCACACACAGAAGGAAAATTCGGCATGTCGAAGGCTTGAGCAATGGAAACAGGATTGAAATTTGCTAAGACTCTTCCTTCGGTACTAACAACCCTTTGTGTGTCGAATTCATACTGCTGGGCACACTCAAGTATCAACTCATAGCACTGGATTGCAGGAGGGAACCCTGCCAGATGAACTAACCTGGACTTCATCATTCCTTGCCTTAGCACTGACAGATCCTTCTGAGCTGTTCTCTCTTTGAACTCCTCGTATCTCCAGGCTCCAACATTGGTGTCTGAGACCTCCGACCACATAGAAGATATCTTGCTTTCTGGCAGCTTACTCTTGATATCCAACCTTAATCTTTCTGCTTCTGAAATGGAGGACCCCTCCATATCTCCCTTAGATTTTCCAGCAACAGCCTTGCTTGATTCAGCCTGTATTCACAAAATAATGTCATGAGTATCCAATCATCATACATATTCCAATCCAAGGTTAGCATGAAATCATATAAAGCAATTAAGATCCATCATAAATCATCAATCTTTTGAAACTCCGGAAAAATAAAGCAATCCGGGAAAACAAGGTAAACTAGGAAAATCAAGTCAGGGCAGAATTTTGGAAAAATCCGACCCAGACAGATTCTTGCTGCAAAGACATCATTCGCTAAATAAATCGTTAGTACGGACAAAATTTTATAAGATTATCATGAAATTCATCCATTAGCAACAAGAAATCATCATTTAGCACCTTGCCTCACTAATCCTAGCCTCAAAAATCGAAGGAACGAAACCGGGCAGAAAAATTGGAAAAGTCCAGACAGGGCGGATTTCCGCTGACAGTTTAAATACTCTGGAACTCACTATATTCCGCGGAACTGGCCAAAACTGGGAAAATCCAGGCGTGCAGGAAGTCCACGGACACCTCGGAAACCTGACGAATACCAACACGCGAACCATCAATTGAATGATCATGCAAAACCTTGCTAATTGGGATTCAAATGATTTTAAAATCGACGCCAACCAACAAGATTCAAAATGGAGATGAAATGAAGTTTCTAAAGCCCTCAAATGACGAGTTCTCATGGCGAAACAATGATGCCCTAATTTTGACAAATAAACCCTTCGCCATGAAAACCAGGGTAAGCTCGAGGTTTGGAATACTATCCCTAAAGATGAATCTAGATTCCTCCGAGTCCTCACAAGGCAGGGGCTAGTTTAATCCAAGCGCAAGATGTACGAACCACAAAAAAATCATTAATCCGTGCAGAGCACCGAAAACCCTAACCCCGCACAAGACAACAAGTTACGAACTTAGAGGGCAAGAATCTGACCCGGAACACCATCCATAATGATACACCCACCATTTAATGGATAAACACAAGCACGCATGGCACGGGTGATGAAGTTTTACGAAAAGATGGGTCAAACCCCAGCCTGACAAATATAAAATGACGAAACAAGCCAAAGCCGACCCAAAATGACTATCAATTGACTCGAAAGATTAGATCCAAGTGCAAACAAAAGAGGGGCCAGCAACGACTTACCATGGATGGGTGCAGATGAAACTCGGATTTAAAGGAGTGACTATAAAACTAGAATGCCCTAGCAGCGAAAACTCTGATCAGCACCCAAACAATCCACACGCAAGCAGCTCAAGATCGATGATCAAAGCCCAAACAGGGAATGCACTCAGATGCCAAGGCAGCAAATAAGTGAATAATGAAATCAAAATGATGCCCAAAAGACTTTAAATCTATCCCTATTCGCGTCTGAGCAAAGGTACCTTGAGCATTAATGAGCGACAAGACGTGTCTGAAAAATCTAGAAACCCGAGCCCAGGACAGAATTTCAGAAAAACCCAAGATACGCGGAAAATCTGGATGAACACGAATTCTGCGGATATGGCAGAAATCAGGATTTTAACGAAGTTCGGGATTTTGGCGCAATCCGGGAAAATCTGCCAGACCCAGAAAATCCCGGAGTCAAGCAGAAACCCAGATTCGGAAAATTCAGCAATGAACAGACAATGAACCAGAGCCCGGGAAAATCCACCGGAGCCGGAAAATCCCGGATTCAGACCAAAACCCGGATTTTCATTGAAAACCAATTTTAACCAAATCAAGCCCTAAGGCAAGACTGAAGCTAGCGGGACCAACATATCAAGACCTCTAAAAGGAAAATATAATAAAACCGAAGGTCAAAGACATCCTGAAAAGAGGGTCCCTACTCAAAGTGGGGCGTGTGTGCAAAACTGCACAACAGATAGGATCAAAAGGAATGAGGAAATAGGTTATAAAGACATGGGGAAAAATAGTGAGTTTTTAATATAAGTGTGGGGAATGGATGAAGTGGTAAGAGATGGATCAATTCATAAAAAGGGATAGGACCATAGTGTGATATAGGTTGAAATGAAAGAGATAGAGGAAATGAGAGAGAGAGAGAGAGAGAGAGAAAGTTATGCATTGAAAATAAAGGAAAATTTAAAGGTGGGGTCTACATTTGTGATGGGATGGGAATATAGACATATTGTTATGAAGGTGGGATGGTAGGATATTGTGGTTATGAGATAAGATAGAATGGAGAGGTGGAAGTGGTATCTATAATTTGAGGGTGGGGTGGTGGAGGATGAGGGTGAGTGTGTGGGTCAACAATGGTCTTAATAGAAGTGGAATAACTAGATGAGGATGTTGTAGAAGTGGTCACATTAAGGAGATCAAAGGAACAAGGGAAAAATGTGAGAAATGGGTGCATTCACATGCATAATGTACCTCATATTTTTTAAACTTTGTAAAATTAAAGAATTTGTGAGAAAAAGGTTTCCCAAGGTATCAACAAGATCATAAGGGTTGTTGCTAGTATCAAGGCTAAGAAAAATATTTATGGATTGCAATTGAGAGATAATCTTATTATATGCTTGAAGGTCCATATGGGAAACATGTGCATCATGATAAAACTTGTCATCACAAGAGAATAAATTGACAACCTCATCTAAAGTATTAGAAGTGGGAGGAAGTTGGTCCATAGTAGGGTTAATATGTAAGCTATGGAAAAGAGGGAGACTACAAGGAAAAGGAACACACAAACTATGATCATAAGGGCATATGAACCAAAGAAGAAAAATAAAAATATATAAAATGGACTAAAATATGTATAGGTAGGTGGGTAAATCAAAGGAAGGCAAGGAGTAGGTGTAGGAATGTGGGATACTAAAAATAGATGGAGTAGGAATGAATAGGAGAGGAAATATGGGAGTGTCTTGGAACAAGGTTTCCAAGGAGTATAATGGATGGGAAAGTGCTAGGTAAAATAAAATAGGTGGAGGAAGTAAATTGAAAGGTGTTGGAATAATGAAATATTATGCTAGTAAAGCTTACATGAAGGGAGAGGATATGGGAAGAGGTAAAATAGGGATGGGGATGATCAAACTAAAAGTTGTGAAAGAAGAGATAAATATTATGAAAATAAAGTGAAGTGTTTGAAAAGATATAAGTGTGTTATTGGTGACCCAAGAGAAAATTTAAAACCAATAAAATTGGTGTAGGTGAAAAGAGGTTATTGAAACTAAAGGAGTGTGAAGATAAGAAAAATGTTTTGAAAATCATGGCTTTAATAGTATGAAATTAAAAAATTATAATGATGGCATGAAATATGTTAGGTTAACCAAATGAAATATGGTTTTTGACTATCCCATAAGTTTTTAAATACTTAAAAGTGTAAATTTTACCTTTCTATTATACATACTAATTATAAGTAAAATTTAACATGAGAGTATATAAAGAAATAACTGAAACCAAATAAATATGATATATAAAATTAGGTGCATGAGATGGAAAATATAAAATGTAAATAGATCTAGGCTACATAAAGGAGAGGTTAAAATAGAATACAAGAACTTGGAAAATGACATTAGATCTAATGTTGGAAATGAGTTCAAGGGACTAAGATAGTGTTATGGTGAGGATTTTAGTTTGAATGTATAAATATGTGAAGTTGTGTTTTGATACCATACAAGGTCGAGCATTGTTCCTTATTGGGACAAGGAATTTTTTATTAGATTATCAAGGAAAAGGGGCCTTGACCCCAAAGTTCAAAATAAGGACCTAAAAAAACCCCATAACATAGGGATACAAGCCAACAAAAGGACAACAAGGCACACAAGCCAACTAGAAACAAAACAATAAAAAACTAGAAAACCAAAAGAAAAGAAATGGCACCACCAACAACTAGAGGAACCAACACCCAAGACCCAAGAAAAACTATTTGATTAGGTCCTAGTTCTCCAATAGAGCATCAATCGACATCTCCCAATATTCTTTGGTCTAGACCTTCTTCCCTTTTTTATTATTGGCTTTAGCCAACAAAGGGTCTTTGTCTTTTCATTGTTTCTTTCTTTCCTTGTTAATTTTTGAATTTCCTAAGATAGCTCACATAACAAATTTCAATATTATACCCTTAGTGACAAAAGTAAGATTACAAATAATCGATTCCATTCTTTTGATTTTGTCATTGTTGGAATTCATATTACTTTCCATTTCCTTGATATTATTCTACAAAGTCTCCAATTGATATCTAGCATGGGAAATTCCTTCTCACTTTCAGTTATGTCAACTCTTTAACCCTTGTCAACCACATATTTATGTTTTTTCTAGAGGAAAAAATATTAACTTGTCTTCCTCTTTCAAGTTTCCATCTTCATCACCATTGTTTCCTTCTTCATCTTCAACTTCATTGTCCTTTTCTTCTTCCTCCTTATCTTAATCATACAAAACTTCCTTCTCAACATCGTCACCCGACTCCACCTCAGTGTCCTCACACTGCTCTTCCTCAGCCTCAATCTGTAGGTACACCCTCTAATCCACACTATGAATGTCATCCTTATAGATATCCTCAGAATGAGGAAGGAACTCCTCGTCCTTAAAGTTATCCTCATCCTGATACGAGAAGGAAGCAAACTTTTTTCCTTTTGTAGCCAAAGAAGTAGCCACAATAGACAGTATGGATAACTAACAAATCTACAACCCCTTGAAGACAACAAGTTGTTCTTCTTGGGGTGTAGAATAGCATGTTGCTCACCTTTTGCATCAGAAATATTGATGGGACCCCCATCATCTTCAGTAGAGCTTACTTTTTTTTTGTCAAGTTTTCAGACTTTACTAGGGGAGGGGCTTTCCTTTTAATGGGGGTGGCATCCAGAGTTTTCAAGCACTCACTTTTGTAAAAAATTTAGCAGGGGACAATGAGAAATATTTGTTGCCCATTTTGACAAACCATTTTCTCTTTTATGAGGAGATAATAATAATGTCCCTCAGCATAGCAAGACTGGAACTACCAGAGGGCCTAGAGACACCTCCATGATTTTAATGGCCTTTTTCCCCCTAGACTTGGTGCCTAAGCTAGTGCTCTGTTTAACAATATTAGAAAAATGAGGTGCTCCTATCTCTTGTGTATTAACATTACTTTTCTTAAGGGTATGGTTTTTATTTGGGATCACAAAGGCCATATTTATAGAGGCCCATTATTAAGCCTTGATGCAGGGGAGGATAGGCCCCATCCATGATGTATTTTTCAAGAAAGGAAAGCATACACTAAGGTGGATTTATCTTAGATCCATGTCAAATATGATTTAAATTTGGAAAATGGTAACCACGAATAGTCTGAAAACACCCTTCCAAAGTAAAGTACTACATTATATGGACTTACCAATCCCCAAGGCACCAGTGATTTTTCTCTGTTATAGCCATTTTGGGATTTCACCATATTTTTCCCTTTCTTGAACAAGGCATCAATGAATTTATCATAATTACCATTGCTCTTTTTTTGAATATGCTCTCTATAAAATCCCTTGTCAAATTTTCCTTAAAACTTTCAATTCATGTGGTTTGGCATTTCATCAAACACTTGGCTTGTAAACTGATCTTCTTAAATATGTAAATTTCTACTTAACAGTAGCTCAGTGTCTTGTTTAAACAATGCAAATATAGTAACATGCAACCTACTCCTAGCAATACAAAATGATTCTTCAATGAACTTCCTTCAAAATCAATTGCAATAGATTGGGACTACATATTGACATTTTATTGAACAATTGTCTTGCAATAAGTGTATAATTTTGAATTATTTCCTTTACAGGGAAATTAAAAAGATTTGAAGACTATCACAGCATTTCAAACATTATATATCAGACCATGCTCTCTCAACTATTACCAAATTACCTTATTGACAACAATATAATTATTTATAGATGTAGACCCAAAGAATTGACCCAACAATAAGCTACTCTTAAGAAGAGATACACACAGCTGGGAGTAAAGAGATGTAACTTAGATCTAAATTATAGTTTAGAAAGCTCTCTTTTCATACTGAGACACACTTACAATATCAAATGACTTCATGCAGGTTGATTCAGTAATAACGACTAGCAGATATGAGAAGAGTTGACAATGCAATACAGGTTACAACAACTAACTCGACTTTGCTCTTCTCAAATTAGCAACTACAATCCTAGTAACATAAGCTTGGAGTAATGATTGAATACCTAGACCTAGTTTTAGTTGATTCAAGAATAATTTGAAAGGGATGCCTTCAGTTCCTTTCTAAATGTTCATATGTAGCAGCTAAGACTCATTCACCAGTCGAAACCCCTGAAGATTGACTCACCTAGCTTCCTAGTCTTCATATGACTCCTTCATGGCCACTCAAAAATGACTAAGCATTTAACAGCTACTGAAATATGGATTGATTTTGCTCAAAATTTTGTGTCCCTGCTTATTATCTCCCAATCTCCTCAAAATGTGATCTTCTTTAGCTGTGTTGTTGGGAATAGGATGCCATTTAATTGCAATCCTAAATATATTTCATGTATCTCCTAAGTTGTAAAGTGTTCCCCAACACTAGGATTAGAAAGAGATTAAATTCAAATGAAATAAACATGTAAATTGACATTTGTGATTATTCCTAAATGATAGGAACGTTTGGAGATGTCCAAGAAGAGCTCCTACAAGATAGGAGCACATGGGGCGCCCACATGGAAGGTGGAACCCACCTTGCTTCAATTAACTATTTGGAGGATTCATAACACTTTAGTAATACATGTTTTGATCCTACAAATTAGGGATTGATATTTACATGAGTGGAGTGGCACTATTAGTATCAGTCCAATATCAGTTCATTTCAGTTCAATTCAATTCAATTCAATTCAATTATCTTCAGTTGCATGTAGTTATTTTGAGTTGAATGCTAGTTGACTTGAGTTGACTTGAGATGCATGACTAATGACTTCAATTGCATGACAGATAAAAGGTGGATACTTTCAGTTAAGTGGGAATGATCAATCATGCATAATGTTTGCATGAATTGGTGGAGAGATATGTTTCAGTTAACCAAGATTGACTTGGGACCACATTGGGCGCCCAAGTTGGCATCTTTCAATTAACACATTTTTACATGAGAAGATATTTACAAGGCTCAGTCAAGTGGCCCATTCTTGGGTGCCAAGTTTGAGGTGAAGTTTGCAAGATATTTTCTTGACCAAAGTTCAGTTAAGTGTTCAGTTTGGGGTGCCTAAATTGAGGAAGACTTTGGTTTGACTTCAGATTACATTGTGGAACTCTACTTTCCCAATCTAGGCATATATTTTTGTGAGATTTATGCTCTTGTATTGTACAACTCTTATGAGTTTTACATGCTCATATTAGTGTCTATTAATTGCAGCAAGTGGATGAGAGTTTATTGCAGGTTGTGAAGAAGGATTGTTGAAGGCAAGGAAGCATATCAATCAAGGATTGATATAGTATTATTGTAATCTTGTTATAAGGTTAAATAATACAAGCACTATTGATTTTGGTGGATTTTTTTCCGGAAAGGGTTTCTCTACATATATGTTATGTCACTTCTATCTTCTTGTCTCATTCTTCTACAATCTTCTGTCTCTTTCTACAATTGGTAAAATTGATCTAAACAGATTAATCATACACAAAGAATTATGACAAAGAACACTTAATTAGATCTACAATCTCATAGTTTTACAAGTTTTAAGCTACAAAATTACCTTTGTTTTCAACATTTGGTATTAGAGCCAATGGTTGGTTAGGGTTTGGGACGTCTTCTTTTAAAAGTTTGAAGGTTTTTGGCTGTAGTGGGAGCTTTTACTATTGTGTTATTGCAGATTTGTAAAAGAAGTGTGCTACAATGAGTTCTCCTTCTTGTCTAGATATTGAAAGATTCAATGGATCTAGTTATGAGATGTGGAAACTAAAAATGGAGGATCTCCATGAAGAGAGAGATAAGTGGTTAGATGTTTGTAATGAGACAAATCCATCTACAACGATGTCAAATGAGGTTTGGGCTAAGCTTCATAAGAAGGCAAAAGGGACCATAAGGTTATGTCTTGCTGATGTTGTTCTCTTGAATGTTTCAGATGAAGCTACCGCATATAAATTATGGAAGAGGATAGGTGATATCTATCAAACCAAAATTCTTACTAATAATTTGTATCTAAAAAGATAGTTGTATTCTTTACAGATGAAAGATGGTGATTCTATTGCACATCATTTAAATGCTTTCAATTTGATTCTAAGTTAGTTAACATATGTAGATGTAAAGATAGAAGATGAAAATAAATGTATTTTGTTACTTTTTTCTTTACCAGAGTCTTGGGAAAATCGAATTATTGCTATCAGTGGTAGTGGTGAAGATCCTAAGATGGACAATATAATTCCTACTCTCCTATCAGAGGAGATGAGGAGGAAGTCTAAAATGGGATCCCAAGATGCATTGTTTGTAAGAGGTAGGTCTAAGGAAAAGGAACCTAAGGGAGACAAGAAAGGAAAGGGTAAGTCCAAAGAACGGTCTAAAACCCTTGGTAAGAGTAAGGTAAAGTGTTGGAACTATGGAAAATTGAGACATGTAAAGAAGGATTGTAAGAACAAGAAAAAGAGTTTTGATGCTTCTACAGAGAAATCCTCGGATGACAGTAATGATGCATTGATCATTTCATGTAAAACTGTTAGTGATGAATCTTGGCTTATTGATTTGGGTTGCTCCTATCATATGACTCCTAACAAGGAGTGGTTCACTAAGTATATTGCATATGATGGAGGGAATTCCTTCTTTGGAGATAATAGCACAACAAAGATTGTGGGCAAAGGAGAGGTAAAGTTGTGTTTCAGTGATGGTAGGGTTAAGACCCTTAATGATGTTTTACATATTCCAGGACTTGCTAGAAATCTACTTTTTGTGTCTAAGTTCAATGATTCTAGAATTCATGTGACATTTGACAAAGGTGGTTGCAGATTGGTGAAAGGGAATATGGTGGTTGCTAAAAAATCTTGGATTGGGACTTTGTTTAAGCTTAATACCTCCAATTTGAATAAATCATCCAATGTAACTGAAGCTAAAAATACATGTATGTTGTGGCACCATAGATTGGGCCACATTGGTGAAAAAGCTCTTAGGACCATTCTTAATAAGAAATTGGTTGACAGTATTCTTGATTATAATATTGGAAAATTTTATTTTTGTGAGCATTGTGTGTTTGGAAAGCAATCTAGATCTTCATTTCCTAATGGAACAAATAAAGCTAAAAGATTATTGGAGATTATTCATTCAGATGTGATGGGTCCTGTGGATATTGACTCTATTGGAAAATCTAGATATTATGTCACATTTATTGATGATGTCTCAAGATACACTTGGATCGATTTTATGCATAATAAATTTGATGTGTTCAATAAGTTTAAAGAATTTAAGGCTTTAGTTGAGAAACAATCAGATCATAAGATAAAAGTCTTGAGATCAGATAATGGTGTTGAATATTGTTCCAAGTAATTTGATGATTATTGTAAGCATGTAGGAATTGTGAGACATAAAACTACTCCATATACACCTCAACAAAATGGAGTAGCAGAAAGGATGAACCGAATATTAATGGAAAGAGCTAGGAGTATGTTAAGTAGTGCTAAGCTAGATCACTACCTTTGGGCCGAGATTGTAAGTACTTCTTGTTATTTAATCAATAGATCTCATAGTTCATCTATTGAAGATAAAACCCCTTATGAAATGTGGTTAGGTAGGAAACCTAGTGTTGCACATTTAAGGATCTTTGGTTGTGAGGCTTTTGTTCATGTGCCTAAAGAAAAGTGGTCTAATTTGGATCCAAAAGCACAGAAATGCATATTCATAGGTTATGGTGAAAATGTAAAAGGTTACAAGCTTTGGAATCCTCTAACCCAAAAAATTACTTTATCTAGAGATGTGATTTTCAAGGAATTTAGATCTTATACAAGAGAAGAACAACCAAGGGAGAAGGATACTTGTCGAACAATGCATTTTGAGATAAATACTGAGAAGCATGAAGATGTACATGTTGAAGAAAAATTGGATGCATTGGATGAGGAGATTTCACAGAGTTCTAAGATAGATGCTCATGATGAGCATATTGAGGAACAAGAAGAACCTTCTTTGAGAAGATCCACAAGACAATAGTATCTCGTTGATAGGTATAGCCCACCTAATTTTCATTGTATATTTGCTTTGATGAGTACTAATGATGAACCTAGATCTTACAAGGAAGCTTTGTCTTCAAATGAGAACAAGCTTTGGTCACAAGCTATGCATGAGGAAATGGTTTCCTTGGATACTTGTGACACATGGGATCTTGAGAGTTTTCCTAAAGGAAGAAAGGCCATTGGTTGTGAATGGATCTTTAAAAATAAAATTGGAGCAGATGGTAATCTCGAAAGGTACAAGGCTAAATTAGTAGCCAAGGGATACTCCCAAAGAGAGGGAGTTGACTTTAATGAAATCTTCTCTCCTGTTGCTAAATTAACTTCTAATAGATTATTTTTATCTATTGTTGTTGCTTATGATTTTGAGATAGAGCAAATGGATGTGAAAACTACTTTCTTACATGGGGATCTTGATGAGGATATTTATATGAGGCAACCTAATGGTTTTGTTGTAAAAGGAAAAGAATTATTGGTTTCCAGGTTAAAGAGATCTTTATATGGATTGAAACAATCACCTAGAATGTGGTACCAGAAGTTTGATGCTTTTGCATTGAAAATTGGTTATGTTAGGAGTGAGGAAGATCATTGTGTTTACATAAAATTTATGGATGATCAACTTTTAATTATTATCTTGTATGCTGCTGACATGTTTATTGGTAACAACAAGGTAATGATCAAAGAATTGAAAGCACAACTCTCTAGCACATTTGAGATGAAAGATCTAGGGGCTGCAAAATATATCCTTGGTATGGAGATCAGGAGAGATAGAGGTAACAAAAAGCTTTTCTTAAGTCAAAGCAACTATGTTTACTATTTTGAAATGGTTTAACATTCATGATAGTAAACCAATTAATATTCCTTTACCAGTTGGCACAAAGTTAAGTTTAGACATGGGTCTTAAATCTAATTTTGATCATGAGGAAATGTTTGAAATTTCATATGCTAGTGCAATTGGTAGTTTGATGTATGCAATGGTTTGTACAAGACCAGATATAGCCCAAGCAGTGGGAGTTCTATGTAGGTTTATGTATAATCCTGGTAAAGAAAATTGGACTTATGTTAAGGGGGTGTTTAGATATTTATGAGGTACTTCTAATTATTGTTTTGTTTATCATGGTGCTAATGATATTGATATTATGCACAAATCATTGGACATGCAGGGTTTTGTTGATTCAAATTGGGTAGGAGACCTGGACAGTCAGAGGTCAACAAGTGGGTATGTGTTTACTTTGTTTGGAACTGCGGTTAGTTGGATGAGTAAGAGGAAATCCATGGTTGCTTTTTCCACCAAAGCAGAGTACATGGCTGCTACACATGCCTCTAAAGAGGAAATTTGGTTACAGAGACTTGGGAAAGGTAGTGGTTTTAATTACAAGTAAATTAGACTTAAATGTGATAGTCAGAGTGTTATTTGTTTAGCCAAAAATCCTATGTATCATGCTCATACTGAGCATGTTGATGTTCAGTATCACTTTGTGTGAGAAATGGTTGAGAGTGGGAAGGTATTGATTAAGAAAATTGACACTTTGATCAATGTTGCAAATTATCTTACGAAACTAGTTCCTATAGATAAGTTCTCTTGGTGTAAGAGGCCATTGACCTTGAGTCCTGTACTTGATTTATAGTAATGATTCCTTGTTTAGAATAATTGCAATGTATAATGTCAAGTGGGAGAATGTTTGGAATAGGATGTCATTTAATTGCAATCCTAAACATATTTCATGTATCTCCTAAGTCGTTGGAAAGTGTTCCCAAACACTAGGATTAGAAAGAGATTAGATTTGAATGAAATAAACATGTAAATTGACATTTGTGATTATTCCTAAATGATAGGAACATGTGGGGATGTCTAGGAAGAGCTCCTACAAGATAGGAGCACATGGGGTGCCCACATGGAAGGTGGAACCCACCTTGCTTCAATTAACTGTTTGGAGGATTGATAACACTTCAGTAATTCATGTTTTGATCCTACAAATTAGGGATTGATATTTACATGAGTGGAGTGGAACTATCAATATCAGTTCAATATCAATTTAGATTAGTTCAGTTCAGTTCAATTCAATTCAATTTAGTTCAATTCAGTTTAGTTCAGTTCAGTTATGGTTCAGTTATCGTCAGTTGCATGTAGTTTTTTTGAGTTCAATGCTAGTTGACTTGAGTTGATTTGAGTTACATGACTAATGACTTCAGTTGCATGACAGATAATAGATGGATACTTTCAGTTAAGTGGGGATGATCAATCATGCATAATTTTTGCATGAATTGGTGGAGAGATATGTTTCAATTAACCAAGATTGACTTGGGACCACCTTGGGTGCCCAAGTTGGCATCTTTCAGTTAACACCTTTTGCATGAAAAGATATTTACAAGGATCAGTCAAGTGGGCCCATTCTTGGGCGCCAACTTTGAGGTGAAGTTTGCAAGAGATTTTCTTGACCAAAGTTCAGTTAAGTGTTCAGTTTGGGGCACCTAAGTTGAGGAAGAATTTGGTTTAACTTCATATTACATTATGGAACTCTACTTGCCCAATCTAGGCGTCGATTTTTGTGAGGAGCTTTATTCTCTTGTATTGTACAACTCTTATGAGTTTTAGATGCTCATATTAGTGTCTATTAATTTCAGCATGTGGATGAGATTTTATTGCAGGTTGTGAAGAAGGATTGTTGAAGGCAAGGAAGCATATCAATCAAGGATTGATACAATATTATTGTAATCTTGTTCTAAGGTTAAATAATACAAGCACTATTGATTCTGGTGGAGTTTTTTCCTAAAAGGGTTTCTCCACATATATGTTGTGTCACTTCTATCTTCTTGTCTCATTCTTCTACAATCTTTTGTCTCTTTCTACAATTGGTAAAATTGATCTAAACAGATTAATCATATACAAATAATTATGACAAAGAACACTTAATTAAATCTACAGTCTCATAGTTTTACAAGTTTTAAGCTACAATATTACCTTCATTTTCAACATGTATTGTATGTTGAAGTTGTGCCTAGGTTCATGTAGTGGATAGTGCCTTCAAGCCGCACAATATTCTCACAGGAAAGTGCCCAAAGAAGCTCCCAAAAACTCAGTAAACTATAGCCACGAAAACTGATATGAAGTCGTGAAGTTCATTTACCAAATTGCTCCCAACTTCGATTAGCAGTGGAAGAACTTCCACAATGTGTTATTCATTAAATCTATAATGAAAATCACGGGATGATATTTGCCAAGTCCTAAATGTTATCACAACCAATATAATATTAAAATCCACTTTATCGCCCAACATAATAATAATCCTAACAAAATGTATTTATTTTCTCAAATATTATTCAAAGGGTTACTTTTTCCCTTTTCAAATATTATTCAAAATTAATTACTGGAAACACCCTTATATGTTTGAATAATAGACTTTATTCTGAAGATAGACAAATACCTCAATAGAATGCAATAATAAATCAACTATTGCATTAATAAAAAACCCTTACTCAAAATTGCAATAATACATCAACTATTGCACTTATTCAAACTCTTGCAATGAAGCTCCTGTAGAAAACCTAGATGGTTTCCTCCACAATCTCAAGCTAGGGTTGATATTTCACAACCAAAATCTGTATCCTAGAGTCTTCAAACCCTTGGACATGAAAGCCTTCAAGCTCTCTCCAAACTAAAATGAGAAGTGAAATCCAAGAAAACCCAAATGGCTAGCTCTCAACCCCTTATAAAGAACTCTCTGATCTTCTAGAAAGATCATCTAAGAAGCTTCTAGAAGAATATTATAATATTTCCAAAAGTGACATTATAATATTTTATTTTCACTTAAGTCACTTTAATTAAATTAATTAGAAATAAAGTTACATTTATGATTTTAATTTATTGAGATAACTTTATAAATAATTAATTTAATATTCCCACTTTATTTTAATTAAAATAATCAATTAAGTCATCCTTTTGAAATATTATTAATTTTTGGACAACTTAATCAATTAAATTAATTAAATCACTCCACCACAAATTTGGGGGCATTACAGTCCTTCCTTCTCAAAGATTGCTTGTCCTCAAGCAATCTGCAACTGCAAACTAACTCAACAGCCACAACTCTTGAAGCCAGAGCAGAAAAACCAACTACACCTATCAACCAACCACCCAGATCCCAAATGGTCCTGCAAACTATTCTAAACGCTTAATCTCTATATGCAGTCGAAGCCTAAGACGCTGTCAAACTCTATCAACCAATGGATCCAACTCTTTAAATCATCCTCATCATGCCAAATCTTAGTACTATGGCGATAAGCCTCATGTATCATAACTATCTGTAGGTGAATTCCACTTGGGTCCCATGGACCAATTGGAATTCCTTCAACCTCAACACCATATGCCTTCCACTATGCCACTCTGATAACCTCTAGAATCCAATCGGACCATATCTCAAACTCCTGCTTCTAGAAGCAACCCATTGGGGAGAACCAAGTAAGAGACTTGCAAAACATAGACTCATCACCTATAGTAAGAAATATATCATACTAGAGTGAACCAAAACACCACTTATTCAACCCACGTTTCTATGCCATCAAAGACAGTCAAATCTTGTGTATGTGGGCTGAAAGTAAACTGATGAGCACACCTCATTATGCCATCGAGGTTAAACTCCCATGTCTGTACCAATGGAATACCAAAGTAGTCATGTATATTCCAACCTACACTACCATCATTAGAAGAAAACCCCAACTCAAAATAGGATGGGTTGGTATTGTGACATCATCATTACCCTTTGCAGCCTTGTCAACAAGACTTCTATCTGAAAGCAATTGCAAGTACCCTGATTTTCTTTCAAGAGTAAGAAGAGTACCATCATGAATTCCATCAATCTCTTGAAAAGAGGTTGGAATAGCACTAAAGTCCAATGTGCAAGACTCAGAAGAAAGCATCTTCTCCTGATAAGACTGTCTAATGACAATCTCTACAGTAATGATGTAGAGCCTTGTGCCCAAATCTCTAATGACACCTAAACCTGTAGCCAAGTATGATGTGTTTGCATCATTAATAATCCACTGCACACTGAGTGGTCTCTTGTATATGTGGAAAATTCCCAACATAGGTACATAGAAGCACATACCAAACTCCAATAAGTTGTTGGTATATATTAGAGCAACACCATGCAACCTGTGAATCATGTCCATGATGGAGAAAAAGGTATCTCTACTATCAAAGGATGATATGAACTCATCATCAATCTATCCTCTAACACCAAAGTGGCAATCCCAACTTCTCCTAACCATCCCAACAACAATTTCCCTCAAATTATACCCTGATAGAGCTCTCTCAAGATCAAGAATAATGCATCCAACACCAACTGACTCCTCTTGCCTAACCAACACAAGAGGCACTGCACCTGCATCCTGACAATGAACGATAGGAGACCTCACACTGCTTGCTTCATCGTGTGCCATGGCTACCATAGATGACTGAGTCTCTATTGTACATGATGAACATTGAGCCAAGCTTAACTCTAAGTAAAGCTCATCAACATGGATCTCTAGTTCTTGAAGGTCCATCTAAGCACACTTCAAAGAATCCCTAGAAACCTTAAGCTCATGAGAGAGCTTATCAACTTCTTCTTTCCTTCTCAAAGCATCTGAATATATTTCAACAAGGTTGAGAAGGTGGTCACGATCTAAAAGAATGTGTAGATAATTTGATTTCATTACTCCCATACCATTTTTAATCACATGTAGACTATCTTGAGAAGATTCCTCTTCAACTCCTTTATGTCTTCTTTCCAGTTGAATCTTCTAAAGGTGATTTTCAATTAGCTTGTGCATTTTATCATGATGAGACAACACTTCCACAATCTCATCTTCGCTCATCTTCATCTGATTCTCAAAATTGTGCAGACTATTAGGTGTATGAATAACTTCTACTTCACATGAAGAAGCATTATATTGCCCCTGAAGTGCTTGAGTCACACAACTATCTTCTTCTGCAAAGTCCTACATACATACATTCTGATTTGGAATTGGGACAACACTAATTCCACCTATAGAAACATCATCAATGCCTTTATTAAGTGTCTCAACACAAGAGGGATCAGGCTACTCTTTGTATTCATCATCTAACTCATTTGATTCACCAGATGAGAGCATGCTACCCTCCTGAAGAGAAGGTGGAACTGGTATACCAAATGAGATCAACCCTTTTGTATTCAGTTGATCCTTGAACTTCTCAATCTTCTGCTCAACCAATCTTCTTGTGAGATCATATGATGCAGTTGAAACATGTTTCTCTCCTCTCCAAATGTCTAACAAATCACATCACAATTGTTTACAAACCTCATCATCTTCATCTAGGATCAGGGACAGGATGTTGAACATATTTGTATTCACCTTATCTAAATGAGGTTTCCTAATTCCAAAAATGAAGCAATTGAATAATTGGAGAATAAGACCATCATAATCAAACATTATAACACATGACTACACCCTTTCCATCAATTCTAGAATTTTGACCCTCTTATTGAAAGTAGGGCTTTTGATGTCACCTAACCCATTAAAGCTTTCAATAATCAAATGTGTTACCTCTCTCATTTTTCCATTATCATAAGGATCTTCAGGAGCTACAATCCTCATAATTTCACTTATGCAAGTAACAACAGTCAGTCTTATCTCCTCATCCTAATGTATCATTAATTTTGGCTTTCCTAATGATTGCACCAATGAAGTCAAAGCTATACACATTGCTTGAGAAGGTGATTGACTAACCTTGGATAGATAATCTTAAGCTTCTTCCAAATTTCTAAGAAGAGCAACCTTAGCTTGAGGTAAGTGTTTTAGTTTCTTACAAAAAAAAAATAGTTTCTCTTGGAAACTCTTGATGGCTTCCTATTCTTTCAACTATTTTTTAACCCTTTTATCAATGTCAATCTGACTTTTCCTTACTACTTCAAACAAGGAACTCAACTAATCATCAGACTTTGTCATGATTCCTTGCTGAATTTTTTATTTTAATTGAAACAAATATCAATTACCCAATAGGTTGGCAGGACTCTTGGATCTGATACCACTATAAAGTCCCTTGTCAAATTTTCCGTAAAACTTTCAATTTATGTGGTTTGAATTTTGTGAAACACTTGGCTTGTAAACTGATCTTCTTGAATATGTAAATTTCTACTTGATTGTAGCTCAATGTCTTTTTTAAACAATGCAAAGATAGTAACATGCAACCTACTCCTAGCAATACGAAATGACTCTTCAATGAACTTCCTTCAAAATCAATTGCAATAGACTGGGACTCCATATTGACATTATATCAAACAATAGTCTTGCAATCTGATATTTCACTAAGGACTGATAAATAAGTGTATAATTTTGAATTCTTTCCTTTATAGGGCAATTACAAAGATTTGAAGACTATCACAACATTTCAAACATTATATCTCAAACCATGCTCTCTCAGCTGTTACAGAATTACCTTATTGAAAACAATATAATTATTCATAAATGCAGACCCAAAGTATTGACCCAACAATAAGCTACTCTTAAGAAGAGATACACACAACTAGGAGTAAAGAGATGTAACTCAAATCTAAATTACAGTTCAAAAAGCTCTCTTTTCAGAATGAGACACACTTACAATATCAAATGACTTCATGTAGGTTGACTCAATAATAACGACTAGCATATATGAAAATGCAATATAGGTTACAACAACTAACTCGACTTTGCTTTTCTCAAATTAGCAACTGCAATCCTAGTAACATAAGCTTGGAGTAATGATTGAATACCCAGACCTAGTTTTAGTCGATTCAAGCATAATTTGAAAGGGACACCTTAAGTTCCTTTCTAAATGTTCATATGTGGTAGCTAAGACTCCTTTACCAGTCAAAACCCCTGAAGATTGACTCGCCCAACCTCCTAGTGTTCATACGACTCCTTCATGGCCACTCAAAAATGGCTAAGCATTTAATAGCAGCTGAAACATCGATCGGTTTTGCTCAAAAATTTGTGTCCCTTCTTATTGTCTCCCAATCTCCTCAAGACGTGATCTTCTTTAGCTATATTGTATGTTGAAGTTGCACCTGGGGTCATGCAGTGGATAGTGCCTCCTAGTCGCACAATATTCTCATAGGAAAGCACCTAAAGAAGCTCCCAAAAACTCAGTAAATTGTAGCCATGAAAAATTATATGAAGCCATGAAGTTCATTTACCAAATTTCTCCCAACTTTGATTAGCAGTAGAAGAACTTCCATAATGTGTTGTTCATTAAATCTGTAATGAAAATCACGGGATGATATTCACCAAGTCCTAAATTTTTTGATTAAAAGGGAAAAGTAGGTTTTGAAGGGACCCAAAACCCTGTACATCAGAAACAAAATGTTGCTCCAAAAGATAATCAAAAGTCTACTTGCAGCAACCCAACAGCCAAAAAACCAACCAACCCGGGTGCCTAACTAAAGAAAGAAAAACAACAACCAGCGGCACCCACCAGCAAAACAATAGCAAAACAACAGATAGAAGACAAACACCAAATAGAAACAGAAAGAAATAAGAAACTAGTTAAGGCCACTAAGAGTTTTGGCCACCTCCATCTGCTGGTTTTTGAGTTTTTCAACCATATCCAGCAATTCCTTCTTCTCGGCATCAAACACTTTCTTCCATTCAACCGATCCTCTACCAACAAGAACCTTGTCATCATCCTTCACAGTTTTTTTACCCTTACCCTTAGTCATTTTCTCTTTCTCCATAATCTTCGAGAAGAAGACCTGATCTTCTTTGAGCTGCCCAATTTTCTTAAAGAGAATTTCCAAGGCTTATGCACTATTCTTAACCGAGGTATGACTAACCTGCAACAATTTTTTGATATCCCCATTAATACCAGCAACATTGGCCTCAAGGGCTTGCATTCTATCCTTGCACAATGCCTTAAAATCATTAAACAAACTTTCCAGTTCCACCATTCTATCAATGAGGATGTCAAACACAGAGGCCTTCTGAACATTCTACATATTTGCCTTTAAGCCTCTTATCTTAATATTAATTTTATTGAATTCTTGCAAAGTCCATTTAGCCAATTTGAAGGTGCCCATGGCCCCAACCCTTGCCATGTCCAGCAAGCCAAGCATAGCACCAAGTCCCAAATGTTATCACAACCAATATAATATTAAAATCCATTTTATCGCCCAACAGAATAATAATCCTGAATATATTTATTTTCTCAAATATTATTCAAAGGGTTACTTTTTCCCTTTTCAAATATTATTTAGAATTAATTACTAGAAACACCCTTATATGTCTGAATAATAGACTTGATTCTAAAGATAGAAAAATACCTCAATAAAATGTAATAATAAATTAGATATTGCATTAATAAAAAAACCATTACTCAAAATTGTAATAATACATCAACTATTGCACTTATTCAAACTCTTGCAATGAAGCTCCCATAGAAAACCTGGATGGTTTTCTCCATAATATCCAGTTGGGGTTGATATTTCACAACCAAAACCAATATCCTAGAGTCTTCAAACCCTCGAACATGAAAGCCTTCAAGCTCTCTCCAAACTAAAATGAGAAGTGAAATCCAAGCATACCCAAATGGCTAGATCACAACCCCTTATAAAGAACTCTTTGATCTTCTAGAAAGATCCTCCAAGAGGCTTCTAGAAGAATATTATAATATTTCCAAAAGTGACATTATAATATTTTATATCCGCTTAAGTCACTTTAATTAAATTAATTAAAAATAAAGCTACCTTTATGATTTTAATTTATTGAGATAACTTTGTAAATAATTAATTTAATATTCCCACTTTAATTTAATTAAAATAATCAATTAAGTCATCCTTTTGAAATATAATTTTTGGACAACTTAATTTATTAAATTAATTAAATCACTCCACCACAAATTTGGGGACATTACACTCTCCTTCACACTTTAGACCAGTAGACTTTGTGATTAAAACTTTCATGACCTAGAATCACACACCCTCGATAGACACAAAACCATGCTCCCAAGAATTGACTTATTTAGAGGTTAATTTATCATTTTTCCCTTTCATGGCCTTGAAGAAATGGGAGCAACCCCATTTTTCAAAAATATCCCAAAGCTCTACATTTTACATCAAAACCTCACCAGAGTATGGCTCAATTCTTTTACAAGGGTCCCCCATATTTCTCTTTATGTCACATATTTATTTTCTTCTTACATATTTTTGACATTATGTGTCACCAAAAAATGTATTTCTTGCTTGATATGAGAATAATTGATGATAAATTAGACTTAATGAGGCCTTGATTTAGTGTTGTGAGGTATTTTACACATCCACATTAGGTCTTGGACCCTTGCAAATTGAATAAAATGCATGTCTTGTAAAGGTGTTGTAAGGTGTTGTAAAAGACTTTCACACTTTTCTTGACTTTTATTAAGCATTTAAGTCTAATGGTCCTCACCCCCCCCCCACTTTTGAATTAAATATTATTTTAATTCAAAAGTTAGCTTTTCCCTCTTCTTATATAATTAAATAATTATTTTAATTATTTAATTATTCATTAGTCTTTTCTCTCTATAATTAAATAAATATTTTATTTAATTAATTATTTATCCTTTCTTTATCTCCCAAATTAAATAATTATTTTTAATTATTTAATTATCTAATTATTTGTTCTCACTTTTCTTTTTAAATAAATAAAATTAATATTTTATTTATTTCTCCTATGTTGGCCACCCAAATTAAATAATCTTTATTATTTAATTTCTTCTATCACCTCTTTTTCTATGCCAATCTTATCTTCCATCTCAAGTCTTTATCTATCCATGTCTTTACTCTCTCAATTAACCTCCACCCTTGATTAAATTATCTTCTAATTCAATCTTGGCCCTTGATCATGATCCTTATTCTAGCCATTCACTTAACTCTTCTCTATAAAAGGAGACCTTTAAACCCTATTTCATTATTCATTCATTCATAATTCAATCACCAATCATCATTCATTCATATTGTCAAGACAAGCAAGCTAGGGTTTTAGCATTCTAAGTCATCAAGATAGCCTTCTAAGGCATTCAAGAGCAAGATTCTTCATCCATTGTTGTAGCAATCCAAGATCTATCATCATGGCAAGGTACTAATTCCTTCATTTCATGTTCATGCTTCATCTTTTTTCTTCATTTGGTTTAATTACCTCAAAGGGGTTTGACCAAGGCAAACCCCTATTCCCTAACATTCAACATTTCTCTTTCTTTCTTTGTGTGTTTGCAGATTTAGGTCCTTTACAGACTTGGAGATCATTGAAGAATAAGTTGCAAACTTGTTGAAGTCATCTCCCTATTGGCAAGGTCAAAATATGCACAAAAGTCACATATAGCCTCGAAAATCATGGTTTCAGAACCGGACGCAGGTGTAGGAAAATAGAGTGCAGACTGAGGGCTTCCGTTTTCACTTTCAGATTTTCAAAAGAGTCAAAGTGGACTAAGTCGCCAATAGTGATGAATTAGTCCCACTACACCTATTTTTTAGAAATTTTTGCAGCTCTGGTTATCCATTTGGCTGAAACGAGTTTCAGAGCAATTTACCAGATCTAGGACTAAGTCACCTAGCTTGGCGTAAGTGTCCCAGTTGGCTAGAAAATTAGATTTTCTAGAATTTCAGAGACATTTACATTCTTCATTTTGTCCTTCATCAGTTTCCAGGTGCACAATTTTTGTTTAGCATCTTTATCTTATTCTTTATTGCATTTAATATATCATTTTGCATATCACAATGTGTTTTCAAACAACTTGCATTTATTAGGTTTTGTATTAATAATTCATTTCTTTTATCATTTTTTTTCATTTAGGCATATTCCATTCATATTTACATTATTTTTGAGTGGGGACATTGCCCATTTTGGCCCATCTCTCTCCTTTTAGGTGAAAAACCCTAGAAGTGCAAGAGAACCTTGGATGCCAAAATCTTTGTCCACACATTATATTATTTGGAAAACTAAATTAGACCTTGGATCTTTAACACGTGTTAATCTATGAGTGATGTTTATAGATGTTACCTAGATGTATTTTTAATTTGATGCATGTTTTAGAATATATGATGTAATGCACACGTTTCTCTTTGATTGTGGTTTATGGGCTAACGCTATTAATGAAAATTTAAGTGCAAGTGAGTGAAGGTACATGACGAAGATGAGAACATGGTCAAGGTAGAGGTGTTTAGTCATTTGAAATTAATGGGTATGATGGAAATCTTGCACACACCACATAGATTCATATGTTTCACATTTTGCATATAGTTGGCCAAGTGTATTATGTGAGTGTATGCTTTGTGCTTGTTTGAAAATGAAGAAAATTAGTTTAATATGTATTTTAATAGGGGTCAATAAATTAAAATAGAATTAGTTTCTAAAAATATTAAACGTTATATGACCAATATCAAATTTAAACAAATTAGTTTTAAATTAAAAAAGAAATTAATTTATTTAAAGAAGTTAAGTGAATAGATTTATATGAAATCATGCAATTATGAGTTTTTTTAAAAAGAAAGGTCTAGTTTTAAATTAGAACTGCAATTTAACTAAAATTGCATGACATTTAAAATCTTGAAACTGTTTGTTAAATGTTGTGAGACTATTTCAAACTATACTTTAATGTTTAAACCACCACAAGGCCATGGAATATGAAGGAAACTGGAGTTTTCATTATTTCTCATTAATAATTTGTCATTGTGGAGTTGGAAAGCCTCTAAAGGAGACAACTCATTCTCATTTTTTTGGGGGGGCTCTCAATTTATTTCACACACCTTATGAAAAAGCAAACCGGTTGTTGATATTCATGGAATAGTTGCCAGAGGGGACGGACTAGGGGTGCTTAGTAGGAATCTAGCTACAGTAGAGATTATGGTATGTTGCAAATTTGAGAAAAGCATGGGAGTCATCACACCAACATGAATCCAATTTTCTCTTATTTAATTTTGTTATTAAAAACATGGCATGATTCAATATATTTCTCTTGTATTGATGTAAATGCAATATTTTTGTTAATTTGAATAAATTGACATTTATATGGAATTAGTACTTTATATTTGGTATCAGAGCTCTAGGTTAAACACTAGGGCCTTTTTCCATTACATTGAGATGCATACCTTGATGCAGGTATTCCTAGTTTACCATATTGGACACCAGACACACTAATCATAGTGGATCAAGCAATGAGCAGAATGACCGGTTGGATTAGATCCTTAACCTCTTGACCTAGTAGGGGGCTAGGATAGACAATTTGGAACAGGATGTCAGAGGAATGCGAAGAGTTCTAGACCAAAATGATAACACAAGGAATGAGGGATAAAATTAGGGAAATGAGAACCCAAGGAATGGGGAATGAAATCGTGGAAATGAGGACCAAGGAGGTAAAAATTGGGCTAGGATTGAGGGAGAGTTGGGAAAGGACCTCAAAAGGATAGCACCACCTAATTTTTATGGCACGACCATTGGTGATATATTAGAGGCATGGGTTATAGAGATGGAGAAGTATTTTGAACTCTGCAGTTCTTATCCAATGAGACTAAGGTTGTTTGGGCTGCATACCAACTCATTGGAGATGCAACCACTTGGTGGGATAATGAGAAGGTGGAGAGGAAGCTATTTCCATGGGATACCACTTGGGTGTTAGACACATAAGAGAAATGAGAGGGGGGTGAATTAGTTGTACATTCAAACATTCAAACCCTTATTATGCATCATCATGAATGTAAACTAATGAAACATAACCACATTCACAACCATACACCATAGAACATAAAATTTACATGGAATACCCTAATCAAGTAAAAAACATAGTCAGGATTAACTCACATATATGAATAACAACATTGATTACAAAAGGCTCACTACCTAGAAGAAAAGAATGGCTCACTGCCCAAAGGACTCATTTTCTGTAATAGAAGAGAATAGAAGAAGACTGTTACAAGGAGCTTCACTACCTCAAATCAATAGGAATATCTACCAGAACAACTCTACACCATCCACAACCTTCGGCTCACTACCTCCAGCAACTTCAAGTACACTGAAAATGTAGACACCTTCTTCTCACTGCTTCTGGTAGCCTTAGGCGTGTAAGCTTGCACTCAAGTATCAACACTTGATCACATTCATGTCTTTTCACACTTCACAACACACCACACACATCTCCAATAATTAACCTTTCTTATATATCATTTGCAACCTCAAACAACCTTGTCTAGGTCAACCTTAATGAAACGTATGCACCTTAAACATGCAACCACCAAATAGGTTAGCACCAAACACTTCCATAGTGGAAATAAGTGAAATCATACCATACCAAGGGTTAAATAGAACCAAAATCTACACTGACACACTACTCCACACTTCCACAAACAATAAACCATCTTCATAATCGGTGTTAACACACTAGGTTGGCCAAACCTACATTAACGTTACCAAACAATTAATTCACTCTTCACCAGGTCTAGAAACATCTTGCAAACCATAAAGAAACATCACAAAACATCCCAAAATATTCCAATACCGTTAGAATATTTAGCAACACTATCACAACCACTTGAAACTGAGAATACAATCATCCTATGCAACCAGCCATACTGCCACAATCATACAACTCCCTAACCAACCTTGTGGAAAAACTAAACACAAAAATATCTAGGGAAAGGTAGCTGCAAGAAATATTAGCACATTCCCAAATCTGCAAGACAAGAAACCTCAACATGGAGAAATGTGAAGCAATTCCATTTCTCCTAGACAACCTTCTTCACAGGCAACAAACTATCAGACACAACTTCCACTGTCACATGATCCAAAACCTGAAACTTTGGATATAATACCTTTGAAAACCTCTAATCATCATATCCAAAATGCACAAGCACATCTTGAATCATGAAGAAATGTAGAGTACAACATAGAACACACCTCTATCACCTTGTACACTCTTTATTCAAATTTTCTCAATAGCACTTGGAAACCAAGTGAACCAGTTGCATCTACAACACCACAAACACCTTCTCAACATATCCACAACATTTGCAACACCTAATCAACACCATAAACAACTTCTCATCATAACCACACTATAGGTTGACATCAATAACAACACTAATTACAACATAGTCCAACAATCTCCCTGTTGACATCAATGACAACACTGCAACAATCTCCCCGTTTGTCATTGATGGCAACATCGACTTTGAAAAACCATCAAGAACAAAAGAAAAGAAAATCTATATCAAGAAACACTCCCCCTTAGACATTTCTTACATTTCAGACTTATTTCTTTCTCCCCTTTCTTCTTTTGTTTTTCAGGCATCTCTCGCCCCCTTTGACATCAATGACAAAGGGCAACACCTACAAACTTCACTTCATGCAATCACCTACTATTAAAAGTTCTCTCCCATTTACTTTATCTCCACTACTCTCTATTTTTCTCTCCCCCTTAGGAGCACAAGACATGATCCCCTTGACTGCACCAACCAAAGACACCACTACCTACTCCCCCTAAGAGATAGCCTTCATTAGTCCAAGACAAAGAATAAATCTTGACTTTCCCACCTAGATAGATACACCAACTTATGCATCTAGTTGAAAGAAGGAGGGGTAATAACCCCTAGCTTCTGCCTGAGATACTCAAATATATCTTTTCAAAGAGCCATTGTGAAAATGTCTGCTATTTGATCATTTGTAGGCACATACTCCAACTTCACTTTATTCTAAAAAAAAATCTATCTTATAAAGTGATACCAGATAGAGATATGCTTTATCCTTGAATGTATTACCAAATTTTTTGAAATGTTGATAGCACTTGTATTATCATACAAGATAGGAATAGGTCCATCATATGATACTCCGATATCCTTCAATTTCTACTTCATCCATAACACCTGTGTGCAACAAGAGGCTGCTACAATATATTATGCATTTGCAGTAGATAGTGACATTGATTCTTTCTTCTTACTCAACCAAGAAACCAATCTGCTTCCAAGAAAGAAATCACCTCCACTTGTACTTCTTCTATCATTTGTACAACCTACCCAATCTACATATGTATAAGCACTCAAAGAGAAACCAATATCCCTAGGATACCATAGACCAAAGTCTAGAGTGCCTTTCAAATATCTAAATATCCTTTTTACTACTACCACATGTGATTCTCTAAGATCTTCTTGAAATCCTACCATAAGACATAATGCATGCATGATATCCGATCTAGTAGCAGTTAGATATAACAATCCACCAATCATGGATTTGTACTTGCTTTGATCTTTCTTAGGATATTCATCATTTTTTCTCAACTTACAACTAGTAACCATGGGAGTACATATTGCTTCAGAGTTCTCCATTCTAAACTTCTTTAACATTTCCTTGACATACTTTGATTGTGAGATGAATATACCTTTATCTCCTTTGTAAACCTCTTACAAAGGAAGAAATTCATCTTTGTGAACATTGACATCTCAAACTCATTTTTTATCTCCTTTGGAAACCTCTTACATATTTCCTCATTTCCTCCAAAGATTATGTCATCAACATACACAACCACAATCAATATTTGATATCTCTCAACATTGAAGTAAATATTGTTGTCTGCAATACCCTTTTTGAATTCTTGTTGTAATAAGTACTTATCCAATCTTGCATACCAAGCTCTAAGAGCCTATTTCAGTCCATATAAATATTTCTTCAACCTGCAGACCATATCAGAATCTTCTGATAACTGAAAACCTTCTGGTTGCTCACAATGTACACCTCTTCTTCTAACTCGCCATTCAAGAATTTAGACTTGACATCCATATGATACACTTTGAAGTCTTTATGTGCTGCAAAAGCCAAAAACATCCTATTAGGTTCCATTCTTGCACCGAAGCAAAAGTCTCATTGAAATCTATTCATTCTACTTGTGAGTAGCCTCTACACACAAGCCTAGCCTTATTTATGATAACTTCTCCATTCTCATTCAACTTGTTCCTGAAAAACCCATTTTTTTCCTATCACATTCTTGTTTGCTAGTCTTGGGACTAGTTCCCATGTATGATTCTTCTCAGTTTACCTCAACTCTTCTTCCATAGCTTTGATCCAACTCTCATCCTTTCATGCTTCAATTACTATTTTAGGTTTTACCTTAGAAAGTAAACAAAATTTTACCTATTCCTTTGCCATAGCAGCTCTTCTCCTTGTCAGTACATCTTTGCTCTTATCTCTAATGATTTGATCTTCAGAATGATTTATCTACACATACTTAGGAGTCTTAGGATTATTTTTTGGAGCCTCTTCCTTTTCCACTATCATCTCTTTCTCTTTCTCTTCTTATTTTTCTTCTTCTTTGTAAGGGGATTCATCATATTTGTATCCTTCTATCAGCACTGAGCTTTGTTGTGACTCTTCATCCACTTTGGCACTTGCACTTTCAACTATCTTTTTTAACCTTTTGTTGTAACATATATATGTCTTGCTCTTTGTAAATTATTTGAGGAAGATTCCTTCATCTGATCTTGCACCAAACTTTCCTAGATTTCCTTCGTCTCTCCTAATATAACATTTTCTTCTAAACACTCTGAAATATTTCACAGTAGAAGGTTTTCCATGCCATAGTTCATAGGGTTTCTTTGAATTGATCACTTTTTCTTATCCTCTATTAAGAATGTACATTAAAGTGTGAATATCTTCTTTCCAATAGACTTCTGATAGATTTGCTTCCTTCATCATGGTTCTTGTTGCTTCTTGAATTGTCTTGTTCTTCCTTTCCACAACTCCATTTTTTTTAGGAGTCCTAGGAGTTGATAAATGTCTCTTTATCCCATGATCTTCACAAAAACTATTAAACTCATTGGAGGTGAACTCATCACCTCTATTAGACCTCAAAATTTTAATTTTCAAATCCATTTCATTCTCAACCATAGACTTAAATGCTTTAAACTTATCTAGAGCTTCTGATTTTTCTTTGAGAAAGGTCACCCAAGTCATTCTAGAGTAATCATCTATTAACAACATAAAATACCTATCACCTTGAGAGCTTCTTATTCTGGAAGACCAACATAGGTTTGTATGCACCAATTCCAAAGGTCCTACAGTAGAATATTTCTTAGTTCTGAACCTCTTCTTTGTTTGCTTTCTAAATTGACACTCCTTGCAAATTTCATTGATAAGCTTTGTAATTCTTGGTAGATCTCTCATAGCTTGAGTATAGTTGATCTTCACAAGGCTATCAAAATTGATGCAAACCATTCTTATGTGTCATTGTCAGCTTTCATTAATTTGTGACATAAAACATTTAACACCACCACCTTTGAGCTAATAAAAATTTCCTTTTGGCCTTGTTCCAGTTGCAACCAATGTTCTAGAGCTTCCTTTTCTGATTTCACAACCATCATCCCAAAACACCAAATTGTATCCTCTGGTACATATTTTTCCTACACTAAGAAGATTATGATAGAGACCCCTAACATAAAGAACATCATCTATTTTATACTTTCCATCAAAACTAATTGAACCTTTTCCACAAATCTTAGTAGATGTATCATCACCAAACTTAACAAGACCACCATCATACTTTTCAAGCTTAACAAACTTACTTCTCACCTATCATATGATTTGAGCATCCATTGTTAATTATCCAATAGTTTCTCTCCTCTCTTGCATGAAAGGAAGTCAACATAGTTCCTTCAATACTATGACCTATTTATGCGGAAATTTCCTTCATACATCTTTTGAGATTAGTAGAATTAGTTGCAACATTTAGAGCCATTAACAAGCATTCATCACTTTCATCATCTAGATAGTCTAATTCCTCATCATCAAATACACCACTATCTTCCTTAATAACTCTTTTTGATAAATTTACCTTTATGATCTTTATGTTTGTCATTTGAAACTTTGATTGGACATTTAGAAGCACAATGACCTACCTTTCCACAATTGAAACATTTGAAGGGTAACTTACCTCTATATTTGCTAGTGACATTTTTGAATCTTATTACAAAATTTTCTTCCACCTCATGAAGATCATCCGAACCAAATTCATCATTCTCTTTCTTGTTTACTTTAAAAGTAGTTTCTTTCTTTGGATCATCTTTGTCAAACTATCTTAATTCAAAAGTAGTTGAAGAACCAAATATTTGATCTCTAGAATATTGATCCAAATTTTGAGCTTCCTCAATAGTATAAACTTTAGCACTATAAGATTTATGTAGAGTTCTCAATACCTTTTTCACAACTTCACTTTCCTCCAGTTTTCCACCAAGACCATTGATGGCATTGACAATCTCATCCACTCTGAGCATGTAGCCAACAATATCTTCATCTTTTGACATCCTTAGGGTTTCAAATTTGTCTTTGAAATTATGCATCTTTGCTTAATTGACCTTATCATCTCCTTCATTAATGCTCTGTAACTTTGTTCAAATCTCATAAGTAGTTTTGAGGATTATCACCTTCACAATTTTTGAATCAGAAAGTCCACTTAAGATAGCATTCCTTGCTTTGTCATTATTCTCATAATCCTTGATCTCTCATCATCACTTGTAGGAGTAGTAGGCACAGTGTATCTAGTTTCAATTGACTTCCAAACATCAATCCTAATGAAACAGGAAAGGATTCCATCCTGGATTTTTAGAAAGTGTAGTTTGTTCCATCAAACATAGATACTTTGAAACCATTCCTATGCACCATTTAGATCTACCTCAAGTAATTAAGCTTCTTCTAAGGAACCACAACTTTGAAACCAATTGTTAGACACATAGGACAAGTGAGAGGGGGTGACTTAGTTTTATATTAAAACATTCAAACCCTCATTATTCTTCAAACCCTTATTCTATATCAACATGAATGCAAACTAATGAAACATAACTGCATTCACAACCATACACCATAGAACACCAGATTTACATTGAAAACCCTAATTAAGGAAAAACCATGGTGAGGATTAACTCACATATATATGAATAAAAACACCAATTACAAAAGGCTTATTTTCAAAAGGGCTCATTGTCTAGAAGAAAAGAATGCCTCACTACCTAAAGGACTCACTACTCAAAATAGAAGAGAATAGAAGACTGTTACAAGGAGGTTCATTACCTCAAAACAACAAGAAGATCAAGCACAACTCTACACCATCTGTAACCTTTGGCTCACTACTTCCAACAACTTTAAGTACATTGAAAATATAGACACCTTCTACTCACTGCTTTCAGTAGTCTTAGGTGTTTAAGCTTGCACTCAGGTCTCAACACTTGATCACATTCACATATTTTTACACTTCATAATAAACCACACATCTCCAACAATTAACCTTGCATATATATCCTTCATGACCTCAAATAACCTTTTCTAGGTCAGTGTTAATGAAATGTATGCACCTCAAACATGCAACCACCGAATAGGCCGACACCAAACACTCCTACAGTGGAAAGAAGTGAAGGTGGACCATACCAAGGGTTTAATAGGACTCAAATCTACACTGACACACTACTCTATGCTTCCACAAACAATAAACCATCTCCACAATCAACGCTAACACACTAGGTTAGCCAAACCTACATTAACGCTACCAAATAATTAATTCACTCTTCACCAGGTCCAAAATATCCTTTGGACCATGAAGAAACATCACACAACATCCTAAAATATTCAAACACCATTACAATATTCAACAACACTACCGCAACCACTTAGAATGTAATCATCTTGTGCAACTAGCCACACAACCATAGACATACAACTCACTAACCAACCTTGCAGAACAATTGAACACCAAAAAATATAGGAAAAGTTAGATGCAAGCAATATAAGCATGTTCCTAAATCCACAAGACAAGAAACCTCAATACGAAGAAATGTGAAGCAATTCCATTTATCCCAGATAACCTTCTTCACAAGCAACACACCGTCAAACACAACTTCCACTATCACACGATCCAAAACTTGAAACTCTAGGTATAGCACCTTTGAACACCTTAGATCATCATATTCAAACCACACAAGCACATATTCAACCATGAAGAAATGTGGAGTACAACACATAACACACCTTTGTCACCTTGTACCTCTTTATTCAAATTTTCTCAAAAGCGCCTGGAAACCAAGTGAACCAGTTACATCTGCAACACCACAAACACCTTCTCAACATATCCACAATATTTGCAACACCTACTGAACACCATAAACAACTTCTCATAATAACCACACTAATGGTTGACATAGGTTGACATCAATGAGAACATTGTGACATTGGGAACACTTCCTCCAACTTTTCAGAAAAAGGTGGCTTCCACAACTTCGATAGGAAGATGACAAAGTTTCAAAATTTGATCCAAGGTGGTATGAAAGTGACCCAATATTGGGAGAAGTTCACTAATCTACTCAAGTATGTAAAATAAGACTAGATGGATGAAAGTTTCTAATTTTAGAAGTTCATCTTAAGATTGAGGCCTCAGATTGGGGCAGAGGTGGAAATTCATAACCCTGTAACTATGGATGAGGTCTTTGAGAAGGAAACCAAATAGGAATAGAAGTTGCAACAATTGGCTAATTATCGTAAGAGTTTGAACTCTAAGCCTGGGTTTGGTAACAAGAAGTTTTAGAATAGCAATAACTAGCAGGGAAGCAACAATCGCCAAATCTAGAATTTGAAGCAGGGGAATAACTTCCAAGAAAAGGGTAAAGGTAGCTATGATGGGAATAATAAGAGGGTAAACAACAACAATACCAATTTCAACAACACGAAGAAGAGGAAATTAAGCAGAGATAGACCAGGATGACAAGGGCCATGTGATGGATGTTATACTTGTGGGGGAGATCATTATGCTACTAATTGTCCACAACAGTCCAAGGTGCAAAGAGGAGGAAATTAGCAACAGTCACTACAAAATTAGATTCATGCAACGATGGACAACACATAAGCTAATTTTCAAGCCTCTTTGATCCAATTGATGGGTAAGCTCTTTGGTCAATTTATTTCTATTTTAATAGATACTTGAGCTACATAATGTTTTATAGATTTGAAGATAGTTTCAAAATTACCAGTTAGACCAGGGCATATGGAAAATTCATGGATGGTCCAATATGGAAATCGAGTAGAAAGAAGGGTAGATTCTTGTCTCTTTTGCAATGAGTTAGAGATTCCAAATTTTTAGACCCAATTCAATCTCTTTGTGGCACCTTTGGGATCGAATGATGTAACCTTGGGGAAAACCTCTTATAATCTTGGGTACACAATAGGCTTTTGACCATTTCAATCAATATAACTATGGAGCTTTTCACCATTTTTTCTACCTAACAGGCAACTGTTTGATGTTATCAACATTTTGTAGAGAAGAAAAAGTCTGACCAACAGGCCAAGGGTCATTCCAAAAATTGACTTTCTTTCTATCTCCCACTCTCCAAAATAAACCTTGCTTAACAATATTTTGTTAGAATTGTGAAAAACACAAGCCACAAGATCAAACAATGAACAAAGACACCTTCCATGCAAAGAGATCTGTAAACAATATATTATGCAATATTCCTCAACAAGAAAAAACAATAGAATGAACCTCAAGAATATTCAAGGAAAATAAAAGTCCCCAAAAGTTGAGAGTTCAAGAGAATATATCTGGAGTGATAATACAGTGAGTTTTGAGTGCTTATAAGAGCAAAACCCTAAATGAGAAATGGATTATATCATGACAAGTGTCAACATCACATGAGATGAGACAAAATGATTTAATATTAGCTCAACTAATAAAAGCATAAAAGCACTCCTAAGTTTAGCTTAAGTGCATGAGACGAAATTAGACTAATAATTGATTAAAGATCAATTAATTATTAGCTAATACATTATTACTCTAACACCCCCCCTTAAGATGAACTTAGGGAGTGGCTAAAAAACCCTAAAAAGAGAATACAAGATGGGCCCCAAAAAACAAGGCCATGTTAGGTACCCATGTACAAAAAAAAGATCTCTTAAAACCAAAGAAAAGGAGAAAACCACCATGGGAGAAAACTCCTCTCCAAAAGAGAGAAAGGTGAATGAAGAATTGAAAAAGCCTCAAAATCAAGGTGAAGGACTAAGATGCCTCCAACCAAAATAATGTCCCAAAAAAGAAAGGAACATGTAGAACATCGCTAAAGCACAAAGAAGCTGCAAATTACTCTCAAATGATGACTAATATAGTGTTGAAATGAAGAACCTCCTCTTAAACAAATGATGATCAAGATCAATATAACAAGAATCCACATGAGTGCTCACAACGGCACTACTTGAATCAAATGGAAAACAGAGGCAAAACATGTGGAAATCAAAGATACAAATGTCAAGATCAAGGAGACTATAATCTACATGATTTCCCCCAATGACACTACTCAACCTGCAAGATGTAAGTCAAAAATATAGGTACCAAATAGTCTGAAGAACACTGATCAAGATAGAGACAATAATCTACATGAGTGTCCCCAATGACACTACTCGAGTCAGATGGAAAACAAAGACAAACATCTGGAACTCAAAGATACAAATGACACATGAATCTATATGAGTGACCCCAACGACACTACTCGACATGCAAGATGCAAGTTGAAAATACAAGTACCCGGTAGTCTCTAATCAAATGAAAATGGAAGGTCGCCTCCAAAGAATAGGAATGCAAGAGTTTCCATATGGTAAGTGATCCATCTCACTGAAATACATGTAACCAGTCGATGATATATGCTACATCTGAAAGTACATAGGAACAAGAACTATATGCATAGATCACTCCAAATCAAAACCAAGGAAGCATTAGCACTGATAGTAGAACCCCCCCCCCCATAATGTTGAAAAGGGAGAGCCAAGATAGGTACATTGAAACCGTGTGAAACCAAGAAGTGTGTGTAAAAGAGACATCCTGCAAATAAAAGGGTCTGCAAACTAAGGCACACACGCATGAGGCAAGAATCACCTAGATTCACTACTATCATGGAAGGGACACTCATTTGACAAAGGTGTGATGAAATCCAAAGGAAAGCATCAACCCCCTCATGGCACTTTATACCATAGTTTGAATACAAAAGGCACAACAAGATGTGCAAAATCCCCAAAAAGTATACACCAGAATGACACTTTATCTCAGTGCGTTACAAAAGAGAATATGCATGAAAAAGATGTCTACAATGCCTAAATAGGACAAAATACTGGAAATACATGAAGAACAACCAAAAATGAGTCATCCCATGCAAACAGGTTCCCTGGAGCTAAAACGTCCAAGTAATTCACCAGAGTGCAAAAACATTAAAAATTGAATAAAATTTACCTGGAGAGGAATCTGGAAAAGATGCATGGATAGATGTGAAGAGCTCTGAAAGACTGTCCCAACATCACTAAAATCACAAAAAACAGAGAAACAAGTCAAAATTTATGAGCTCAGGACTGAAAACTACACCTCTAACTTCAATAGGCTACATAATGCACTAGTAGCAAAAACAAATGATGAAACCCACACCACTAGAAAGTTGACAAAACCAAATTTTCAACGATATCTCATTTGCCAAAAAATGACCTCCTTTAGGGAAAAAGGGGGTCTTGAAGGGGCCTTGACCAATTGGTTGTATGGCTGACATTAGCATTATGTTAGTGAATATTCTGGAAATACTCCCAATTACAAAAAAAACTCAACCTCTTGAAAAACTTGTCAAAAAAAATACAAGTCCTCGAAAAAAAAAATAATGTTGGAATTCTTTTGTTTGTTGAAATATTCCAAAAGAATCGTTGGAGTTTGAAAAAATTTCACAAGCCCAAAAAAGTTAAGGACTCATTGGCAAAAGGTGTTGAGGCCACTGGCCACATAAAAAGGCTACTAGGTTTTTGAGTCAAAGGTTGTTGCTCATTGGAATGAAGACCCCGACAGCATAATTAAGGGGCCTGCAGGGGTACGATACCTTGCGGATACCCCTCATAAATTTTCTTGCATAATGAAAACAACGCCACCCAGAAAAAACATAAGACCTGCCCTTTTTCTTTTTTTTAAATGATTTTTTCAAAATTTCTTAAAAAATAAGAAATTTTAATAAAAGCACGCAATGAACTTTTTATTTTTGTGATTTTTTCTCAAAGATTGTGCATAGGGCCATACAGGGGCTATATGGGCCCCTATACAAAAAAAATTATCTTTGAAGCTCCCAATGTCGAAATAGGGAAAATTTATAGTCAAAATTTATCAAATCAGACTCTTGAATCCAACAGTGAAGTCCTTTTTATGCCAAAATGCACCAAAAGCATAGCTACCCTCTGGATCCGAAAAAAACAACTGCTTCAAACCCTCGTAGATCTGACCTCAAGAGTCCAAATCAAACCAAAAAAAGTCAAATCTAAATTTTTCAATAACTTTGAATCCAATAGTGAGGTCCTTTTCACGCTAAAATACACCAAAAAATGCCCACCTACAAATTTACAAAAAAATTAAAGGGGATTCTAGATTTGAAGCCTGCAACCCTTGCTGAAGAAAAAAACTCATAAATTGAGAAGGGGTTCGTTGACAAGGCTATGATACCATTTCAAAATTGTGAAAAACATGAGCCATGAGATCAAACAACAAACAAAGACACCTTCCATGCAAGAGATTTGCAAACAATATATACAATATTCCTCAATAAGAAAAAGCTACAAAATGGACCTCAAGAACCTTGAAGGAAAATAAAAGTCCCCAAAGGTTGAGAGTTTGAGAGAAAATCTCCAAAGTGATAATACAATGAGGGTTGAGTGCTTATGAGAGAAAAACCCTAAATGAGAAAGGGATTAGATCATGACAAGTGTCAACATCACATGAGATGAGACAAAATGATCTAATATTAGTTCAACTAATAAAAGAATAAAAGCACTCCTAAGTTTAGCTTAAGTGCATGAGAATAAATTAGAATAATAATTAATTAAAGATTAATTAATTATTAGCTAATGCATCATTACTCTAACATATTTCTGACTTTAAGCAAGGTGTTCCAAATAACCGAACCTTGACGAATATTCAAGGAAGACAAGAAGTAGTAGTGATCCAAATTATTCAAATATTTAGCTTTAAGGATAATTCCCTAATCCTTATTGCTTTGAATTAAGTTCTAACCCACTTTCACAAGAAGAGATTTATAGAGTCCCTACTAATGTCTAGTAAACTTGGTGGCAATCACACAATTCAAAGGGAAAACCTAATTGAACAGTCCACTTAAACCTTTGGAAAGACCTTCATTGAATTATTGACCAAGGCTAGTAACCTTATGATGCTACTGACACTATATGTGCTTTCAAAAACTTAAGATCACCTAATTCATCCTATTACAAATGCTACACTTGCTAGAAAATCATAAAACTACAAAACAGTAAAGAAAGTAATGTTGACACCATTGCTATGGGTACCTACAGTAGAAGACTGCAACTAATTACTATTAAGAAATGAATGTTGAGAATTAATTGATACTGATAACTAAACTTATGCTACACTCTGGAGTACAACACACTCAAGCATTACAATATAATTGTGAAACAAGAATTATTCATGAATCCATTAATGATTGTAACACAAAGGATCTATTTAACATAATTTTCATTTATGAAGTAACTAGTAAAATAGAAATGAAATAACAGGAAATGGAGTGAAGGACAGTTACCTTGAGTGGTCCTTGCTCAAATGGCTATCTTCACTAATCTAATCCAAATCTAACTTCTTAGATCAACACAATCATGATAACTCAAACCATTCATTGCACAATTTCAAAAGATCACATAAGATTCTACAGAGATATCTTATTCATTAAAACCATTATTGAACAATAAACATTGTCTGCATAAGGAATAACAATTAACTGAAAAGTATCTAGCAGCTATATTTTCTCTAGAACAAAAATCAACTAACTTACTAACTCTTTAAAACCTCAACCACCGAGCTATATATGTATATAGGCACAGGGGAGTTTATTAAAATAGGACTCTAAAATGAAATCATAAATCACCACTCCCTAGATATCGGAGTGTGATAAAGACTCAATAATCTAAATTACAACTGAAAAGGAAGAAAAGTCCAAGTAGGATTGTGATTCTGTTGTAAGAGAATTAGAACGTTGAATGCCCAAATCAATTATGTTAGAATCCCAATTGTAACAGGGTTCTTCTCCTCCAATATCTTTATTGGAAATCATAATGATGCACAACCATCTTCATTAAGTGCCTCCTTATTGTAGTTGTTGCACTCCATTTATTCTGGAACCTCCCATGTTTTTTTCTGTTTAGGAACTCCTTTAGCTGTGGGTTGCACCTCGCAGTTGTTGGGGGCTACAGTCCACCTCCTCTATTCGTAAGAGTTAGTTCGCAAAACATGCACACAATACTAACAACCATAGATAAGCACATATATCAATTACATTTCATACATATCCACACATAAATTATGCATTAACCATCACATTATAATCATATTTCCAGATGCTTTAAACTAGGTTCAAGGTTGGATAATAAGTATAAAAGATAGTATAGTGTAGGAATATGTATAGGATAAATGTCTAGTAATGTCTATGAACTTGCATTAAAACACAAGAAAGCTAATTAATGTTTGGGCTCATCAGGATTCATTAAAACATTGTAGATATGATTCCCATCCCACCCTACTTTTTAGTGTTACAAACCTTTTCCCAACTGATAAGAGCGATCCTAGATTTTTCCTTAGTACCAAACCACAAGAATTTATTTTGAATTTATTCTATTCTTTTAGTCGTGTAAGGTGGTATTTTAAACAAAGAAATGTAGTAAACTGAAATATTTTGGAGAGAAGCTTTTAATAATTGCAGTTGCAGTTTTCTAGCTTGACTTAGCAATTTTACTTTCAAACCAACCAATTTTTTTTGCATACTTTCCACAATACTAATCCAATAACTATTTGGAAGTTAAGAAGGTTAGCAAATTGACAACCAAGAATTCTCATAATTCTATCTCTAAGAGGGGGTCGGTATTAAAGAAGTAGAGCATTCTTTTGTTGTAGTTGATTTACTGGCCATACACTTTAGAAAAATCATCAAGAAGATTTCTCCAATAATTGTCTTCCACAATATCTAGGTAACTCCAAAGAGGATAGTACCATCCATGAATTATTGATACAAAGAGGGGGGAGAGGAAGCAACTTTGATCCCTTTCAACAAACCAACATTGATCAACTTTTGAAGATTTATTTCAAAAACTTCAGCCACTATAATAAACATATAAGGAGACAGAGGATCACATTGTCTAAGGCCCCTACCATAGGATAATATTAACCCCTTAGGAACCTCATTAACTAACACAGAGCATTTCAAAGTGGTAACATAGGCTTTAATAAGCTTCAAGATTCTACATTTAAATCCAAAATTTTGCAAGACAATAAATAAAAGGACCAAGACACTCTATCATAAGCCTTAGATATATCCAATTTAAGAACCATACCATGTATTCTATTATACTCAATAGAATGAATATACTCATTCATAAACAAAACAACATCCATAATTTGTCTACCTGAAACAAACCCTATTTATTAGTAGATACCAACCTTTGGAGCACAAGTTTAAGTCTATTAACTATCATTTTAGAGAAGATCATGTAGATTGTGTTGCATAAATTGATAGGCCCAATGCTTGACATAGAAGAGGCCTCCATTTTGTAGGAACTAGAGTAATAAAAATGGAATTTAGCTGCCCTAAAAGTTTTCTCATTTTGAAAAAATATCTCATAACCATAATGAGATCCTCTAAAATAATCTCCCAAAAACCCTAAAAGGAGGGAGGGAACCCATTGGGCCTAGGGGCTTTATAAGAACCAAAGGAGAAAACAATAGACTTAACCTCTTCTAAGGTTATTACCTTCTCAAATTCAACAATTTCTTACTCATTTAGGATTTGAGTGATGACTCTATAAGTTCCTTTGAGCTGAACATATCCTAATTGGAATTAGCTAGTGTTTCCTTAAAGTAGGAAACAACAATATCAACTATACCTTCTTCCTTTGTGAGAGTAGCACCATTTTGGAGGGTCTGAGTTCTAATGGAATTTCTACTCCTATGCTTTAAAGTGGATTGGTAAAAAACTTTGTATTTCTATCTTCTTCAATAAGCCATCAAATTCTAGACTTCTATTTCTAGAAGATCTCCTCCTTTTTCAGAAGGCTATACCACTCAGTCCTCAAATCTATTTCTTCATTGCAAGTATCCATATCTATCAAACCTTTCTCAATATTATCCTAAACTTCCTTCAAACCTTTTATCAACTTTTCTTTTTTATGAAAGACATTTTTGAAACACAACCTATTCCAACCTTTTACTTTCTCTTTGATAGTCTTTAGATTTTTGGCTAAGCGAAGCATAAGGGTACCATTACAAGGGGTATTCCACCACTTTTCCACAAGGTTTCTAAACTCGAGATGAAATTCCCATGTGATTTCATACGGTCTGAAATGGAAACGACCTTTGACACAACATTAAACTGCCTTAGTAGAATAATATTTGGTAGGGAAGACAAAGAAAATCTAGAAAAGATATTTCATCCATTAGAATAAAAAAATTCAACTTGACTGTATCAGATTGTTACCTTGCCTTCTATTAGACCAAGTGAAAACAAACCCTTGTAGGTCAATATCAATCAGACCAACAAAACCAACCATACTTTTAGAGTAGTCTTCTAACCCTCCAATTTTTTTTGAGAGAAATAAAGGATTATTAAAGTCTGTTCCAAGCAACCACTTTTTTCATGCTTAGCTTTCACCATACTAGAGATAAGATACCACAACTATTTTCTAGAAAATTTAATGTTAGGATCATAAATATTCATTAGATTCCACTTACTGGAGTAAGATAAATCCACAAAATAAATCATGAGACTATTCTTACAATACTATCCTTTAGTCCCCATAAATCTGCTAGGATTCTAAAGGATGGCAAGGCCCCCATAGGTGCCTTTGGCCAGATAAACATAAAACTTGACAGAAGGCCAAATATTTTTTTAAAATCTAAGCAAAAATTGACTCAACCATTTTAGTTTCCTAAATCAAAAGACTATCCACATTATTTTCCACAAAACAACTCTTTAAAAGACGCTACTTGAAAGGGTTGTTTAAGCCTTCAATGTTCCATGAAAGTATTTTCATTAATACTAACCTTAAATATATTATCATTTCTTTTATTTTTGGACCTACCAAGTCTAGAGTCTTTTGTTTACCAATAGCCACTTCCCTAGTTGCCTCCCTAGCTTGAGTGTTCCTATGGGTAGGTCCGCCCTGTTTACTTTCTCCACCCACATCAATATTTTTCTTTTTTTTTGCTTCCCATTCACTGGAGTCCACTCTTCCACATATTGACCATCTATTGTCATACTAGGTGAAGAAGTAAGAGAACCAATCCCAAACCACAATAAAGAACTTGAGAATCTTCAATTCCTATTTCCATTTTTTAATATTGATTTGGTGAGGTTCTAGGGGACAATAATCATTTATTTGAGATATGTCCTTATGAGAAGCTTAAAATTGATCAAGAAGAAGATCAATATCTAGATCCTTGGATACTATTTCCCTATTCTCAAATTTAGATTGAACTTGGGTAAGTTGATCCTTGAAGGCAAAGGACTCATTTTCTACTTCTTCTTCCTCCAAGTAATACACCTTTTGAGTCGATTCCTAAAATTTTGAACCCTTGGTGACATCTACAAACTCCTCTTTTATCTCCATCCCCTTTAATTTTTAGAAACAAAAGGGGGGAAAATAACAAGGCTCTTCGTGTTGCTTTTATTTTGAGGCCTTTCAATTGTCTCCACCAAAGAGTCACAATCCCTTAGGAAAAACAAAAACAATACAATCCTTATAAGCCTCAAAAAGACCATACAATCACTACTCACTGAAGGGATGGAAAGGGAGACCGAAGAAATATATTTTTTATTAGGTTTAACCCTTATATAACATTTATCACTTAGATGCCCAAACTACTTACAGAGCTAACAATAAATATTTGCATTCTCATAAACTATAGGTTGGATCTGAGTACCATATTTAGATTTAAGAGTAATATGAGTCAAGAGAATGAAATTTATAGCAACATTAGCACATATCCTAGTGAAAACTAGTCTTGACCTCTGTTTGGTTACCTTGTCAACTCCTAACAAATGCCCAAAGGAATTGGAAATACATTGAATTTTTTTATAATTCCAAAACTCCATAGGTAAACTAGGAAATTTGACCCAAGTAGGAGCCACTGAGCCAAGGTCCACAGATACATCTAGCCTCAATTTCTATTTGCACAAAGACAAAAAAAATCTAAAGCTATTATCTTAAGCCCAGGGTCCCCCTATAAGGACTTTAATAACATCTTCCTTATTAAAAAATAAAACAAAAAAATCCCATCAACCATCATATTGATTGACACAATTCCTTTTAACTTCCAAAATAAACATGTCCATTTGCAAATCTAATCCACATTAGGTCTAAATACCATAAATTGACCAACTAATGCAAGATCCATGCCTGCAATCACTTCTTTCAAAAGATCACCAGGAACCTCAATAGACACTCCCTCCTTAGATCTTATCATTAGAGGAACCGATCCCTTAACACTCTTTGGGGAGTTCTAACCTATTAGTTTGTCCACAAAAGAAACAAGGTCTTTCGTAACAAAAAAATATTGTTTCCTTGGCAGAGAGACAACTCCTAACTTTTTAGAAACCTCATTTCTAAGAAGACCAAAAATAGGCATGGCAACCAAATCTGTGGATTGGGGAGCCCTACAAAAGCCCCCCACCCTGGCTCCATCAAGCAATTTGTCAAGAAAACATTAGAAATTTTTGAAAAACTTCAAAGTGCCAAAACTTCAAAGGTTTGATGGATAAGGCACTGTTGCCTACTATGACTAGGTATTGATACTTACAAAGTTTGAGTATTTGTGTCATGTTACCGAATGCCTTTGAAAATTTCATCAATTACTTCCCAAAAAATACTAATGCTTACCCTAATTGCATAATTTTCACGTCATACCCCTAATTTGATATTTTTTTGAACCAAAGTTAGTGACAAGAGAAAACAAGTGTGTTATTTAATGTAGACTACCTTAGTCCCCTGTAATGGTGTAATTTAATCTCATAGTACCACAATGGAAATTTTAAAGTGTGTTTGCCTAGTGGTGGTGTGGATGTGTTGTGTGTAAAGATTTTAAGATCTATAATTTAGGGAAAACTATGCTATGATGGTGGATAAAAATTATTTAGGGAAAAGAATGATGGAGATCACAAAAAGGAGACACTAGAAAATATTTGGATTTGGATAGGGAAGGTTGGAAAGGATTTTGAGTTATGGCTTCAAGGATAAAAGTTTATAAATGACAATCTATAGCTTTCAAAGGACGAAAATAAAGGAATAAAGGATATGAAGAGTGAGTGGATAGAATGATCATAAGGAATTCATGGCTTGGATGGCTCTAGGGGATCCAAGTCTGCAATGTTTAGTGGTAATGCTTGCTATCCTACTCTATAATAAAGTCCTTTTGATCAATGAAAGAGTGCAAATTATTACTTACTATTTTTTCTAATTGAGTCCTAGCCTAGCAAAAGAATGGTGAAATTGGGTTTCTAGTGAGTTTTAGGCAAGGTGACTATTGAAAAATAGTAAGGATCGAGGCATGGATGGTAAAAGAAACAAAATTTGAAATTCAAACACAAGCATGAGCATTTACTAGGCATCAATGTCCTTAAAGAGCTAAGTGGTAAAACATTCAAGGATAAATGGTAACTGTTTCATAGGGTCAAGCTTGCATGCTTCTTTTTTTATTATCAACAAAAGGTCAAAAGTCAAGTCAAGTAGTCTTGAAACATGAAGGAGAAAACACACTAGAATGAGTGCATAAACATAAGGAAAAATATGAAAAGTAGTGAATGTTTGACCTTATAATCACAATTTGATTTGAAAAACAACTATCCTAGAAAATAGTAAAAGCTAATAGGAGTAGGGTGAGATATTTTAGCTATTACAAAAGATAAAATTTCCAACTATGTGAAAATGTAACGAGGCTCATATTAAGTGGATGAATTTGTAAAGCTCCCCTAGACATAGGAATGAGTATGAGCTTGTCACTACAAAACATAACTTATAAATGGAACATTAATGACATATATTCTCCCCTCTATTTGGTTGCATATATTTATATGCAAGAAACTAGATGACTAAAGAAAAAACATAAGCACAACAAAACATGCAATCATTATAAATATATCATCATATAATAAGCATGTGAGCACTGCAAAATATATCATCATATAATGAGCATGTATGCACTATAAAATATATTCATATATAAAACATGTAAGAAAATATGTAGGAGATAAGAATAAAGGTACATAAATAAAGCTTACCTCGTGATAAGATAATTGTTACCTCTTAAAGTTTGCACCCTTATCAAGTTGCAGAACTTGATACTTTAGAGAAACATGGGATCATTTCAAGGTTGTGGGTCACCTAAAGTTGAAATGAACCTCCGGAGAAGGTCGACTTCCTATGGATATCACCTAAACTATTAATTTGATAAGGAAAAGGGTAAGAAAATGTTTGCATAAAATTGAAAAAGTGAAAATAATAGTAAAACTAGGCGATACACCGAACTGTTAAGAGCTATGAAATACTATGACTGTCATACACTTGGTTGCTTTTGATGAAAACTGAAAATACACAGCCTGTTAGTGTAAGTTTATGCATGAATATTTTATGAATAGGTCTATTTTGCATATATTCTCAAGAAGGAAAGACAGAGTTTCACAAACTAGAGGCTTCTATGCAATTTTGTGACACAATTCATAACCTGCATACTCCTACTTTTGCAAAAGGGCATAAAATGAGACAAAGCTAAAGGAGAAAGAAAATCTCATAATGAACTTGATCAATCATCTGAAATGCACAATACTTGCAAGAAACAGGAAGGTAAAAGAACTCTTCAATGATCTCCAAGGTAAAAAAATTGTATTTCATACTCCAAAAGACTAAGTTACAAAAAATGCTCCAAAACTGTTGCAAAGGACTATACTAGTCACGATCTTCAAAAAAATTGCATAATCAAAACTAACTATCAAATGAGTTACAAAAATGGCTAAGTAGCCAAGCTCTAAGTTGCTCCACAAAACAAGGTTCTAGAAACCTCATTTTCGTAAGCACTCATAAAGCCTAAAATTTAGGACCTAAATCTTCACCAAAATAATTCACAATGGTTGAAAAATGCAAAAGTCATAAGATAGCGACATGATATAGACAAAGGAAACAACCTAGGAGATAATAAAATCCTCCAAGGCATAAAATATAAAGCCATGGGCATCATGGTTGATTATTTGACAAATAAAGTGATAAAATCCACTTCATTCATATCGATGGAAAAAATAGGGTTTCAACCCTAACTCAAAAGCAATGAATGCTTTATTTTCCTCATTTTCACTTTCTGAAGCTTCTGGATGAAGCTAAGTCCGCCGCTCCATTGCTAGGGCTTTAGGAGACTTCATAGCAAATCTTAGCCTTTTTTGAGCATTTCAACAACAAATTTTGTACAGAAAAAGCATTTCCTCTATAGATTTCATTGATTTTCCCCATTGACAGCACTAAAAGGTGTGTTTTTAGCAAAAATATAAGGAAAAAATCATCATCTTTTGCTCATACAGGGCCTCTTTGGCCGCAACCTTTACAAATTTCTTCACTTATTTTATTTCTATTGTTTTTCTCTTGATCTGGCTGTGCCATCATAAGGGTTTCATGGAGTTTTTTCTGCGCAGATTTTCAACAAATGAAGACTTCAAAATGCTGGGTAAGTATTCTGGGAGCATGGGTTGTTTCTTTTACTCATTTTCTGAAGGTAATGATGCTCGATATTGAGCCATATTTGCAGAAAAGAATAAAGTCTTTCTATTTTCTATAATCCTTGAAGATTTTATGTATTTATGGGCAAAAATGGTGATTCTAGGACACGGCCATACTGTGTAACATTTGGTGATTTTAATATTCTTCCTCTTTACTTGTTTAGAACTTGCGCCACCATCATGAAGGAAATTTTTGCATATTTCCCTATATGGCCATAGTGCTTGTAGGGTAATTCTATTTTTTTGTTCTTGAACAAAAGAAACGCAGAAATCTTTGAGTTCTTCTGAATATCTCTTTTATTTTCTGCCTTCTCCCTCTTATGTATTTCTGTATACTTCATGAGTTATCACGAAAACCCTAGCTTCATTTATACCTTCTTGTAGATTTCTTCTATCATTCATGGCTGAGAGTTTGGCTGTCATATTTCCTCCTCTTAGAGGCTTCAAGGATTTCCCCTTAGTGTGGCCATGAACATTGTGAGTTTCATTTTTTTGTTCTAGATTTCTAGCACATATTCATGTATTGTGGCTTCTCCATTTGTGAAATCTGAAGGTTTCTCCTCACCTTTAGTAAATACAAGGGCTTTTTTTAGTCAAAATAAAAGCTTTTCAGTCAACTATTCCACAAAAATGCCACCCTATGAAGAAAATAGGCTTGCAAAAATGACTTCATACCATCGCACAGTATGGATATAATTCAAAGACTCTACAGATCTTTCCTTTCCTTCACGATAAGCTACAGGATTTGTACTTGTCATTAAAGAACTAAAAATTTAAAACCATTCACCAACTTTATTATCAAAAGCAGACTAAAGACACTCTAAGTGCCTGTACCACCACAACCATAAAAAAAACTTCTAGGCATTGACCTTTTGCTCACACATTGTAATAAGCATCTTACTGGAGCTTATCTCTAATGTCAGTAATTGTGCCCCCTTACCTTGCTGCATTATTTCTCATATGCATTCCTAGCACTGGACAATAATTTGGCAATCTTCTTCTTCCTGGACTACTATACTCCTCATGCAAACACTTCCTTCTATGTCACTGACCTCTTGAATTGTCACTATCTTGGTAATTATGACTGAATTTAACAATGACCTCTTGAGGATTTAGAACTGTTTTCATGATCTATTATCAGGCCCTCAGCATATATTCACTCACTGATCCAAGCATGTGTTGTTAAACAGAAAATGTTGCCCTGTTGGATTGTTATTATCTGTAGAAATGATTGAGTCATTTAATCATGCAATTTCAGACTTCCATATGAATTTTATGCAATATAAAATAACTTTATGATGCACAACTTGCAATATCCTTAAAATATTTTTGTAGCTCCATGTGACTGTACTTGATAGACACCAGTGCTCAATTTTGATAGCACTATGGTTCCATTGAGCATTTATTTTATCATTTACACCAGTAGATTCATTAATCTCACTGTCTTGAATAATAAGTTGATAAGCACACTTAAAAGTTGTGCATAAATAATGAGTTGGGCTCAACCCTCATGGGAGCCACATTTATCTCCACTCATTTAATATGATAGATGATTGTACCTGTAGTTGCACATGAAGCAAACATATTAGAAAGTAAAATACATGTCTTTTGTGTGTATGTTGACCAGATGGTTTTCCTAGACACCTAAGGCATTCATTGATCTTTAATACACATGGAGATGAGTTAATGCATGCATAGGTAGATGATATAAATGATCATGTATGGTTATGACCCTTCATTGTTTAGAGTACAACTCTAATACATTGCTTGACTACTGCAGGAACAAGAGCGCAAGGAAATTAGGAAGGACAAGCAACAAGGACAACACTGAAGCGAGACAAGCACTAACCAGTCATTCAAGCAATGACTGGTCATCCCTCTTACATGCACATTTATCTTCCTTTATTTATTCATGTATTAATTTGTCTTTATTTGTATCAAGGAAAAGTCAGTCTCACGACTTGTTGTGTGAGACACATGTATCTAATTACATTCAATAAAGATTACATTTTTCAAAAAAGATTGTAAAATATTTTATGTTTCATTCACTTGTATGAAAGTAATAATTTTGCGTTCTTGTAATCTTGTAAAGTTGTTTCATTTGTATAACTAAATCTAACATAGAAGGTTTAATAAAAATGTACCATTCATTTTGAAACATAGATGGCTCTTCCTCATTGAGCCTATAGGTGAAAATCTTGTAACAATAATGATGGCCCTAAAAACTAATTAAGGAACATGTAAGTGCTAATAGGATGTAAAATATATGGGTATGATGAGGGTAATAATATGTAATTATAGGATATAAGCATGCTAAGGATCATAGACATGGGATCATGAGTTGTAAACATAATAAGAATCACAGTCATTGAATCATGGGAACTAAGCACAATAAGGATACTAAACATGATAAGAATGCTAGAGATCATGAACATGAAATCAAAGAATGGTAGGGATCATAAACACAAAATCACATGCATGTTAAGGATTAAAAGCAAGGACTTCAAATCATAAGCATGATAAGTAAACACAATAAGAAATAGGTTCAAAATATATGTAGCCATAACATGTGAACAAAATCATGGTTATAAAAGATAAGGATCATGTGAATATCATTTGATCACATGTCTAATTTTATAAAATCAAATAGCACCTAAGGAACATATGGAAACAAAAATGAAAAATGTGGAATATTCACAAACACGAGAGTCAAAAAAACATGTAGGAAATTATGGAAGCCGACAAGGAGACACATGCTAGCATGGGAGCTAAGTATGATACCCAATAAAGCATAAAAATAATATAAGAAAGATCCTCTCAAGTGGAGAAACAAAGAATAAAGCATAAAATAGAAGGTGAAATAGGAGATGCACAATAAACAAGAGGCTAAAGTTTGAGGAGACATAAGGTAAATGGAAGGAAGAAGGATCACAACATACATGGCATATGCAAAAGGTCAAAGTAAAGATGATACAAAATATAAGGAAAAAGTGATATGAATAACAAAATTTCCAAAGCCTTTTATGTTAACATGTAGCACTAAAGGTGCAAAATTTCCAAATCCTTTTATGTTAACATGTAGCACTAAAGGTGTCTTTGTGTTAGCCACAAGCTAATTAGGAATGTGGAAGCATAAACATAAATATAATAAATGAAAGTAAAAGTGCAAAATGTGGATCATAACAAGAAGTATAGGTGATGATATCTAATCAATAAATTCATCCTCTATCATGCATGTCTATGACATGGTGTTTTACAATCAACAAAATCAATGGACTAATTAGCATTGGAAGGATCCTCACCATTCAAGTCTATGTGATTATTAATAGCATACCATCTATTCATCTATAAGATTTTGAATATGCATATATCCATAGAATATTTGTGTGTATAATGAAGAGTAGAAACATATGTAGCCATGTGAGGTACAAGCTTAGACATACTCGTTATTTTAACTAGGGGTAAAATATAATAAGATTGTATTTCAAAAATTATTGTAATATAACATGTGCAGGCTCCTCTAATATACTGAATTATTTAAATTTCATTGGTTCAATTTATGCATGAAAATTATCATTAGGTACATTCTCATTTCTCCCATTTTTTAAATGTGACAATGATGTCAAATCACAAGCATAAGGAAAAGTGCTATAAACATTGATAGAAAATAGGATCTTCTAATAAAGCACACTCACATTTACATATAGTAGTACATTGTTATGGAAATAAATGATGAGTATTGTAATACACCTAACTCTTAAAAAGTGGAAGTAAAGTGCATCAATAAATATGCCTTGAAGCTCATCATATTTAAAGATAGATTTCACATTAGTAATAAAATGCACTTTTATCCACCAATAAGATAATTGAAGGAATAAGTTTCTTCCAATTAGGAGCAACCCATGGTGTGACCGTTTCTAATAAATATGTTCCTATCATGGTGATTAACTATTAGGGGCAGAGTCCTAGTTTTATTTTCCTTCTTCTATTTCATTATTATGGTTTTCTATTTCACAGATTTTTACTCTTCCTATCCTTGAGGGAGATTGGACATATGCATTAATGTTCTATTTTTAGTCCTTGATGAATAAGACTCCTTCCAAGCCTATGTATTGGGATATGTGGTCGAGGAGAAGATCTAGTGGTAGTAATGGAATGATTATTACGAGTTAATAGTAATTGTTAGTTTTTTTGTTATCAAGTTGCAATAGATATGCATTGTTGAATGAGAAATATTTTAGAGATTCTTCTCAGACTGTAAGAAGTTCAATTTTTATGCAATAAAGGAGTTTAGTTCACTGTCATGAATTATTGATCAAGTAGTGCATATTTGATATCTTTTATGGGTGCAACAACTTGAGCAAGGGCCACTCGAGGTATTGCTAACCCACCTTATTTTATGTTACTAGATTAGATGCTACATTATTGGATTTATTTAAGATGAGTTTTCAATTATATACATGTGAATTTCATGAGTGATATTTCATGGCATGAGTTATAATGAGTTATTCTTTTGTAGAAGTTAGAGGTCAGAAGTTTGGAGTTAGAAGAAATAAGTATTAGTTAGTTGCAAGTTCAAATTTAATAGTTAGTAGTTTAGTATTAAGCAATAAGTACCCGTAGCATAAGTAGCAGATTTATGTTAGTTCCATTGTTCAACAATTTCATGCTTTATTTCCTTATTTAGCTTTTACCATTTTCAATACATGTGCCACCACCTATATTTCATTGATATAGGATGTAATAGGATCCTCGACATTTGCACATATAGTTCCAACACTATCAAAAGCTTGCAAGCCCTAGTTGATAATTAAATAAAGCCTTTTGTGAATGTTTGGTGAGCTATCTAGTTAGGAACCCATCCTTTGAATTGTGTGTCTTCTTTCAAACACCAAGTTAATCAAACGTTAGAAAGGCCTTACATTTTTGGCATTGTTGCCAAGGACGGTGCTACATTCAAGATTCTCCTGTGTATTTTCAAGCTTTTGTAGTTTAGTGTTTTTTTGTTTTCAGCATTAGGGTAAATAAGGTTTTAGCCATCAACACGAACACACCTTACTAACAATTTGTAGGAACTGTTGATACAAATGAGATGCTCAAGGGAGATTTCTCTCTTCAACACACAAAGCATTATAGGATACTGGTGAACACAATGAACAAAGCAAGGGTATTCTTGAAGAATAATCATCCTCGACACCAATACCTACACCAAAAATAAAGGAGACTTCCCACATACACATCAACACCATGACTGATGCAGTAGTTGAGGATCCACCAGAGTATGTTACATTTGAGTTCCCCATTACCAATCAGGAAAGAGTTACTGCTTTGAAGAACATACCTCCTTCAACACTACCTATCTTCTATGGGTTGGTCATGGAGGACCCAAACACCTTCCTTTTTTATTTTGACGTTCTATGTAGAATTTATGATTATACTACAGATGCACATAGACTCAAATTGTTTCCAACAACATTGAAGGATGTTGCTCTAAGATGGTTCATGGGTTTGGGAAGAGATGTTCCCAATTGGAACACAATGAAGGAAAATTTCCTAGAAAAATACCAGGATAACTACAGAGGCATAGATAGAAAGAGGGATGACATATTTAGGATGTCACAAAAGGAAGATGAATCCTTGGAAGGCTATATGGAAAGGTTTTCAATTTTCCTTAAGAAATCCCACCAAGATAGACTCCTTGATGAATCCCTAAAGTTGATATTCTTGAGAGGAGTTAATGAGGATTGCATGGATGCACTTAACCTCGTTGGGGCACGAAACATCTCACAAGCACCATTTGAGGAAATTTGCAAGGCATGTAGGAACTATTCAAGGTCTTTCACCAAAAGGGTTAGAGGAGATAGGACATCTTCCACCAACAAATCAACCACTAGAGTCTCAAGGGTGGAGTTAACAAATCTTTCGTCAAATATGAAGGAGGATATCATCAGTCATTTGGATACACAATTAGACACCCTCCATATCAAAAAGAAGTAAAAAGAGGCAGAAGCAACCCTTACAAAAAATTTCCCACATTGTAGATAGAGGACCAATTGCAAGTGTAAGAAGGTGGCAAGTATCTTTGAAGATAAGCAAGGGGCATCAAAATTTCATGCATTGGAAATTGAAGATGGTCAAGTGTTTTACATAGCTCAATGCAAACCATAGCAACCAAGAAAAGGTATTCCTCAATATCCTTTGAGTTATAACATCTCATTTCCTAGTAACAATGTAAATTTTCCTAGTTGGAACCCTCAATATTGGGCCAATATGTAAAACCGACAATGGCCAATGTCGTAATCTAGTTTGAATCAAGAACAACAAAACATGTGGCCATCTTAAAATCATCAAGTACCTAATTATAGTTCTCAGTGGACACCCCAACAAAATCAATGGCAACCTCAATAGCAAAGAGGTTAGCAGTGGAAAAATTAAAAACCTAACTATCAATAGTTACAACAACCCTTGGAGCCACACCAACAAGCAATAATTCCAAACCCTTAAGTAGCTGCACCAAATCCACCAAGAGCACCTCAATTTCCAACACAACCTGCACCTAACCCAAATAATAAGTTTGTCCAACAGGCTTATGCTAATGACACCATGCAATACCCCACTTATGGGGTTGAGGTGAGTGATGTACACCTCAGATCAGGGAAGATGTTAACTGGGCCTTCATCTCCTCATATCACTGAATTAGTTGACGAGGAAATCCCAACTGAGCCCATAGACCAACAATCTAAGGAACTTGACTCAAATTAGGTTAATCCAACAACCAAAAGTGTAGAGCCTCTATTCCTTGAGTGATTAGCAGTCCAAAGACAACAATCACAAGCTAAAACTAATTTGTTGGGACAACTCAAGGATGTCTGCATCAAAACACCCTTCATTTAGGCTATTAAGGAAGTGCCTATCTATACTAAAATAGTGAGAGAGTTATGCCTCAAAAATCCAGGAAGGAAGCAAAAGGACCCTCATACTATACATGTCGTAGGACAACTTGCAAACATTATGTTCGGAAACATAACTATCTCCAAGTATGTAGATCTTGGGAGCCCTGTAGTGGATGTCAAAATAAATGGCACTCTCATTAAGAACACCTTAATTGACTTAGGAGCAACTATTAATGTAATGACCGAAAAAACAATGAAATTATTATAGTTAATGGAACTCAGACCTACACTTGCTATGCTACAGTTGGCAGATAGGTCCACAATTAAACCTTAGGGAATCATTGAAGACTTAGTAATACCCTTAGATTCATGGGAGTACCCTACAAAATTTATGGTATTGCAGCCTAAAGCTAATCTTGCAGGATATACCCTCATCTTAGGGAGACCTTGGTTGGAAAAAATAGATGCCCTCATAGGTTGCAGGTTTGGATCATTTCCAATGGGAATTGACTAAGAAATTAGTCCTTTATCCACTAGCCCAGCCCCATGCAAACCTAGAACAAACTATCTGGCCAACCTTAGATGAGGAAGATCAATACTCCTTACAAACTCTAATGACTATTGGTGTAAGCCCTTATTAGAAAACCAAGATGAAGATGAAGTGATTGCAAACATCATGTAAAACAACAAAGGTAGAGACCCACAACAACATGATTGTCTTATATGTTTGCAAGATCCTCTGCAAAATATAATCCTTGCTAATTCATCTGAGTCTATTTCCCAAATTTTCCAATACTTTATTACGACATCATTCTATTCCAAACATAGCAGGACTTGAAATTTCATCCATTCAATAATCATCCTTGACTTTAGAGATCATGTTAGGCAAAAAAAATGAATCTAAATAGTCAACTAATTGTTGCACAACAAACCTCACTATTGACAATGTTGAAGGCACATGCAACAACCTTTGCATGGGATTATCATGATATGAAGGGGATAAACCAAAACTTGTGCATACTTAGGATTTACATCAATGATGGTTTCAAACCGGCTAGACAACCCCAAAGGAGAATGAACCCTGCAATCAGAGATATAGTCAAATCAGAATTACAAAAATTTGTTGGGTGCAGGATTGATCTATCCTATCATTGATAGTTAGTGGGTGTCTTCACTAGTGATTGTACCTTAAAAAGGAGGGAAATGGAGAGTGTGTGTAGACTACCCTAAGTTGAATGTTGCAACTAGAAAAGACCACTTTCCACTTCCATTCATTGACCAAGTACATGTTTCATTAGCAGGAAAGAAGTATTTTTCCTTCTTGGATGGATTTAGTGGTTACAATCAAATTAAGGTAGCCCTAGAAGACCAAGACAGGTACATATGCTTATTCTATCTTTCCATTTGGGCTATACAATGCACCAACCACCTTCTAAAGGGCAATACTAAGCATATTCTCAGACTTTGCACGTGATTCCATGGAGGTGTACATGGATGATTTCACAACTTATGGGAATACCTATGATGAAGCACTTGGAAATTTGGAGAAGATACTAAAGAGATGTCAAGAAAATAACCTATCCTTGAGTCATGAGAAATGCTTCAAGATGATGACAAAAGGAATTGTTTTCGGAAATTTTGTGTCCAATGAAGGAATTCAAGTAGACCCCAACAAAATTGAGGTGATATCAACACTCCTTGTGCCTCAAAGATAAAAGGGTGTTAGAAGTTTCCTTGCCAATGTTGTATATACAAAAGATTTATCCAATATTTTTTTAATAGGAGCAATGTTGGGACAGAAGGAAGGAAGCAAAGAGCATGCCATATATTATATATGCAAAAATATTCAAGGGGAAAAACTCAATTATACAATGACTGAAAAGGATATGTTAGCAGTGGTTCATGCAATAGATAAATTTAGACATTACATTATAGGATATTGCATGACTAAATTCAAACATTACATTATAGGATATTGCATGAATAAATTCAAACATTACATTACATGATATTTAATGTTCATACACATTGATCATACAACAATAAGGTATCTTATGAACAAACCAATGGTTGGTGGCAGGCTTGTTAAGTGGTTACTATTACTTCAAGAATTTGACATTACCATTCTAAATAAGCTAGGTAAAGCTAATGTAGTGGCAGATTTTCTATCTAGACTACCAACCAAATTAGAAAAATATGTTGATGAATCCTTCGTAGATGAGCATTTATTTTCTCTATCTCTGCATACACCTTGGTATGCAAATATTTCCAACTATCTTGTAGCAGGAAAGACGCCACCCCATTTCTCACCAAGGGAAAAGAGGCAATTAGTTCAAAAGAGTTTTCCCTACTCATGGATAGTTGGATATTTATTCTACATAGGCCTAGACAACATAATAAGAAGATGCATCCAAGAAGATGAAGTATATGATATCCTCAAAACATGCCATGATGAACCCTATGGGGAACACTTTGTAACAAAGAGGACAACTTTTAAGATTCTGAATACTAGCTATTATTGGCCAACTCTTCATAAAGATGTAGTAAAATATATCTTGGAGAGCTGTGATAGATGTCAAAGAATGGGAAGGGCAACAACAATAGATGAAATTCCATTGCAACCACAACTAGCAATAGTACCATTCAAAAAACAAGGATTAAACTTATTGGCCTCATCTCACCAACATCAAACAATAAAGAGTACATATTGGTATGTACAAATTACCTTTCAAAATGGGTAGAGGTTAAGGCTATATAGTTTGCAAGAGATGAGAATGTGACAAAGTTTCTCTATGAAGACATATTTACAAGACATGGTGTTCCAAGAGAAATTGTCACCGACCAAGGACCATAGTTTACATCAGATCTGATTACAAAATTAGTTCAAGAATATGAGATCAACTACAAGAATTCAACACCTTATCACCCTTAGGAAAATGGAAAAGTGGAAGTCACAAATAGGGAAATTGAAAACATCCTCACAAAGATAGTGCAACTTCATAGGAAGGATTGGACAGCCAGGTTACTTGAGGCAGTTTGGGCTTATATAATAAATTGGAAGACCGCGACAGGCTTTACATCATATGGACTAGTGCATGGTAAAAAGGTAGTACTTCCTATAGAGTTTGAGCATAAGACATCAAGGACAATTGTCAAATTGGGTATAGATTTGTCAACAACACAACATGACAGGTTGCACAACTTGAATGCATTGGATGAAGTAAGAATGGAAGTCATACACCACATTGAAGTTATCCAAAATCAAAGGATCCATTGACA
>VDFB02049217.1:89117118-89181400 GCA_007258455.2 Sequoia sempervirens | reverse complement strand
TTATATTTCTAAAGGAAAGATGAATCAAGAGAGGCACATGGAAGAGAATCAAGAGAGGCATGTAGAGGGGAATCCATATATGTAAAAGAAAAACTATGACGAGATGAAAAAGGAATGCGCTCGTTAGGTACAACATCACATGACTCAAGATCCATAGATGTATAAAATTAATAGAGGGTTGAAGAGGTATCATCATGAATCACAATGATATAGGAAGTGAGTTTGGTAAGCAAGGGAGAAAACACACCCACGATTAAAGATTTAATAATGAAAGTGCATGAGGGTGGGTGGCTAAGGTAACTAACAATGAAGGCCCAAACACAAATGAGGCAGATCAAAACCCTAATCAAATATGAAATAAAGGAACAACTACATGAAAAAAATAGAGATAGAAAGAAGACCAAAAATCTAGAGGGGTTCAAAAGTCAAGTTCACCAAAATACAAGTGAAAACATTAATTTACCTAGTGTAACCAAATAAATACATTCAATAGCTACAATAAACCTAGATAAAATGGAGTTGGAATTGATAGTTAAAATTATAAAAAATCAATGCAAACTTAAAAAAATGTAATACTTAGCTCATAATCTAATGATGGAAATATGCCATACCTAATTTTATAAGTTGATTCATCAAGGTTTTGGATTTTTAGGGCATACTCAAACAAAGATCTCTAGTTTTACAAATTGAATTTTTTCTTCAATTCACCTATGCAAGTATAACTTGATCTTTATGAGTGTTGATTTCAATTGATGAATAGACTTATTTGAAACTCACAAATTTGATGTGATAGGAGAGTGGACTAATAGGGAATTTATTGTATTACAATGGTAAATTTCTCCTCACATCAGGTATATACCAACTTTATAGTTCTAAGTGGGAAGATCAAGGATGACAAAATGTGTAGTGGCAATAGGATGATGACACATGAAGAGAAATGTATAATATATTCTTCTTTAAGCTCTTTGATCTAGATGTTCTTCTAACATGATTTCAAATTAGTGAGAGAATATCTTTAAATACAACTTAACACCCAAATCAACACAAGCTTGTGTTGGGTTGGTTCACAATTTCTAGTGAAGTGGCTGACAATATGTAATCTTGGATTTTTCGATTGCAAAAATGACCAAGGTCAAATCTACACCCACATATTTGATCTAAGGTGATGAATAATAGACTTACAAATTAATGACAAGAGACCCTAATTAAAATATAGAACTATCATAAACCAAATTCCCACAAAAATATACCACTTTTTAACTAGTTATTCTAGAAACTCTAATCAAAGCCACCCAAAAGTATAGGCAATGTCTATGCAGCCCTCAAAACGACTATTTGATTGTATTTATTAATTAATTAAAAATAAACAATGTATTGTATCTTTATTTTTAATATTTTTAATTAATTAGTGAATATGTCAAATAGCCGTTTTGAGGGGTGCATAGACAATTGCCAAAGGCATGGGTATGGAATTTTCTTCACAATATTAAATGATTTACTTAATAGATGTTTTATTATATAGAAACAAATTTGACCTAACCTTAAAGAATAGTTTTGGAGTTGCCAACCAACCAATATTTCCTCCTGGGGCTGTATCAATTGCGGGTGCAGAAACACAGTTGTCAAGGAAACGCAAAGAAGAGGGGGGAGTGTGTGGGTTTCCATTCGGGTCTACAGAATACAAGTAAAAATGGTTCGAGGAGCGGCGAGACGTGTGCTTAGCAAGGTGAGCAGATCATGGCAGCAGCAGCAGCACCACCATCACCAACAACTACGCCATCTTAATGTCCACGAATACCAGGTACGTACTTATGTCTATCTCTTAAATAATCAACCTATACCTTCGGATTAGGAAAAGGCAGTGCATGGCTTCTATGGCTTCATTTATATTGCATTTATATAAATGCCCTAAACTAAATTTCCAATTTTGGAAATGATCGTTTCACTTTATTTATATTTATGAAAAACAATATAAAATACATAAATCTCAATACAAGGCATTACTAGTTTATTAAAAAAATTTCATGGAAGACTTAGTCCCAAATTCGTTTAGAAGTCAATTGGGTTTGGGTAGCAGATAATACAAATCATGGTCTCGGAGATTCAAATTTATTTGCTTTCTGCTCTCTAGCTCGGAATGTATTAACTCTGACGGAAAATTTGCATTTGTCACAACGAGATAGATAGGAGAGGTGCAATCTCATTGTGTGGTCACCTCCAGTCAGATTGTAAGAGAGGGCAATAAAAGATTGCTTCCTTTTCCTTGATAGCAATTGCTGCACAGGATCCGACTTTTTCCTATATAAGGTTGATCCTTCATAGCCTTGTTCAAAGTCTTCTCTTTCCCTTTTCCTTCCTTTGTGTTATTGACTTCTGATTGACCGCCATTCGATGCTTGGGCCAGATCCTTAGAAATATGCAGATGAAGGCATGTTCCTTTGTAAAAAAGGATTATCTGTCCCAATGATTCTCGATCATTGGTGATTGCCCTCCGCTCTATGTGATGAAAAATAGTAACGCCTTATCAAACTCTCACCAATCACCTTCTGGAACATGCATTCTAAGCTCACACAACTTTTGCATTGTCATCCTGCATAGAGCTTTAGAAAGATCATCAACATTTCCTAAAAAGCTAAATTTGTACATGTGGAAGTTTTGTCTTAAGCCTCGTTTGTATTGCATTGTAGATATAAGCTGTTGTTGTGCAGTTTTGACATGCCAATGTGGAGAGAATGATGGTGCTTACTTGAAAGAGATGTTACTAACCCAGGGCCCAAGACTCTTTTGAAAATGATGGTAAATGGCTGTTGGAATCTGGTGGTCCACTGCCTCGTAAGGGGATCTTGGTGTCCGTGGAGAATTGGAAAAAAAAATTATATAATTTAAGGGGAGTTTCAGTGATTCTACTTTTATTTTTATTCTTAGAATTTTAATGAAACAATCAACCATGTGCACTCTAGAGTAAGGCAAAACAACCATTGACCATGTCCACTCCCTACAATGTTGTCTTTTCTCCTCTTGATCCAAATGTGAGTACTAATTCAACACCACCTCGACAATCAACTCCATCAACTCAAACTGAAACATCTCATGAGAATCTCAAAATGAGCAATAGCATTGTAGAAGATATGAACAAAACCAAGGCTAATATTACCTTGTACGAACTAGCCTAGCTGACTGAGTAGAAAGACTTGATCATCTGAACGCTGTCTGAGAAGGCAGAAGGAAAAAAATAAAATTGCACACACTAACATAGGTTATGTGGGTATTTCTCTACGTGCAAGAAAAATGTGTGTTATAAGATGAATTTCTGAAATCTCTGTGGGTAATGCACGTGGGTGGTGATCTGCGCGTTCATACTGTGGTCTCTTTCACAGTTGAATAAAACTAATTCCTCTTTAAAGATTACACTGGTCAAGCTTTGGTTAACTGGCTAATATTTGGAATGGTTTTTGGAGTTCACAGAGAATGTCTGGAAATCGAAGATGTTCATCCCTGCTTAGCAGGCTCACTGCTTCCTTCCTTCTTTCCCCCTTACCCTTCTTATTCACTACTTACTGTGCTGCCTTTGCAAACATAGCAGGAACGAAGTTCAAAATATAATTTAAAAAACAAGATAGCCCCGCTTAAAACAAAAAGAACTTCCAATCATAGAAGAATATCTTAGTTTTGTTTTAGGAATATTATATAGTCTGAAATCAGAGGTCTTGGTCTTCTTTTTTCGCTTTTTATCTTTATTGAATTGGGTGAGGTGCGGATTAAAAAATAATAATAAAAATGTAAGTTTTCTCTTATTAAAGTAGTCATTGGTTCTCTCTGGGTCCCACAGACTCCTACACTAAGTAAAACACCATAGTCAGGAAAGGAAAATAAAAATCTAAAAATTCTTGTGGTTTTCCCCAGCTCTTTTTGGGCGTTGCGTGAGTTAGGAAATATGATTTCTCAGTTGGTTGCTGCTCCCAGCTGCCAATTGCTACATTCAGGCATTTTTTCAGCTTTGAAATGTGTTCTAGGAATATTTTTGTTTTGATAATGCCAATGGGTACTACCTCTTTGCTGTTTTGTCATTCATAGCATGCATTTTACTCTTGAAACCTTTCCAGTTCAAGTAGTAAAGCTGTACGCAGTTAAAGTCAGGAAATAGAGGACATTGTGATTTAGTGAACTTTTTCCTTGTTTTACAAGTGATCATAGTACAGAACATTGAATAAAAAGGGAGTCATGGGACATTCTTTATTTATGGATCTTACCTTTTGACACCCATAATGTTGGATGTCTCTAAATAGGAAAGACTTATTCAACGAAATACCAATATTACAGAGTATGGTGATCATTGACACTGTGTTAAATCTTGTAATAGGGTCTCTTCTGGTGATTGTGTGATCAACATATGGCTATACAGCTAAAATTAGTACTGTGGCAATAGATTTGGATTTTTCTTATTTTATTTTTTCTATTCTGGCATATTGTAACCAGAATAATTTTGCAGAAAAATACATTGAATCTTCAATTTCTGGGTTTGTGCTAGAACTCATGTTTCCTTGACTAAATTTTTACTTTTTGTTCATTGCATTGTGGGATTAAAAGGAAGTGATCTGCAGTTCTCTACATGAAACGTCCTCACATGCATTAATTGCTCTACATAGAAATTGGGGATAGGACTGAATAGAATGAAAGAGCAGAACAGGTTTTGTAAGAAATACGGACACTAAAAGGAAAATGCAATGGTATGCAATTAACTCACAAAGAGTCTTATTTATATTAAAACCAAGCATAAATAATTTTAATATAAATTGAACATTAATGCTGTTGCTTGTACTGAATTTATAATCAACTATAGAAGATTCAAAAGTATATGCATATGTGTGTACCAGTGTGCCCATACACATGCACACTTGCATGCACATACACATGGGAGGAATTGGTGACAACAATATGGGAAGATAAAACTTGTGCCCTTTAACATGTGTAAGGGGTAAAAGTGGAATGGATTAAGCAACAATAATTCAATCAAAGAACCTAAAAAACATGAAGATCAAACCCACTTACCAATGAAATTGGATTGCAAATCAAACTATGAATTCAAATACAAGGGTTAGATAAATCAAATCAAACACAATGAATTCAAAACAAGAAATACAACCTCACCATCCCATTGTTGGAGAGCTTGGTGGAGTATGGTGTTGGATTGCTCAAACACTTGAAGCTTCCATGATTGCTAGCAAAAAGCTTGATTGAATGTGTTGCAAAGATGATCTAGATGCTCAAGATGAATGCTCAAAGCTCAAATGGACATGACTTAGCTATGAAAATTCTAGGTGATGAATGTGAAGGATGAAGGGTTATTTTATAGATTTGATTGATTCAGATGAACGATTTGGATTAAGAGGTGCTGATGTGAGATCAAAGGCTAAGAATGAATGAGAGGAATTGATTGCCCAATTAACTGATTGCAATTGGCTGCAGGATTCCAGTTAATTGGTTGCATGAGATATTGATCGAAGTGTTAAGTCAATTAATTGATTAGAAGACATCGAATGAGTGGGAGTTAAGAGAATTGATTGATCAGAAGAGTGGTCAATCAATATTAGTTGACTGAGAGTGTCAGTTAAGATTTGAGGAAATAATGCATGATATAATTATTTAAATAATTAATTAATTATTGGATGAATGTGCAAGATAAGATTGATTAATAAATAAAATATTTATTTATTAATGGATGATGTTTGAGATAAAAGAGGAGAATTAAATAATTAATGTAATTACTTAATTTAGAAGAAGTGTGAATGTGAGGGATTAAATAATTAAAGTAATTATTTAATCTAGAGGTGGGAGAATAGATTAATTAATAATTAAAGATAATTATTTAATTTATGCATGATGGAAAAGGTCAATTAAATAATTAAAGATAATCATCTAATTTATGCATGATGGAAAATGTCAATTGAATAATTAAAGATAATCATTTAATTTATGCATGATGGTGAATGTTTAATTAAACAATTATTGGTAATTATTTAATTAGAATAGAGGAATAAGTGAAGTTAGAATAATCAAATAATTAGAATTATTTAATTATGGAGGATAGGAATATGCCATTCTTTAATAAGAATATTCCATTGGACGAAAAAGATTAGAAAGTGGGGTAATTAAATAATTAGAATTATTTAATTATATGGGATTAGAAGAAGTATTAGTTGAACCAAATTAAATAATTGAAATTATTCAACTAGGGTGATAAAGGGGAAAATTAGTTAATTAATTAACCAATTCAAGATTATTTAATTAATAGAGAGAAATAGGGTTAAATGATGTTAAAAGGGGATTAATGCTGCAAATTATGTGAAATGATGGTAAATGCAATAATGGTAGTGGAAATGATGTCAATGAAGGAAAAATGCAGTTTTAGGATGTGCGATGTGTGTTAGACATTTTTACATTTCTACAACATGATAAATTAGCTCAATCTTGTTTTTTGAAAGTCTCTACTGTTTAATTGGTTATGTTGTATATGCATAATTAATGCATTGAACTTGTATCACTAAACATTTATCTTTTTTTGAGGATTTGTAAACAGGGTGCGAGTCTAATGAGCAAATATGGAGTGAATGTACCAAAAGGTGTGGCTCTATCTTCAGTTGCAGAATTGAAGCTGGCCATTAAAGATACTTTTCCTGGAGAGGAGGAGGTATGGTATAGATGATTCATTTAGTCCATTGCAGAGAATTGGTAAATTTCCTTTTGGAGTGATAGAAATGTGCTGAGTATGAAAATGCACTTTTTAGCCTTGAACACAGCAGCTTTTGTTTCTGTTATAGCTGTCTTTCACCTTATATACTTTTGCCTAGGAAATTACTTACATAAATGTGAATCGGTTGTGATCTCAAAATGACTGTAATGATGCCTTAAAAATAATTTCTTGTTTTCATTTGTCGTGTGTGACCTTTCAATGCTTTTTTTTTACAATTTTTTTGAAATAATGCTAATTATGTTTCTATCATGGCGATCAAAACACTATGAAAAACAACATGATTTGAGTGAGTTTGAGTGCTGTTTTGACTAGAATTGGTAATCTTTGCTGTATCACTATTTGGATTTATATTATGTTGCCTAAACTGATTTTTTTTGTATCACATCCACTTCATAACATTCTTTAAATGCATAATAGGAATGTACAGGTTGTATCTATCTTACTTGTTATTTATATTATGGTACTTACGAATTTTGTCATACTTCTGTGTAACTTTACTTGTCATTGTTGTCCATCATACTATGAAATATAGTGTAATATTATACTCTATTTTGTACACATAAGCATTCATTGCTTATGTTAAGTGATGTATGTTAATGATGTAATAACATAACATTAGTTATGTCTAAAAGGTAATTTATTATAAGTCACACCACCAAAGTAACTTCCCCCTACAATAACAAAATACAAGCATGAGCTTGGTGAATGGGAAAATAGATTGTTGTTTCAAATGAGCATGTTCATTTTGTTCTCTCTTTATACATTTCAATGTGCTTGAATCACAATGATATGCAAAAACTGAAAGGCAAACTTGAGTGGGAGGCTGCAATGCAGGTTGAATGTGATGCCTTGATGAAAAATCATCATTGGTACAGCATAGACGGTCACATTTAAGTTGATTCTCTAAATGGCAGCCAAATTTGGTTGGAATGTCTATTAGATGGGTTATAAGAGAACCTTCTTGAATGGGGATTTAGATGAAGAGATTTACATGGTGCAATTTGAAAGATTTCAAGTACTTGGTAGCAATCATTTGGTTTGTTGGCTTCTAAATCTTGCACTTAGGTTCAACAAGCCAAGTATATAAAAATTGATCAATATCTTTAAGATATTAGATTTAGATGGAGTTTATTTGATTTGATTCTCTATGTCAAAAGTGATGGTGACAACATTGTAATTCTTGTTGTGTATGTTGACAATTTTACTATCATAGTTAGTAGGGGTCACTGCATTGTAACATGTGAAATTTGATTTATGTTCTCTCTTTGGACCTTTCAATGTGCTTGATTCACATTGATATGCAAAAATGAAAGGTAAACTTGAATGAGAGGCTGTCATGCAGGTTGAATGTGATGCCTTGATAAAACAACCATAGTTGTTACAACATGGATGGTCACATTTAAGTTTATACTCTCCATGGTAGCCAAATTTGGTTGGAACATGTATTAGATGGGTTATAAGAGCACCTTCTTGAATGGGGATTTAGACAAGGGGGTTTACATGGCGCAATTTGAAAGATTTCAAGTACTCGGTAGTGATTATTTGGTTTGTGGCTTCTAAATCATTGTCCTTAAGTAGGTTCAACAAGCCTAGTATATAAAAATTGATGAACATTTTTAAGATTTTGGATTTAGATGAAGTCTATTTGATTCTCTATGTCAAAAGTGGTGGTGATGAAATTTGATTTATGTCCTACTCTCGACATGATTGATTAGGCCTCCTATAGTTTTGCTTAAGTGTAATTTTTTGGCAACATGACATTTCATTTTCATGGTTTAGGTTAGTATGCTACAAATCTTTTGGAATGGTTTTGTATGGTTGTTTGTAATCCTTCCCCTACATCTACGGAGGTCAGATTGAAGTTATTGGCCTATGATTATTTGTTACTAGTCAATTAGTCATTTTGCATATAATTGGTGGGCAATTTGATATATTTTACATCTAGATGATTGAATAGTTTTTTTTTTGTTAAGTTATCTATCTTAGTTTTAAGCTCAATCAAAGCTTTGCTTATTGACAAGCAACAAATCATGTGTTGCAATATGTTAAAACTTAAAGGTACTCTTGACTTTAGGTTGACAAAATATACAATTTCATATTGGGCTAGTGCAAATTGATATTTGGAGATCAATTATTGGCTATATATTTTTGTTGGCTTAATAGTTGTTTCATGGCAAAATAAGATTTAGTGCATTGTAGCTTTATCTTCCACTTGAGTACTAAACAATTGTAAATGTCGATTGAGAAACAATATGGTTACGTGAAGTTTTGATAGATTTGCATTTCTTTAGACTACATTAGCTCCATGTTTTTTTGACTATTAGGGAGTCATGAAGTTATTGGCGAACCTAGTTTATCATGTTTGCACCAAACACATTGAGGTTCTTCATCACTACATCTGCCAATTGGTTGGCATTGATGATATTTCTCTCTATGATAGTGAAAGGCATCATCGTCATCCTCACTATCTCCAACTTGATGCTCTTGCTTGTTTCTATGAGCTGTGCCAACTTGTGGTCAACCTTAGTAAAATTAAGGTTATGATTTTCAACATCTCCAAACATTGCCATTCTAGATTCCATTTCTTCTACAAAGGGGAGCCTTTGGAGATCATATCAATATACATCTACTTGGTAGTTCCATTTTTGGGCCCATCCTTTAGCATGAATCTGGCCTCTCAATTATGCCTTTGCAAGGGATATGCCTCTCGTTCTGTCTTAGAGCATCAATGTGTTTGGATCCACTTTGAGGATATCTCATCAAAGATATGCCTTTTGATGATACAATTAGCAAACCTATAGTTTTATATAGTTTGAGGTTTGGCGACCTAGTTTGGGGTTCATCAATTGGGCTTGTATTGAGAGGATCTAGATTCTCATGTTGCAACACATGATTTGTTGCAAATAGAGTGTTCCTTAGTGCATCATTTGAGCCAAGTTTGCTGCTCAAACTCTATGCCTTGAGGCTATCTCTGTACTAACCACCCTCATTTCTTATTTTGTTTTGAAAATATGTTCGCTTTAACTATAAATGAAAATTATAACAATTTCCTTTCCACTTTCTGATCAGTCAGTTCCCAGGATGGGCAAGGTGAGAGCATACGGTGTAAGGATTACAACTAAATTGAAATCAACTGCTGAAAGGAAGCATTAGGCGGCAAGCCGGCCAAACCACTTATCCAGTGGGTAATTATCAGCAATAGACAAAATTGACTCACTGGTGGTACTACCATCTAGTGTTACAATGTGAATACTTAGAAAGATAAAGCTCTTTGGCAGTTTAACCATCCAAAACATACAATGTTAGTTCATAAGCAAGAACATTGAACAATTGCTGTCATGGAATACTGGTAAGACAAATTAGCTGATGCAAATGTTGATATGAATAAAACACTACTGAAACACACCCTAGCAATGCCCAACGTGAAGGGAAAATCACCCAGCTTGAAATACAAATGATATACCTTGCAAATAAGTGTTGGAATTGTCAGTAGCAAGTCTGAAAACCACTTTGCAATGCTGGTATTCTAATTTGCAGGTCTAATATAACAGTGAATACTGCTGTTACAGGTCAAACAGCCACAAAGATCACCAAAACACCATCCAATACTTGCAAAATCACCATCCAAAACTTGCAAGAACACCTCTTCAAGTTGATAAACAACATCAAACACCTCTAGCGCCACCAAACAACAACCAATGACCAGGGAAAGGTAGGCGATTCATGCCTAGTACCTCGCGCTAGACCTACAGGTGGTACGGCTTGTACCTAGGCCATACTATTCTAGCGCCAAAGTCATTATAACTCCCTCAAATATACACGATTAGGCTGGAAATATTTCCAATGTGGGCGGCTAGGTCAGATTGAGCAACAACTTCAAACTTAGTGGCCAAACAAGCATAGAAAATCTCCCACTTGTAGGGTACAAGTATAGGTATGACCCAACTAGGATAAGGGGTACGACCTAGCAAGGAAACTCTTCAAATCACCTTCAAAGACTTTGCAAGATGTTAGACAAACACTCCCCAAAATATCTGCTATGAGAAGACATCAAATACCTCCATCATGAAATCCAAAACTGTAAACTCTGCTTGAAGTTCAATGGTGATTCTTGAATGAAATCACACCCAATCCAGCTAGGGATTATCTTTCAAATCCGAAACTAGAAATCTAGAGAGGGTTTTCGTCATTTGAAGATCATGGAAGAACTCCCAGGTTCAACTTGACAACATAACAGTATCAATCAACTATCTCTATAGCCAAAATGCATGCATTGATCTTCATTTTATCCATTGGTGGCATGGAAGTTGAATTGGATTCGATCTTGGCCGTTACAGCCACAAGATTGTTACAAAAATTGCCGAAGTGCAATAGCAGGTTGGGAGTCCACAAAGTGCAATAGCAACTGGAAACCCGCAAGTGCAGTTGAAAGTAAAACACCTGCATTTGGCTAGCTCAAACAAGAAATCCCACTTCAGGTTCAATAGGCTGACAAAACTCCACTATCATACATGGTGATGTGATAATCTTGTTGAAGTTGTCTTACGTCATGTTGACGTCATTGACAAAACTATTCATTTGAATTGGTTGATTAAACTTGCCAATGTTCAGTTCACTTGAGTTTATCTGCAAGTTCAGATGACCATGAAGGATCCACAAAATTCCAATGTTAAGTTCACTTGATTTTACCCACAAGTCCACTTGGTCACAAGTTACCCACAAAGCCAGTAAGATGTGAAATTTCTGCAAGGTCAGATGGCCACGAGTTTCCCACAAATGCGGAAAAGCCCAACGAAACCGAACGTGTGGACAAATTTATCGGAACTGAATAAAATGGTCCAATTCAATAGCAATTCCCCACAAAAGTCTGATAGCAAGTTAAAAACCCGTAAAGCTATAAATTGCTCAATTTTCGTTAGAACTTCACCAAATTTGAACTGCGAGTATCCATTTGGCTCTTCTACGAGGTGACATCATTAGATTTTTCCTTACACCTACAGGAACTCAGGAAATATGCTGACTGTCACCCAACTGACTAGTCCTGAGAAGGGGACATTACAATCTCTAGGCTTACTTTCTAAATCTGCAAACTCAGATCCATGGTAGGTTTTGTATAAGGTTGTGAGATAACCCCATACTTAGCTCTTTGTTGTGTTACCTTGACCTATATTTGGTCACTCATGGGCATTAATATACTTATCTTATGTCCACTAGTGCACATCTTAGGAACAACTTGCTGATTTAATGACTAACTCTCTTTGTAATATTCTTTTTTGTCAAATTTTTGATCAAAGTTGGAGTTGTCTCTTGGTACTGGACTTTGTAAACAAAGGCATTTATTGCTAATATTAAGTGATGTCATAACATCACATTACTTATTGTTGATTGAAGATAGCTACGATCAGATATTTGTATTCAATCCTGCTGTTCTCAATATCTATTAATATCAAATAAGTCAGTTTCAGATCTGATAAATTTGATCGATCTTGCAAATATTAAATGGAACTAAGTTTAGATGATTACGCATTTCATCTAAGTGAATGTATGTTACGTTTTTTGGTTAACATTAGTTAAGGGAGCCCCGCGCTTGAAGGGACACGTCCCATGAGTGGACGTGTCTCATCAGAGGAGTGTCTCCCTCTTACTTATGTGAGGTCCGTTCTCCTTTGCAGATATCGAAATTTATTAATATTCTGCATTCGTCTTCTCTGATTATCTCAGAACTTAAATCTGTCTTCAAGTCTTGTTCAAAATTTTGTTCATCCTTAGTTTTTTAGTCTGAGATCTTAGGGAAATTTGATATAACATTAACATGGTATCAGAGCCAAGTTGAAAAATCCTGATCAAATCTAGATTTCAGACTATTAGAAAAATTCGAATTCACATCACATTCTTCATAATGTCAAGTGTAATGAGATTCGAAGATCGTCTTGAGGGAGCATGCAACTTTACCTCATGGAAATTCAGAATCATGATGATTCTCAAAGAACATAAGTTAGACTCATTTGTGAAAGAAATCAAGAGGGAACCTGAGGATGATTCTGAGAAATCTCAATGGACTGAGAATAATGAAAGGGCCATGAAAATCTTAGTAGATGCAGTTAGGGATCACATAGTACCTATTCTAGCAAAACATGAAACTGCATATCTAATGTTTAAATCCCTTGAGAACACCTATGAGATAAACAACACCAGTAGGACCCTTGCATTGAAGAGGCAAATCAACAATATCCAAATAAACAAGGAGAAACTATTAATGCATACTTCATGAGGATCATTGAACTAAGGGATCGATTATCTACAATTGGATATCAGATTGATAGCAAAGAATTAGCATTAATTGCACTAGGAGGCCTACCAAACTCTTGGGAGTCATTTGTTCAAGGGATAAGTGCGAGATCTAAACTCCCCAAATTTGATAGGTTAAGATCTGACTGTTTACAAGAAGAAACTAGACTCTTGTCAAAGGAAAATAAGCAGAAACCTATAGATGAGGATATTCAAGTTTTAAACACAAATTCTCTTAAGAAAAGTAAGAAGAAAAACTCCAAGAAAAGAAAGGACATCTCCCAAGTTCAATGTTTTAGGTGTGATAAATATGGACACTATGCAATGAAGTGCCCTGACAGATTAAAACAACAAGCATCATATGCTAAAACAGAAAAGTCAACTTTTGATTATGATTCTGAGAAACTTGTATTTTAATCTGCCTTATCAAGTCATGTATCTATCAATATCAACAACTGGGTGATTGATAGTGGTTCTTCAAGGCACATCACAGGGTTTAGAGAACACTTAGACACTATGACTGAAGAGTTTGATGAAGAAGTAACAATTGAGGATGATTCAGCACATCCGGTAAAAGGGGTTGGAACTTGCTCCATCACATTGAAATTTGGTCTCTCCCTTCAACTCATTGGAGTTTTATTCGTACCTGGAATAAAGAGGAATCTAATATCCATCTCAGCTCTTGAAGACAATGGATATAGGGTTACCTTTATGGATGGGAAAGTTCTGGCATGGCCTAAGAACTCAACTTTGAAGAAAGCTCTAACCTTAGGTGTAAGACAAGGAATTTTTGAATGCTGAGATTAAGAGGGAGTTTCCATGATAGATCTAAGCACATTGAGATCCCCTACCATTACATGGTAAAACGAAATGTGATCAAGTTGGAGTATATTAGTACAAATGATCAAACCGCAGACATTCTCACCTAACCTCTCTCTCTCGAATCAAGGTTGAACACTTCAGGAAGAAGCTTGGTATGATTGAAATGTAAGTTGATTTTATGTATAAAATTCAAATTGTTTAGAAGTTGTACTAATATATTTAAGATGTTTTATGTGTAAACTCTTTTGTCATGTGTGTGACTCCATGACTTTATGGGCTCTCTCTCTTTCCCTGTGTACATTATTGAAAGGTGACGATCTTTCTAATAATGAACACTTGTATGTGACATTGTAAGGTGACGACTTTACAATGTTAATTTGAACTATCATGATAGATATCATGTGATTTGATATCTGTGGACATGTCATGATGGTATCTCTTGGACACCTTGATGGATGTCATGGGACTTGATGTCTTTTGAAGATCATTGTGATTCCTAAGAGATAATCATGGTGGATAATTATATCCGTGGATATGCCATGAATTATTATGGTAGACATCGTGTGACTCGATGTCAGTGCACATACCATAATGAAGATGTGATTATGAAGAATGTCATGTGACTTGACAATCTTGAGAAATCATATCATATCTTCGATATCACGTGTGTAGGTGATATCTCTACTTATTTGATTTGTAATATCTTCCCTAGCTAAGAGGGAGTGTTGATTGAAGATAGCTACGATCAGATATTTGTATTCAATCCTGCTGTTCTCAATATCTATTAATATCAAATAAGTCAGTTTCAGATCTGATAAATTTGATCGATCTTGCAAATATTAAATGGAACTAAGTTTAGATGATTACGCATTTCATCTAAGTGAATGTATGTTACGTTTTTTGGTTAACATTAGTTAAGGGAGCCCCGCGCTTGAAGGGACACGTCCCATGAGTGGACGTGTCTCATCAGAGGAGTGTCTCCCTCTTACTTATGTGAGGTCCGTTCTCCTTTGCAGATATTGAAATTTATTAATATTCTGCATTCGTCTTCTCTGATTATCTCAGAACTTAAATCTGTCTTCAAGTCTTGTTCAAAATTTTGTTCATCCTTAGTTTTTTTGTCTGAGATCTTAGGGAAATTTGATATAACATTAACACTTATGTCTTGAAGTTAACTTACAATTAAATTACAACTGCCAATATAACCCCCACCTCCTCCCCCCATCCCCCCTACAATAATAAATTCATGCATACACACATTGAAATGTGTGCCATCCAATTCTTCTAAACATTCATTCATTCTTCCAACACACATGATAACTTTTGTTGTGGAGAGTTTGTATGAACATGTTCTTCATCCTCATTGTTCTTTGTGATCTTCACTCTTTTGGTTAATAATCTTCCACCAAGGGATGGTGGTTAACATCCTCATTGTAGTGGTGTTCTCTCATTAATTGTTGAATTTGTTGATTGGGAAGTTTGATTTGAACTGTTGACATGCATATGCCTAGCACATTTATATTGAATTTTTTCTTCAATTTTGGGAGTGTTGAGACAGACTTAATCTTTGAAATGGTTGGCCACTGAATATATGTCTATTTGAAGCCGGTTGTTCAATCTAAAGCTAACCTGCCAAAGAATTCATGTGTAGTAGTAATTGAGGAGCATGGCAACCTGTTCATTTGGAAACTGTTTTAGGCTTATGCTTGTATCCTCATATATTTTCTTGACATGTGTAGGATTCACCTGTTTTGTATTCAACCCCTTGTTAGGTAGTCTTTTTTACTGTCATGCTTATGGTTTGGCTCTAGCTTTAATCTTGTAGGCTCTTTTTGGATTTTTTCACTGTCATGTTAATGTCTGCTGATTGCTTTTTGGAGTCCCATTGATCTATTATAGTTATCTGTCAAACATTTATGTAATTTCTTTTTTCTTTTTAAGTTCGTTTCCAGCTTCCATCACTGAAGATTGTTACATTATACTTGAAAGAGAATCCTTTCTGTGGCTTGTATTGAATCTGCCCGATAAGACAATCCTTTCATGTTTCAGCTTCTAGAGTAATGGATTTTAAAATGGAACAATGCCACAATCATTATCTAAAGAGCATCTGTAAAAGTTCAAAAGTTTTCTCTCTTGCATCTTAGTTATCTAAAGCACAACTTTATAGATGTTATCTTTCATGCTACTTTTTGTGGTGGTCTATTGCTTTCCTTGTTCTAAGTTGAAGAGACTAAATTTAAATCTCTCTCTCTCTCTCTCTCTCTCTCTCTCTCTCTCTCTCATAATAAAGATTGGTGCAGGTTGTTATCAAAAGTCAAGTTCTTGCGGGCGGTCGAGGATTGGGAACTTTCAAGAATGGATTTAAAGGTGGTGTTCATATTGTCAAAACTGAGAAAGCGGAGGAAGTTGCAGGTAAATATTGTTTCTTGTGTTATTTGTTAGCAACTAAAACCTACTGTTGTACTTACTTCAGTTTCAGATTTTATCTCAACATAATTTGAATGACAAAAATGGAAAAATATAGTTTAATTACAAATCCAGGAGTTTCTGTTCTGTTCTATTCTTCCCTTAGAAAGGATAAGCATTTGTTTCTGTTTTATATATCTATTGGTAGTATAATGTTTAAGTAAATAATTGATTTTGGCATTGTCTTTTCTTATAAACATTAATTTGGTTTGGACATAACATTTAATTGCTTGTTTGATACACTATATATGTCATTACTAATTCATAAATTCTTTTTATGCAGTTAGGATACATTCATTCTGACCTTTGTGTAAGTTGTTATTGTTTTAGGTTTGTTGCTTCATATTAGTTTTTGTTTACTTTGGTGGTAAGAAACATGCCCATTACAGGCTGCAATCTATGCACAAAATGCAATTGCTTACCTGACTAAACTTACAGGTACCTTTTCTGCTGAAAATGACTTATTGTGAACCGTCCATATTTTAACATTGCAATTCTGCTGATTACAAGAATTGAACCCTGGTGGGTGGCTTCAAACTTGCCAACTCCTTTAATACACCACAAGGCTTGATATTTTTCTTTTGGAAGATTGAAGTGTAAAGTTAAACTATACTTAAAACTATTGTTCCATGACAAACCAGTGAAATACAGTAAAAACTATCCTCCTCTGTGCCTCTTAAGCATTTGTTGGTGTTTTCTAAAATACCTTATTCCATAAGTTTAGAAATATGTTCGAAAACTTAAATGAAATTGATGTTGGTATTGAAAATGTGTGAGTTATGCTCAAGAATTCTTTGAGATCTCTTAGGCTCTGCGTGGAGATATTGTACGCGACATATTTAGTAACCCCATAGACAGCTTTGTTTATAGGCTTTGATGTAATTTTTTTAAAAGATAGGGATGCATGCAAAAGGAATATGCCTTTTAATTTTAGTACTTACTGCATGCAGATTACAGAGACTTTGTATGATAAGTGTTGCATTGTGTGCACAGTGGTCAGTAATGGACATTAATAAATTTTTTATTCTCTCTTTTATTTTTTCAGGCTAATCTCCACTTAGGTGCCTTGACCTGTTGTTTGGTCTTAGACTTGGAGTTGAGGACACTGTTTATGAACTGGATTTTGTGTACTCTGGTTTATCCATAATTGGAAACCAAAAAATGGAAGAAGTATTTACATTGTGTAAGATTATGGTGCAGGAGCATCTAAGGTGTTAGAGAAATTTTGCATCAACCAAAAAAATATTTTTCATGTTTGTTTTGTTTTGCAAGTTTCCTTAAGTGTCATATTCATCATATTCTTACCACCACAGTGTGCATGCTGGAACTCAGTAGAACAAATTTTTTTGACTTAGCATAAACTTGGCAACTTTAAAAAAATACTTCAATTTTTTTTAAAAAACACAAATTTATATAAAATATTGTTACAAAATGTATCAAATGAGTCTTTGAAATGTTGGGGAAGTGTTTCCTATTATATTTGAATACAAAATCCCATTGTCATGCGATTATAACAGCTAATTATTATGAATTTATGATGATTTGTCTTTGAAAATAATCATCATAATTTGTATATCCATGAAAGTAACAATTACAAGATTTACAATTTTTTCTTCCGTACTTTAGTGAGAAATTGGGGAGAGGGTTTCTTCTCATATTTAGTTGTGGCTCATTGCTCTGGCTAGAAGGCTGTGGGTCGACCTTGCTACTAGATGGCAATGGCTCCTCCTTTGCCTCATGTGCAACATTATCTAACATGATGTCATTCAATCCGACCTCTTTGCTTCTGTTGTAACCGCACCCTACATAGCTTGCCCACAAACTCAACAATATCATCCTTGTGAACATGGGCTTTCTCATCTTGTGCAGTCAGTTGCTGTAGGGATTAATACTAGGATACCACGTTCTCCTGTTAGAGGCCCTGTGCTTGCTTCAAAACAACTTGGGAGTGGGAGCATCTTGGGAGCACCTTGGGAGCATCCCCACAGAGAACCCAGGGTGGCTGGGATGCTCCCAAGGCGCTCCCAAAAGATCCCAAGTGCTCCCACAGGCGGGCAAAGACAACACACACCCAAAAACGCTTTAAATAGTGGTTTTTGAAACTCTAAAACATTAAAGTTGATGACTATCTCAAAGAAGTACTGGCTTCTGTGAAAGATTTTATCTATTGTGATTGTGACAACTTGGGCTTCTATATTAAAGTTGATGAGAATCGAGATAGTGCAAAGGTATTAAGACTGTTAAGATTATCTTGTTAGTGTTGAGTTTAGTGTTTGTGGTATTAATGATGTTTTACTCTTTTGCAAGAATAAGCCTACACAACTTATTCTCTTCTTTTCTAATAGTTCTTGTAATCTTATTGTTGGATCGTGGGTTGGAAATGTGATTTGAGATGTTAATCTAGTTAAGTACTGTTTACTAATGATTGTTCTATTTTAGTTGAAAATGAAAGCTTAGTGGGGTTGTTAGTTGTAAATTAATCTTGTGATTGTATTTGGTTTGGGAGTTGTTGGAAAGGTTTTGTTCAATGTTTCCTTCAGAGTTAAATGTTTCTCTTTGGCTAGGGTTTGTTTGATGAAAACTTTGTAACCTTACCTTAGGGTTATACAAGGAATTTGATCACAAACTAGATTTGAATAACCCTTTTCACTCTCAATGAGTCATTGATCATGCCCTAACTGATAAGGAAAAAGTGAAACAGTGATATAAATTACTATTTCCACCTTGGGTTTCATCTGCATTTACAATGATTACTAGGTATTACAGTTAACAAGTGCATCCAATCCTCCACTCAGGACCAGGGTCTTTGACACAGATATATAGGCACAAAACTTTCTCAGATTCAAACATGCAACAGTCCAAAACCTCACCAACATTCCAACAGGATCAACTTCTTCAAGCTCCACTAGACCTCAAGCTCTTTTCAAATTTTCAAGAGTGGTAGTGCAATATGGTCCCAACCATAGGACCACCATGGTTCTAGTACACAATTGCAACAAAGCTCTAATGATCACAAAACAACACACACACACACACACAGAGCCATACCCAAACGTACTGTACCCAAGAGATTTTTTTTGCTGTACTAGCGTACTAGAACCCTGTACACGTACCCTACCCCGTACCAAAACTGGCAACTTAGGATTAATATCATCTAAGTCTATAAGCTATTGTGCAGATGTGTCATGCACCCTTGTTTTGCAAAACCTAAGGTTTTATTGCATAAAAACTATGTCATTGAGGTATTGCAGAGTCAACTTTTTGTGCATCTTCATGTGGATGGCCTCAAACAAACTCCGATTGTGCTCACTTCAAAAAGCACTGCAAGTTTGAGACAAATTTAGAGGGCTAGCTTTTGAAGATTTGGGGTATTTCCACCTCAATCTTCCAAAGAACTTGCAAATAAGATGTTGAAAATTTTGTAAATAAGCAATATTAATAATTGTAATTTGAAATTTGTAGGATATTAGTAAAAAATCCAGTTTTTTGTTATTTGGTGTTTGGGTGGATATTAGATTTGACCGCTGAGCCTGACCTGCGCAAAAAAATTATAACTACACACAAGATTCCATGGAAGGTTTTAATGATAATTTTGTCTTTATTAGATGAAGTGCAGGGAGGATGGAGTAGCAGTCCATTTTTTAAGGAATGGTACAATTAGTATTCACATCATAAATTCAATTGTAAGAAAGAATACTTCAATCTTAGAATTCAAATATGTAGTGTTTTGTATTTAATATTTATGTCTCAACATTTGAGAGCAACCAGAAATAATATTCCATACCAGGTTCTATGGATAGATTTGCCTGATGCTTTTGTTAATGGACAGCAGGCTAGAGGAGTACTTTCCATTCCTATTACAGCAATATTACAACGCTAGTATAATAACAAAATAAGTACTCACATCATTAATCGCTACTTGGCCTAGTCGGTGATCTGATCTGAATCAGATTGATAATTTTTTCCTCTAATCACTGGCACAATCTCCAAGGCTGTGGTGTTCTCCTCTGATTGGGTGCATGTTCCTTGAGGCTAGTTTAATCGCAAATGAATCACAGTTTTTTCTTCCGGTTTTTTCAATTTGATTGTAAATTACTTCTTTTTTAAATTTTCATCAAAACCTCGTTTTTACATTACAGATTTGTATTTTGCCAAAATAACCAATCCTTGGATTGATTAGGGCACATTCAATGGCTCTCAATCTTCAGTGAATATCTGTTCCATGCTTTGACACCCATGTTTTTTGAAGGGTTTGGACCTTGGTTCAAAACTTCAAAGCAATAAAATCATGAAAATGGTATGTCCCATGAAGGTCCATGTGGTCTCAAAACTTCAAAGCAAGAATAATGCTACCAATTATTCTATTTTGATTCTGCCTTTCATGGTGGCAGGGATAGCGCAAGGGGCTCTGCCCCTTGACCTTACTGGCGCACTTAGGTTTTTATAAGCAAAAAAAAAAAAAAGAATTGTTTTGGGGTGTGCTAGATGGAAAATGAGTGTTTTTTTCCTTTATTTGGATTGAAATTAAAAAAACAGTGTTCTTCCTCTATTTCTATGAATTTTTCAACATTTTTTTGTTTCCCAAATTTTCCCAATTAATTGAAGAGATCTCTATTTTTTGGTTTGCTGAGTCAATCCTTAGAAATATTTTTGCTACTGAGGTTATATATGAAAGCCAAGCTTTAATTTTTCTATTTTGATTTATTTTAAAATTTAAATGATATTTCTGGGGGCTGAGCATTTATCTTCAGGTAATTAAGGGGCTTTAGTTAGTTTAGTTGGTATAGAGTTTCAATTTATACATTTTCTTGAACGAGTCTTCTTATATCTTGTAATACAGGTCTTTGTGGTTCCTATCTTAGTTCTGCCTTTAGAAATACTTAGATTGGAAGTATCTCTTTGGCTGAGTACATTCTTGAATGTTTAATGTTCACATTTAACTCATGATATTTTAATATTATATGCAGGGAAGATGCTTGGACAAATCCTTGTTACCAAACAGACTGGACCAGAAGGGAAGCCCGTTAATAAGGTTCAGTTTTGCTTCTTTCTAATTGTTTCAATAATTTCAGTTTATATACCACTGGGTTGCAAGGATAAAGAATATTGTAAACATCTGTGCATGCAGTGTTGAGTTAGCAAGTACAGCCATTGACACCAAAATCCTAATATTATTTTATGTCATACAAAATGCACTGGATGATGCCTGGAATGTTGAATTTGAAATTGGAGCTTACACACAGAAATAACTGCCAGGATGTTCATAACTTCAAAATAATGTTAGATTTTAGTAACTACAGGGATCCACCTATTCAATTCGCTCAGGGCAATTAAGTGCCTTAGCAACTCTGAACTGATGTCTGATAGATGGTTGAGACTTGAGTGGCATAAATGCCCTAAAAGACCTGGTGACTCAAAGTCGAACATTGAGCCACCCGGACTGGCCCTAATCAATCTTCTTCTAAATGGATGGGCGCATTGATCTATATTTACTTGATCTTTCAAATGGAAGATTAAAAACCATGTGAGCAGGGTTTGAGTTTACAAATATCCTTCAAAATATTGTTAGTAAGTTGAGACACTAGCTTGTACCCATCCCCCTTCCTTGATATGCCACAAATGTGCTTCCAATTGATCTTTTGAGTATTAATCATTATAATTAATCCCTGCATTAACATAGTGGCGATGACAAATAGGAAAGATTTGAAGTTTTCCATATGAATGGGTATCGTTTAGCTGTATGCTCATGCTCTTTGTTTGTCCAAATGGGATCTAGAGCATTTAGAATAACCCTTTGAGAAAGGAAAACTGATTTCAATCTAAATTATTCTGTAATGTAATTTAGCAAAAAAGAAAACAATTTATAGTATCAACTATCAACCATTCTAGCCATGTGGGTTTTAGTTTCTGAATTAGGATAAAAACTAAAAGCCTCCCTCATAAGTTTGAATTCCTACCACAATTGACATATTGGTTTTCAATATTTAAGGATTTTCATTTCTGCAGTTTCTCCCTCTTCATATCTTCTCATTTTAATCCTCTATGCTGTTCTAATTTCGGCAGTTTCTTTCTTCTTAGTTCTGTTTCTTGGATTTCTGTCAAATGTGTCTGATTTTCAAATTTTCTTTATGGTTAATATATTGATGTTATGTGGGGATGTATCCCCTCTTCAGAGTCTACCTTCCCTGTGGATTCTCCTCCTTGCGCCCATGTTATTTTCCTTTCAAATATTGTTTCTAAGAATTGGAGGTACTTTTATGCAGAGTAGCATTCCATTTACATGGCAAACTGCAAGTGTAAATGAAATTTGGTTACTTGGGTTTAGAATGGAATAATAAAGGGAAATACCCAGCAAATTAAAAAGCACTAATATGCTCATAAAATACTGAATAAAATACTCTCGAATTCTTGATAAGAATCAAATTCTCAATCAAGTACAAAAAACTCTGCTTTCTATCCAGTGCTTCTCAAAGGAACTTTATTTTTAATTTTTTAAATTTTTTGCTTTTCATAATTGTAAGGCTTTCAACCAAACTCCAAATTCTTCAAGAAATACACTTTTTTATTTTTTCAGATTAATGTTAGGGGATCTATTAAGGAGCCTCAGCCCATAAGCTAGAAACAAAAATACATATTAAAAACAACAACGAAATGCCTGCTTGAGCTACCACTGAAGGAGTATAGCAGTCAAAAAAGCCAGGTACCTTATAACAAAAAAACTACAAACCCTGCAGAAAAATAAGCCAAAGCACCATCAACAATTTTGGAGGTGAGAAATTCCCCAGCGATCCATGCCATGAAGACCAGGTGCATCCCTCTAATTGTCATCACATGGTTAGGCATACCTGCACCAGACACCACCACCTCTTTTGTTTTAGCATCTCCAATGCTCACAAGATCAAGACCTTCAAACTGAATGCCTTTGATAATCTCAGACCTTTTAACTGTCTGTGCAATCTTTCTATCTTCTCCGCAAGGCAGGGTAAAACCACTAAAAACTTCCAATAAATCCATATGCTGTGAAATGAATAGTGTTTCACTGTTTTCATTACTAAACACAAGTCTTGGCAGAACACAGTAAGGGAGTCCAAATTCATTATGACTTCCTGCAAGTCAGAATGTATGGCTTTTCATTATGTACCAGCCTATCCCTCATTTTTGGTCACTTGTTCAACCAGGTCAAGACTTGCTGCCTCTGCCACTGTCTCATCTTCCTCAATCGATGCATTGGTTGGGAGCAGCAAAAGAAGCTCTAACCAACTCCTTGCCTCTTCAAATGGCACAATATGAGAGAGTTGCTATGAAAAGCCAGATAAAATCATAGCTTGAGAGCAGAGAGACCCATTGTCAGCCAATCCATATTCCTCTAAGATGCTTTTCACAAGATTTAGCGATATAAAATTTGGGTACTTGAATATTTTTTCAGCTGTTGATCAGAGACATGGCCATGTCTCAAAGGGTCCCCGTGTGAGCCAACACACTTTGAGGCCATGAAGCCACTGAACATAGCCATAAGGAAACCCAAAAGTCCAAGTAAAAACCAACACCATAAGCAGCGCTCCAAACCACAATAGCCTCCTAAGAAACATGAGGCTCACAAAAGTTTATGTTGCCAAACAACTAGCTCAAGGCAATATCTTGCAAGCCAATTGTATTCTTTCCACATCAAATGATTCCGATAGTGCCTCAGTGGAACAAATCTTGTATGATGCTTGAGTTCTAGATATTGGTGCCACACAACACATGACTCTATGAAGGGCTTCTTTGAGGAGTTTCATGGACAAAGTTGTGGACCAGTATTTATGGCAGACAAAACAAGTATGCAACTAGAAGAAAAAGGAACAAAGCTTGAAAAGCTTTGGACTTATTGTATTTTGAAGCTTTAGTGTAAGGTGTACATAAGCATTTTGTGACATTGAACTAGTTGTTTGGCAATGTTCTCTTGTTGCGAAGCGGTGCCATATTTTGGCCAACTGAACTCTAGGCTATACATGTTTCATTTCAATTTATCCTTGAAATAAAAATCACTTCTGTGGAGGGTTGTGACATATCAAATATGGGTAAAGCTGATAAGCAAAGCTCCAACAGGGTAATGGGAAAATTCAGACACTTGAAGAGAAGAATCAAAAGTTGTAGGAAGAAGTACAAAATTTGGAAAGAGTTAACTAGGGGTTGCCAAATTAGTTGGACAGATAGAGAGTTCTTGATTACCATGTTCAAAACCCAATTCCTATACATGGGTGAGACCATCTTTAGAAGATTGGACCAGCTAGAAAGCAATGTTCTCAATCCGCTCTTTTTCAAAGCTTGTTTATAGGACTTATGAGTCTGATTGATTTCATGTTTTTCTTTTAGGTTTCGTTAGCTGCTTTGGAACTTTCAACAAATAATGGGCATTATGTGTTCTATGATACTCCACCCTATTTTTCTCACATGCTTTTAAGATTCATTGATCAAGGATGTTAGAAATTCTAGAGAGAGTACCCTGTTTTCTCCTAGCATTGTCTAGCTAGGCCCTCTTAGCCCGAGCCATTCTCATGTGGACATTATCAGATCTAGTATCATTTCTTTTGTAAAAATGGATGGTAATGTTGTTCATCTTTCTTCCGATTCAGATTTTGACCTAGATTGAACCCACTTTGATTTCAAGCATTAATATCCAGCTTCTCTCTCCACTAGCTGCATTTCTTGAGAGACCTACCTTTACATGGTTATTTTTACATGATTTTTACCTTTTAGCTTTTCTATCTTGTTGGGGTTTTATCCATTTTGGGTTCTCCCCCAATAGTTTTCTGCCTTTTCGGTACTTGATTGTTATTTTCTAAATTGTTGTAGATACTTAAATATACCTAACTGTAATTGTTACATCACACGTGTAGTTTTTGAGTTATATTTATATATCTCCGTTCATTGACATTAACATAATATCTTCCTTTCTTGCTTGTAAGTCTTGTTGTAGGTTCCAATTCATTTCAACTTTATCTTATAGGTTTTTTGAGCTCCTCTAGAATTTTCTGCATTCAATTAACTTGAGTTGGACTTGAGTGTCAAGTCTGTTAAAGTACTATGTGGTTAGGTAAGAAGGGCCTGAGTTGAATTAAAATGGGGAATTAAGGCCAATTTTTTGTTTGTATGTGTGCATGCACGGGTGCATGTGTGCATTTGCACATGTATATTTCTGCCTATGCATGCACATAATTACACATACACAATAGCTGCTGATATCTACACACACATTGTACTTGCACATGTATCCATGCATGTGAAGGCAATAATGGTATCAAGAGTTTCCACATGCACTGCCCTTTTGTTATTACTGCCTAGAAACTAGGAATGACCTAAATGAAAGCGAGATTTTTTAACAGAATTAGAAACATTAGCAAGGAATATAACTCTATGCTAATTTAAGAAAAAAATAATATTATGCTGCATAGTACTAAATTGTCTCACAATAGTGTTAATTATTAAGTCATATTTGAATATTATTTTCCATTAGTAGTTGATACAATCATGAATCATGTATATTTCAGGTTTCTATTCGTAAGGTAGGAACTTGGTTTGTTGTTTCTACTCTGACATGTATGTGTTTAATAAGATGTGATCTGTATATTGTGATCTAGTAATAAATTTCCAAAAGTTTAAGTGGCTTTATATTTCTTTATTTTGCAGTTTGTACATTTTTATTATCCTGTACTTTTCATGGTCTGGCCTTTTCTTATCAGTGATCTCCTTCATAGATGATGCTATTTTGGTTTGGTAAAATTTTCTTTTCCTTTCATTGTTTTTAAAACAGAAGCGATAGGTTGACATGCATTATCTTGCTTTCAGGTGTACGTGTGCCAGAAGCTCTCTCTTGCTAATGAAATGTACTTTGCCATTACCCTTGATCGTGTAACTGCTGGTCCTGTAAGTTTCTTTTCTTTGTCATTCCCTATCATGGATTTGTCTGCGAGGATGCATTTTTATTCTTTTTGCAAAAATGTAATCTGGTGTTTTGTAAATACATTTTGTAGTGCCAAAATCAAGCATATATGTAGAAATATAAGGATTTGTATTATTTAATTTGGTTATTGGATCTGTTTGCTGTTATTTGAGGCATGTGCAGTTCAGGCCACTTGTTAATCACTTGCCATCGAGGCATGGTTTGTGCATATTGTTGAGATGATGGAAGAGTGTGTAAATTTTATGCACCACAACTTGCATCTGAGAAATTAAAAACATTATGATTTAGAGATAGTCCATACTTTTTTTTACAGTGAAGAGATTTTTTGTGGTAACATACCATGTGTCATATTGGAAGACTTGCTTGACATGCACAATCAGTAAGAGACATAATTTGAAATCCTTAAAAGTTTGTTGCATCATCTTCCAGTGTAAATAGGAAATGGAAAAGGATACTGTAAAACGAATAATGTTTATTTGTCTGTCTTTCTTCCAATGAGGATAAGCATTATTTTGTAGGAAAGAGGAACATAGGGATTGCAGTCATGACTCATACGTATTCTGTATCTCTTCAAGTGTAATGATATGTTCTTTGTAACATTAAATCAGTTCATGAAGTGAGTTAAAATTGATGTTTGTTAGAGCAATTCATAAAGCCATAGAAGAAAATTGAATATTTATTATTAGTTGATTTACATGAAAGTGTATAGCATATATATTTCAGCTGTTAGTACGAACCTTTTGATGAAATGACTACACCAAATCATGTGTTTATGAGACTAATATGTTCAATTCACAATTGTTAGGAATAGATATTTCATCATAACATTTTGGTGTGATAAATAAATGTTAGTGAAGGGTTTGTAAGTGATAGATTTAAATAAATATTATTTAAACCTATGTTAGCTAGGTTGTTCTGTGAGTTGCTATTATCACTCACATACACAGCTTGTAGTTGAGGAGAAGGGATATGAAGGTTAAATTAGGGTTATTGGAAATGCCACTCCTCCCCTCGTATGTGTACCAACATACCCAGTACTCATGGGTACAATACAGCCTAGATACAACTCGGGTATCATGCTTGCTTGTACCAAAATGAGGATAATTTTTTTCTGTGCTGAATATGTCTGGTTTTGACAACATGGTTGTATGTGTTGTATCAAGGTGAACATTTAAACATAAAAAATCTAAACCCTCAAACGTAAAAAAGGCCCTAATTTATTGCATAAATATGGTTGCAAGCAGACAAATAAATCACGACGATATGAGCATACAAAGGTGCTGAGCAGCATGAGCAAAGGTTGAGTGACACAAGTGGAGGGGCGAGTAGAGGTTGAGTAGCATGAACAGAGTTAAACAAATGCTTTTGTTTTCCCTATTTTTTCTTTTTCAATGAGTACGAATGGCATCTCCCTATGAATGTGATTGCTGCAAGTTTTAACATTTTTCTATGTATGCTTTTTTTATTGCTGCCATGTCCTTTCCCCACCTTGGCATAAAATACATCTACCTTTTTTCATTTTTTGTAAATGCATGCCTTCAGATTAAACAATAGATGTCCACATCTGCATCAAATACAACATCCATTATTTAGCTTTGTAATGAAATGTAAAACCTAATGGCCAGTTTCAATCCAACATGTGTTAGATATTGTTTACAATTATTTATTTGATTTTTTGTGTGATAATTATTATTTATTTATATTTAGATTTTAATATCTTTTTAATGTATATTTAGTTTATCTTTTTTCAATTTAGATTTAAATGTGAAATTTATTTTAATTGTTGTTAGATTATAATAATAAATGTAAATTATTAGAGTTAATTCAATTTATAATTTAATGTTATATTAATACTTTAGTTATTATAGGATAATTAATCATGGCCTCATCATCGTCCAATGTTAATGAAGGGGATAAGAAGTGGATCAAACTTGACCCTAGATCTTTGTTGTGGAAATATGTCAACATTCTTGACAAATTCAAGGTGTTGGAGGTTATAAATGGACATGTTTGCAGTGCCTAAAGGAGTACAAATGTTCATATAATAGGGCTCATGGGCACCTTTGTTGCAAAATAAGGATAGGGTGTTGAATGTCTTGGTCGAGATGTTGATGGCCAGACAAGGAAAGGGTTGTCACCTACAAAAATTGCAAAATATTAGAGCAAGAAGTTAATAATCTTGTTCAAGCATCAAAACAAAGGCCAACTACTTTAGAAGGCTTCATCAAGAGCTCTAAATAGATCTTGTCATTGCATCCACAATCAGGGTCATCTACAAGTTATAAGAGGAGCAATTTAGAACCTTTGGAAAATTCATTTAATCTGTCGGGTTAAGAGGATATAGACTAGAATATGCAATTTAGAACCTTTGGAAATTCATTTAATTTGTAGGGTTAAGAGGATATAGACTAGAATATCGCTTATTGATCTTTTGCAAATTGTATTACATTTAATGTGGTGCACTCTTTGTATTGGCAAGAGATGGATAGGTCAATCAATGAGGTGCCAAAAGAATGCAAAAGTCTAGACTACAAGAAGGTTCGTACCACCATTTTGGCTAAAGAAAGATTCATTATTGATAGATAATTGCAGATGATTCAAGCTTTGTGGAGCATCTTAGGGATTTCTATCCTTTGTGATGGATGGAAGAATTTTAGAAATAGGCCATTTGCAATGTGATTGCAATGAGCCCAAAGGAGGCAATGTTCTTGAAAATAGTTGAATGCAAAGCTGAAGCTAAATATATCCAATTTATTGTCAATATTTTAATTGGGACAATTGAGTTAGTGGAGATGGAAAATATTGTTCACATGATCACATATAATGCAAAGGTATGCAGAGCAATAGGGTTAGTTGTGGATGCAAGATATTCCAACATTTGGTGGACTCCTTGTGTAGTAGTTTTTTGAACTTGATGCTATAGAAATTTGCAAAATCCAATGGATACAAAAGATTTATGTAGAGGGAAAAGAAATTCAAATGTTTATTTGTAATTGCCACATGTCACAAGCTATTTATATTCAATTTGCTATGTTGGAGCTGTTGAAGGTAGCATTTCTTTATTTTCAATTATTTTATATTTGAAATAGATCATTTTGATTTTTTGTCATAAAAAAATTCTTTTTGAAATATATTTATTATATTTTTTAACTTTTTTTTTTAAATTGAAGATGGTTGCGATTCCCCTTGTCGCACATTACATTTTTCTTACAAAGCTTGTGGTTGTGAAATAAGCCAAAAACATGGTGATTAGTGATTTTTGGGTAGTTTTGAGGCAATCCCAAACAAAGAGAGCAAATAATATCAAGACAATTATTCTTGATGATGGTTGGTGGGCTCAAGGAGGCTACTTGCTCCCTTTCATTTAGTTGATATATACTTCCATTTGCTGTTATGACATGGATAAATTGATATTGGGCAACATCTTTGATTGCATAAATATAATGGCGGAGAAAATTAGAGACACTATCATGACTAAAGACCCCTTTGAATTTTTTTATAAGCAGATATATTTGATACTCAAGAAGGGGTGGGATAAAATGACATCTTTGTAGTTTTTGGCATATGCTTTCTACACCAAGTACCACCACGGTAACATGTTGACAATCCCAAATAGAATAGCATCAAATGTGGATATTGAGGTAGTTGATGGATATATAAAAGCCTTCAAGAAGATGTATATAGATCTTGGAGTTGCAGTGGGTATTCAAGATGAGTATGGTACCTTTGTAGCCTTTGATGAAACTTATTATGATCATGATGTAATGGCACATAAAAAGGAAATGGAGGGTTCTATGAAGTGGTGGTACTTCCATGGTGCCATGACTAAACATTTGACAATCAAACTTCTATCATAGGCTTGACATTCAACGACTTATTCTAATTGAAATTATTTCTTGTTTTATTCATTTTTTTGATATTTTTTTTCTTTGTAATTTGTGACATTAATTCTTTTATAATATTTGAGTTTTTATTTGAGAGGACTCGAAACACATATTGCTTCATCCATTTTGTGAGTTATAATTTGTTGGCAAGTAGTAAAGTGGAGGACCTTGTATATGTCTATTCCAATCTTTGTTGTTTGTCTCATTATTTCAGAGACTATGAGAAAGGACCTCATAGGCTTTGGGATGTCTAGCTTGAGATGAGTGACACTGATGTATCCCTAAATGCAGTGACACATCTCAATCCCATTGTTTAGATTTTTAACATAGCAAGGGAGTCCTTTGGTATGCCATCATTTGGTTCTAAAAATGTAGTTGGTGATTGTATTCACTCCAACTATCCTAGCTCTCTAGAGAATCTTGATGATGTAGAATTTCAATATTAGGAGAATAGTTGTGATAGCATGTCATTATATGTGTTTTTTTTGATGGGGAAACGATCAATGTATTTGTTTTAATGATGAAACTATATCAAAATATAAACATTTTGGAATATAGTAGCAATTATGTGTGTCTATATTGCTTCTAAAGTAATGGAAATCTCTTTTAATAACTTATAAAATTTAATTACTATTGTGTGTGTGTGTTATGAATGCCATATCTAGTCATATGCATATTAGGGGACCTTGAGAAATAGATGTAGTCATATCCTATGCTGTATCTGTGTCCATGCAACTTTGGGTTATATAGGGTTTGTTGAAATGTGCATCCTATAAAATAGTAGCACAATCCATTAGAATAATTGTTTAAATATCCCTATATGTTATGAATAAAATTATTGTGCTACTTTTATTTGAATGCTAAAATATCAACATGGTATTAGAAACATCTTTGATCTTGTGTTGTGAACAAGAGTTAGAGTTTAGAAAGGAAAGATCTGATGTTATCTGTTTGATACAAATTCTAGTATAATTTTCTTGCAATGATTTTTGATCAAACTATGAGTAGGTAAGTTGGAATGTGAAGGAATGAAAATCAAGCGAAACAAGGCATGCAAAGGAGAGACTGAATGCTAGAGGAAGCTATTATTTTGTGTGTTAAACTAAAACATTGTAAATTATCATGTGCATGTCTTTTCAATGCTTTAGTTCAGAAAGACATTTCACCTAGTCATGTGGCAGTTTATGAAGAATCAATCCATAAGTGGTTTGTGGTCCAAGTTGGCCATTTGAACCATTCAATGTGCAACGCTTTGCTAGAGTAAACCAAAGATTCATACAATTTTGACACCTGTGAGTAGGATTTTTTAAAGGACTTGCGAAGTGTCTAGTAGGAGAATCTCTAGTCTGCATTCCATGAGACTGAAAAGGCACAACTATTGAGGATTTTAGACACATGACAACATTGAGGTACATTTAGCTGGTTGATATTAGCCTTTGACTACACTTCATGCTTGTGGAATGCATGTGCTATGCACATCAACATTGAGAGGAACATGGTGTAAAGAGCAAAACATGAAGGTGAACAAAGGGTATGTGAAGAGGATAAGAAGACCATAAGCGAGTATCAATGCAATGGTGCAAGGTACAACATCAAAGTGGTGCATGAGAAGTATTTCAATGGTGCAAATAATATTTTTAATATAAATTTTAATTTTTAAAAGTGTTAAAAATTATACTTAATATTTTCCTTAGGTTTGCCTACCAGTATTATTAATTCTACATATTTAAGTTAGGATTGAGTCAAAGTCACAACTTTGCCATATTGTTTATCTTATCACATAATAAGGAATTTGTGGAGATATTCTGGGATTTGTATTGTCAATTTTTAATACTTAATCATTTATCATAGAAGTCATTTGTCCAAACCCTTAAGTTGAATTTTTTGTTAAATGGATGCATTTTGAGTAGAGCTCGACACCCTTACAAGTTTTATGGTCAAGGGGGGAAGCCATTCCCTTGGAGAAGACAATTATCATTGAGAAGTTTGAAAGGAGATACTTCCATACATGGAAAATCAAGCTACAATTTGTGTTGATTAAAAAGGATTTATTGACATTGTGACCACACAAAAGCTAGATGATCCTAATGAAGTGGCAAATTGAACTATTAAAGATTGAAAAGTGATGGCAATAATTGGTCTTGGCTTGTCAGATGCATATTTGCATCACATAGCTCTCACCAACACTTTGAAGTAGGTTTGGGATGATCTCAATTCATTGTTTGGATCACAAGCATCAAGTGCAAATATGGCCCTAAAGTAGAAGCTATTTGGACTAAAGATGGAGGAAGGTGACAATATTGACCATCACAAAGTAAGTTTCACTTTGTGATGAATCAACTTGCTAGGATAAATGCCAAGGTAATAATGATGATGCTAAAGCTGTTTTGTTAAATAGTATGCTCGCTAAATATGCTAATATTGTGTTCACTTTGAACAAAATTAACCCTAGTTTGGAAGATATAATTTATTGTTTAATTGAAGAAGAAAGTCAAGTCAACAACTTGATAAAGGAGGAGTTAGCATTATTTATAAAGAACAAGTCTAGAAGGTCTTCTAGATCAGGTAAGAATTCCTCATCTACCAAGACAAATAAATCCATACATCAAATGATTGATTTGTGTGCTTTTACTACTCACAATAAGGTCATATTGTGATGAATTGTGTTTGATGAGCTAAAGACTCGTTAGACAGCAAGTTAAAGACAACCAAGGCACTGGTTACTAGTGAAAGTAATGGCATAGGATGTGTTTTTGCAACACAAGAAGAAGAAACCCCCCACAAGGACAGTGATAAGGAATATGTGTACTAAATTGAGTCAAGGGTTGTTCCTTGTGAATAGATGTGTTTGCTCCTATTCACAAGGAGTTGTTCAATGTGACAAAGGTTTTGATTGAGGAAGTATAGCGAGACCATTCCCACTATTGCTTGTAGCAAATAGTTGTGTGTGTCCCTATTAGCTTCCAAAATGTTCTGTACTAAAAGTGTGTCCTCTTTTACTCAAGTGTGTATATGGACTGTAGCGTGTGCTCCAGTTCATACATTATGGTTGTTTTTTGATGAATTGTGTGTGTGGTCAAATTGATCGATTTGATTAAGTGATGGATTATATTGTATGCCCTAGGCCATGTCCTGGTCTTTTGTACCACTGTCCTTGATTGGAGTGTGATGTGATAAAGGGAGCAATGTTAGGAATATGTATTACATTATAACATTATAGTGTGATAAATAAATTATATGACACTTATAACAGAATGCTTGACATGGAACAATACAAATATTTGCAGTCACAAGCATTTGATGACAATGATGATGATCTTTTTATAAGAATCGCCAGGTGGGATTTTGATGGTCTTCTAGTTAATCTCTTCTTTAATCAAATATATAAGTCTATCTCTCATTGACCTTGAAGAACAAAGTGAATCAGGAGGCTCATACAAACAAAATAGTGGTGTATACTTGGAGGTTTTTACCGATTTGGCAATAACCATTTACTACCTCATAATATCTGATTAGAATCACATGTTATAATATGATATTATCTACAAATCCAAAATAACAAACTTATCTGAGCATTTCCATAAACTCTTTGGGTGATCTTTTGGTACCCACTTTGGAAGTCATCAATGAAACACTTTTAAGATACCTAATGAAAAATTACAGTGAATGATAATCACATGTATTCCATCTATAAGCATTTTCCATGTTGCTTTATTAATGAAAGAAAGTGTCCCAGTACTCATGTATATTACCTTGTCTTTGTTCCACCTGCCATTGAAAGTAATTCAATTTAATTTGAAGTCTTATTATTTATACTTATGTATGACTCAAGACTTTGAATTGCAAATATGTGGGCAGAAGCTTGACAATCAATAAAATAGACTTCATGTCAAGTTAAATACTAAATGGTAAAGTATATCATCAATGCCAAATTAGACAAGAAATTTAATCTGGGTTTGGTACCCAAGGTTCAAAATTTATATGCACTGAGTTTAAATTTGTGTTTCCAATTCCAATTCAATTTGTGTCTTTTCCCCCTACTTTATCATCTCAAACTACTGGCTGCTGTTACAGCAGTAATATTGATATTTGACAAAACATTGTTCATGTTAGTTTTCTGAACATGTTGCTCGGCTGTTGTTCTCCTTTAGCAGGCTGCAGGAATTAGCAACTTGCTTTTTCCCTATCCTTAGCTGAGTGCAGGTCTTCTATTTGGCATGAAAATTCCTTTCTTATATTTAGAGGGATTCTAAAGATTAGCTGCTGTTCTTATTTCTAGAACAAGGTGCTTTCTATCTTCTGCTTTATTTGTTTTTTGTTATAGTTTTATTTAGGACAAAGCCTCTTTTCCTACACTTGATGCTACATTGAGATGGGTGTTTGTAAAGCGTAGAAGTGAGGGAGGGAGGAACAGGAGGAGGGAGATGGTAGTAGGAATTGAATGTTTTCTGTTCATATTTTCACCAGTGTGTTTGTGAGTTATCATACTCAAGTACACTGTTTTGATTCAAAGTTAGAGTAGAAGGAACTGAGTGTTTTCTGGTCACATTTTCAGCAGTGTGTTTGTGAGTTATCATTCTCAAGTCCACTGTTTTGATTCATAGTTATGGTTAATTCTGAGTACAAAATCTACTTATGATGTTCTGAAACTGGACTATGCTGCGACTGAGTGTTTTCTTTTCACATTTTCAGCAGTGTGTTTGAGTTATCATACTCAAGTCCGCTGTTATGATTCATAGTTAGGGTTAATTCTTTGAGTACAAAATCTACTTATGATGGTCTGAAACTTTTACATGGTATCGACTATGCTGCAACCCATGAGAGGGAGATGTTGGAGGATTTTTGTGCCCTTCCTTCAGTGATTGATGTGATTTAGACCTATGAGAGGTTGTATAGTGTGCTGCTCTAAGTGCTCCAGTGATTGGAGTGTTGATCAATTACTTTCATAGGTTATTGATCTAAATTATTCCTAGCCAAGCTGTCTGGTCTCAGTGTGTTTCAGAGGTTGCTGGTCTCAGTCCTAAGCAGTGTGACCACCTAGAGGTGGTTTCCAGCTTTACACCTTGGTAGTGCAAATTACAAATACTACTGGAGGAAGTTGACTACTGGAGGAAGTTGATATTTGTTTTATTGTGGAATCTAAGGTTGCACCTCCTACCGATCTTGTTCAGTTGGCTGATCATAACAAAAGTTGGCCAAGGCAAAGCAAATTATCCTAGACTTGGTGAAGGACCATTTAATCCCTCACATTGCAGAGAAGAAGACAACAAAGGAGCTGTGTGATGCCTTGATCACCTTGTATTAGTGTGTGAACGTTTCCTGCAAGATGTTGCTAAATAATTAGTGCCACACACGAGTGATATAGACACAATGGTAACTTTACGAAGATAATTGAACTTAGAGATCAACTTGTTGCAATGGGGGTGAAGGTGGATGATGATGAGTTGGGGCCCATAACTGTAGATGAGATCAAGTTTTGAGAAGCTTTGGGATGATTTTATCTGAAGGAAACTATACTAGAGATTGGTTTAGCCAAGGTGAAAGAGAATTAGAACCAAGCCCTCATTGACAAGATGAGGAAAGGTAGTATAAAAGGAGGATCTGAAAGGATCAAAAGGGAAAGGAGGAGGACTCAAATACTTCTGAATAGAGGAAGAAAGAATTGACTCATATCAATTATTTTGAATGCCACAAAATTGGCCTCTCTGCTTCATAGTATCTTGAGAAGAAGGGGAAGGGCAAGTAACAACAACAACATAACAATTTGCGAGGAGTGCATAAACTTCAATAATGGTCCAAGACAAATTTCTCCATGGTGTCATATCCACTAACACCATTTCTACTGTAGGGTAGTATACGGACAATGGAGCATGAAGACTTCAGAAGAAGAAGGAAAGTATATAGGTGGAGCTTGGTGATGATATTGCATATCCAGTTATAGGGATAGGATATTGGTGAAGCTTGCTGATGATGTTGCATATCCAGTTATAGGGATAGGATATTTTTCCTTCCTCGTGCCTTTTGGTGATGTCCTAAATGTTCTTGGTTTAACTAAGAACATATTTTCATTGTCAGCCTTGATAGATTTTAATTGTGGCCAAGTTTGATGGTTAACAAATCATTATTAGAGCTTGGTATCAAGATCTTGGTGAAGTGTTGGCCAAAGGTATGTGAGAGGGTGGCATTTACATGTTGATTGCTAATTCAACCAAACACAGAGCCTTGATACATGACAATAAAAAATTGTGCAAGCTTTGGTGCAAGAAACTTGGTCACCTACACTATGGAGCATTACCTCTCTTGAAGGATATGGTGTAGGGATTGCTTGACCTCAAGATAGAGAAGAAATGAGTATGCAAGGGCTGCTCATTTGACAAGCATGCCAAGATTGTTTTCCCTAGTGGTGAGAACCAGTCAAGAGGGATTTTTGATTTGAACCCTAAAACCAAGTTTTAAAGATGTCCTTCATACCACACTCAGAAGCAAGATGACCATAGGTATAACATCTACATCTAAAATTCAGCTTCTCGTAATCCATAGTGTACTGCCACTCCCTATCACCCGCATAAGAATAATTTCTTTGAGAACCTCCTTAGATAGATCCATTTCTACACACAAATGGGCATAGGTGGTACGGGTCTTGTATATAGTCTCCTAAGTTAAACATACAAGCTTCCCAAAAGAACTAGTAATGTCAAACAACCTTGAGGATCCCCAATATTGCAGAGGTAGATAAGTTAGTCTAATCAATATAAGACCAAAAGAGAAAGAAGCATTATAGGGTCAAAAGAAGGAAACCAAGGTCTAATGCATAGTTTATGGCCCTTAAGATCCCATGAACCAGCATGCATAATTAACTCTTTTTCATTGACAAAATCAAATTGGAAAAATGAAAAATCTTCTAGCACATGGCTAAATAAAAATCTCTCCTTCCAAGAGCTACCTCCATAATCCAATGATCCGTTTATGTAGATCATTTAATTTGGGTCAATTATTGTGGAACTTGCAAATTAGTGTGTGGTCAATCATGAAATCCTCCTTTTTTTCCACTCTTGAGTTCATCACTACTACTAGAATACAAGGAGACTTTAGGCATGTGACTGAGCCCTTACCAAGAAAATTTGTACCACCTAGATCATGCCTCACATTGCCAAACCCTGTGGGAGAGCTGGGGTCACAACTATTACACTCTTGCACCTTCGAGTTAACCATAGAGCTTGCTTGGCTAGGGTTTGTGAGGGCATGTAAATAGGATCTGTGTTTGGGCGGCCTAGCACTCAATGTGGAATTCTTAGAAGTGGAAGTATTTTCCTCCCTCTTGAGCTGTATGGTTGTTGCACATGGTAGAGGAAGATTTGCATCTGTTGTTGAAATAAGATTCCTTTGGAAAGGTCATCACAACATCATCATCCCTGCGAGGGCATGGGCCCAAAAAAATCATACTTATATACCCAAGATTTATAGCAAGGGCTGCATGGGATGGGGGGAATGATCCTTGGAATTAATTGTGACAAAGTGCATAGGTCTTGGTATGGCACATTCAATAGAAATCTCCCTACTGTCCACATTTTTGTTGGGTTCTTCAATGGCTTTCTCTGCCTCTATGCTGTATGAATGCAAACCCTTTGTGGTGTTGATGCTCCTAGTCCCACGGTATACAAATATTGGTTATTCTACCCAAAGGAGTGCATAATTGGTGGAGCTTGTCTTTCTTAGTGAAATAAGAAAGATTATGTAAAATCATGGAAATGCCTAAGACTTTTTTGCTTGCCAAGAATTTCTGTTATAGTTTGGGAGGCATTGCAGGAGTTCAAAGATTATTTTTGATCATACAACAAATATGTACATTTTCAATTAGTTTTGATCAAATACACCCAATGCTTATTTGTCATATGTAAGTTTGATTTTAAAATATAACTACTTTTAAATTTTATGATTGATTTACAATTATTAATAAGTAATACTATTTTTAATATGTTTTAGTTTTATTAGGTTTTATGATAAAATTCATTTTTATTAAGTTTTATGATGATATTTAATTTAATTGCATTTTAGGCCTTAAAATTATTTTGCTAATTCTTTTTCTAATTATCAACTTTAATTTCCCACTAATTAGATTTTATTTCAAGGTTTAATTTTAATTTTTAAATTTTAAAAAATAAAACATGCATATTTATATATACATATATATGTATATATATATTTCCAAAGTTTTTTAGGTGACAAAATTGTTCTGAATTTTATCTTTGCCAAACTCAAACATGAATACAAATCTAGTGACATGGGTCTCTAGAATGTGGTCTATTGTTTGCATTGCACCATGTGTCCACTAATTTTTTGGGTGCTTATCCATGACATTACTTTCAGTAGTGACAAATTTGAAGCCTTATGGGTCACAACATGGACAACATTTACATTCCCACCTCTAAAACAACTAATCTAATAGGTATATCCAAATTTGCAAACAAAGTTATAATGGTCCCCATTTTTATTTTCCTGATTCTGAAATGGAAACAGAAATCCCAGTAACATCTCAAAAATAATAGGATCATCAGGGAATTCCTGGAATCATTCCAAACATACAGATACGCTTCCAGAAAGCCTTCCCATTCGTAGGATTTTTCACTCGATGCTAGTAAATTTGCAGCTGTTCCATGGTGCATACGGGAATTTCCAGGGTCTCTTTCAATCTCTTTTGCACAAAATTTATGATTGTGTCCAATGAAAAATGTAAATGTCAACCTTTTTCATCAATTTTGTCATTCAATAACATTTCAGTATCTTCACCAAATTTGCAAAAGAATGGTATTGTTACCATGCAGCAGGGCCTTTTTCAGAGGTTAACTTTTTATATTTTACCAGCACCATCTTGTTGGATAAACCAATTCAAGTGCGTGCTTCTGTTCTTTCATCTTTTTAATTTTTTGGATTTATCTCATATACAACCTAGTCATTCTGTACAATTCTGTTAGTTTAGGTTAGCTAAATGAGTACTCTCTTATTTTCAAAAATTTCTTTAGTTTGGCCAAGGTGCTAACGATGTTGGCTCTGCTCATTTTTGTAACAAGCCTTGTTTACTTGATCATTCAGCAATTGTAGTGGCAACTTGAACGTGCATCTTACTGCAATCGTACCTGTCCTTCCTTTGTATGTCTTGATTGAAATTTTGTTTATGAATCCATATTTTGATTATTCTAAATTTTGATTTTAAGTGTGGTTGTTTTGATTACAATATGTATTGTATGCCTTAATTTCATTTTTCATTGCCAATTTCAAAGAGTACTGATGAGATATGTTTAGCACAGGTCATAATTGCTTGCAAAAAGGGTGGTACGAGCATTGAAGACCTTGCAGAAAAGTATCCTGACATGATTATCAAGGTTACTTCTTTTAATTCCCATAATCTAAAATTTTATTTCTATTCTATAAAACTTACTGTGTTTTTCACAGCCATATGAAGCTTTCATAAAACTTGTATTGCTTTCTCTTGAATTCAAAGCTTGCAGGTCTCAACCTTGCAGCATAGCTCATAGCTTAGAGAATGTAAAATCCTGAAGGGAAATGAATTGAGTTAAACTCCCCAGATTCAGAATCTGTAGAAAATAATTGTGCATTTGTGTTGTGCTGCTACTGTTTTGTTTGGCTCTTGTTGAATTATATAATGTTATAAAATGGCAATGGCGTTTTTTGAAGAGCTACTAATGATCCTTCTGTAATTCCTTAGGCTTCGACTTAAATCTTCTAAAGTTGCTGCTTTGATTTTTAGTTCCTAATTGGGCCAAATGAAGTGCTTTTTATTGAGAAAATAATTAGGGAAGTAGATTCCTTGTGCTTGTTTTTGCTTTCAGATTAGGATAATAGTTTATTTCCTTTCTTATCATTTATAAAACTTATGATGAGGGCATATTTAAAATTTTAATTCTATAAAAAGTTCTAATATTATGCTTGTGTTGTTAAATGTTCTTGGATTTATTTTCAGATCCTTTTTCAACAGGTCACAATTGTCTTGTATGAAAATATGTTTTGAATTTTTGATATTTTTGGAACTTGCATGGTTTATAAATATCAATTGATGTCATTATAAATTTACATAAGAATTTTCTTTGAACTATCTTTAATCTGATTTTCTAAGTGATTTAGATTTTAGACTTTTCAATTAAAATAACTCGCCTTTTTAATGCAATAACAGGTTCCTATTGACATTTACAAAGGGATCACAGATGAAGATGCTGCAAAAGTTGTAGATGGCTTGGCTCCTAGGCTTGCTGATAGGAATGCGTCGATAGATCAGGTTAAAAAGCTGTACAAGCTGTTCTGTGAAACGGACTGCACACTTCTTGAGGTGCCTACAATTGCATTGATGTAACTTGCACTTAGGAAGGCCTGTTAGTTAATGCATTTTGTTTCCTTTGGATCTTACAACCTTGCATATTTGTTTCACCCTTATTGTTAGTCATGGCTCTGTTTATCGTGAATGAAGGTTAGAGGGGCCTGGCTTTGCACAGTGTGAGGGTGCAGACCCTCAAAATTTGCAGGAGCAGATGTTTATATGCATACAAGAGAATATTATCAGAAATTTAAAATAATTGGATAGATATGGATACATTCCCAGTAAATCTGTTTTGTGGACGGATGAGTGTGATTGTGTAGCTATACTGGAACAATGTAGAATTATTCTAACTGTTGCATCTGGTGTCCATGTAGATCAATCCTATTGCGGAGACTACGGATGGCCAATTGGTTGCTGCAGATGCAAAACTTAATTTTGATGATAATGCTGCATATCGTCAAAAAGAAATTTTTGAGCTCCGTGATAAGTCTCAAGAGGATCCAAGAGAGGTATTAAGATTTGTCCTCAGTGTATCTTTTTTATGTAGGAATGGAACATAAATGCTGGAAATTGTTTTGATTCTACTCAAGATTTTAAGAAAAGCTTCCAATCTCTTAAATCTTTTGAGCAGTTGATACCTTGACTGCAATTTTATAACTGATTTGAACACTTTTGCTTTGTTGTGGAGTTTTTCTGCCCATCATATTTTTTTTGTGCATTCCGAGAAACTACAGTGCTTTAATCTTGATCCTGATTTTAAGAGAAGTGTGTCAATTCCTTAAATCTTTGAAACAGATAATGCCTTCATTTGATTATTGGACTGACTTTGGTATTGGTGTATGAATGTGAAAAATATGATCTGTTACTCTGTGATACAAATATTGATCAGTGTTCATTTTCTGAAGGTTGCAGCAGCTGAAGCTGACTTAAACTATATTGGATTGGATGGAGAAATTGGTTGCATGGTTAATGGTGCTGGCTTGGCAATGGCTACAATGGATATCATAAAACTACATGGAGGAACTCCTGCCAATTTTCTTGATGTTGGAGGAAATGCTTCTGAAGGCCAGGTTAAACTATTTTCTGTTATAAACAGCATGTTTTGCTATTGTAATTTTTTGTTTGTTTTATCCTTAATGATGCTCATCTTTACTGCATTATGTTCAAGATATGTTTATCTGTAAATTTGTAAACCAATAATTCTTGAATGATTGAAACCATTTAGGTGGGCTTGAACCATACCTGCATTTGTGGGTGGCCCCATTGCAATACACTCTTGGCTTGCAAAGCAGCTTCTTATTGGGTTCTCTTGCATGACACCGTTGCTCTTCCTTGAAATATCCAATCATCAAGAAAAATTTCCTTGCACTACTGTATTTCTTGGGAGATTTGTGCCTTAAGATATTGTGAGAAGTTTTTTCTGTTGTTTGAAATCATCTTCTCATGCTTTTTGCACATACCTAAGAGAAAGTGGATTTAACATCTTTAATGCCTCTATTTTCTAAGGAAATTTATTGGTCCTTTTTTGGTCATCCAACACAAAGGTCCAAAATATACATACCATCCACTATGTGTGGATTTCTACTTGTATTAAACCAGCCATCTTCTACAATTCATCTTCTTTGCATTCTTTTGGGCTTGGAGAAGCTTTGGGCATTTATTGTACGTTATTAAAGCAATGATTTTTAAGATAGGAATAGTTATTACTTGGCCATTTAGATGTTTATATGATTTTAAATTCGTTGCCCCTTTAGGTGTCATGTGCCTGGCCTAGTAAGGGAGTTTATGGCTTTCGAAGATTTAGATATTTTGATGTGAGCCGTTAGGTTATTAATTCTATGGAGGGGCTACCAAGGTGATGCTAGCAAGATGAGTCCATTGTGCATTTAACTTGTGCAGGATTTGTAGGTGATTAATTAAGTTTCTTAGGTTCTATCATGTTTGGATCTATAGGTGAATTTTATTTCCCATAAACCATATCCTAAAAATTGTAACATTGTGGATGGAACAATGTTTTAACCTTGTGAATATTTTTGATTAAATTTTTGGGGGTCCTATAGGGTTCCCTATGCAAAGAGCAAAAATTGATTCATTGCAATAGAGAAACTATAGATGAGAGCCGACTAGGTAAGAAATAGAAGCATCATATAGAGAAGGGAACTGGACAACTAAGACAAGAGAGATTGAAACTGAAACAAAGATAAACAAACCAAGAGCCTCAAGTCAAGCGCCAATCACTGACACCAACACCATCACTTGAGATGGTTGCTCCATCATGCCACCCATCTTCTTTTGTAGATGCACAACCAACCATCACCTTGTTAGAAGCCCTTAGAGGACCAACCTCCTCTTGGTATGGATCAATTTGAGAAGCTTGACCCTTATTAGCCAAGGCTAAGAACTAGACTAATGAATTCCCTTGTTAGTCAACATCGATCGTATCACCTTATTTCCATGCAAATCAAGCAAGGTAAATGAGCTCGTAACATAAAGAATGTTGTTAGTGTGTGTAATGTCCCCGTTTTTTATCATGACAACATCAAATGTAGCTTTGGCTTTCTTGGTGACCATCAGTCGTGCCAGAATGGTTATTTGATGTTTCGAGGAGCTCCAAAGTATTTTGGCATTGTCAGATATCATCTTTGTTCAAGGTTTTGTATTTTCTGCAGTTTCAGTTGTTGGTGCAGGATATATTTTAATAGTTAAATAATTAATTAAGTTGTCAAAAAAGCATAAAGTAAAAGACAACTTAAATTAATTATTTTAATTATTAATTAAAAGTGACTAGTGGCCGGAAAAGTTAAATATTTTAATAAAGTCACTTTTAGGGCCGAGTATAAAGGGATTGGGAAGCTCATTTTTGGGGGATGCTTGGTTTTATTTTTATCTAAGTGGATTTTGGAGAGCTTCTAGAGGACAAAAACCCTAAGTGTAAGCTAGTTTTGGTAGTGAAACAATCTACCCTAGCTGTTTATTGGCGAAATCACTCAGATTTAGCATTGGAAATGCAACGGAGGAGTTCAAGAAATTTGTGAAGTTTTTATTAAAGACAAATTTCTAAGGTATTTGTTTCGAGGAACTACAGAGAAATTTTCAGAATTTGATTATTTGGAGAATTCAAAGAAATAGCCTAGTATATGGTTATTATATTATTTGTTGCATATTGGCCGTGCCATATAATTTTTACAGGTTGAGGAGATATAATTTGTGGTACCTATCAAGGGAGTCGTCTAAGCTGGGTTTAATTTCTAAGTTGGTGATATTTTATGATTCCATCGCAGCCATATCCCAAAGGGACCATTCAAAGTAGACAACATGGAAGTTACCAAGGAATTGCGTGATGAAAAAGAATAAACCGCCAATACTAGTTTAGATTGCAGGTGCCAGCATAGCCACATTTCATGTGCCGCCACTACCAAGAAAAGGTTTGGGGGGTCTAAAGATCAAGATCTATTGGATTTTAAATGCAATAAAGGGGTCGCGATTTCAAGTCTTGAGGAAGATATTAAGAGAGCTTCTGCGTAAGAGACTCCAATAAGAGACTATCTGCCATTCATGAGTCTATGGTGGAACCCTTATTAATGAAATTACTAGCGCAGGAGTATTACTTACTCATGAGGGAGCTGACACTCCATATTAAGGTACCAATAATAATTAAAAGGTAGTCAAAGGCTGCAGAAATAATTGGGGAAAGCCAGCGTATGGTTGATAAGGCATAGTGACACTAAGCGCTGCCACAAACTCCTTCAATACTACCATATATACATTGGAAATCACGGTGGAGTGAAAAAAGTTATCATTGCTTAGACAATATTGTAGTGGCGTCGGTTCATAGTATTTTGTTAGCAATCAAAATGGATCGGTAAATGGATGATGCAGGTAGCTTGCATTATGATTGACATTTAGCGCAAGATGTTTCCTTGTTTGGGGTCACAATTTTGGAAATTATTTCTAGTGCCGGCATTGCTCATGAGTGAGCATTGAAAATCATTGAGGAGTGCAAGGTGCTGTAAGTTTCAATTAGGCTGTGCATAATAGGAGGCTGCTGTCTTCTTCCTTTCCCTCCATACAGGTCCAAGAATTTTTGAAGGCAGTTAAGTGCTGAAGATATCTCAGGTTAGCCATCAACAATTAATAATTCTGATTGTAACTGAAATGAAAATTATATTCAGAATTTTCTGTGTAATGCGAAGTGTGCCAGCAAGATTAGCATTTGGGGAAGAAATTGTTTATGCATATAAATATTCCAGTTTATCACTGTTATTACTTGTTTATGAAATTGGAAGCTATTGCTCTGAAAAGTATTATTCAGCTTGTCTCAACTAGTAGAAATTATCCTAAGACAGAGTGCTGTAAAAATGTTTGTCAAAATGTCTGATTATTAAAATTGAGAATCTGCAAAAATTTGGGTACAAATTGGGTTTGGGATATTTCAGTGTGTGAGACAACCTTGTGGTGAATAACATTTTTCAAAATTTGGGCAAAAGGAGCAAAGGCATTCATCATATTGATTGACCTTCACAAGTTGTTGAGATAGCAAACTAACCTTGCCCCTTGAACAACTCAAGCCACATTGGGTGGAATTGATTAACCTTCTCAAGCTACTGAGAGAACAAACTAACCTTGTTCCTCGAACAACTCAAGCCACATTGGGTGGGATTGGTGGGGCCATCATTGAGCCCACCTCACTGTCCAAATCCTTCCTATGATGTGGTTTGACCAAGCCGAACACCACCCACATGCAAACGTCCTTTGCCTAAATGGTCTTCTCAATTTTATCTAGAAAGTTTTCTATAATAGTTTCATTGAATTGAATAAACCCTCCATTATGCACAAAATCTATCCCCAAGATGCTCTTCACTCGATTGAGTGACATCGAATCTAGACAATAGAAAAATTTCCTCAATGGTTGATAATCTTCCCTTGGTGGTAGGTGTCATGTTTGCTGCAACCGCCTCTTTTTTTCGCCATTGTGCCAAGCACCTAACACTCTTAAAGTATTAAGCCATATGTTAACTAGAATCCACCAACACATACCACACCAGTAAAGAGCCAGCCGACATATAAAAAGGTCACCACTGATGGGATAAACTAAAGTAGTTGCATTGAAACAACTCATGCATCAAGCCCAATTGACAATTTAATCACAAATCAATCTTACAACCATGTACTAATCAAAGTATTTTGGGGAGGGAAGGCTAGCGGTAGATGACATCGAAAAAACAAAATCATAGTAGGCTACAAAAAAATTCTCCAATCCCTGCCACATGTCTATCTAGTCACTAACCAAAGTAGACAAGGGAGCTTGATCAAACGTCTAGTTGGCGAGGAAATCAGTAACACTATTATTACACCAGTAACAATGAAAAAAGCTAACATTCTCAAAATGGGCGCATAAACATTTGGCCTCTTCTAATAGATTTCAAAGTTGCCAATTGGGACATGAGCCATGAGAAAGCTATAATGCTCACCCAAATAAATTGCCACTAGGTGCCTATGATAGGAAGTGATCTAAGAGGAATAAGTAATATCATAAAAACTAAAAATTAATTAAGTTAATTAAAGGGTCAAAAGGTACGAAATGAAGGGTCATGTCAATTAAAAAGAAAAAGGTATATAAAGGAAGATAAAACCAAGAGGAAGGCATCAATTGATCAAGACATTATTTTATTTTCCTTGTGGAATATGAACCGAGGATTCAGCAATATGAGGATGAAACCCCTCAAGATTAGAAATTAAAGGATGGAAACCCTTAATTTCTTTTGCCAAGTGAGTGGACGTAAACCCCTAACTTAGGCAGAATTTAGGAACATTACAAAGGCATTTATACAAAGAGAGATCACTGCAAATTTGAAAAAGAATCACAACATAAGCTAAATGATAAGTTCATGTTTTTAAGACATACATCATAAGCTCTAAATCCAAATTATATAATCAAATTTATAATTTTTAGGATAAATTAATATTTATAACAACTATGCAATCATTATTGTGAGTTAAGGTATTTATATAGGTTGATTCTATGAAATGTCCTAGAGTCAAATCTTGGTCCGAATTGCATGTGGATTCGATCAAGGCTCGGTTTTTTCCCACTGAAAATGATTCCACTCTTTGCGAGTTGAATCCAAACTCTAATATGGTGATTCTAGAGTGAATCTTGAGCTATTCCAAAGGTAGATGTGATTTTCAAAGGTTTTTTTGGACTTTTTTGACCAAAAAGGCCCTAAATATTAGTATTTTTGTTTTATCACGAATCCACTATGGGAGGGAATAACAACCACAGATAGTGGATGAGATTTAAACACTTCATTGTCTCTTTTGAACATTGCCCAATTGTTGCTTGGACATGATTTTGTTTATTTATTCAACTCAATATATTGAGACAATGCTTTTCTAGATGTTATATCAAGCTTGAACCATGCGTTGTGTATTGGCTGATATTTCTAGCTCAAACCAACAAAATACTATGTTACCGGGTTCTTCTATTTTACCCCTGGTTTTGGTCCTGGTTCGCTCCTGGTTTGGTTCGCCTGTGGGTTCGACCATGGTCCTTCATTTTTGGGTCTGGTTCGTCCAGGCAGAACCCAAGAGAACCCGGGCAGAACCCAGACAGAACCCAGGCGAACCAAGACAGAACCCACATGCCTAGGCATCTAAAAAGTGTTTTTTTGAGCATTTTTTTAATGTTTTATGGAGTTTGACTTTGACCCACACCCAAGGGAACCCTAAAAGTGACCTCTAAATCACTCTAAACACCTTAACTACCTCATTTTTATTCATTTGTTTTGCAAACAAGCATTTTCATTCCAAGAGGCTGAGCTTTCATTTTTGCTTGTTGGATTGAAAGCGGACTGTGACACAACTTTCTTTTTTCAAAAATTGTTCTGCACAGGTAAACCAGATTTTGTATTGTGGAGCTATATTAAGCTACCACTCTCAAGACCAATGTAACAATGATACAAAATAATGTTTGAGACTGCAAGAAGACATCAAAATGGCTAGTGTACTAAACAAATTCTTATGATTTCTGAAGAATGCTGATAACTCTACTTGGCTTCTTTTTTCAAAATCATACAAATTGAACCCTAGCATCAATAGACTCTGTATATCAAGCTACCACAATTCAAGTTTCAACGATGAATATTTATCATGCATGTTTTAAATGACATTCAAGTTTATGGTGATTTTGTTGTTTATATGATGTTATGTGATATTCTAATCCTAATTCATGCTTCTAGGCTGCATATATATATATATATATAAATAATTATTTTTACATGTTTTTTGTACTAACGAACCCAAAACGAACCGAACCGGAACCGGAACCGGAACCAGTAACTTAGATGTCAAAATACATTCTTCATTCTTCTACTTGCTATTTAGTCTTTAGGCTTAAAATTTACAGTACTAAATGTTGTTTAAAGGTTAGGCTTTATCATTTTATGAATTGAATTATACTTATTTATTTTAGTATAGATATTAGTTACTATAGATACTATGGTTTGTATCTATATATAAAAAGTAATACTATCGATAAACTAATATGGTATAGACAGTATTATATTAATATTTTTTTTCGAATATAGGTAAAAAAATAAAGATATTAATATGATTTAGATGGTATGCTATTAATATAGTTTTTTTGAATATAGTTAGAAAAGTAAATTTATACTATTGATATACTATAGTTTTTAGGCTGCATTAGACATGATTTTTAAATGTTTTCTGTATAGACGTATCTAGAATGTAGCCAACTTCCCCCCCAAAATATTGCCATGCTGGCATACTGTATCCATGTTCTTGTACCTGTACTCATTTCTGATTCACTAACTTAGGCTTTAGAGAGCCTTGCGAAGGGGGAACCATTAAGTATCCATGTGATTTATGTACTGACATAGGAACTATTCACCCATTAACAAGAACATTCCTTGTGAATATTGTGTGCAGTAATTTTTTTGATAGAAATAGTTTCTATTAGAAACAATTTGACACTTGTATATTTAATGGGGTTTTACTTTGTTTTGGAGAAAAATACAAGTAATTTTGCGAAATCAATGGGGTTTTCAGTACATTCCTTAACTGAATAATACAATAAAAAATGCAAATGTCTTCTTTTTGTTATTAACCAACCTCACTTTATCATAGTTTGTTGAATAAAAATTGACAACAAACCCAGGCAGCCATGCAAAATGATGAATGTACCAAACTTTATCTATCCAATTAATGCCTAAACAACAGACCAAAGAGCTTTTTATTGAGCATTTGTCTCTTATCTTCTTTCTGAGCATACATTCAAAATTCTCTCTCAAGGGCGTTTTGATTCTCTTTAACTGTTATCTATACTCCCCCAGGCCATATTTCCTGAAATGTATTTGATAGTTCCAGTCTCCCTCTCCTGCACAAAAAAGGCTCTCTTTAACTGTTATCTATACTCCCCCAGGCCATATTTCCTGAAATGTATTTGATAGTTCCAGTCTCCCTCTCCTGCACAAAAAAGGCCGAATGTAGTAGACAATCTGGAACAGCACCTCCAAATGCTGATTCTGGTACACAGACCTTTGTCATGCACCCACTTGTTATCTGCCATCAACTTCACTCAACAGTTAAAAAACAAAGAAGATACTAGAGATTAAAATGAGATAAGAGGACTCTAAAAATCCAAAGGGGTTGCACTCCTTCATTGGCTGCCTTGGTTTTACTGAATCTTTGGAGGCATCTTACTTGTTACATCATAAATTTGTTATGAAGTGATGCTTGATTACAAGGATGAGCTTTTAAATCTATCCAAAGTAATCATGAAGGGAGACTTCCAATTCTCGTTAGGCTTTCCATGAGCAAGCTATAGTAGTGGACATAATTCTTTTGGTCTCTTGAGTAACACCCTTGTTAGCCTAATAATCAGTGATCTTGTTTACTTCCCATTATCAGTGTGACAAGATGAAGTTATTGAGAACTGGACACCATGGCAGTTGCTTCAAGAAGGATGTTGAGATGTTATAAAGTACTGATGATAATCTGGTGATTGCACTCTATTGCTAATTTGCAAGGACTTTAATAGTAAGAGTAAGAGCCAATGCGATTCCCTGCACCAAGTTTATAGCTTCTGATTCATTCTTTGTGTCTATGTATACTTTCACCAAAAAGACTCCAACAAGTTTCCTTTCCTCATCCCTCACGGTGGTTCCTGCTCCTCAATATCTAGTTGAATGCTAACTAAGGAGAACAATGCTATCTCCAGTTTACATATTTTGTTATTCTAATCTTGCCATGTATGCCATTTTATCATGGTTTGAGTGGTTCCGCTCCTCCAAAATTGCACAACCTTGACACAGTGAGAACTTACATTCTTTGGCCAGGCCCACTTTTCCAATTACAATCTTCCAGATTTTTTTAGAAAAATCACAGTGGAGGTGGTGGTTGGTAGTTTACTCTATTCTTGTATATACATAGAAGGCCCTGTCTAATCCTGTTTCTGTAGGTTATTATTAGCATCTTTTCTTGAGCTTCCAGCCATACAAAAGCATTAGCTTTTGAGAAGCCATGCTTATATCATACCTTTTCTGCAGTCCATGGAAGATCATGATTTTTCTCTTTAGACAGATTCACATAACTGATCTTCACTGATCTCTGTTGGGCCCTTCAATTCTCTTATAGTTAATTTTCCTTCTCCACCCTTCTTTCTAATTCAAATAACATTTTCCAAAATTCTGTTTGGTCTCCTCTTATTTCTTGGTTCAGGTAATTGGTGTTCAATTTCCCTACAACAACAAATAAAATTCCCTAAATGGGTTCCTTTGGAATTTGATAGTGATGCCAATGTGAATATACACTTAGGCTCCATGTTATCTAGATATTTCATCTTCATTAATCTGCTCCATGGATAGTCCATCCTGGTGATGATCCTCCAGACTAGTTTTGCTTCCAAGTACTATAGAGGTCCTTGAGATTCCTTTGACCCACTTCTTAAGCTTTAGCAGTGGTAATTTCTTTGATTCTCTTCCCCCTGCAACAGAAAGTTCTTCATTAACCTATTGAACTTCTCTAGTACTTTGGAGCTTCTGTAATGAATAGTAGATATATTGGAAGGGTCTGAAACCTAGATTATAGCATTTGAATTCTCCATACCAAACTCAGTCATGTCCTTCAGAACACAAGTTGGGATCAAATGCAATTTTCTAGTTCCTTACATAGAGGCAAAGTGTATCTTCATGAGAAGAGAGGAATCCCTAGGTATTTGGCAGAGAATTTGTTATAAAGCTCAATTCTCTGACCACACATCAACTACTCCTTTTGAAAGGATGAGTCAATATGAAAGCCAAATGTCTTTTCATAGACATTTTGAGGTTTTTCCCTTGGGGTTAGGGACCTAGAGTCTAAAAGGCAAAGCTCCTTCATGACATATTCTAGTAGTTGAGGCCTTTGATGTTACCGGTTAATAAAATGCTGAATGGGCAACTTTTCTTCTAAATGATGCATCATTTAGACATGAGACTATAACTAGGTCTAATACTCTGCCTCAGACTATGATCTTAGCTCATGATATCTATCTTTTGAGTTGGGTTTCCGTTCATAGTTGGAAAGCATGCTATGCAATCCGATTGCTATTGCTCTTTTAGTAGAAGAGATTGGTTTTGAGGCAATACCACCATACTCCTTTAAACCTTCCATCACTCTCTCTAATTACTTAGAAGATGAACTTTGAAGATGAGAATTCTGAGGAATTGTTGTGAAATGGTCCCCACAGAACCAGTTCTAAACTCTAATGTCAGCTTGGATCTCAATGAAATGTACAGCTAATGTGTAGATCTGATAAGTAAATTGAATTTAAATTTAAATTTGAGTTTGCAGCCTATATTCAGAGATTTGTTCCAAAGCCTAGTTGGCTGGAAGTCACCCTCAATCTTACCAAAATATTATTATTAATTTATTATATTTCCCCCAAGATCTGAATCACCAGCTATAACATTCAACCGAATAAGATTAATAATTAATTATTGGGAAAAGAGGGGACATGACAATGGTGCTTTAGATCATTGACATTTCTCAAATACCAACCATTGGATGGAATTTAGTGCCTCTTATGGAGGGTGATGAAAAATTAGGCTTGATGGTGTTTGTCCATAAAGGTTCCAATATTGTATCTTGACAACGACCTCTTCACTCTCTTGAAAAAGAGGCTTGGCAGACCATATTGAACCCGTTCAACTAGTCTAGGCCTTCTTGTTGTAAAGACTCGTCAACTAACTTTTACTCACAAACATGTGCTTGAGATTGGGCAAAGTGGTTGTGATACTTTGCAAGGTGATGAAATTAGTGGTTTGGTATGTGACTTCGCACACCATTTTTTTGATCCATATGCATTTTAGGATCCATTTGGTTGTAGATGTATTTTATGACATTCCTTGCATCTTCAATTACATTCTTCACTTAACTAAGTTTCTTGATGTTCTCAAGGGAAAGGTCAAGACAGTGGGTAGCACAAAGGCTCCAAAACAATGTAGGGCACCTTGCCTCTAGAAGTCTACCAGCTGCCACATATGTAACTGCATTGTCCATCACTACCTAAGCAACATTTTCCACTTCCACCTCTGTCACCACTTTGTCCAACAAGTTGCACAAGGTCTTTTCATTTTTTTATTTCACTGTAGGTATCAAATGACTTCAAAAAGTCTAATGGTCCTCATGAAATTACTAAAAAGTAAATGAGTGTCCTATTCCTGTCATCCATCCACCCATCAGATAAAATGTTGCAGCCCTTCTTTTTCCAAATTAGTTTTTGTTCCTCTACTAGCTGATTTGTGTTTTTAGTCACATTCTGTAATAATGGACTACTCAACTCATAATGACTTGGGGCTTCAAACCCTTTTCCTACCATAATCAATGCAGTGACCAACTGCTCCTAAGAAAGACTCATAGCAATATTAAACAGAATGTTGTACCAAAAATTGACACATGCCAATTTTGCCTCATGTTGCAGTTGCTTATTCCATGCAGTACCTTGTCACAAGGGTTGTGCACAAAGAGTGTTACAAGAAACAAAAATAGTGGAACTACAGCTGCCCACATTGCTTAATCCTCATATCTGTGGCCCAATAGAAGAAGAAGAGCTCCTAAATCTCCTGATCCTATAGCACGCATACCTGGGTCTGCCAATGCCTTTGCTGTCCTTATTTTCTCTACTTTCTTTAGATCATATGCTGCAAGGAGAGTTTTTGCCTAATTCTTAACCTCTTGAAATGCTTGTGTACATCCCGCAATATCTTGGGAAGGGATATGTGAAAGGTGATATTGAGGCAATGTATGCCCCCTAGATCTGAACTTGCTGCATGTGTTTCCAAGTAGGGTCCCTAGCCTTGACATCAACTCTTCTACTGGCGGATGCCATTTTCTTTTCTGGAAAATTGAATAGACCTTAGCAAATGGGAAATAAGTAAATAACAGAAACAAATCAAACAAAACCCTAACAGCCAATAAGTAAATTAAAAAGAATTACTTTTAGCAGCCTAGCACAAAACATTTAGAAATGAAGAGACAATAAAAATCCTGAAATGTGTTATTGTTAAATACCTTTGAAATGCTGTTGAATAAGAGCCCAATAATCACTGATAAGAGCCGATTTGTTGTTCTCCAGCTTGTACAACTGTTTGTGAACTGACTTGGGTTTGATACCTGATTCAAGCTGGGTTTGGGTATGAGGTGTTCAGGGAGAGAACCTAGTCATGTGCTAAAAACTCATCTAGGTTGTCTCAATACCTTAGACAACAACAATTTATCTTCCTATCTTTACCCAAAATAATCACCAGACCTAAGATTGCCACCTTACTTAAGCTGTAGATAATGTAATAACTAATATGCAACTTTGATAACACATAGTGCACGCTACAAACTGAAACTCCCCCAGTCTAATACTGATGCACAAAAAATGACTAGAAACCAATGCAAGGTGACCTTTTATTTCATGCAAAATGGCAATGTGAAACTGCAAGTGAGTTTTTTTACAGAAAACAAGTTTTCAAATTACTTGCCAATTACTCAGCTGAGATTTTTTAAAGTGAGTTACTCGCAAGCTAATTTGGCTCACAAGTACTCACAAGTAATTGACAGGTTTGTCAACTATGTTGCCTATTTATGATACCTACCTCTGAATCTTTGGCCATGATCTTTACCTCTATAATATGGCCATGATCTTTGACTCTGATGTGCAATATGTTAGTTCATCCATCTCCATCTTCATTCTTTTCAACCTCTTGGACTTAACCGATTGTCTCTCTCTCTCACACCTTGTTTCTCTTCACCTTGCATTGTAACATTTTGTATGAGCATTTTTCCATGAATGCATTATACCCATTTGTAATTGTACTCACTCAAATGCACTCACACATGTACATGCGTGTGTGATTGGCTGACATAGGACAGCTACCTAAATTATCACACGACTTTACATAAAAGGGGGCATCATTGATGGCATGGGTTTAATAATATAATTAAACCCATGTGAGAGCACTTTTATTTCAAGCTAAGTTCCTTTTTGGCGATCATTAAAATTATGACAGGTATTTAATAGTTGGCCACACCTCATTGTTCTTCATATTTGTAATGGCAAATTAGTCCAAGAGAAATCAGTCAGAGACTTGGCCTTCGATTTGGGTCTTTTCAATTCAATGATGAAGCATTGAGATTGGGTTTGTACACATGGAGTTCCTATTGTTGGTCATACAATGGTGAATGACCAGAATCAGATATTTCTGGGAATTGAAGATGGTTTGGCAAGTAAAGATCACAGGCTGAGTAATGAAGTCAAAAATTTTGCATGAGAGTAGCTTGCAAGAGGTCTGCATATGCATAAGGATATCTGCCTGCAGCATTTCACCAAGTGCTTCTGCAGTTGCCTGCTACTTTGCTGGTCTTTGTATGCATATTTTTCTTCACTGGTTTTTGTGATAATTTCAAGTTTTGATAGGGATGCATTTTTTTTCAATTTTCTGTAATTGTTTTTGATGTCTTGTCCGTTTTATAATTATTGGAAGGTATGGCGATTTGGGTCAGTTGTTTTGGCCTCTGCTTATAAGTATAAATAAGCTTGTAGCTAGTTTCAAGTCAGCATTATTTTGAAACATTGTATTTTGTACCTCAGTTTTTCAGGAGATGTCACAGCCACGATGTATATATTTTCTGTTAAGATTCAAGAGGCTTTGTTATATCTTCATATGTTGGGAAATCTTGTTTCATAGATCTATGAATGCACAAGCAGGTTTATTACATCTTTTTTGTGAAAGTTGGAAAATACCTGCTTCACTTGTCTATAAATTGTGCCCAAGATAATCTCTAGAATAGAGGCCAGTTTCCAAGTCTTCCGGAGGCTAATTGGTTAGTTAGGGAGAACTCCAACATTCTTGGAGAAGTATTTGATCAATCTTGTAGAGCAATTGTTTCTTGGGTTTGAGTTTAGTTGGTTAGTTGGAGCCTTTTGATGCTTTTAGAATCAATTTCCGACCTTTTGAGTGCTTTCACCCAAACTTCTTGGAGCAAGCTATTTTTAGAAAGTCACCAAGTTGATTTCAATCATCTTCCTATTGCCTCAGTATCATATTGGTGTGGTCAAATTTGGATTCCCATGTGTTTCGGGATTTTCCGCAACTTGGTGTGAATAATTAAATTATTCACTTAAATTATAATGTTTTATCATTATTTTTGATAACTTAAGTGTAATATCTTTTCGAAAAGGTATTTTAATTCCCCTTTTGGACGCCTAGGAGAATTAAGGGGGTCTTGCACATGAAAAAGGTTTTATTTTATTTTATTTTAGAAGGGAATTTGATGGAAAAGGTGGTTAAATGTTTGCACATAATGAATTATTTAATTTAAAGCAAAAGTGTTTTTTTAGAAAGAACAGGCAAAAAAGCATAAAGTTTTTTTAGGAAAAAAGTAAAAAAATGCATCTTCAAAAAAGCATCGAAAAAACAAAAACGCATTTTTCGAAAAAGTAGAGAAAAAACAAAAAACATTTTATCGGAAAAACCACCGAAAAAAGCTATAAAAGGAGGTGTTGGGGGGTTCATTTGGATATGCCGAAGATTACACATATTGTTATGTTGCCGGATTGAATTTGCGAGTTCTTCCAAAAATCATTTGAGGACAAAAACCCTCAATTGATTCCTAGTTTCGGATTTGAAAGATAATCCCTAGCTAGTGCTCTAGTTCTATTCAGGAATCACATTGTGCTTCAACGGAGTTCCAGTTCTAGGGTTTCAAAAAGAAGATAATTCAAAGTATTTTGATTGCAGATATTGGGACTTATGTTTTGGAGAAGTCTTCTGAGTTTATATCTTGCTGTCCAGACTGTAACAACAGGGTTTCAAACCTCTTTCAGACTTGCACCAGCCATCTATTTGCCAATCTTTGAGCTTGCATTCATTGGGGATGCATATGGGAGTGATTTGGTGAATTTTTCAGACTTATTGACTCGCTGTTCCGATGATAACATCAGGGTTTCAGACTTGTTTCAGACCTGCACCAGCCATCTAAATGCCAGTCTTTGAGGTATAGTTGACACATATCCATGATGGGTGGTTAGTTCTTTGATGTTGTGATACATGTGGGGGGTGTTCTATCAATTTCTTTCATGATCATATTTGTAACAACAAACAACAGATATGTATTTGGTTTGTAATGAATTGTAAGAGCTAACATTGTAACACTGGGTGGTAGTACCACCAGTGATTTGGCTCTTGTTACTTGTTGTTACTTACCCCACTACATAAGTGGTTCTTGTTACTCACCCCTCTGCATAAGTGGCTTTGTTACTCGCTCACCACTAAAAAGTGGAAGAGTTGCTTATTTCTTGTATTCACTCACCATTGAAAAGTGGAAGAGTTGGCTTTACATTTCCTTTATTGTATAAGCTTTCCCACTGAAAAGTGGAGGTGCCAAACTAACTCCACTAGATAAGTGGATTATTTTAACTTGCTTCATTTGCAAGTATTATTGTAATCCCATACATTGTATGCTCCCACCTCGCCCACATTGGGAACTTGGTGATTAGAAAGTGGAAAGGAAAGTTGTTTAGCAATTTCCATTTAGTTGAGCTAACAAGATTTAAAAAAAAATAGTTGATTATTACATCTGTGGAACACGCTAAACTAAGCCACCTTGGAATTTTGGCAGTCATGTGATGCTTCTATGTGATATATTAGTTTAATTTTATGTCAGTTTTAGTTTTAACACCATTTATTTAATGAACCTCAATGCTATTGATGATGTGTAGCATTTATCTAGTTGAAGTTCTAGACTAACCATAGTTACTAGGAGACAGGTACTGGTACTGGTACAGGAGATGGGGACTGACCGGTACACAATTTTCAAAAAAGATTGAAGACCGGTATATATCAGACAATGCATATCTTTACAGAATGTTAAATACTAAAATGCTTAAAAATAAAAAATGAAACTAACATTTTAAAGTATTGAAACATAGGTTAATTATTTTAATATTTGATAATCATCATGAGAGAAAAAAATAATTTAAAACCATAATCACTTAGAGATGAGAAAGAAACTAGGAGGGGAATCCCATTATTTTCAAAATCATAGTATGAGGGACCTTGGAGATGACTATATTTTCAATCAATTGATTGATAAAACATCATTGCATGTGCACATCTTGAACCTTATTATTGTTACGCTTCATATTGTTACCTCTTTGGGATTTAATAAGGAAATTTTCTACCATAAAAAATAGCTTGTAAACATTTATGAAAAGAATAGAAAAATACAACTCTATTAGTTTATCTGTTCAGTTCTTTTAACTTTTATCAACTACATATCAGCAATTCAAGAAAATCCAATGTAATTTCTGTGATATATCTGAGAAACCTCTGTTGGAAGTTTCTTCATTTTCAAGGGATACTTTTAGGAGACGTATAGGACACGCAAACAAACTTCATTTGAAGTTTTCTAATGTCTGGAGATGTCTCCATATAGTTCTCCAAGATGGGGACGTGTTTCCGATATGGGAGTTGAGTACTAGGGGTCAGGATATGAGTCTCATAGTTACTAGGAGACTAACATAGGGAAGATAAGTTCTGAGCTTGTATTTTTGAAGTTGTTAGAACATAATTTTATTTTGATTTCTATTGCTCTTTGGAAAAACTTGCAAAATGAGTGAGTTAGAAAAAGCATAGTTTTCTCTGTATTTGATTTGATGTAACGAATTTATTGTTTTATTTCTTGTGATGGGATGCATTTAAATATTGACAGACTTATATATTATTTATTACCTTGATTGACTATTAGGAAGGATGTGATAATTCTAGTTTTGAGACACTTGAGTTAGTCATAAAAACCCAAGTTTGATCTGTGAGTGACACAATATTTGTTAATATAGATCGATTCTCTGAGGCTCTTTTATTTTTTGTGAGATTCTGAATTTCAGGAACACTTTGAGTTTCAGAAAAAATCTACCAGTTAAAGCATAAGACTCAACCATTTAAAAGACAATAAAAAATCTCATTTCCAGGTCAAAGACATCTTTTTGAGTAGCTGAGTCATTTTGCCAAGTTTGAGTGTTCTAACAATAACATGATAATAGAGAAGCAAAAAAAGAGCTTAAATTTGATTTAATGATTGGAATATCTTGCTCAAAAATGAATACTTTTCATCTGAACATTTTACTGGGAACCACTGGAACCTTCTTTCTGGTTTGTTACTCCAGTTGTTTTTCCCTGTCATAATGCAAGTTGAATTATATTGAATCAAGTTATTTTTCCACCCGTTTCCTTTGAGTTTGTTCTGTTAACACTTATTAGGTAGATATTTGTTGTAGAATATGTCACCAATGGGATGGAACACTTTTTGCGAGGTTTAAAAAATGTGGCTTAGTTTGTTTGACAATTGCTGTCCGTGTTATGTTACCAATGCATAGAGTACGAGCCCATAAACTTGGATGAATGGTAGCCTTATCTTAATAATATGATACTTCTTAGATTTGTGTAGGGAATGACACCATTATGTTTGCGTGCAGGTGGTTGAAGCATTTAAAATTTTAACTTCTGATGAAAAGGTCAAGGCAATACTTGTTAACATATTTGGAGGAATTATGAAATGTGATGTCATTGCAAGTGGAATAGTAAATGCTGCAAAACAGGTAACTGCTCATCTCTCTGGAATGTTTTTGTACCTTATGTGCCAACTGTGTAAAGGGATGCAATTACACACATTTTTGGTGAATGGAGCCGTGCATTTTCTTGAAAAGTTTATGTAGAAGAAACAGCACAGTAAAAGAACTCCATTCATGTGCAGATGATCAGACAGATCAAATGGGACTTGATGTAAGCTGACAAACAAATGTATTATTGGGAGTAACAAAACAGGATAGTTCCAATTTAGCTAAACATTTAAAAAAAGGAACAGACAAATGTGCTGGTTTGCTATAAATATTGAAGAGTAAAGACTGACACTAGAGAAAATCATAAACTGCGACCACTATAACTTCAATAAACATGAACAAAATAAAACTAAAAGCATGGGCTGTACTTTGTTTATAATCGATATCAAAGAGTAAAGCATTTTGATTAATAAACATTATTAACAGAAGACATATGGATCAAAAAGTTTTCATGGAATCCATCATCAACTACAACTGACCTTTAAGGGACATGGTGAATAACAGGCAATGGGAATGTTACCTTCCTCTGTTGTTTTCTCTGGACGACAGTTTTGATAATTAAGTAAAAAGAAAGAACAAATTGTATTGTAAAGAAGACAAGTTTATGAACTGTAGATTTAATTTGTAATGTGACAAAAAACTTGAGTGTATATATTATTCAATGAAATATGCCTGCTACATGATTCACCAGGAAGTATTTTTCCTTCCCCAACAAGTTATGTTCTATGAGATGTTCTTTTTCTTTAACTCTTCAGTAAAATTCCTGAGAAATATACATTTTTAGAGAACTCCTATCATATTTTATTTAGCATTACTTGATTGTTGTCTCTCAATTCATGTAAATTTCTTTACTTACTTTTTCAAGAGGGTACATTGTTGTGTACCTAGACACAATATTGTGTTAGGTGTAATGTCCCCTCCAAAGTGAGACATCCATATTCAGTAGATTAGCCTATCATCATGACCCTCGTAGGCTAATGAAGTGGATTAGGGGGTCTTCTGAGGATGGTATCACTCCAGTGTTTAGTGTGGATCAACTTTGGCTTTCATTCAAGGCTTCTAGGACCCAGTTGGCTGAACTTACTATTTATAGTAGGTCGGACAGGGACAGAATGGGATCCTTACTATTTTTAGTAAGGCATGTGATCGGATGGAGAATTATCAGATGAGTCCCCAGTTCTGATGGCATGTTGAGAAATGATGAATTTAAGAAGTTATTAATGTTATTTGGCTCAAATAACATTAATTAATTAAAAGGTTATATTTTAATATTATAACTTGAGGGTCAAAAAGTCATTAAAAAGGGGCCAAATAAATGAATTAATTTTTAGCGCCAACTCCTAAGTCGAAGGAAATATTAAAAGATGCAAATAAATGAAATTTTAATATTATTAAATTGCCTTTTTGGAGAAATTCGAATTTCTCATGAAGGTCTATATATTTTATTTGGGAGTTATTTTGAAGGATGGGGATTATGATTGTTGTTGATGAAGTTTTGTCTGAGAGTGGAGGCCAAGGTTTTCAATCTTCGTGCCATTGGAGAATGATACTTCTTCAGTGTTTGCAGCTATTTGAAACAGTGCAATATCTGTTGAATTTGGTATTCTGGAGGGCATCATTCAGATGTTCTATTGAGCAGATTGGAGAGACCAAGGGTTTTGATTTTTGTGTCAGAGATTCTCAAGTTTGAAAGTAGGTGATTGCAGATTGCTTTATTATAATAAAGATCAGATTTAAGAGAGAAGTACGGCTGAGTATTTCTTAGCTTTTTATTGCAGCAGGGGTCAGCCTCATGAAGATAGAAGTGTAGCGGGATCACGGAGAGTAGAACAGCTTCTACATTGGACAGGCTTCGACCCCTTTTCTGAGGGAAGAGAGCGGAGGAGAATATTGAAGAGGTTGAGGAACCAACCTTTGCAGATGCATATATGGCTGCACATGATGAGTGGCGGCAACTGACACCTGAGGCTCGTGAGCTCATGCACTTTGATCGATTTGTTCAAGCAAGGATGGACTATTATAGGGCTCGACAGGGGAATAGGCCTCGGAACCAGAATAGGGACTTGAAGCATGCGGCCAACAAGATCACCCTACCTTACTTTGATGGTAGCGGCAAGGTGACAACACAGTCTTGGATTCATCAACTGGACACTTTCCTGACGCTTCGACCTATGTCTGAGGAAGAAGCAATCAAGTTCGCCACGTTACATTTAGAGGGAGCAGCCCATGACTGGTGGTATCAAGGAATGGTTACACTGCAGCACGACCGTATCACCACCTACCAGGAGTTTGTGGATAGATTGGTTGATCGCTTTGATAAAAAGGATCCAAAAGTCTATTTCAGGGATTTGGCACAACTTCGACAGACTGGCAGCTTAGAGGGCTATATCAGTGATTTTCAGAAGTTGTCTATAATGGTTACAAACATTTCGGAGAGGAGGTTGGTAGTGCTTTTCATAGAGGGGTTACTGGAGCCATTACGTGGGTGGGTTAAGGCTTTCGATCCACCAACACTACAGAAGCAATGAAGAAGGCAAGGAGTATGGAACTTGCAGCCCCATCCAGCAAGTTGGGATCATCAAGCAAGTTTGGCACAAAGGGCCCTTCTTCATTCAGAGATAATAAAACATTTCCCAAGAACAAAGAAAAATCTGATTTTAAGGGAGATCAAAAGGGAAAATCAGCAGCTCCATTTGATCGTGAAACATTAAATGATTTGCGGAAAAGAAAGCTTTGTTTCTACTGCAAGGGTCCATATGACGCAAATCATGATTGCCCCTTAAGGCCAAAGGGCAAAGCTAACCGTGCTATGTGGGCTTTTTATGAAGATTCAGAATCTGAAAATTCTGACCAGCAAGCTGGTCAAGAAGAATCAGATGATGAAAAGTCAGAAAAAGAGGAGGAAAAGGAAGGGGAAGTCCATCTACAGGAGGCACGGATTACTAGTATCCAGCAGGAAAGGGTCTTTTAGAATGCGTGGTGTCCTAGCAGGTCAAAAGGTCATCACTCTTTTGGACATAGGTGCCACTCATAATTTTATTGATGCACGCTTTGTGGAGAAGCGTGGGATTATGACTGAGGAGTTTGAAGGTATAAGGGTGAAAGTGGCAGATGGATATACCCTTAAGTGCGAAAGAATGGTCAAAGATCTCCAATGCGCCTTAATAACTATAACTTTAAGGCTGATTACTATGTGGTAACCGTGCGGGAGCACCTAGGCTAAACTCCAGTTTGTTATGTTCAATTTTGGCTTGTACCTGACCTTAGCCAAGTCAGGGTATTAGTGTGTTTAATTTGGACCTTAGAAGGTCTTGTTTGTGTGTGGTGAGTTAGTCACTAGGACTAAAATCATCTTAGTGTAATCATTGTTGTTAAATCTTGCTTTATTTAGCTTTAGACAGCTTATGTTGGAATGTAGGGTATTAAATGTGTTATAACCACATCCTTGTTGTTAGAAGATGCCAAGAGGCAGTTGAGGGAGTTGATGGTTCGAAATCAAGGAGTTAGAGGTCCTAAGATTTAGGATCATGACATAATGATAAGTTGCAAAATGTTGTTGCAAAGTTGCATGACAACATTGTTAGGTTGCATGCAACTTAGTTGGATTGGATTCCCTAGAAATTAGGAGTATGGGATCGATCAACTTCCCTTGAAAGATGGAAAAGGCATCTATGTAGATGTGTGGCTCGTAGAAAGCAGTTAGTTTTTTGTTGTAATCAAGTTTTGTTGTGTGGAATAGAAGAAAGGATTAAAATTCTGTGTTTTCCTGAGTACTGAGAAACAGTGGTATCAAAACATTAATATTATCTGATTTAGCATATTTATTCCTTAGAACAGTTTTGAGTAACTTTCATTTTGTATTCAAGTTGCTTAGAGTAGATTTGTTGTTTTGAATTCATAAGTTAGATTGTAGAGGGTTTGTTTTCTCTATTTTGAGCAATCAGTTTTTAAATGGCTCCCCCATAAAATCCAACCACGGGATCACCCTGAGATTGGACTGAAATGACAGGGGAGCCAATCACTTGTATATATTTAGCAGTAGGAAGTATAGGGAATGGAGCAAGGATTATTAAACTCAAACCCTAGGCGAGCTAGGACAGTCCGGTTAGAGGTTTGAGAGTGAAAATTGAAGAGTACAGGCAGGGGTAGAGGGTACAGTACGGAAACAGTACGGCTTCAGGCAGGTCTTAGTCATATTTTGACATGCTGAAAGGATTGTGGTCTATCCAATCCATTTGTGTAAGAAAGAGGTAAGAAACCAGTGTAACCCTAGGAATTAGGTCTATTAGCCTTTTTACCCTAGATTGTAGGAATCTATTGTACGGAGGAGACAGGGGTCTGAAACCCTGTGAATGTTTTAAAGGACTGAAAAGGGTGTCTGAAAGTGCCATTTATTTGCTAGGTTGTTTGAAGAGTTTGGACAGGAAAAGCAAAAAGGTGACTGGTAAGGGCTACAAGAATTAGGCCTCTTCAAGGCAAAATCTTGAGACCGGTAGGATTGAAGACTGAAGACCCTCCAAGATGCATTCAATTGGATGTGAAATGCAAGAAATCAGTGTCTCTAGCTCCCTTGCAAGCAGTTCAAGTTTGATGATGAAGTTGGCACTTAGATCCTTCTAGGTGTTGGAAGAAGATTGCAAATTCAAATGGTGTTAAGTCCTCCAAGGTTAAGCACAAGGAGTGAGACTCTTGAAACTGAGTTGAAGCAAGACTTAGTTAATGACCTAAGTCTAATCAGAGCCTAGAAGTTGTCAGGTTCTTGGGTGAAGGCAGAGAGAAGTCTTCTAGTAGGTTGGTGCAAGCAAACCCTGGAGCACCTTTTACATCATATTGGTATCAGAGCAACGTTTGATCAAGGCTTGTGATTGATGTTGCAGCCCACTGAGTCAGTAGGAGAGAACACACCAGAGGAAAGAACCATGGTGACTAATGCTGAGTTAGCTAAAAAGGTAGAAGAGCAAGAGGAGGATAACCGGTTGCTAAGAGAAAGGTTATCTCGAATGGAGAAGCTCTTGGATGAAGTCCAAGAAACAACAAACAAAGTGAAGGATAAGATAGAACATAAGGAAGAGCAGGAAGCAAAGGAAAAAGAAGAGGAATTGGAGGAGGAAGTTCCAAAGCCTGACCCTGTTCTTGCTGAATAACCCTTCTTGAAGGCACTACAGGCCTTAAGTGGCAAAGCCTTGGAAGGAGTGCCACTATTCAGTGGACAAATGGACCCTGATTCAGTTGTGGACTAGATTGAGAGTATTGAAAATCACTTTGAATGTGATGGTATAATAGAGGCCCAAAAAGTAAAGGTGGCCAAGTCAAGGTTGAGAGGAGCAGCTCTCACATGGTGGAAATTTGTACAAGCTGAAAGAGAGAAAGAAGGCAAGGGTCCCATAGTTACATGGAGAGGAATGGTAACTAAAATAAGGCAGACCTATCTACCTGATGACTATGAAGTTCAGTTGCATAGGAGAAGACACAATCTTAGGCAAAAAGATATGGATGTTCAAACATACACCGAGGAGTTTCAAAAATTGTGCCTCAGATCAAAGGTGGTTGAAGATGAAAGCATCAAGCTAGCAAGGTACTTGAATGGGCTCAAGTGGTATATCCAAGAAGACATGAGCTTAGTAAACTTCAAAAC
>VDFB02049217.1:89086784-89117018 GCA_007258455.2 Sequoia sempervirens | reverse complement strand
TGTACAATGAAGTAGATAAGGTGGATAAGGCCACCATTGTAGAAGTTATCATCAAGTATATTATTGTTTTAGAAGTTGACATGAGAAACATTGAAAACCAAATTCCTACGGAGTTGTGGAATGTCTTGGTGAAGAGAAGGCAAGAAGCAATATAATAAGAGGCAAAAATAAAATAATATGCATTGAAGAAGATTGGTGCTCCTCTCTTACAGGAAAATAAAGCCACATTGCTTGAGTTGTATAGCACATAATTTAGGACAAAGTAAAGGGTGACTACCCTTATGGGAAGAGACAAAAGTGAGGTTGAAAGGCTTCGATAGGAGATAGTTGAAAAGATTGTAGAGATAACATAGAGGTATGGAATGACTTGAGAATGCACAAAAAATCTAGCTTTGGATGTCATTATACAAGACAAAGCACAGGACATTGATGCTCAACCTGAGCATGCAACATATGAAGGACATGCTCAAGATAATGTCCTTCTAGAAGTGGAAGAAGTTACAAAGGAAGATGAAGAGGTAGAGAAGAATGTTGAAAAATAGACCATCGTTGATGAAGATACAACAAAGGAGGATACCTCTCCTCCTTTGGTACTTGAGGAGAATGTTGAAGATACACAAGGAAAATCAAAGATAGCTCCTTTGGATACCACAAACTAGTCTGCTAGTGAAGAAAATGTAAATAAGAATGAAGGAAAGGAGACTGGTGACCAAGAAAATAAGGAGAAGGATGATGAGGAAGAGAATGAAGATGCACCCGAAGATGCAAAGATAGAAGAAGAAACACTAGTGAGCTCTAGAAAGAATGAGAAAAATGAGCTGAAGGAAAAGACTACGGAGAATATAAAGGCTTCTAGTGAATCCTCTGACTCTTGTAGAGATTCATTGAAGAAATTACTAAGCATGCAACTCAATTTCCAACCTGTTTTATTAGCACAACTGCTACAATTGACAAGATTTCCCCACTCCACAGGCTTCAATTGGGAGAAGTATTCCATGCATCATCTTGGAAGGAGATTATAGAGACCCATCAAAAGAGTGGAGAGATAATGAATGAAGCTGTAAAGTCTCTTCAAGAGACCATACCTAGTGCAAGCATTGACATCTCACTTTTTGGAATGGAGAATTTGAAGTTATTAATTGATTCTTTTAAAGAATATGTTACTGGTCTTGAGGGAAAATTTGAAAATGAGATTGAAAAGAAAATAAATTATAAGAAGATGATGGATATTATTGAGAAGTGTACCCTCACACACAAAAAGTTTCAAGAAAACCTCAAGGGTGCACAAGATTGTGTGGATGAGGCATAGGCTCTATTCTAGTATTGTATGAAGTGTTCTAGAACCACACAAAACATCAAGAGTGAAATTGACTCAATTGAGTCCCAAATTAACAATGCTTCCAGTGCCTATAATCTGGAACGTAATCTGATTGGCAACACAAGAACAACAATAGAAGATTTGCATGAGAGATTCTTCCAGTTGTAGGCCCAAAAGGAGAAAATCATTTTACAATTTGGAAATCTAAGGGACTTGGTAAATTCTTAATTCATATCTGTTTCAAGTGCCCTTTTGAGTGCTAACAAGGCTACACAGATAAATCTGGTACCTAACACTCCAAAAGAAGGAGAAGAAATTATAATGGAGCTAGAGACACAATTTAGGATGCTTGGGACAACAAAGAAAATTTGGGAATAAGTTAAACAATCCTAGAAAATACATGTGCAGAAGCTTCAAGATTCAACTTCCTCCAATTGATAGTATTCTTTATGCATTTTTATTTTTCAGTTTCAAATTCTTTGTACATATTTTGATTATATAGAGTGATTTCCAGTACATGTTTTTTGTTTTACTTTGGTACATAACTTAGGGGGGGTCAATTTAATTTTTCAGTTTGTACATATGCATATATTTCTCAGGGGGAAATCTAGTTTGTGTTAGAAAAGTTGTTGTATGCACCATTTTCCCTTGATGTCAAAGAGGGAGAATGTTTTGGAGATGTTTAGGAATGTTTCCATCAATGAAAAAGGGGGAGATTGTTGGAATAATGAGGATTTTTTCATTGATGTCAATATTGCATCTTGCTTTAGATATCATGGTGTAGAACATTTTGGTTGGCTCTAACATATTTTAGGATGTTTGTATAAGGAAATTTTGCAAGAAGGTTTGATCTAGTAAAGACAATTATGATGAAAAATGACTAAGTGTTAATATCAGTATACAAATCATTTGATTTTTGGGTCTGCATTGGTCTGTCATTCAGTGCTTTGTGTTGGTGTAATTAAATGTCTTGTACCTTGTCCTAGGTCATGATTACACCTTAGTTAAGATTACTTAGGGACCACATAGGATGTTGTTGGAGATTTTCCACTTTTGGTGGACTTGACATGTCATTACCTCATCACTTCCACCTTTTGTAGACACATCATGTGATTATCTCTCCATCTTAAGTGGAGTGATAAGTTTTCCTAGTTGTCTCATGTCATAAGATTCTGACACTTGTCATAATCTTATGCCCTTCTATGTTCTCACCTTGGCTATATAACCAAGGGGTCTCTCTCATTTGTAATCAATCATTGTACTGCATATCATATTAATGACATTGAATATAGTTTATTCTTGTCATAATCTCTCTCTTTTCTTGTGCTTTCCATTTGGTCCATAGATCTTGGGTGGCAACCATAGCCAATTCTAACATAGTATCAGAGCCAGGTTGGGTGCCATTGGAGAGTCTATTTCTGAAGAGAGATTCCAGATCTGAGGGAGGTTTCGTTCATGGCTTTTTGTTGCAGGTTCACATCCGAGTTTGCTGGTGCAAATCTGAGCTCACCATTGCATCTGGAAGGTTTGAGATAGTCGATTTTTCCTTTTGTTTCATCCAAATCGGACATACGAGGCAAAATTTAGGAGGGTTTGAAGCTGAAGTGTGGTTGCCAGATCCATAAGGTAGCTACAATTTTGGAGCATTTTTGGTCAAATCTGACCCTACCATCGTGTCCAGAAGGGCCAAAAATCTTAAGATTGACTGTCAATTCATCTGATTCGGAGCAATTCATCCGGTGAGGCAAAATTATTTTGCCCAAAGAACCGTATGACCCCCAGGCATCATTATTGCAGGGTACGATTTTTTCAAAAATATTATTTAAATCAATCGAATATTTTTTGAAATTTTTTTATGAAATTTTTCGATTGATTTTCATTGTAAAAATCTATTTGAAAAAATTGAAAAATATTAAAAAAAAAATCTTTTCTGGATATTTCCGCAATACATAGTACTGCGCAGAGGGCAGGGTACGATGTACCCTACGCCCCCACCAGAGTCCGCCACGCGGCACTCTCCCATTCGCCACCCGCGGGCCCCTCACACTGTGCACCGGCGGGAGTTCAAATTCACCGGCGGATGTAAATAACCAGCGGGTAAAATCTCCGACAAAGAAAACCGACGAGCATATTCCGGCAAATAAGCATATTCCGGCATCCATTAAAATTCCGGCGAGTTTGCACAGATTCGTCAAATATTCTCTTCGACTAGGGGACTCGCACCGACTGGTGACGGCCAGTCGACTGTCAAATTTAAGCTCGTAAAATGATTACATCAGCACACGTCAGCATGACGTCAGCACTCCTTTTGAAAATTTCTGCCCCTTCACCATTGGCAGTTTTGATTTTTTAGTCAAACTTTGAAGCTTAATATCTTGCTCATTCTGACTCCTTTTTTCGAGCAATTTTTTTTTATTTGGGCTAGAATTTCGTGCTTTACATACTAGTGCAATCATTTTTTGGTTTTGGTGCCTGTTTTTTCCATAATTTGCAGATTCTCAGAGGTGTTGCTGCTTTGTCCTCATTTTGGGAACTTCGGGAGCTCATATCTTTCTCCTACAGTAACATTTTTGTGTGCAATTTTTTTTGAAAGTGCATGATTTTTCCTGTACTTCTTAGTGGTATGATCAGATTGATCTCATTTTGTACCAAAAATTGTACTTGATACTGTGGCCTATTTTGGCATTTGTAAGCACTAAGATCAAGTCTAGCTTGCTGTTTTTGGCATCTAGAAATTGTAAACGCACTAAATATAAAGTTCCAAATCAGATATTGCTTGGGTGGTTTCTTGATTGAGTGATTTGGGGGGTAATCTTGTAGTGATTGTTTGCATTCTTTTGCTTGGTTTGTGTTCTTGCAATGGGGAGATCTCAAATTGAACCCCTAAATCCACATAATTATGTTACATGGAGAAAATCAGTAACAAACTATCTCATGATGAAAGGTCTAATAGGTCATCTAAAGGACACAATTCAAAAACCTACAGATGCTAAAGAATTGGCAATGTGGGAGATTGATCGTGAGAAAACACTTGGATGCATATGCTCATTAGTCTCATTTGATTTGCAGTTTCACATTGAATCATGTAATACACCTAAAGAGGTATGGGATACTTTTGAGAAATTGTATGGCAAAACAGATAAGATTAGAGGCTATCAGATTGATAATGATTTGATGAATCTTGATCCTAAAAGTTTTGACCACATCCAAGACTACATCTCCAAAATCAAGCAACTAAGAACACAATTGAAAGAATGCACTATTGAAAAAGAGGATTTACAATTGATTCTGAATGTATTATCCAAGCTTGGTCCTGAGTATTCAGTGTTTGTTTCTGGCTTTCATACCCATCGACTTTCTATGGGAGCATCATATGTTGATCCTAAGTTTGATGACTTTGCAAATCTCCTAATCCAAGAGGAAGCTAAGTTAATGAACATGGGTCTAATCAAGTCTTCCAAACCACAAGCATTGGTGGCTAATGAGTCTAAGGTACAGAAAGAATTAGAGAATCTTGATAAGAAGCAAAATAAGAAAAAGAACAAGCCACATAAAGAATCAGAATCCTCATCATCAAAAGGAGAAACATCTAAGAAGGAGAGACCTTTTTGTGCATATTGCAAGAAGGATGGACATGAAGAACACTATTGTTATAAGAAGGATATTGATGAGTTGAAACATCTTCTCAAAAAGAATCACATTGATTTGCCTTCTAGAATGTCTGAATCATCTTCTTCTCCTACTTCAAAATAATCTAAAAAGGACAAAATTCAAACATCAGGATATAAAGGACATGCTCTTTGTGCTCATTCAAGTTTAGGATCAAGAAGATGGCTTCTAGATTCAGAAGCATCTCATCATATGGCATCTTCACAGACTATCTTCTCTTCATTTCAGCCTTGTTCAATGTCTCCTATCTTGATGGGAAACAACACATACATGAGTGTAACAGGGAAGGGATCTATTAGCATTGGGGAAAACACCTTTCAGGATGTCTTGTGTGTTCCTCATTTGACGAACAATCTGCTTTCCATTTATTAGATTACACATGGTGGAGATGGGAGAACTATGGAGTTCACTCCTGATTCGGTTATCATTCGTGACTTGGAGACTAGAGATGTCATTGCTACTGGGGTGGTTGATCATTCATCCTTGTTGTATTCCTTTGCACAGTTTGCTTCTGATGATGACTTTGTTCCTTCGACTGTTGATCACAACTATGATTCAGAGGAGACATTTGGCTTTTTGAACTTGGGCATACTCACATAAGATCCAGTCCTTGAGCCATGCACTTCATCTCCTCTATCTACTGTTGCAGTTGATGATGCTTGTGTTCCTACAGTTTTGGCTCCTAGTGATTCAGTGCAGCAGAATATACATAGTCTTCTAGATATGGCTACTTTGGATGACTTCCTATCAGGTATTTCAAACTTGTTTGTGGAGTCACATCTTGCAGATTTGGAGGACACCATTGATATCATTCATCTTCTCTTTGATGAAGATGCTCCTTCTTCAGTTGTTGTGAGGGAACACCTTGACCCTCTTGTTCATTCTCTACATGATCATTCTTCTCAGTTTGGCGTGATTGTGGATTCTTTTGGACAACATTTGGAGGAGGCTTCTTTGTCTTCAGAGGGGATATCCTTGTCTTTGGATTATGCTCTATATTCTTCTCTACTAGATGTTGGATTTTCCTCTTTAGTAGTGTGGCCTATAACGCCTAATTGGAGTGGTTCAACTTTCAGCATCGACATGGAGACACTTGGGCATGCTTCAGAGACATCATCATTTATCATCCATCTTCATGATATCCTGCATACATCCTTGGTTTTGTTTCTTCCCAAGGGGAGGAACGTTGTTCCGGCGATGGATCATCTTCAACATTCAATGTCGAGCTTCTACCATCATTGCGGAGACTCAACATTGAGGGGCTACCTCTCTTCTACTTCTCTCTTGTAGGTCTTTTTTTCCTCACATGGGGTTTTACCTTCTCATTCTTCATTAAGAGTATTGCATTTCTTTTTTGTATTTCATCTCTCTTTTGAGGAGTTTTTCCCATGAGGTTTTCTCCTTTCGCTTGTGAGAGATTGCATTGATTGCATTGTGTGTACATGGGTACCTAACATGGCCTATAATGAGACCATCTTGAATTGTTTTTCTTTTTTACATTCTCCTAAGTTGCACTTAAGGGGGGTGTGTAATTAAATGTCTTGTACCTTGTCCTAGGTCATGATTACACCTTAGTTAACTTACTTAGGGACCACATGGAGGTTGTTGGAGATTTTCCACTTTTGGTGGACTTGACATGTCATTACCTCATCACTTCCACCTTTGTGGACACATCATGTGATTATCTCCATCTTAAGTGGAGTGATAAGTTTTCCTAGTTGTCTCATGTCATAAGATTTTGACACTTGTCATAATCTTATGTCCTTCTATGTTCTCACCTTGGCTATATAACCAAGGGGTCTCTCTCATTTGTAATCAATCATTGTACTACATATCATATTAATGACATTGAATACAGTTTATTCTTGTCATAATCTCTCTCTTTTCTTGTGCTTTCCATTTGGTCCATAGATCTTGGGTGGCAACCATAGCCAATTCTAACACTTTGCTCTGCAGTTTTTTTTTTTTTTGGCTAGTAGAAGCATCTAATTCTAGAGTTTCATCTCGTTTTGGTGTGAAATTTATGGGTAACAGAAGTTCATCTTGACAATTACAGGTGTTTTCCAGTTCTGTGCATATGAGTTGGAGTATCCACACTTCTCTACGGATTGGATTTTGACTTTGTGGATTTGAGGAGATGTTGATGGATGTCAATAGAGTGTACATTCTAGTTGGCATGATGTTTTGAGGTACACATGTCCAAATTTGGGTATACAATTGGAGAATTTTGGTATAAGGGCTTCTACGGTGTTGACCTAATAAGTTGAAGGTATGTGAAGCTTAAATAAGTATTGTAGAGCTATGTGGGATCTATTATAGGTTCATGTCAACCTATTTCAAAGTCTTTTGAGATTTGAATCTTGGTGCGAGGCGTATGTGGAAGGATTTTGAGCCAACAAGTTATATTTTGAATGATACATCTAATTAGGCTTACCTAATTGATGTTATGAGTGAAGCGGATATATAAGCTAGATCATTTTTGATGTTTTGATATAGGTCCTATGTGCAAGTGATGTGAATAATGCGAATGGAGCAAATACATTGTGAATCTAAGTTGTGAATGTTGAGCAAAAGATTAGAGTGATGCGAATGCAGAGGAAAGTAGAGTGTTAGATCATAATCAAATGAAGTGTGTAAAGTTAGTCTATTGAGCTTCATTGGAACTATATTTTATGCATATGATAGATGTAATTGTAATAATTCAATCTAGGTTGTGAGCCACAAACTTTTTTGTATCTCTTTTCTTCTTTCAATGGGTGGTGATTCCACTTGGATAGTGAGTCCACTTGTGGTGAGAACTTCTGTAATATACTATAACTAGTGATAATATATTGTGAGCTAATCCTCACTGTGGTTTTTCCCATTTTGGGTTTTCCACGTAAAAATCCTACTTTTCATGTGTTGTGTGATGTTGATTGGATGTTTCATGCTTTCTTTCATTACTACAATTGAATATGCTATAAGTATTGGATGTTTAAATGTTTAAGTGGTTTAAAAGAATATTGATTCACCCCCCTCTCATTATTTTGGGTGTTCAACACTTCTATCCATATGGGATAGGCATATGTCCTTCCAAGATGGGCATCCAACCATATGGTTTAGACATTTGTCTATACGGGGTAGAAGTCCATCTGTCCATCCAAGATAAGCATCTACCCAAACTAGGTAGGCATATATCCATAAAGGATAGGAAAATGCTCTTTCTAGAGACTTAGACTCATCGAGACCATCTGGGTCTTGAGTTACACTCTAAAGACTACACTTCCCTATTGGAACTACATCAAGGTCCTTGTCTTTAGGAGTATATATTAAATTAATTATTAGCTTGAGTCTCACCTCAAAATTTTGCCTAAAGCCTTGGGGAGTCAAGCGAATCCATTTGAGATTCCTTCCAAGTATACAAGAACTTATTTTATCTTAATCCATACATGATAGTGATTTTAATCTTTCTTTTGATCAAGAAAATCACATGAATTATTAATTCTTCTATAATAATTTGAATTAACAAGATCTTAATTAAACATGCCCAAAACTTAACAACCAAAAACATAGTTAATGATGTAACACAAACTCCAAATTTTAACCACAACAAATGGCTAACTCACATAAGTTGATTCTAAAATAATTTTAGGAGAATAGGAGCCAAGGACCAAACCTATGCCTTGGGAACTCATCTCTAATGGCCTTGCTTACGTGATACATAGAGGCTTTGTAGTTTGACTTCTTGAGTGGGTACACAACCCTTTCTAGGGCCCAACTTCCCCAAATAGTTCTTCGTCAACTATAACCCACTTAGGTTACAAAACATGGATGGAAACTTGATTAAAAGATATACTAAACATACACACTCCAAGGAAGTGATGATGTTGAATTTGGTTGTAACACTTCCAATTTTACCTAATTTTACTTTTCCACACTTCAAGGGCTAAATTGGTTTATTCACTTGGGTGCTCAACCCCTTTCCCCCCAACTCCTAAGAAGTTCTACCCAATCAATTGACAATCAAAATAGGTTAACATATATCTAACTAAAACCAGTTCAACTAGCCAACATAGTCAACGATAAGTCATGCTCTCAGTTATTCAACCAAGGTGGTTATGCTATGATAACATGTTTACCTTCAGTTGGAAGCATTCTACAAAACTCAACATTGCTATAAATCTACATTAAACTATCTTTATTACATAAATTTACAAATCCATCCTTAATGAGTTATAAAGCAATTAAATAAGGGACCTTATGCATTCTTCACAAGTGTTATCTAAGACTAAAATTATCAGTTTAATAATTCAAGTTTTACACAATGGGTATGAAGATTCTTGATGAATATGCAATATAACAATCATATGAATTTTCTACGAGAATACTATTAATTCACTTTGATAATTCTTATTCTTAACAATTAATTAACCAACAAGAACATTTTGTACTTACCATTCCACTAAACAAAGACCTACACAATACACAATCATTAGTAATTTCCATCATATTTGGATCAATAACTCCTTCGAATTCATATAGTTGACACTACTATACAAGGATTTCCCATTATTAGAAGGTATAATATCTTTAAATATCCACAAAATATTGAGAGAATATTAAGTGGTTGTGATAATTGAAATAAAATATTCTCCTAATGGGTGATCTCACAATATTGGTTTACAATTTTTGGCCAAATTGGACACTGAACTGGTTTTTTCTAACTAAATCTTCACTTTTGAGCACCTATAGTGGATAAACCGCGAGGAATTTGAAGATGATGCAAACTAGTGATTTGTGACATTTTGTCTGTAGATTCTAAATATATTTTTTTATTTTTTTTGGAATTAGATTGCACTTCTTTTTCCGTCTCCTTTTAAAACTAGTTTTTTTCAGTAAACACAATTTTTAAGGAGTGATGCTCACCGTATACAACATAAATTTTTTTCCATAACAGATAAAATTCTAATTTTTCTAATTTTTTCAAATTTAGATTTATAACTATGATATCTAACACTTTCATTTGGTTTCATAGTGTTTTATTAAATATTTTTTCCTTAATCAAGTTTTGAAGTCAAACCAATTACAATTTAAACATAAGCAAACCGTATAAAACATAACTTTTTTTTTTGTATGTATCAAAATTCAAAAAAAACAAATTATTGGATCAAGGACATCAATACCTAGCCTCCACATATTTTTCAGAGTTTTATTTTGATAATCTGCTATTTTTCCACATGTACAGAATAGAGAACTTGATTTTCGCTGAAAAACCTATGTTTAATCAAACTAAGAAAATGAATATATAATAAAAGCAAAACATATTAAAATTATATTCGTTGAATAGCTCGTTCTGAAGACTACCATCATCCAGTTGGGTCTGTGAAGACTCTATTTTCATCCTCAACTCGAACTTTGAAGGGCAAAATTTTGGAAATTTTTGGTGCCAAAGGAGGAGAAAGGGGGAAAAGGGGAGTTATAGCGAACCAGGGTTTGCTATAACCAGGAGGTTCGCTCGAACCCCCCTTTAATGCAATTATATAAACCCATTAAAGGGGGGTTCACTCGAACCCCCTTGATTCTAGCGAACCCCCTAAAGTGTTTTCCATCCGAAAATGCATTTTTCCTTCCTCAATAGAATTGTAAACCAATTTTGTGGGTTTACCCTAATGTAAAGAACCTTAAGAAAATATCATCATTGTTACATTTCCTCTTTAACATCATAATTCATAAGTATCCTAAATCTATTCTTTTAGTTATAAGAATTAATAAGGAGAGGATAAATTATATACATAGGTTATCTTAATATTTTCAGCAACCTCCTTAACCTAACGGCCATAGCAATATTAAATATAACGTTAAGAGGATGTGCTATATTTGTAAAATAAGTAAAAGAAGGTAAGATGAGCAATTAGTTTTTCGTTAAATTAGATTAGATGATGAATGGATAAGAAACTTACCTCGTTAAAAGCTAATTCCATCTTGTGTGAATAGGTTTTAAAGGTACCTCAAATACGGTACACCCAATCTTTCTCCATGGAACACTTACGAGATGTTCACCCAATTTTAAATTAAACCTTTTGAGGAGATTCTTGCTTTCCACATCTAATATTGGTTCTTCTTGCCTTCCACATCTAATATTGGTTGAACCAGACACTCGCATACTCCTCCTAGCTCCTCCTTTTCCTTTCATAGCAAAAGAAAAGCGTCATTGAAAAAAATTGAGTTTCTATAAGGATTTAGGGCCTGCTATGTGAGGAAAGACATGCGCCATTCCTTTTATATTTGGTGAAGAGTTCAAGTTGCATATCTGACCTCTTTTTAGATTATCAAAGGTTCCCACATAATCACAATGACAATTAAGATCCCAACCCTATGTCCTATGGGTGAGTTATCTTATTAGACTCTAAACACACTGATTTTCCACTTAGGCAACCTAACATTATACAACATCTTGCATATAGATAAATTTACCTTCCTATATGCAATTTATTAACTCATGATAGTGCTGAGTGAAAATCTTTATGGCCACCTCTATCCTTCATGGGCAAGATCAACCGGACACCTACATACTATACAACACACCAACGTATCCAAGGTATAATTCATAGATAAAGAACAATTTAGTCATAAGAATCAGCACAACTCACATAACGCTTCCAAGCCTCCAAGGGTAACTGAAGTACAAAATAGAACTAGGTACAAGATTGAGCAGGTATCGGATCAATAACCATACTCAATTGAGATTCTCTACATCATATTTGCTAACTAGATAATCAATCTAAATATCACAGTGTATTCATACACTACTATATATGTTGTCTCAACCAAAGCCATCGATTCATTAAACTGCATTTCTATTAATCGCATAAGATTTGATAGTCACATCAATTGTTTCAATGCACAATTTTGTTACCATCTAAGTATAATGCAGAACATTCTAGCTAGTTATCAGTGCACATCAAGCATACAAGGATGAGGGACAGATTAGTGTAGTGATTGAGAGATATCTACCATACGAGTCCTTAATGTGATTAAATGCATCCGAATGCAATTCTTTTATTTCTACATAGATATGTCAAAAACAAATCACAAAATTATCAAACCATTTAAAACATAGAGAGAAAGATATAGGATAGAGTTATAGAAAGAAGTTACTGACCATAACAACTCTTACTAGTTTCAATGCATAGCTGCGAAATGAAGAAGCATGAGGAAAATGGTGTGGGCGTTACATTGCCTTGATCTAGGTTTTCAAGAGATACTTCAAATGAAATTATGATGAGTCTCAATTGGCGAAGAGAAAAGAATTTTGGGTCATAATTCCTTCAACAAAAATGAGCATCAAATTTTATGCATGCTAAGTGGGACTAATTTATCCACGCTCCACTATTATTAATCTAGGTTCAGTTTTACGCCAAGCCAGTGTGTATAATCTAGGGGGCCAACGAGGTCAAATAACAACTGCTATGGATAAGAAATCAGATGAAACCATGTGAAGATAATAAATATATGTTGTATACTTGAAGCAACTTATAAATCGAAATGTACAAAACTGCCAGCCATCGAAATTATTTAAACAAACCAACTTTCGAAGTGCAGATGTAAGGAAACAAATGTACTATAGTTGATCAACAGTTTAAGGTTTAGAATAAAATAATTGTGGACTTCATAGACCTTTCATGCTATAGACTTGAACATAACTGGTCACTCAGAATTAATATCCACCCGGGTCTACATTTGTTATCTTAAGTGTAACAGGCTGGCAGAATTAGAACAAGTTTCAAGCATTCTGGACTTAAAATACCTGGGGAGATAGACAATATAATATGATTTTCCAATAGAACCTTCAAAACATGATTGTCTCATATATTGCTGCATTAGATTAATGAGATCGATTGATACACGAAATCCTTGCATACAATCAGACAATCAGACATCTATTCTCCAGACTCCACTCTTTCCCCGTCCATTTCCTCATTGCATATCCAGATTGTTCACACCTTATTAATCTACCTTTTGGCTATGGATTTTCCTTCATTTGACTGTTTGCTTCTATATTTCTTCTGCACCTCCGACCTCCTCTTAGATCAGTAATCTCCCTCCTTTTGAAAACATGAAAGAGTATTACTAGCATCTGTACCAGAAGGAGGTGCAAGGGTTACGCCGATAGAAAAATATATGTAAATATATTAAAGAATATATTCTTTATTTTTTATACAATATTGTAGTATAATTTTTAAAAATATAAAATATTGTCCCAAGCACATGTAGAATAGCACAACCATGAATGCCAGTCCTGCATCCAACCCACCTAAAAGCATATAATTATACTTTTGCCACCAATCTTTCTTGTATCTGTAAACAACAAAACTAAAGATGAATCCCATGAGTATCCAGCTTGTGTACTTAACTGCTGTTGCAGGGGCATCATCCCTGTTGAACCGATTAGCTTTGCCATATTAATCAATCTCATCCGTTCGTTGTCTGTGTATACTTTATGAGCCAGCCATACCAAAAGTGGAGCAATTGCCCCACCTAAGAAAAACCAATTAACGGACTCATATATACCAAGGTTGCCAAAGATTCTATTGGGTCCTATTAATCCCCATATCACGGAAGCATCATAGAAAACCCGGTCTGGTGGGCAAGTCCAGGGGCTGTTTGAAGATAAGACACTTGTGTTACATAAATTGGGAGTGGTATAAATCATCCACCAGGCTGTGCCAAATAACATGAAATTTATACATTTGCAGCCTAAGAAAGTTCTGTACTCTTTCAAACTTCAATTATTTACCTGTGCTAGAAACATAGTTTGTGGGGGAATTTTCAGAGTCCTGTAAGAATGCGAGGTCTTGAGTCATGCTAATGTAACCGTACACTTCGAAGCATATGTTTGCAACGGGTCTTCCAGGATAAATGTAACCTATGAAGTATGATGTATTCTGCGATCACGTTCAAGCCTGGAGTCTGCAACACCCAGATAAAAAGTGTATTTAGTTTGTAGCTGTAAAATCTCTTCAATTATAAAAGATGTTATGATTAAGATCACCGAGATTTCCATTTAACATCATTTATATAAATCTTTAAATTGTACTAAGAAAAAAGTGATTCAATCAAACGCTACATAGCCATTAACATCTCTGATGCTACAATATTTGATTAGGATCTATCAGCACATACCAAACTGTCTTTGCTAATTTAAGTTCAGTTTAAGTTTGCTGCTTGATATTTATTGTGTAAAATAAGCTAGGTGATTGCGCTGACCTCTGTCCCAAATATTACAGGAGCAAAATGAACAGAAAAAGTGATTCAATCAAACGCTACATAGCCATTAACATCTCTGATGCTACAATATTTGATTAGGATCTATCAGCACATACCAAACTGTCTTTGCTAATTTAAGTTCAGTTTAAGTTTGCTGCTTGATATTTATTCTGTAAAATAAGCTAGGTGATTAGCGCTGACCTCTGTCCCAAATATTACAGGAGCAAAAATGAACAGAACAAGAAATACTAATTATTCATAATTATTTGTTTTGTATTCAAATCATGGCTTTGGAGGATTTTGTGACCCAGTTAACCATATTCAGCCTACACCAAAAAAATAGTTATTTTATATTCATTTACTTTATACTCATGTAGGATACTTTGTATTCATTTACTTTATACTCATGTAGGATACTTTATATTCATTTTGGTTTTTCTCATGTTTACACTCCTATGATACTTTATATTCATTTACTTTTCACAATGTAGGATCTTTTCACCCTAACTCTTCTGTATTATAACTGGATATACTTTTCAAGTTTCATTAACCTTCTTCGGTCATGTGAAATTAATATAATTTCTTTCTGCTATGTGTCTCAGCGTCTGGCCAGAATCTAGCTAGCTTTTTAATCTGTCGAAAGACAATTATATTTAGGTGGCCACAAGCCTAAACACACATCCTTATTTAAAAATATTTAGGTCTGATCTGGTCACAAGCTAGAAGAATATAAGCTGTAAGCTTGGGATAATTTTCCTCTTATGGAAAAGAGATCAAACCAAACTATCCAAACCACAGGTTTGGGATCCAAGGACAAACACGCCCTTGCCAAGTCTGGTACTACTTCTCACAGACATGTCAGGTTCATACATAGTGAATATGAGAATATTCACACAGTAAATAGAACAGAACAAGTTATTGCATAGGTTTTGATGGCATCTCACAAGGAAACCATTCATAACTAACTTTATATTATATGAGTTCATTACAGATTTTGTCTTTGATAAAGCTACAAGGCCTGCTCATACTCAAATCAACATGAAGATTTTCTTCTGCTTGTTAAAGATGGTTGTCTCAATGGCTTGATCACCAAAATGAAATTAAGCGTCCAGTGTGTCCAAATTTAACATCATTTCTTAAGAAATTTTTCATCATAGTGTTTTCCTGAAGGAATAGTGACGATGTTTAAGTGCACCACTGCAAGTAATGTTATTAATCTTCCTTCTGCAGAATACTGTGTCTGCAGAATAGGAACGAATTTGGTTGCTGAGCTAATATGTTGATTGTCTAAGCTTCCTTCTTCCATATCCAAACTTTTGATTCATCTTTTGTTTTGGCTATGCTCAAAAAAAAAAAAATTAAATGTGTTGGTCATGCCATTCAAACTACAAGATTTTAGCTTTTAAAACAAACATATCAACCGTGAGAGGATGTCATATGGATTGGTAAAATGATGGCATGCATCCCAAATCTTTATGTTGAGGCTGTCAGCTTAAATATTTGCTTTGAAATCATCATTACATTCTCCAATAAATTGGGTTTGAGAATCATCTCAGAGTTGGTGAAAACAATTATCTTTTGATACTACTTATTGAAGCTTTGAGTTAAATGAGAGTACAGTTTATGCGAATTTAGAATTTTTGAGAGTAAAAATGAGAGTACAGTTTATGCAAATTTAAATTTTTTGTTAACAATCAACTTAATTTCATTCAGATCATGGAAGAGCCTTGTTCCCTTTCCATGCGCCGCTTCTGCATCCTCTTCTTTTGCTCTCCCAGACCGCCTGCAATTATCCCAACAACAAAAAAAAAAATCCAAAATCATCTCAATGCATGAACCCATCAAACACTTACCAAACCATCCCAAATCACAAAATCCCTCAAATGGGTATTCGGCTCACCTTCTTCGCAGTGCGGTTGACATGCCATATTCTCCAACACAGATTCTCAAGTCTTCTGTTCCGCTCCTTTGCGTTCTTTGTCACTGTGACCTGAAATTTCAATATATTAATTGTTGCCTTATGAATTCATTAGCTGCTGCCTTTGGAGATTAACTTCTTAATCATTGTCTTGGAAGTTCGGTGCCTTAGATGACACATGGCATAGATGGATTATCAACACCATTGGATTTACTCCCAAGCTCGGCAATGAGGCCAAAACCCAATATTTATAGATAATGTAATTAAATCCTTTTGTACACTTAGCAGCTTGTTGTCTGCTTTGGCCATGACATCAAAATTTACATTTACCTTAATACCAATATTTTGTTAACAATAACAGAATATTGTATCACATTCGAAACCTCCAACAACAAAATAAATCATAGAAGTTGAATTCATAACCACAACTAAACCACATATATATTATCTGCACTCACGAAGAGATGTCCTCAGACATTGACCTCATGGGCATCTCAAAGACACCCTGCCTCATTCAAAATCGTTTACAGAAATTTCCTACTACAGTTAATTATAAATCCATCTTAAAACCGCTTCCTAGCTCTTGTAAACGGTGGTTGCATACACAATCTTTTCAAATTTTAGTCATTTTAGGTACGCCAATCCCTTTAGGCTACAAGGGCCAGTATAATGGCACAAAACTCTGCAGAAATATGTTGTACAATGTAGGGAAATTGTCAACAAATAACATCAAGAACAAGGAAAACAAAAGAATCAAAATGGGTAGATAAAACCACAGAACCAATGACTTCAATGAACACATAACAACAGAATCCTTTTAGAACGAAATAAACAAGAACAAAAAATGATTCGCTGGGCTACCAGGTTCCCAAAACCTTACCTCGAGATTCTATTAACATAACCATTAGTTGCAGAACATTTAAAAGTAAGATTAATAGAAATTTAAACACCCAACTTTTAATTGGCTCATACAAAAGCAGAGTCCTTGCAAACAGCGTTGGCATCAACACACAGTCTACAAGGAAGATGAAAAATTTGTGCATAAAGAGATTTATGCAATCTTACCTGATTAGTAGTTGCAATAATAATGTGAATAGGAAGTGTGAAGAGCAGGACAATAACGCATGCTAGCAGTACTCCCCACCAGGGCAATTGAAGCTGATCAATGTAATACTTACATGCAAAGATGGACAAAGCAACAGTGCCAACAAGTATCCTTTGGAACCATAATTCTGGCACCTGTTTATATTTTCTCATTAATTTGGTGTGCACGTCCACTGTACGATCCCTAAAAGCAGAAAGACTAAGCTTCCAAATTTCTCTGCATCATAAACATTTGGAATTTTGACAAATGCAATCAATCCTATTAGGGTGACATATAAGGTATCCATTGAACTGAAAAGCAAGAGGGTTGACATGGAGATGGATACATACTTTCCATGGAAAAGAAGTACATGAACTATTGTATCAGTCAACACCGCAAATCCCACTCCATATGTCATAGCAAAAAAGGTACTTAAATGTATTGGGCCATACTTCTCATAAGCCTTTAAATCTAGATGGAAATTTGAATCAATAATCTTGGAGATGTTGTACTCTTGGCCAGAGGAGGTGAAAAGATCCTCAGAAAATATGGGAAATGTCTTTGCATCAAAGAGATTCAACCAATAGGCCAATGGCGGATCACATCCATTATGAGGAAAAATCCAACAGGTACATTGGCAATGGCAATCCAAGGACTGGCGAGTGGGCTTCCCAAGTATGAATAAATTGTGGACCAATCTATCCCAATGGCACCTATACAAAGACTATACAGTCCCGAACCTAGTTTTTGTGCCAGAACAGATTTAGGAAATATCCAGCAGATACATGAAAGGGATGTGATCATGGGAAACAAATAGTCAGGCACAACATAATAGGCAAAACTACATGTAAGAACTGATAAAAAAAAAACTGATTTCTCGTAAGGCCTCCTTTGGGCCTCTGCCTCTTTTCGTGAAGAGCTCTGCAATTTTGACAATTGAAATAGAATGACTATACTTAATGACCAAGCGCCCACTAACTCCAATTTGGTGTATGATATTCTAATACAATTTGAATACTAAATGAATGAACAAATTAATAGAGGGGTTGCAAAGAAGTATATATTCACAGCATACAACATAAGTGTTTGACTCAAAGGTTTGTTGTGGCGTGGATTATCCAATGTCTGCAACACTATATGTTTGAAGCCAAAATTTGTACTATATTTGGTTAAGGCTTTTGAGGTCTGCACTATCTAAAGATGCAATACAATTTCAAGGTCTCTCGCACAATCTATCAAATAAAAAAAATCTATATGTTACTAATTTTTTCGTTATATTTTTATTTATTTTTAAATACTTAAAGATTTTTTTGATGTATTCTTAAAGTCATTATGAGTGTGGATATTTTGATTATAAAAGAAACTTTATCAATTACACCAATGCTTGTTTTTACAACTTTTGCATTGTCGTCTGTTCACCAGAGGCCTTTTCATTGTTTATCTATTTTTTATCATCTCTAAAACATAAGAAGCAGAAAGAATGCAGACTGCTTTTGGAAAAACTGTATATATTCTGAAAGTTAATCTTGGAAAATTTCAACCCTTCTGCATTCAAACTCTGTGAATTTGAAGTAAGAGTAAGTTCCACTTCCACAACAGAAATGCCAATCAATCATTGAGAACACTAAAAAAAGATACCACAGGCAATGCTCCCAAAAGCTACAGACACATAATCTAATGCATAAATGTACATAAAAAAAAAATCTTTATTTTTTCAGCTAATTATTAAAAAACACCACAGAATCATTGAGGAAAACACAGTGCCACAAAATTTGTCTCGTTAAATGTCTAAACCCACATTCTACATAGAATGTTCCCAAATACTATGAAATCTTTTAAATGTGACACAACCAAATGTATAACTATACACAAAAAGATACATCTTAATTTTTAGACGTAAACAGCCTTAGGGCACAAAATATGTGACATTGAACAAATGAAAAGCACGGTCCAACGAAATGCTCACAAAAACTACAACCTTCTTCTCTGTGGCACAAGCAAATGTATAAATATACATCAAAATATGTCTTAATTTTTGCAGGTGAACATAAGCTAAGATAAAATACAGCCACTCTATGATTAAGATGAGCACAGCCCTACACCAAGTCAACTAGGATGAGCTTGGGGTCTAAATTCATTGTAAGCCCCAAAAATAAATTAAGATGTTTATTTATATAAAATAAGTGTATATACTATATACTGATGAAATATTTTGATAAGAGAACTGATTTTAGGAAGTTCAAAATATAATAAAGTAGTAAGATTGAATACAACAAAATAAACTTGTTATAAAACTAAAATTACATTACACGCCTGGGATAAAACAGAAATAATATTTTAACCCTACGAAATATGGATGCTTATTTATAAAAAAAACAAGTGTATAAACTGATGACATATTTTACATGAATTCCATGATGGGAGAGAAATCTAAGTGTCAGTTTCCTCTAGAGTCTAGGTTTTAACTGTGCTTCCCAGTGAAAAACAAATCATGTGAGATAAGGTTTAACAAAGAAAGCATTCATTTCAGACTACATAGAAAGCAAAGAATACTTATCCATATCGTTAAACATACAAATTTCCCTTAAAGCACTAGGCATGTTTTGAAATTTAATAAGAAAAGAACAAAATATCAGTTGTTCAGACCTATAAAAAGTAAATTTGGCCTCGAGAAAAGACATCATTTGTGGGCTCCATGCTAAGTGAACATACCTAAAAGGCTAAATGTATTAAAAGAATGTTCCAAAATATTACACAGAAGACAACACTTAATTAACCCTTGAGTGAGGACGTAAGAGAATGAACTTCATAAACCTCCAATATTTGAGAAAAAAAATACTTCAAACTCTCTCTGTGCAAAGTCTAGTTTTCTCTTAACTGGTTGTTACATCCAAACCCACTATTTACAAAAATTTGCACAAGGTATATTGGATGATTCATTTCAATTTCATAAGGGACGTGTGTCATATGCTAGGCTACAGCCTGGACATCACCTTTAGCTTTTACTACAGATGACCTCGATTTCATTCTAAAGTGCAGATTCAAAATGTGAATCCCCTCATAGAATGGGATAACCTCAAGTGGTGAAAGCATTTGAGTCTTTAAAAACACAACTCCAGCTTAAATTCTCGTGACCCTTGATAGAATGCTAAATTTGGATAAAGTAACGTATATTCGCTCACTCAATGGGATGAGCTCGGGTGGTACAAGCATTGGAACTTTCATTGTGAGGCCACAGGTTTGCATATGTATGATGCATGATAATAATGTTGAAAATGAATGAAATACTGTGAAACTCCTCATCCAATGGGATGAGTTTTCATTAATACACATTGGAATTTCCATTATGAAACCCCAAATTCGAATCCCAGTGAAACAAGATAAAAGTCTTAAAAATAGATAAAAAATCGCTAATACCATTGATGAGAGAGATAAGTTGAAGAGGAATAAAATCTTCCATCCTTGCATGACAGTGTCCGCAGTTCAAATATAGGGCAGCAACTAGACAAATATAGTCCCCGATTAAGAGGATACACCGTACCTTGCAAAGAACACGAGTCCAAGTGCAGGGTGAATTTGACTGGAAGAGATTTGTGACATCTAAGCCGAAGGTTGACCCAGAAGGGAAGATTTCCAAGTCAAAAATATAAATTAAAAAGCGAAACCCTATAGAGTATAAATGGGGAAAACTTACCAAATCAAAGAACAAATAAAAGTGACCCCACTCACTTGAAATGAAAATGCATGCGTTGTCGGATGGTCAACTGAGACAGTCAGGGTGAACACTTCCTTGGGATTGAAACCCTAAAAACAAATTGAGCTGCAAATTAGAAGCAGAGATGCATTGTGCAAAATTTTGTTACCTCGCAGCTCTTGACCTACACTTCTCCTCCGTCAACTGCAACGCCAAACCAAAACCTCTCTGCATGACGATGCTTCTTTTCCAAATCTGCCAAGGCATCCACAGTGATCGTTGTAACTCCACCGTTATCTTTCCCTACCATGGCAGAATATTTTCTAGAACCGAAACCTATCTCCCTTCAATTGTTGCTTAAATCTATTCACACACTAAACAAAAGTAGATCTAAAAATATGGAAGTCTTCCGAGGGCTACTGAAGTTGGATTTTTGGTCGAAATATTAACGGTGAATAGTGATTAGCCGATAGGCTATATATATTGTGAATGCACCTTGAGGGAAAACCTGTCTCACGCCTGAAACAACTTTTAACTTGCCGTGAAACAACTTGAGCTACGTTAAAAAGTTTCACATTCTGCAACAGATTTCACCGGGAAAGTTCCCACATGCACTCGATATTTTGTTGTAAAGGCTGCAAAAATCTTGTCTCGAGCTCAACAATCAGGGCAATTTAAAACCCTGCACACATACATTTAATGGTAGTCAGAGAATTAATTTCCTTGCGTAAGAACATTTAGTGGATTGCATCATATCCGGCAGATAAATAGAAAGGGGTTGCATTTAATATTTTTGTTTAAATGGCTGCAAAAAATTAGTTACCGCAAATATCCAAATCAAATCGACTTTCATTAGCCCTAAGTCCTAGATATTTGTAGGTCCTTTTCAATTATTGTGAATAGAATGAAGCAGCAACAATAGGTAGATAGGTTTTGGTTCGTCTCATTTGAATTTTTTTTTGCGGTGGTAGGGTTTCATAAAATTTTCATGCAAACTTTGCCCATTTTCTCTCATTGCCATTGTTGATAGTATGACACACTTTGTGTAGAATCTTGAGATAATTCACTTGCCATGGTTTAAGTGATTTTTATGGTTGGAATCTGTACATGACCTAACCATTTTTTTGTTGTGTTTTATTTCATTCTAAAACTTGGGGAAACCTTGAATATATCCAATTAAATCTGACTCACAATAGAATATGGCTTCCTTGATTTTTTATCAAATTAGAGGTTGTGAATATTTTAAAATTTTAAATCTTGGCATTTGAAGTAGTGAGTAACATTGAAGCTTTAGATGTTATGACCTGTAGATTTGTCTTTTGCTTGTGAAATTTGAGAGATTTGCTTTAAATAATATTTAGATATATTTCATTTCAGTTATAGACTTTTCATACCCAACATACTTGATTGTTTTTAACATCTTGGTCTACCTTATCGAATAGTGTCAATTTTTGGTGGCTGAGATATATTGCTTTTAGCTTTTTGCTTCAAAGTTATGGAGAATGGACCTTAACCAAGCGCTAAGTAATTCTCTTGCATGGCGGCATACAGCTCAAGGTGTGACATGCGTCAAATTGCTTCCAGGAGAGGGAGATTTAATAGCATGTTTTCAAACAGTATTGACATTCTTTCATGCTAATCCGACACTATCCAATCACCAGTTACTACATTGGTAAAATTTCTCTCCTTTATGAGATGCTGGTCATCCATACCCTGTTCCCAATGTGCTGGCAGAGATAATGGATTTCTAATACGATTTTTCTGTCTTCATTTTCGGGTTTGGAAAAGCAGATGCATAACAATAAATTAACATATTTTTTTGTGCTTGTTATGTTTTAATTTATGTTGAATATGATTAGAAATGTTTTATGCATGCTGGTTGGTGTGTCTCAGGCGGCATTTGTGTCTGGTGTCATCAATGCCATGCAAGATGTCTGTTTCCTGGTTTGATTGCTGTATGGTGGTATTTATGTGTTTTTGCCCCAAAATACAGAGTAAGCTGTATCTGGGCATATTTATGTATCTTGTCTTAGCATACAAAGTAAAACTATATCTCGTGGAAATATTTTCTTTCTTCTATTATTTAGTCTGTAATATTTTCTTTTGGAAATAGGATATGCCTTAGTATTTGAAGGGTCACATGGAATGGAAAATTGGCTCAAATCTTTTATTTGCAGGCAGGGTCGACCATCATTAGCTTGCATGTTTTGATTCATCTCATCCTTTTCAAGGTGTTATTTATAAGACAAAAATATTGTGCATGTTTTTGTTTCCCTTATCATATCTTTGCCAAATAAATCACAGGAACATTGTACAAGTTAACTTAATTGTAAACAGAGACCTTCCTAAATGAGTTCTGGGAAAGACCATCTCTGAAGAACTTGTGAAATCAACGAAAATAGTTTTATTCATCTCATCTCTCAACATTTTATATGTAGGACAGATCTATTGAGCATGTTTTGTTTCTGTGCATTGTTATTTCTAAGAATGGGGAATGTTTAATGGAGTCATGAATGTGCATTATTTGCAGAAGAGCTTGTTATTATATTTGTACCTGCATGGCTAATTTTTTGAACTGTCTAACATCCTCATTTTCTCATTTGAAGCTGCAGTATAAAGTACAGAAGAATTTTGGAGATGGCTGCTTCAATCAAACTTTCCACTGTTTCGTTTTGTTCCTTGCAGCCTTGTTCTAGTATCAGACAACATTTAATGCAGATAAAAATAGGATACGCAAAGTCAATAGTTGAGGTTTCTCAGAAGAAGAAACAAAATGGAACACAGAGTTGCCTTCAAAGGCATTTGAAAGTTTTAGCTTTGGATGTTGCCCAGCCATTTGATGAACACAGACTCCAGTCAGATAAGCATAACAACCAAGTTTCTAATTCTGTACCGATTTGACACCAATCTGAATAGAATTTTCTCCTTCTGTTTTTTTTTTTCTGGGTACTTGTGTTTTACATGACATCATCTCTTTAATTTTAATCTAGATCAGAAATTCAAATTAGGGACCAATTTTGATCACTCCTGAACATCAAACCCAAGTTCTTTCTTTTAATAAGAACTTACAATGGTTTCTACCATTACATTTTTTGTTAATTTTATTTTAAAAGAAAAAAATTAATTATTGTAAATTAATATATTTTGTAAATTCCTAGTGGGAAAGCATAATGCTTTCATACCATTTTTTTTCTTGATGTTCCTACACCAATTTGCATAGTCCACACAAGGTCGTTTTCAAAGGGTATGGAATAATATACAGTAACAACCTTTTTGTGTCTATCACACTGAAAATGATTTGTTTCTATTTTTAACTTTTTCTCCTGTTGCACATTTTCAGCTCTTTTAATCAGTCTTTCCAAGAAGGTATAGTATGTTATCTTAAAATTTAGATGTGGTTACTAAGATACATCCATGCGAACTTGTGTAGTCTTCAATCACTAATCCAGGCACCATTCCAGTATTTATGAGAATAGACCTCCCAACTTCTAAATTCATTGATGTTTTGAGATGTCTAAATCTGAACTTAATTTTGGCAATATTTTTATGTTCCAGTTGAGGTGGGTTTATCTTTACATGAAAATGATAATTTTAGAAGATACTATATTACTTATATTGAAATTCTCAAAACATCAAATTATAAAACATTTCACCATGATCCATCTTTAAGAAATAAGGAGTCAAAAAAGAGAATTGAAAATCTTCTTTCAGTGAGATTTCAAGACAATGAAACCTACCTTAACAGATTATAGATTGAGAAGAATATTAATTAGTAAGTTAAAGATTGGCAAGGGGGCTTGGCAACTTGGTCGGGCTTTGCAAAGACCATTGTTAGTAAGGGCATATGTGATGTCCCCTCAAAAGTGAGACATTTGTATTCAGTAGATTAGCCTATTATTGTGATCCTCGTAGGCTAATGAGATTGGATAGAGGGTCCATTGAGGGATGCAGCTTCTTTAGTAGTCAGAGCTATGCAGGATTGGTGTTCGTTTGAGGTCTATAGGACTCCGTATGATGGACTTGCTATTTAGAGTAAGTCAGAGATGCTAGAGATGGAACCCTGCTATTTTTAGTAAGGGGGTATGGTCATATGCAGTTTCCTCATGCCAGCTCCCAGTTCTGATGGCGTGCAAAAATGTTGAGTAATAATGGAGATAGCTGGTCAAGTTCTCATTGGTTGGGGCCAATTGAGCAATTAAATTAAATGGTAATACTATGCACCAACAATTGAAACTTAAATGAAAATTAAAAGTAATATTATTACTCATCTCAAAATTGAAAAAGAGGAGCTTTTTGGGTTAAATCGAACCCTAATGTGAGAAGCCTATTTATCACTTGAAAATCGTACAAGGCTTCATTATGATGATTGTTGTTTTGTTGAGAAGAATTGTCTTTTTTTGGCTTTGGAGAAGAAACTGGGGTTTTTGCAATTTGTTCCAGAGTATCGGCATTGGAGAACATGAAGACTTCAGTGCATCAGCAATCTGAGGGTGTGGAATATTCATCTGAAGTTGCTCCTTGGGTTGGCTTTATCCAGAGGTCGACATTGGGCTTATTAGAGAAGTAATTTCTAGAAATTTATTATTAGAATAAGGGTAGATCTTTAATCAGACTATGTGCATCCATTGGTAGCTAATTTAGGAGGGCTAGATTTGTATTAATCAGCCACTAGTGACAACAAGGGTCATCCTTGCAAGGAGGGGATGATTTTGACATTGGAGCCACAAAACAAATCAATAAAAATTGTTAAAGGGAGCGCCCAAGTCTGCAGAAGCTATTTGTACCATTTATAGTAAAAAAGGCAAGCTGGTTGGAAATAATTAAAAATTTGTAGGGCTATCAAGGGTTGCTTTTTGGTCTAAAATTGTGTACAACAATTGCTTGACTTCAAATAAACTTGGGTCTGATTGTAGGAACTTGTTCTTATGATTATTGAGCAAATAAATCATCTTTGGAGCAGTACTCTATCTTAGTTATTGTGTTTCTTTATGCATGCATTTTATTTCTTGCAAAAAAAATTTAAAAAAGCAAAACAATTCAGAAAACCATCATAAAACATCAAAACACAAACAAAACAAACCAACTTCGTAAAATAGGCACGAGGAGTTATTACATTGGTATCAGAGCTAATTTCCCTCGCCATCCCGGAGGGTTGGAAAGCATATGAGAAGTCACCATAGATATTTCCTACTCACGAAAGGGGAAACAAAGAACTATTGTCGACATGGGTGGCAGTCGGCGATGGTCCACCGAATGAAAGAAGAGATGAGGATAGGGATGGTGATATCAAGTTCGCCACGTTACATCTAGAGGGAGCAGCCCATGACTGGTGGTATCAGGGAATGGTTACACTATAGCACGACCGTATCACCACCTACCAGGAGTTTGTGGATAGATTGGTTGATCGCTTTGATAAAAAAGATCCATAAGTCTATTTCAGGGATTTGGCACAACTTCGACAGATTGACAACTTAGAGGGCTATATCAGTGATTTTCAGAAGTTGTCTGTAATGGTTACAAACATTTCGAAGAGGAGGTTGGTTGTGCTTTTCATAGAGGGGTTATTGGAGCCATTACGTGGGTGGGTTAAGGCTTTCGATCCACCAACACTACATGAAGCAATGAAGAAGGCAAGGAGTATGGAACTTGCAGCCCCATCCAGCAAGTTCGAATCATCAAACAATTTTGGCTCAAAGGGCCCTTCTTCATTTAGAGATAATAAAACATTTCCCAAGAACAAAGAAAAATCTGATTTTAAGGGAGATCAAAAGGGAAAATCAGTAGCTCCATTTGATTGTGAAACATTAAACGATTTGTGGGAAAAGAAACTTTGTTTCTACTGCAAGGGACCATATGATGCAAACCATGATTGCCCCTTAAGGCCAAAGGGCAAAGCAAACTGTGCTATGTGGGCTTTTTATGAAGATTCAAAATCTGAAAATTCCGACCAGCAAGCTGGTCAAGAAGAATCAGATGATGAAAAGTCAGAAAAAAGAGGAGGAAAAGGAGGTGGAAGTCCATCTACAGGAGGCACAGATTACTAGTATCCAACAGGAAGGGTCTTTTAGAATGCGTGGTGTCCTAGCAGGTCAAAAGGTCATCACTCTTTTGGACACAGGTGCCACTCATAATTTTATTGATGCACGCTTTGTGGAGAAGCGTGGGATTATGACTGAGGAGTTTGAAGGTATAAGGGTGAAAGTGGCAGATGGATATACCCTTAAGTGCGAAAGAATGGTCAAAGATCTCCCAATGCGCCTTAATAACTATAACTTTAAGGCTGATTACTACGTGGTAAACATGGGAGACATAGATGTAGTTTTGGGGATGAGATGGCTCCATGCTATTGGAAAATTCACTCTTGATCTTCGTGAGATGGAGATGAGTTTTGAGGTAGAGGGAAAGACTCAGATACTAAAAGCCATCAAAGATAGCAGTTTTAGGATGTTGTCATTTAGGAGGATGGAGAGCCTCATGCGGCACAATATGGTAGATTGGGCAGTTGAATGTGTGCTAATGCCGACTCAAGAGAGGGAGCATAAAACAGAATATCATCCGGATATACAGGAGATCAGAATCAAACATGGGAAGGTTTTCAGCGACATCCCATTAGGTAGACCTCCTGATAGGGGTATTGAACATATTATAGAGCTAGAGGAGGGCGCTAGGCTCGTGATGATTACTCCATACAGGCATCTGAAACGTCTTAGGATGAGGTAGAAAAAACTATTAAAGAGTTGCTCGCCATGGGTCACATTCGGCCAAGCAAGTCACCATTTGCCTCCTCAGTGGTTTTAGTCAAGAAAAAAGATGGTACTCTTCGTATGTGCATCGACTACAGGGCTTTGAATAAGAGAACCATTAAAAACATATACCCCATTCCATGGATCGATGAGCTGATCGACGAGCTGCATGGTGCTTGTTTCTTTTCAAAAATTGATTTGAGGTCCGGTTATCACCAGATCAGGGTGCGTGAGCAGGATATAGAGAAAACGGCATTCAGATGCCATTGTGGGCACTTCGAGTTTGTGGTTATGCCATTTGGGCTAACCAATGCTCTAGCCACGTTCCAGGCCACAATGAACAGAATTTTCCAGCCACAGTTGAGGAAGTTTGTACTTGTATTCTTTGATGATATATTAGTGTATAGTAGAACGTGGGAGGAACACCTTGCTCACTTGGATGCAGTGTTGGGGATTTTGGATAGAGTCGTATGCAAAACAATCAAAGTGTGAGCTTGGCATGGCAAAATTATTATATTTGGGTCATATTATTAGTGCAGAGGGTGTGAGGATGGATCCAGATATGATCCGAGCTATCATCGATTGGCCCACTCTAGAGAATCTCACACAGTTGCACGGATTTTTGGGGTTGTGTGGTTTCTACCGCCGGTTTGTCAGCGGCTATTCGCGTCATGCAACGCCACTCATAGGCTTGATGAAGAAAGGTGCTTTCATTTGGACTCCGGAGGCACAAGAGTGCTTCATGAGATTCAAACAGATTATGACCACTTGTCCCGTTCTTGCTCTACCAGACTTCACGAAGCCATTTGAGCTTCAGTGTGACGCTTCGGGTGAGGGAATTGGTGCTGTGCTTATGTAGGAGAAGCACCCGATTGCATTTGAGAGCAGGAAGCTCAGGGGACCAGAGAGAGGGTATAGTATTTATGATAAAGAGATGTTGGCCATTATGCACGCTTTGGCCAAATTCAGACAATATCTCATTGGCAGTAAATTTTGTATAAAAATTGACCATAATAGTCTTAGACACTTTTTGGGGCAGCGAGATCTTAATGACCGCCAGCAGAAATGGGTCAGTAAGCTTCAGTCGTATGACTTTGACATTGCATACTTCAAAGGTACTCAAAATGTCGTCGTTGATGCTCTTTCTCGCAGACCACACTTGGACACTATGATTCAAATCTCAGAGGATTGGAGGCACCTGATTGTGGTAGAGTATGCCAAGGATACATGGGCATCTGGGATCATTGAGGGGTCAGTTCAGGACAGCAGATATGCAGTTGTCAATGAGCTCATAATTTATAAGGGCAGGATATATTTGACACCAGGGTCAGAGGTGAAGAGTATAATACTGAGGGCTTTCCATGATGTGCCTACTGCAAGACACCCAGGATACTTCAAAACTTATAGGTAGATCAGGGAGAGGTTTACATGGAAAGGACTCAAGGCCGATGTCCTTCAGTATGTTAGGGAGTGTCCAGTTTGTCAGCAGAACAAACAGGAGCACACTTACCCGGCAGGTCTATTACAGCCACTTCTGATTCCTGATAGGAAGTGGGAATGCCTGTCCATGGACTTTATTATGGGCTTGCCTAAAGCCCAGGGAAGAGATTGTATATATGTGGTTGTAGATCGGTTAACAAAATATGCCCACTTCTTTTCGATCATAGCTACATACATGGCTACACAGGTGGCAGAATTGTTCTTCCGAGAGGTTTTCAGACTTCATGGGTTGCCTCGGAACATAGTCAGTGACAAGGACAGCCGCTTCATGAGTCACTTTTGGTAGGAGGTGTTCAGACTTTGTGGGACCGAGTTAACGTCGAGTACCAACTATCACCCGTAGACAGACGGGCAGACAGAGATAGTTAATGAATGGGTGGAAGGTTATCTTAGAAATTACATAGCTGGGTAGCAGAAGGCATGGGTAAAGTGGATTTACCTCTGTGAGTTTTGTTATAATTCCACTTTCCACATGTCCATACAGATGACCCCTTTCATGGCGTTATACGGGTATGAAGCTCCTAGCTTCATCGACCTTCTGTTTAGTGATAGCAGAGTGCCTAGTGCAGGAGACTTGTTGCAGGAGAGTCAGGACATTATGAAGGCCCTCAAGGAGAATATCACTAAGGCACAAAATCAGCAAAAACAATATGCTGATCAAAGGAGGACCGAGAGATCATTCGAGGTGGGAGATATGGTCTATTTAATGTTGCAGCCGTACTGACAGTCTACAGTCAGGAAAAGTGGTGCCGAAAAGTTGAAACCACGCTACTATGGGCCTTTTTGGATTATCAGGCGAGTGGGTGAAGTAGTATATGAGTTAGAACTCTGAGTAGATAGCCGAGTTCACAATGTCTTTCATGTATCACGGCTCAAGAAGGCGTTGGGACATCATGTGACTCCATCAACAGTGTTGCCACCCTTAGATGATGAGGTGAAATTGATTCTTGAGCCAGAGGCTATCTTGGATTTTCGAGAGAGGCGGGTACGGAAACGAACTATCACAAAATATTTGGTCAAATGGAAGGATTTGCCAGTTGAGGATGCCACCTGGGAAGGTGA
>VDFB02049217.1:89021194-89084707 GCA_007258455.2 Sequoia sempervirens | reverse complement strand
AGGGAAAAATAATTTTTCAGGTTTGTATGTGGTATGAATATAATAGTTTTTTTTTCTTATACCAGCCATACTGTTCCTGAATTTTGAAGAATTGAATTGTTAAGCTTTGAAAGTGACTACTGAAGGTGGAGGTACTCGATTTAATATTTTATGAGACTGCATAATATCATGACTACCATAGGAACCTTTGAGAAGAGCCACTGCTGGAGGATGACGTGTAGTAAACTATGAGGCCAGCAATTATTTCAAAACTCAGTCTAAGATCAGCCGTAATATTAAAAGGAGGACCATTTATTTTATTACTTGCGATTGGGAGGCTTCTGGAGGTTTTAGTTCAAAGTTTTGAAATTTAAGCACAACTATTGATGAATCACATGGACTATTAATGAAGCGCTGTACTTTCTTAAGGAGCTGCGGTGGAATGACGTGGGTGTTATGAGAGTCGTGGGTTCCCCAAATGTTGGTAGCGCTGACCAAGGTGTCCATTCTGGCTGCATCATAGTACCCCTGATTGTTGGGCCTTGAATAAGGGCGTTTGAGATTGTATTGGTGGTCACTTCCCTTTTTATAATTTGGCTGCTGCTCTTAGAGAGGTCGTGGGTTATTAAGGACCCTAACACTCGGCAAGGAAATGCAGTAGTTTTAACTTCCGTCTGAAGTCTGCAGGAGGAGTGTGAGGTTTATATTCCTCAAGCGCATCAAGTAGCTTTTGAGTATATTGTGGGTCAAGGCTGAATGAATGCATCTTCACGAGGAGCTAAGAGTCTATTTGCATTAACTAAGAGAGCGCCATACATTATGGAATGAATTGCACCTTTTATGGAAGGTAGCCGATACCATATTCAAAGGAGCATGACTTCCAAAAAGACAAAAGGACCATCGCAGTTTGGGAAGAGGTATCTATGTGTTAGCTGAGGATCTTGGAGTTCATCTTGCTTTGACTAAGTTTCCAGGTCAGAAGTTATAGCTGCTGATATTCATAAAATATTTTGCAGACTGTAAATTCGGAATTTAAATACTTTGTTATGGCACTTAATAAATATTTCAGTATTATCTTGGTGTGATATTTATATTCATATGGTGAGTTGCTTTAATCCTGGATATCAATCCCAATGTGAATTCAATATTTGTATTGCATTAAACTATATCAGTTTTTAATTGGAAACTCTGGAAATAAGCTTAGAACAACAATAGAACAAACTGTTTGACGAAATGCTTGAGCAACCTAGTTGACGAAAATTGAAAAAAATTGCATACAATCTAGGGTGGGCCACTACATTCATATTTATATTAATATATTTAAAAAATATAAGTTATAACTATATTAATATTAATATTAATGTTAATAAATATGATATTTATAGATTATTTTTATATTTTATATATATATATTTATATTAATATATTTTTATTTTTTAGTTATATTTATATAAAATGGACATTAGATATATCTTTTATGTTATTATATTTATTTATTATTTATTAAAGAAAAGCCTTATGTATGTTATTTTTATATGTTTTTGTATTGTTGAACCCAAAATGAACCCAAACCTAAACTTTTTTTGACTGAATGCACGAGCCAAACTGGCAAACCCCAAATAGTACCAAGATCAGTAACTTAGGTTTCAAGTCCTCTCAAGATTATCTCCATAATCTATGTTGCCGAATCGTTGGCTTTCTGCTATCGTACCCGGACCCGAAACGATTCAGAGTCGGAATCGGGTACGAATCGTTGTGGGTACGAACCGGAGTCGAAATTTGTCAGTCCGAAACGATTCGATCAACAGTGTGTCGATTCCAAGCGTTTCAGAGGGTGACATGGCATTTGTTGACCGATTCCGCAGGATTTGACCATGTCATTTCTGATTTGTCTGCATTCGTTGACTGTTTCATTTCGCCGAGCCGCGTCCTTTCTGCTTGAGTCGCATTTGTTTCCGACTGAGCCGCGTCGTTTCTACGCTTGCATCGTCTGCCTGAGCGTCATGTTTTACCAAGGCGAGGTTCTTTCAACCATTTTCCGTCACTTTCCTCTGCACGGGTTCTTTCTGAGCTTTTCCGCAATGTTTCTCGTTTGTCCCAGCATTGTTTTTTAGGGTTTTATTTAATTTTTTTCCACGCATTCTTATTTGCAATGCGTTTTAAGGTTTTAAGGTTCTATTAATATAAAGTGATAATAATTATAATAATATTGTTAATGTTAATAATTATTTTTAGGGTTTTTTAATTTTTTTCAACACATTCTTATTTGCAATGCGTTTTTTAAGGTTTTTGGGTTATATTAATATAAAGTAATAATAATTATAATATTATTAATATTAACAATATTAATAATTATTAATAATAATAAGCTAATCGTATATAATATATAGTATAAAGATTATATTTTATAATCTGTATAATTATAAATAATAATAATATAATTAATAATATATACATTCTAATAATAATAGATATTATTAATTTATTTATTATTATATTATAGATTGTATAATAAATTTAAAATTAATAGTTATATAAAAATATAGATTATAGAATATTCAATATATATTAAATTTTAAATATATATATATATATATATATATATTTGAATATTTTATTATATTTTTGTATGGACGTACCTGATTCCGTACCCAACCGCCCAATTTTTTTTGGCGTACCCACGTACCGTACCTGCGTGCCCGTACCCGTGCCCGTACCCGATTCGGCAACTTAGTCCATAATTAGTCATAGCACTAATGACATTTTTCCTCACGTATATTGGTAATAGTCACAAGGAAAGGTGTTCCCACATCACACAAGCACCTTTAAGCATTTTTTAGTAGGGACGGGAACAAGGAATGTAGTTTACTAGTATGTACCTAGGGATATGATATTATATTGTATTTAAGCAGATGAGGATGACAACATCTAGCACACATCCCTTAAGTCAGTTATATTGAGTAATTAATTATATTAGGTGGTTAGGAAGCCTAGATGGGTTTAGTGGTTTACCCCTCCATTATGTTATTAGAAGGAGGTTTGTAAAAAGAGACAAATATTATTGGAAGGATATATGTCGAGTATGGTACTGTGTTTGGGTTCTCTTGGAGATATAGCTTGGAGTGGCTTTTTTTACAAGGAGTATTTTATAGTGTTAACTCTACCTCAAGGGTTTATTCTATTGATGCATATATTAGATATTAGGGTATCTTGGCCCATAAACATCTCTTGTGTTGTGTGAGATCTATCTTCTATTTTCTCTTACTATTTACTGGTTTGAGATTTTCACTCTCTAACCTCTTTCCCCATTGGAAAACTTATGGAGCATGAAATGCCTTATAAATTGCACTCATTTCTTAATTCATACCAGTATGGGATTAAATGGGCCCCCTTGCATTGTAATTATTACCAAAATATACGTGAGGAATAATGTCATTAGTGTAGTGACTACTCGTGGAGGTCATCTTGAGATGGACTTAAACCATAGTTACCAAGAGATAAGTACTGGTACTGGTACACCATTTTTCAGAAAGGTCGTAGTTAAGTACTTGGAGATGGCTATATATAAAATTAAAATACTAAAATGCTATATATATTTTAGACAATGGATGTTTTTAAGGAATGTTAAATAATAAAATGCTTCAAATTAAAAATAAAGCTAACATTTTAAAGTATTGAAATAGATTAATTATCTTAATATTTGATAATCATCATCATGATAGAAAATAGTATTTAAAACCATAATCATCTGGAGATAACAAAGAAACTAGGAGGTGAATCCCATTATTTTTAAAAACATAGTATGGGGAAACTCATCAGATGACTATATTTCAATCAATTGATAAAACTTTAATGCATGTACAGACCTTAAGCCTTATTATTGTTTCATTCATATTCTTACGTCGTTGGGATTTGATAAGGAAATTTTCTGCCAAAAAAAAGCTTATGAAATTTTATGAAAAAAGAAAATTACAAGTCTATTAGGGTATATTGTTCTTTTATTTTTTGTCAACCACATATCAATACTTTTAGAAAATCCAATGTAATTTATCTGATATATTTGAGAAAGCTCTATTGGAATTTTCCTCATTTTCAAGGGATGCTTATGGGAGATGTATAGGAGACACAAAGAAACTTCATCTTAATTCTCATAATGTTTGGAGATATCTCCATACAGGTCTTCGAGATAGGGATGTGTATCCAGTATGGGTGACGAATACTAGGGGTCAAGGTATGAGTCTTTTGGTAACTATTCGTAAAATATAAATAGATCAAATCCAAAAAATAAAGTAAAACAAAAGATTTCAACCATTTAACACAAATAGACAGCCTTCAATTACTTAACACAAATACATGATTATATCATAATATGATAATTGGGTTAATCTCCACATTGGTGGAAATTGTGAGACAAGGTTGATTGATAAAGCTATACATGCTCCAAAAGCTTCTCCTATGGGGCAAGAGATTAGAGGATGAAAGGCCCAAAGCATTGAATTACATTCATCGTTCATCCTCTATGCTAACAAATGCTTAAAGGGTGCTTGTGTGTTACATGGGGTCCTTCCTTGCAATTATTACCAAAAAACACACAAGGAATAATTGATGAGCACATGCTTATACTGAGAGGGGGGGTGAATCAGTATAAGACTATCTTTTACTTTTTCAAATTAATGACCACAATAACTTCAAATACACAACATAACAAATAAGAACACAAGATTTACATGGAAACCCTTTTGGGAGAAAACCACGGAGAAAGGACTGCTTGGATCTACTGTCCAAATCCCACAAACATAATTAAATTCTCTTACAAATTTTGTAGGCACCAACTCACTAGAGACACCAATCTCTTCAATTAGGAGGCACCAACCCCCAAATGAACAAAAATTTTGTCTTCTTGAATATTGCTTCTTCAAAGCATGGTTGTCATATGAATCTCCTTCGTAAGATCTGCTTGTAAGTCTGCTCATAAATTTGCCATAAATCTCTTCAAAGTCTGTTATAAATCTGCCATAAATCTCTTTGAAAGTTTGCTATAAATCTGCCATGAATCTCCTTAAAAGTCTGCTATAAATGTGCTCTTCTTCTCCTAATTTCTGCTCTTAAAAGGAATGATTTGCGTTGAAGAACTTGCTTTCTAACCTCCAAAATAACTCATATTTATATCCAAATCACGCAGTTCACCAAAAGGAGGTTGGCCAAGATTTGACATAATAAAATTTATTTTAAAAATTTAAATTCATCCAAGAAAGGTGCCAAAGGGAAGGAGGTTGGCCAACAACATAAGTATTATTTTTATTATTATTTTGCAACTTGCAAAGTGAGCGCCAAGGTGGAGGAAGGTCGGCCAGTACTTAGGAATTATAAACATGTCTTTCATCACCTTGAAATAATGCGATCTGCCATTGAATAAAGCAATTAGTCGTCCTTTGATATCACCTTTGACATCAATGACAATAACATTTCCAACAATAATCTCATTAGTGTTATGAATACTCATGTAGATCATTTTCATATGGCTTACAAAACATACAGGTCAAATCCCACAAAATTAAATGTTCAATTCAAAATGCTTGTGGAAGCTTCCATTTACTTAAAAGTTAAATACAAATAAATGATTGAGTTTTCATAGGATTAATCCCATATCTTGATGGTGAAGTCGTGTTCTCATTTTGAAGATCTCATGTTCTAATTTAGAGAACAGGGTTGTATATGCAATGACAAAATTTCAGTGGCCCTCCAAATAATTAAGAGATACATTGATTAATGATTATATTTTGGTTAGTTTATACTGCTCTATATCATTATTGCCATTTTTCTATTTTTTTAAATTACATTAATTGGTTTTGGCACTAGAGGAGGAGGCAAGTTATTATATCATAGTTTTGTAATACCCACCCCACAATTAGGAGAGATCGATCATTCATTACATCATACAAACATGGCAAAGGTGGGGGCTGTTAAGCACAATATTTTGACAAAACAATGTTGGCTGGGTGGCCAGTAGACTCTTGAACCATGGCAGCTGCATAAAGCCACCGTCCATGAATTTAATAAGATCAATTGTCTTATGCATAAAGTTGCAGTCGTAAACCAAAATGGGTATTAAATTATTAATAGCCATGTCTGATATTAATGTGTTTATATTTTTGCAACTATTGGGCTGAAGTATATGGTAGCACATATATTTACATTGTCGTATCATGATTCATTTCCCTTAATAGTTGCATGCCAAATCTTTTTTAGAGTCTGAAAAAAATAATCTGAAAACACGAGAGGGATGGTCTTGGGTAGAAAGAAAGAAAAGAAAAGAAATTATATTAATGTCCATAGATGACCAAAAGTAGGTCAATGGGACTAGAGGTTACAATCTAAGTTGCTGGTTCTGGTATGGGGTCGGCTACGGGTACGGGGTTCTAGTATGTTGGTACATCAAATTTTTTTCTCTTGGGTACAGTACATTTAGGTATGGCTGTATCAAATTTTTTTCTCTTGTGATCATTAGAGCTTTGTTGCAATTGTGTACTTGAACCATGGTGGTCCTATGGTTGGGCCCATATTGCACCACCACTATTGAAAATTTGATAAGAGGTTGAGGTCTAGTGGGGCTTGAAGAAGTTGATCTTGCTGGAATGTTAGTGAAGTTGCATGTTTGAATCTGAGAAGTTCTGTGCCTATCTATCTGTGTCAAAGACCCTGGTCCTAAGTGGAGGGTTGGATGCAATAGTCCAAAACCCTTTATATTTGAGTTGGGAAAGCTTGACATTTGTGTTGGGACTATGTTAATGTTTGTTGTGTGGTTTTGAGCTTTCTTTCGATAGGGTTGCTGTTACATGAGAGGATATCAGCAGACAATTCTGAGGTTAATTCTATTCTTAAGCCGACTCTTAGAGGTTAAGGAGGCAGTTGTGGGCTTTGCCATTAAACATATGATGGGCTTGATTAGTTCGTAAGATTCATGTTCTCTACTTTATTTTTTCTTCCTTATATTCAGTTTGGTCTAAAATTTATCCTTATCGCTTAGTTTTGTATCATGGGCTTATGTTTGATTACTCACTTCATCTGACCAGCAGTATAAATTAATAATAAATTCTTGAACTCTAAGTTACCATAATATAATAGGGTGCATGCAGTAAACTAATATAATCAAGGCCGGATTTAATATTCAGCAGGTCGTGCCATTCAAACAGTTGTTCTTGAGTTAAATTACCTTATTTACTACAGTACTATGCTGTTATGACCTTGCCTGATTAGAGAATGGACAATCTAAATAATTGTTACATTGTTATGATATTTGTTTGATTATTTAACGATTCCCTTGTGTACAGTTTATATGATTTGATTGCTCTTTTGCCTTTTCTTCATGCAGTGTTCGCTTGTTCTAATCGATTATAGTTATGTGTACCTATTAATGATGTCTTTGACTATCTTACCTTAACCTGGTACTGAAAACTAGGATTTTCTTTTCACAGGTTCAACTAAAAGTACCTGTTGTGGTCCGTTTGGAAGGGACAAATGTTGATCTGGGAAAGGGCATTCTTAAGGTAATGGATGTCCACATAACCTCCCTTTCGGTACTCTCAGATACCTCATTTGTTTCATTTAAGAAATAATGGCTGATCAGTATTAATTCTTTCTGTTGAATGATCACAAAGCTTGACTGAGAATATGTGCAGGAAAGTGGAATGGCACTAATTACTGCTGAAGATCTGGATGATGCAGCAGAAAAGGCTGTTAAGGTAGCAGTAAAGTAAATGACCTGTAAATACTTATTTGGGAGGATATTGCCTACCATTATTGAATAAGCCAAGTACAGAGTGAATGTGCTTCCAATTGGATTGGAAATCCGTGTTGAACATTATACTAGGGACAAAATCAAGTCCAAGAGAGAATTCTTGGTTCTATTATTCATTTATTAGGTGTCCTTTCGGCCAATTATTTTAATCAAAGATGAGCATTAATTAACCATTTTGGGCATATTGTACCATGAGAGGCCCTGCTTGTTTACTCGTTCTAGTGCACAATATAATGGGCAATTTCTTTGCTTTGAATGCTTTTGATGCCAGTATCTATTCAGCTATTTTAACCCATTTATTCACATCTACTTAGACATTAACCCTGCCTTGACATGTGAATTTGAAGCGTAGTTATCAGGTTAAAAGAATTTAGTAGGTATGAGAGGTCATTAGCATTTGAAAATTCAGGATTTCGAAAAAAAGCTTGGAAAATAGAAAAAGTATTGAAACATATAAAAATTCACATACTGGTAATAACGACCACAAAATTAGATTTCATGCTGAATTGCACGATGATAATGATCTAGTGGACCCTAGTATATCAACTTCATAGTGAAGCGTAACCACCATAGAGGATAGATGCTATATCCTTTATCATCCTCAATCAAGAGTGGTTCGAGGATCCTATTGGATGATCACCTCTGGAGGTTCTTGGAGGGGCAAGACACTTGTGGGTTATTGCTACTCATATAATTGTACACTTGACTTCAATTTAATTTCAGCTATGTTCTTTAATTATGTATGTGTAGTGGATGGCTAGGAACCTTGTTATCTTTATTCTTGTAGAAGCAACTTATTATATCATATGATTGACTTGATCTTGGAGGAGAAGATTAGGGCACATGGATCAATATGTGGAGGACTCTGCCATGGAGTTTGGAGAATGGCGTGTTGCTGATTCACACAACGTGTTACCTCAGATTTTCACTCACATTTTGTTGATACATTGCACTCTTTTTTAACCCATTGAGGCCATGAATTGCATATGCCCATTCTTGTTCATCTCATTAGCTTATTCAGACCCATGTCGAGGGATTTGGCTGTTAATTTCATTATTTAATTCTTCCCTTTTGTTGCATCTTGAAGGCAGCCAATTGGATGTTGCAATACTTGTGGTTTGCTTGGTAAAGCGTGGTGGTATCTTCTGTCCATATTTCTGTTCATATGTCACGTGGGAAGCTATATGTGCGCTCACTAAAAACTAGTTTTTGCATGGAAATTGATGTCACTTAATCATCCTAACCATAGCAGCAAAAAATCTTTTGGGAAAAAATCGGATTTAAAAAAAAAGGGTAAAAAATTATAGAACAAGATAAAAACTTGTTTTTGAAATTGAAAGGCATTTTCATAGCATAGAGATATAGAGAGCAAATAAAATAAAGAGTTTAACTAATGAATTGTAAAAATAGATTTTTGTAGTTTATATTCATATCGTTGATTACATTGCATTGCATGTCTTTCAAACTCAAAGCATTACTTCACATTGTATAACTAACTAGATGTTGATAGATGACAAAATTTCAATTATAATATAGTTTTTACAAAATCAACCTAAGCAATTATGCAATTACTTCTCATTGCATAACTAATAACTAGGAGCAGCGGCCAATTGCATTTGCTTGTCATGGCATTCTATGAGACCACATTTCTTTGAGGCATTTTTTCAAACAGTTCACTGCCTTGTCTATGCTACCACATTTTTCATACATGTCTACCAAAGCATTTTATCAAACAATTCACTAGCTTGTTGCTAGGCTCAAAGTTCTAAAAGTGCTTTCAAACAAGCTATGGATGTTTGAAAAAAATCTATCAAAGAATAAAAGTAAGCAATAGCATAGACAAGGCAGTGAACTGTTTGAAAAAATGCGTCAAATAAATGTGGTGATGGAATGCCATGACAAGCCATAGACAAGGCAGTGAATTGTTTGAAAAAATGCCTAAAAGAAATGAGGTCTCATGGTGATGGAATGCCAAAGAAATGTGATCTCATGGTGATGGAATGGCATTCCATCACCATGAGACCTCATTTCTTTGAGGCATTTTTTCAAAGAGTTCATTGCCTTGTCTATGCTACCACATTTTTCATACATGTCTATCAAAACATTCTATCAAACATTTCATTGCCTTGCTGCTATGGCTAAAAGCCTAAATAGGTGCTTCAAACAAGCTATGGATGAAAAATCTATCAAAGCATAGTAGTAAGCAATAGCATAGACAAAACAATGAACTATTTAAAAAAAATGCCTAAAAGAAATGTGGTCTCATGGTGATGGAATGTTATGACAAGCAAATTGCCATGGATTGTCATGGCATTCCATCACCATGAGACTGCATTTTGTTGAGGCATTTTTTCAAACAGTTCACTGCGTTGTATATGCCACCACATTCTTCATACATGTCTACCAAAACATTTTATCAAACAATTCATTGTCTTGCTGCTATGGCTAAAAACATAAAACAGGTGCTTTCAAACAAGCTATAGATGCTTGGAAAAAATCTATTGAAGCATAATATTAAGCAATAGCATAGACATAGACAAGGCAATGAACTATTTGAAAAAAATGCCTCAAAGAAATGTGGTCTCAATGTGCTTGTCATGGCATTCCATCACCATGAGACCATATTTCTTTGAGACATTTTTTCAAACAGTTCACTGCCTTGTCTATGATACCACATTTTTCATACATGTCTACCAAAACATTTTATCAAACAATTCACTGCCTTGCTGCTATGGCTAAAAGTCTAAATCAGGTGCTTTCAAACAAGCTATGGATGCTTGGAAAAAATCTATCAAAGCGTAATAGTAAGCAATAGCATAGACAAGGCAGTGAACTGTTTGAAAAAATGTCTCAAAGAAATGTGGTCTCATGGTGATGGAATGCAATGACAAGCAAATTCCCTGGATTGCCACGACATTCCATCACCAAGAGACCACATTTCTTTGAGACATTTTTTCAAACAGTTTAGTACCTTGTCTATGCTACCACATTTTTCATACATGTCTACCAAAGCATTTTATCAAACAGTTCATTGTCTTGTTGTTATGGCTAAGAGCCTAAAACAAGTGCTTTCGAACAAGCTATGGATGCTGGGAAAAAATCTATCAAAGCATAATAGTAAGCAATAGCATAGACAGGGCAGTGAATTGGTTGAAAAAATGCATCAAAGAAATGTGGTCTCATGGTGATGGAATGCCAAGACAATCCATAGCAATTCGATTGTCATGGCATTCGTCATGACATTCCATCACCATGAGACCACATTTCTTTTAGGCATTTTTTTCAAAAGTTTGTCTATGCTACCTCATTTTTCATACATGTCTACCAAAACATTTTATCAAATAGTGCATTGCCTTGTTGCTATGGCTAAAAGCCTAAAATAAGTGATTTCGAACAAGCTGTGGATGCCTGAAAAATATCTATCCAAGCATAATAGTAAGCAATATCATAGACAAGGCAGTGAACTGTTTGAAAAAATGCAGCAATTTGCTTGTCAGTTTTTCAAACAGTTCACTGCCTTGTCTATGCTACCACATTTTTCATACATGTCTACCAAAACATTTTATCAAATAGTTCATTGCCTTGCTGCTATGGCTAAAAGCCTAAAACAAGTACTTTCGAACAAGCTATGGATGCTTGGAAAAAACCTATCAAAGCATAATAGTAAGCAACAAGCTACGGTCTCATGGTTTTTTTTTTCGTGTGCAAATCAACGTGATTTTATTCACATTTTTTTGCAGGTTATAAATGTTTTTTTTTTTTTGGCAATTTTGCTGTTTGAAATGGGAAAAAATGTCCAGCCTGCAGATTTTTTAAAAATCGAGATTAATTGGGATTTTTTTGTAGATTTCTGCTTCTATGATCCTAACCATCCAATATGATAATCAGTTTGTCAAAGTATCCTTTGTTTGAATTGGAGTAATTAGTTCACACGACTTTCATGTTGTTTGAATAGTTTGATAGTATGGCATTAATGATTTCTTACCATTTATTATTGAGTTGCTTTTCTATTGGTTTTTGATTTGGTAGCAAATACAACAGTATTTTACTGAAAGAGCCTAACTTTTATTTAGTTTCATTGAAGTTCACCCATATTATTTGCCTCTGATATGAGTCATGAGCTCATCTATGAGGTAGAGGTAGTCTAAATGGTGCAAAAAATGACATCAGTTTGACAAATTATTGCAAAATGAAATTCTTTGTGAAGTACTTGTGCAGGTCAAATGGTTGCATTGATTACTCAAGCATTTGTTTCAACCTATGCAAGTGACAACCTTACAAGGTGCATATTCTCAATAGAACTAGCTACTTATTAGACTTGTAGTATGAAACAAATGCTTTCCGGAACAAGGAGAGTGTTCTATAGTTAGTAAAGTTATAACTTTGAAAGCAAAGTGCACAAATATATTCTTCTAAAGGTAAATTTAAAAGACTGTTGTTTAGTAACGTTTTGTTGTAGATGACATTTCATATATTTGGTTGTTGATGGTTGTATAATCAATGATTGTATGTATTATCATTTAAAAAATAAATATATGTTAGGGAAGGTATGTTGATTTTGGCCGGCTTGTATCAAACAATTGCAAAGGCACCACCTTATGATTTCATTTACTTTTTTGGTATTTTGTGTTAATTGTTGCTATCATTATTATTTTTATTGCTCAATTTGGAAGTGTATAATCAATAGTAGACATTTTTCCGTTGTCACCTTGGGTCATTAAAAGAAACATTAGTCAATACATATTGATGAAAACATTTGAAGGATGGTCGCGATAGTTGTTTAAGGAAGTAGTGAATACAAATTAGGAATATAATAATGATCCCATGAGGAACTTAAGATATTTGTCAGACCTCTTTGTATGAGAGCATATTTGTGAAGAAGTTGAAAGGTATCAAGTGATGTAAGACATGATTTGTAATAACTTGGTGGTAATGGTGGATGTTGACACATTGCTTGATTGACTACCCGAACTCCTTGCACGACATTATATAACATTGCAAGATCTTCAAGGTCAATGAGACCATGAAGCACAATATATCCTTCAATGTTATGAAGCAAGGGATTATCAATAGTAAGAATTTTTTAGAGGATGGGCATTGAACCTTGAGAAATTAAATGCCATTGATTCCAAATGAAGACATGGAAAGAAGATAAAGGGACAAGGGAATGAACCAAACTATCTGATTGTCCATTTGATTACTAGAACAAGGAAGGAGGCAAGAGCTGTGAAAGGTTGCCTCTAATAGGAAGTTAATGTTGTGAGTACAAGATGTTAGCAGAAGTTGAAGCCAAAGCTAAAATGTAAGGAGTTGGAGCCAGGGTTGAGCCAAGGGTGGGACCAACTAGTACTAGAACATATTACATCACCTACAAGTGTAGAGTGGGTAGAGATTGCTTGCAATTGCCCTTTCCAAAGGAAGGGTAGATCTTGTAGATTAAGGTTTGCAAGCCCAATAGGGTTTGAGAACTCTATAAAAGACTTGACAGAGCTTTGCGGAAATTCTTGACTTTGAATAAGAGTTGAGCACTATATCCACAAAAGAGGATTGTATTGCTAATAAAACCAATATACATGCAATATAAGAACTAATGAAGAGCCACAACTAGTAATGCTAAGGCAACTGGAACCAATAGGAGGAAGTAAAAATGAGGAACATGGAGTTGACCAAAATAAAGTGTATACCACTACCAAAGGAATGGTTAGAGTATAAGGATGTGTTTGGCAGTGGCGAGGAATGCCTAATGTGGACCTTTCTTAAGAGGAGTGTATTTGGAGGGTCACATAGAGAAATTCCATATGTAATCCATCTATTTCATCTCGTAAGGAATGAAAGTTGCCAAAGTTTATTGGAGATAGATTTGAAGATCTTGTCCATCATCATGGGGCATAAATTACCATATGGATTGGAAAAGGGCAGATGCACTGACGACATTAGTTAAGATGCCTTCTAATCACGCTTTGAGGAGCAACAAATGATTGATACCTTGAAATTCTAGATCTTGAGAAAGCCATGTGGGATAAATTAAGGCATTCAAGAAAGTGTTCAAACTCTTAAGGGATGGGAACAAAATTGCCATGGAAATTTGTAATACCTGATAGGGTAAACATTAAAATATATGAGACTATAATAGGAGGCTCAAAGAAATTTAGTAGACTTAAGAAAGAAACAATTGATGGTTTGAATTAGTTGTTTGTCAAAGGTTTGATACCCTCACTATAAAGGAAGATGAAGGTAGTTCCATCATCTTATGAGGATGATTATACTTGTGTAGTGGACATATAAAGTGAAAATGAGACATCCTCTTGCTTTAGGAAAAAAATGAAAAAGATTTTGATTCAAGTGGCAATAAAGTAAGATCAATTCAAGCTCTTCATCGGGACATGTAAGGATGATGAAATGGCTAAAGGGCATGAGAAGAAGGAAGATACTTGTGGTGCACATGTTGTAAAGTAGAAGGTAACACTAAAGTTAATTGCCCAAAGGTGATTTTTTATGAAATTTGTCAAATTATGGGCCATGTAGTCAAGAATTTCCTATACAATTTGAAGAATGGGAGTGCTCAAGTACCTGTCACTTAAGGAGAGCCATCAACACCAACCTCAACCCCAATTAAGTAGAACTAAGATGCATCCCCCAGTGCATATACAACTGCATAACTTGATGGATATTAAAACCAAAGATATAGTAATAGACATCAAAATATGGGTGGAGGAAATGGGAGACAAATCTAATGTGATTGTTAGGGCCAACCAATGATATAATGTTAGAAGCATAATAATTGGTGTTATTTCACAAGAGATTGTGCTACCAATCAAAGTAATTTTAAACTTCTTTGCCAATGGCGTGGGCATAGACTATAGCAATGGTAGTTGTCCAAAACAAGCCAATATCAATAGGATTGACATCGGTGGTGAAGATGAGTTAATGACAATTACTAGACCCCAAACAAAAAGAGGTGATTGCTAAGATCATCCTCAAAGATCATAACAACGGTAATTGTCCAAAACAAGCAAATGTTAGTATGACTAGTATTGTTGGTGAAGATGAAGTAATGGCAATTACTAGATCCCAAACAAAAACATTTGACTACTTGTACCCACCTTGAAAGGCAAGGTTGGTTGAAGCAAGAGTGGAAGTTGGGAGAGAAGCTCTCAAAGAAAGGCGACAATCACATATAGAAGCAACAAGAAAATTTAGTTTCGATAAGGCTATTGCCAGACAAGTATCACAAATCATAGTGCCCATAAAGTTGATAGATTTATTGCAAGTATTCTAGAACAAAAGAGGCTGTAACTAATGTACAATGCCATGGCATAGAGTGTACACATGCACATTTATGCCACATGACACATCAAGTGAGGGAGTCCACATGAAGTAAAAGAAGGAATTGATAGTGGAACCTTACCTCTCAGGGAGTCAAGTAATTGACCCTATGATGTTGACAACAAACTTAGTTTTATGGCCTATAGTCATGTACATGGAGATGCTAGGAAGTAAACTTCACCAATACCATTATTGATGGTGGATTGTATGAATATTCATCTAGAAGAGACATTGAGTCTTGGGAAACACACAATTTCACTACCAACCTTCCAATTGGTAGGAATAGATCCATAATATAAACATGTTGGGAGTTCTCATGGTGCAAAAGACAATTATTGGCACCCAACCATTTATTTTGAATTATGTAGTCATCTCTTCAAAGAAGGGTTGTGATGCATTATTGGCATGAGGCTAGCTAATAACCCAATTTGACCATAAATGGAAAAATAATTTGTTGTCCAATGAAAATGGAGGTCGTAAGCATGTGAAAGATTTAAGGAATGACACAATGAGTGAAGAGGTAGCCTCATCTTAAGGGTCATCAAATTTAAAGTCAAAACAAAGAACACATTCTAGGTGGAAGTGGTGTTATAATAAAGTTGAATGATGAAGGAGTCTTAGAGTTCAATCTTGTTCCAATCTTGAAACTAGTTCATAGAGAGGTCTCTTCAATGGAAAATGGAAGATTATGTAGTATTTCAACTCGATTGTAAATTTGTGGAGGTCTTGCATATCAGTGAAGGGAACAAAAAGTAATGAGATAACTACAAATAATCAATTCCAAACATATCATCTACTATTTATAGAATATAAAGAGGGTAATGTTGAGTTAAATGGGAAATGTAAACATCAATTTGGTAGTATCCAGGACATGAAATACAAAGTCCCATTTGGTGAAGGTAAATTTGGGACTAAGAGATTCCAAAATGATTTTGGTTGGAGATGGTTGGATCCAATATTGAAGGAAATTGAATTCATAATTTTTGTGAACTACAAGGATGCATTTTCTTGGACACATAAAGACATAAAGTGGCAACACTAGAGATTTCATAGAATCACTTAATACTTGGAGCACAACTAGTACAAGGGAAAACAGATCAAATGAGAAAAAAATTATGTTGCAAGGGTTTAGGAAAAGATTGCTCATTTATATGTTATAGACCAAAGAATAGATATCCTTGGTAACAAGTTGAAGAAAAAATGAGACAAATAAGAAAATGTATTGACTCTTGAAGTCTAAATATAGTCACCATTAAGGACCTATTTCATAGTCCATTTACATATTCTATAATAGAAGTGGTTGGACACGATTTACTTCTTTATGGATGATTTTTCCTTATTATAACCAAATTAGCATAACTAACTAGGATAAAACTAAGATCACATTTGTGATGGAAGATGGTGGTGTATGTGTACAATATGTTTCCATTTAGACTTTTTGATGCTTCTCTTGTTTTCCAAGATATTATTCTATACATCATTGAAAGATGATAATGAGAAAATTTGAAGCCTATTTAGATGATGATCCATTTACAATAGTCAATAGACACATCTACAAGCTCTAAGAATGTGTGTGCAATGTTGTAGAGCAACTAAATTGGCTTTTAAATATGAATGAGTTTAGGTTCATGGTACCTCAACAAAAGCTCCTTCACAATGTTGTAAGGCTAAATTGAAGACAAACCTTGATAAAGTAATTGTCATTGTGGAAATGGAAGCATGGGATGATTTGACTAGAGTAAATTCCTTAAGCCATATTATATACTACATACAGTTTATTAAGAATTTTGTACGAGTATCTCATTCTTTGGATATTCTAATAAGGAAAATTACCTCATTCATCTCATCTAATGACCAAGAGAAAGCCTTCAAAGAATTACATGCACATTTAATTAGTTCAACTATCCTTATAATTATAATTACATGCACATTTAAGGAAAAAAATGAGGAATTAGCCACCCTAAATAGTAAAGTAATATTTTTGGCATGAATGTGAATGACTTTACGTTGGAGGAAAAGTTGAAATTGGAATATTCAGAAGTTTTGGCTAGAGAGGAAATTTTTGGGCATAAAAAATTGAGGGAGACATGGTTGAAAGAGGGTGATAAAAATACTAAATTCTTTCACAACTCTTCGAAGGCAAGAAGAAGTAGAAACAAGATATTAGAGCTAGTCAATTCAGAAGGGAAATTAATTCATAAGGAAGATGAGATAAACAAGGAGGTGGTTAAGTTTTTTTAAAATCTACTGAATAAAGAGTCACAAGTTGACTAAGAGGTTCAGGAAAGTTTTATCGCCAATATACCAAGGTTGGTGACTAAGGAGGATAATCAAAAGTTGTTGGCATTTTTTTCAATGGAGGAAGTTAGGAAGGTAACTTTCCAATTGTTCCCGGATAAGGTGCAGGGGAAGCCGGGATTGGATCTGTTACTAAAACAGAACAAGTTAGCGCAAGACCACCTTTTGGAGAAGGTGGGTTCCTCTTATGTCCTTTGTTGCTGGAAGGACCACTCTCCACCTTTTGCTTCATCAGGAAATGGACATCAACAAGGGCGGCTCCACTGAAGGAGCGATGCTCACCTGCATCTTTTTGTGGTTAGGCGCATTTGTACTCACAACAGAAGTTGGAAGTGAGGGTGAACTAGATTGAACGAAAGCAGAGGGGATGAGAGAGGAGGATGCGACATGAGGCCCTGAAGTAGGGGTGATCGACTCCTCTTCCTTCTTCTGTAAGGTGGCCTGCTTAGCTGTGAGAGCCTTTCGCCGAGGCTTGTGCTCGTGCACAAGGTGGTTTCTACAACTCTTCGAGCTAGAGACCGAAGGTTGCGAAGGAACATAAGGCTCCTGCTCAGCCATGGGAGTTTCCATCACAACTATTTCCATCAGAGGGACAGGCTTCTGGATGGGAGTAGGAGGAGCAGGTTGAGAAGTAGGGGGCGAGTTGGCTATAATTCCTCAACAACAAGCCTCTTCCCATTTACTTCCTTAGGAGTAGAAGTGGTAGGAGGCTGCTTAGGCCGAGACATAGAAGATTCCCCATGGGGACCTTTCTTCCTGCTGTACCGAACAGGCTTAGGCTCCGTGGGAAGAACATGAAGCTCAAAGGCGGGACGCTTGGGCTTCTGCTAAGTAGGCACCACAATCTCTCGCAGATGTGGAAAAAAATCTAATGGTGCCACAATAGGTCGAGAAGGAGCGTCAGACTGAACAACAGAAGAGGAAGAAGGGGGGTCTTGAGACCACTTCTCTTCTTCCCTTCTATGTGCCTTGGTGACATCACTATCAGCTCTTAAGCAAGCCCTATGTGAAACAACATAAGGCGTTGGAGGGTATCTCATTCTTGGATTTAAGCGCCCTCTCTTGTAGTTTCAATAAGTCTGATACAAGAGGTCCTTCCTAGGTGGAAGAGGACCAATGGGTGCAGACCAAGAGTAATCCAAGGAGTAACTACCGTTGGAAACCAACGGTTTATAATCGGTATCATGAATTACATGCACGAAGCCCTTGTGGATAAATTTTAAACATTTATGGACAATCGAGGGTACTGCATTCATAGCTACTAACCAGGGGATACCCAGCTTCACTCTAAAGAGTTTAGACCCAGGGATTATGTCGAACAAAAGATTCACGGATTTAGGTCTAACCAAAATCGATAGGACAATACTACCCAAAGGAGGTATAGAAATTCTGTCATGCGTGCAGATGGTGCTCACAAGTGCATCGTACCCATCTTTATGCAAAAAGTTAATTAGCATGATCTCCTTAGTTATGATGTTTACTTGAGATGTTGGATCAACGAGAATACCTGCTACGATGTTTTCGTTGATTCGTGCAAGGATGTAGAGAGGAGATGGTTCCCTATTAAAACCCATTAGAAAATCCTATGAGGTGAAGGTTATGCCAATACCACTTCTCACAGGCTGCACAAAGGGGATAGGTTGATGCAGGAAAGAGGCCATCACATGCAATAAATGACTCTCTCATAGGCCCCCCCAAAGGTTGCAAGATAGGACAGTGACCCAATTAAGGTTTCATTGTGCAACACTTTCAGAACCTTCCAACTACACCCACCAAGGGTCGTAGGTTGGGTTGTAAGGCGAAGGCCTCACAACACTCACACCTACAACACTCCTAGAATACAAGGAAAGGAACTTTCAGTATTGCCAAATGGAACCCAAAATGGTTCACATCGGGTTCACCAAAAATATAAGAGAGGGGGACCAACCACGTCAAGGCCCCAAGTCACAGAGAGCCAACAACGGGCTACCCTAACTTACCTCACTCTAAAGGGGTGTTTGAAATGAGGGATGCGAATGATGAGGACTATAAAGTCCTTCGATCACTCTGCAGACCTGAACTTTAGTTTGGGCTAGGTGAGCTAGTTTTTTGGAGTCAGTATTGTGCCTCAAACAACTCTCTATTTGAGGATGACATCACAGTTCTGAGATGTCAGCGTGGTGCACTGGCGTCTCTTGGGTGCGCTGGAGTCTGTATGACCAGAAAATAGTGAACATAGTAAAACTTCCAAAAAGACCTACTGACAACCTAGCTATTTCAATCTAGATGGCAAAAACAAAATGAGAAAGTATGCAAAATAGATACTGAAATGATAAAGTAAATAGATAAGAACTAGGGTGACGAAGATAGTCTCACAAAAGTGCTTGTTTTCTAGCTAGCTCCAAATGTACGTCCACCTACACACAAGAAAGAGGGGAAATTTGTTGGGGTTGTATAGGAGCCTGCCTCAGTCAGACCCCCATTTTGGTGTTTCCATCTCCACAGACATCCAAGTAGCAATGATAGAGAAATGTATGATAAAGAAGTAGAGAAAGGAAGTACACGAATAACACTACAAAATAGTATATAGCTACTCAGCCAAATAGTAAAGGAGAGGAGAAAAACATTACCACCTCCACCAAGAGCTCACTAGCTAATGATGGAGAAAGAAGGCTTGAACAATCACCACAACCTCAACTACGATGAAGGGAGGTGTTGCAAAACCTCAAGCCCTTGTTGCAATGGCTTGCCTCACACTTGCTTTACAGAGTTGAAAGAGTGTTGTTGCTGCAATGGAGTGTTGAGAATGCTGGAAGTGCTAAGAAACTATGAAGAAGGCTAAAGTGAATGCTTGAAGATTGCCCAAAAAGAGATAAGTAGAATGAAGAATGGATGAATTTGAAGGAAGAAGAGGGATAATCTTCCATTTTTGGGGTTGGTTAGTTGAAGAGGGACGTTACAAACCATTCCCAATAGGAAGTGTAATGCCTCTACTAGCTTCAGATGCAAGAATCTGTTAGGGACGTAAGCGTGCCGCGTGGACGTCTACGCGCCATGTGGGTGTCCCCGACAAATATTCTCCTATTGAAACAACAAACAAATGCCAAGTGGAAGGAAGACAACTAGCTGATGTGGAATTTCGCCTTCAGATTTGGATTTCTAAGGTGAGGATGTGTAAAAGGGGAATTTGTGTAAGGGGTGCAAATTCACTCCTATACAATAAGAAAATTTTGTACCCAGATACCTTAATGTTGATCAGTTCTAGGAAATGGTGGGATACTTGGCTAACACCCACCACGTTACCTTCTCCAACCATGACTTCTCGTCACAAAATCCTAACCATAATGACCCTTTACACCTTGAATTCTTTATCAACAAACATAAAATTAGACGAGTCTTAGTAGATGGTGGAGCAAGATTGAACATTTTCACCCTAAAATTGGTCATGACATTAAGATTTTCTGAGGCTTATGTGAATACATCAAAGAAAATTATTATAAAGTCTTACGACAATGTAAAACACTCTTCTAAGGGTGCCATTTCATTACCTATCAGAGTTAGGTCTGCCATATTGGATACAACATTCCAAGTGTTGAATCTGGATCTTCCCTACAATATCCTCCTTGGCTGACCATGGATTCATGCTATGAAGGTTGTCCCCTCCACATACCATCGATGCTTGAAATTTCCCCATAATGGCATTGAAATCACAATAGCAGGTGATCTCAATCCATTTTGGTATTGTAGCAACTTAAGAGGGACACCTGAACAACAAGTGTCCATCAACCAGGAAAGCCCATTGTCCACTTCATCTCATTACATTGATCCTTCCACTTTGACCAAAGCATCCATGTCCACTATCCCTTCTTCTGAATCCAAGATCTAGATCTAAGACAATGAGCGTGGAGAATAACACATGAAAACATCTTATTGTATCAACAAGCTACCAACATCTCCAAAATCCTATGGCAAACCTTCTACTATAAAAAAAGAGCCTAAATTCATTATCCGAACAACTCCCACCACAACCTTCACCAAATGGGGAGAATTAAGCAAAGAAGCTATTGATGAAGAGAATATTTCCACATGGATATACAAAGAGGAAGAAGGAATTGAACCTAAATGGATCCCAACTAAGCAATATGGTAAAGGCTTCAAAATTATGAGACATAAGGGTTATGATGGACACAATGAACTTGGTTTACATAAGAATGGAATGATAGAACCCTTAATTCCTTAGCGGCTAAAGAATAGAGAGTTAGGGTGTGAACCACTAAAAGTGATCATTCCTAGTACTAAGGTGCTTTTGAGTGAGGACATTAGTGCTTCAAAGGACATTGAGAAATCTAAGGACTACTATGTCAAAATCGACTCCAATGAATGGGAGTGGGACTCCTACACATCTAGTAATTATGACATAGTTGATACCTTCCACGAACTTGAAATCCAATTCCCTGACCAAAGGAAAAGCTTGGATTGATTCCTTTTGGGATCTTGATGACACCTTTGTTTTCACTATAACCACATATTCATTAAACCTTAATGATACCGATGATGGCATGCCTTTAGATACCCAAAATTGGTAGATTGGGACCAACAAGGACCACCCAACTTGGACATTTTTGAAAATGATGAAGCGATAGCCACGATCATAGGACTTCACAAAGGTATACTCAATGGGGATCATAAAGCAGGTTTTACCATAGATCTCGACAATGCGACCTACTTTGGGGATTTTGTCCCGCCCTCTAGTCGCAAAAGTGAAAATCATAAATAAAAAAAGGAAAGGTCTTTAGGTGAAAATTGAAAGGCACCTCTAAACCTAGAAAAAGTAAAAAGAAAGGACGTATCCGAGGGTGAAAACCTCTTCAAGGCACCCAAGGATGGAGGGTTGGACGTACTCCCTATAAGTCAAGAAAAATCACCCTTTCTAGTAGAGAAATCTATGGAAGTCAACACTAGTACTATTGAAAATCCTAGGATCGTCCATTTCACATCTTTGATAGAGGTAGAGAAACCAAAGTTTCATGCCTTCTTTCCAAAATGAAAAATTAACTTCACTTGCTCTTACGTTGACATGCCCGAATTGGATCCTGAGTTGGTGTTACATCATTTACCATTGTTTTGTAATGCCAAACCATTCAAACAGAAGCTACGAAAGATGCATCCCTATATTGCACTACTAGTAAAACTGAAGTTAAAGGAGTTACTAGATATTGGTTTGATTCGACCCATTGACTATGTAGAATGGATCTCCAATCTAGTGCCTGCGATAAAACCAATAGGTAGAATCAAAATTTGAACCAATTTCAAAGATTTAAATAAGGCATGCCCTAAGGACGACTTTCCAGTGCCCAATATTGACATCATAGTGGATATGACAATAAGATATGAGATTCTTTCACTCATGGATTGTTTCTCTGAGTATAATCAAATTAGAATCACTCCTAAAGATCAACATAAGACAACTTTTACTTGTCCATGGGGAACATATTGTTGGAATGTTATGCCATTTGGTTTGAAAAAGTTCAGAGCCACATATCAGCGAGCTATGACTACAATCTTTCATGACCTCATGCACACACTTATGGAGGATTACACAGATGACCTATTAGCAAAATTGTTGTCAAGGGGTGACCATCTATGAGTACTAGATAATATTTTCAAAAGATTGGAAGAAAACAAGGTCCGATTAAACCCAAATAAGTGTTTTTTTGGGGTAACCTCAGGCAAGCTCCTAGAATATATCGTCTCTCAAAGAGGCATTGAAGTCAATCCTACAAAAGTGAAGGCTATTAGCGACATGCCCTTGTCAAATAACATAATTCAGTTATGAACACTACAAGGTAGATTTCAGTCCATTCGAAGATTCATTGCTCAACTATCGGATAAGTTTCAACCATTCCAACACTTTCTATAAAAGGGAGTACCATTCAAGTGGACTGGCCGATGTCAAGAGGAATTTCAACAAATAAAGTACTATCTATTAACACCACCTATTCTTATGCCTCCCATTGATGGTAAACAACTCAGACTATACATATCAACAACCACGTCTGCATTGGGGGCACTACTAGCACATAATGATCATGATGGAAGAGAAAGAGTAGTTTACTACATCAATGGTATACTTTTTGGATATGAGCTCAATTATAGTCCCATTGAAAGTGCATGCCTTGTGGTGGTTTTTTCCACTCAAAAGCTCAGACACTATATGTTGAATCACCAAAAAAAGCTCATAGTAAAGATTGATCCCTTGAAGTATCTCCTTAGCAAAGCATCCTTAATAGGTTGATTAGCCAAATGGGTTATGATATTGAGTATGGCATTCATTATGTTGAGCGAAAGGAAATAAAAGGACAATTCATAGCCAATCGACTTGTAGATAGACCCACAACAACTAATCATCCATTGGTATCTGACTTCCCCGAAAGTCCATATTCACACTAGATACTTTAGTCACATGGAAAATTTACTTTGATGGGTCCCACACATGGTGATTGATAGTTATTCTATAGGTCAGTGACGATTATGACACAAAGGATGAGAAACTTACTCCCTACAAATGAATGTTTGACAACTTTAAGCGGTACTTTGATGATATCATCTTTTGGCAGGTCCCTAGAATTCAAAATAAGGTAGCTAATGTAATGGCCATAATAGGATCTCTCTTGGACATCCCAAACAATGTACTAAGTATGAGTTCTTGGTAGAATAGTTGTTGATCCCCATATTTGATATCCCTGAATCTGAGATGGTGTGTGAACTTGTTGGTCCCAATTCCCCTTGGTACAAAGGTGTCTATGACTACCTGCATGACCAAGTTTCCCTACCTGACTTGTCTACCAATCATTGTAAAAATTTTATCCATAAGACCTCTAGATACGTCATCGTCAATGACACCCTCTATCGCCAAATATTGGACAACACCATCCTTAGATGTATTGATACTGATGAAGCACAAACAACCTTACGTGAAGTACAAGAGGGTATATGTGGAGCTCACTCGAGTGGTCCTACTTTAACCAAGAAGATCATGCATTCTGGATATTACTGGCCCATGATGGAATGCGATGCATACCACTTTGTTAAGAAGTGTCAATAGTGTCAAATGCATGGAGATCTCATACATGCACTAGCCCAGAAACTTTAGCCAATCATATCACCATGGCCTTTCTCTCAATGGGGACTCAACCTCATAGGTAAGATTCACGATACCTCATCCAATGTCCATAAATTCATGATAACCGCAACCGAGTATTTCATGAAATTGATCGAGGAAATCCTAATGACATATATTACTAGAAAATAGATATCCAAATTTATCCTCAATTACATCATGTCGGTATGGTGTCCCGCAATCCATTATTACCGATAACAATTGCCCCTTCAAGAACCAGGATGTTCATGAATTATGTGAGAAATTCCACATTCAACACCACTTTGCCTCTCCAAATTACCCCCAAGGTAATAGCCAATCTAATGCGTCCAATAAAACCATCATTAAAATCCTGAAAAAGACTTTCAATGACGTTGGTCGTGACTGTCACCTCCAACTCAATCCCACCTTATGGGCCTATCGAACCAACATCTATACCCCCACTGGATCCACACCATATTCCCTAGTCTTTGGTTATGAAGCTATCCTTGCTATCAAGTTCGAGTTACCTTCCTTGAGGGTATCCATGCAAGGGTTTATTGATAATGAAAAGTATCGCGTAACCAGGTTGCATGAGTTGGAGTTGTTAGATGAGAAAAGATAGAATGCATTGGTCCACCTACAAGCTTATCAGAATCCTCTTCATCCCAGCAATAATAAGAAGGTTCTAGTCAGACATTTCAACATTTGGTCTTAATGGAGAATCCTAAGAACCAAGCAAAGCAAGAGAAACTTGGGAAGTTTGAGCCTAATTGGTTGGGTCTGTATATCATAATAGTAGCATATATGGATCTGGTGCTTATCATATTTCTACTCCTAAAGGTGAACCATTACCAGATCCCATCAATAGCCTACATATTCATAAGTTCTACACCTAGCTCTCAGAGAGCCTCAAATATTCAAAAATACAAAAAAATTGAAAAAGCATAAAATTGTCACCTAGATGAAAATCTGGTAAATAGGCATCTTGTGTCACCATGAAAAAGTCAAAAAATTGAGAAAATAGTAAAGAGAAATAATCTATCCAATAGTGAAAACCACTTCAGTGGCAATTTGGATAAGTACCATGGTGAAAACCTGGCAAACATGTACCATGTGTAGTCGGTCTTTGCTCCATTCTCTACAATCATTCTATCTAGTTTATCACCTTCACCCACAATAAATTCATCTTCCATACTTCCTCATGTCATCCATAATAACACTTTTTTGTCCTTCCCATCGCTTGCGAATGATTGAAATTATGCATCTTTCACCTTCCATATTCATCCACCATAAGGCTTATCCAATTCCATCCCTAATAATTGGTCCTATACTTGACTGGGGGAAAATACTTAACTTATGTCTTCATGGGATCCTAGACTTGATATCAAAGGTCATAATTCCAAAAATCTAAAAAAAAAAAATCCAAAAATCCAAAAAAAAAATCAAAACATTCCAAAAATAAAAAAAATCAAAACATATCAAAATCCAAAAAATCCAAATAACTTTCAGAATCCTAAAAACAGTGTCAAGTCATGTCAGTCCAAGTCTATTGAACTACGATGTCTCTATGTATGTTATGTAGGCAAGGCCATATTTGATGAGCTCCCAAGGCACTAGGTCAATCATTTAGGGTTTGTCGAGTCGAGTCAATCATGATTCACACCACAATAAATTATCTATCGTCCAAGTCAGTCGAACTATGTTGTCTCTACACTTTACATAGGAATGGCCATCTTCGATGAGCCCCTAAGGCACTAGGTTAGTCCCTGTTGGTTTTTCAGGTCCATCACTATCCATATCATAATAAGTTGTCCCTTGCTAAAATAGACACCTTGATCAAACACAAACAAATATCAAACTCAACAAAATCACGAATCGACAGACTGACTATCCAACTAGTCTTCAATCCAAACTGATCAATTGCCAAATTTTCAAATCAACACTTACCAACCAATCAATGGTCTTATACAAGAGGTGGCATTGTTGAAACCAGACTCAACGTCTTATACGATTTTCCTCATTTCTTGAAACCATACCCAATCCTATCATTTGTCTTATACAAGATGTGTCCTCCCTGAAACCAAACATCATCATTTATCAACTCTGTCATTTTCCTTATACAAGTGGCTGCATGTTCAAAACCAAACTTGACGTCTTATACAACATTGCTCCCTTTCCTGAAACCATGCATTATCGATCAATCTCATCAATCCTATCAACAAACAATCTCTAGCAAATGATTTAAATAGCTGTTGAATCTGTTGGTCTAGTAGGTCTTATCTTTTTAATTGGTTTATCTCTGGTTATGTTACTATCCACCTCAAGGATGTCCTAAGAAGGATTTAGAGGAGCAATGATGTCTCATGACCCACTTTTTATGTGGTTGTTGTTTGCGATTTGTCTTGACAAAAAGACTGGGGCAACTTGGTTCCTAGTATGCATCATGGCATTCCTTTTATGTCAAGTGTCTATTTTTGCAAAGGGATAACATTGCACACCTTGGTCTATATCATACCATGGTTTTTATTGTCCATTTTCCATAATTTAAATACCCAATGATGAAAAACATGCAAGCATAGCATCTATCAAGCAAAATATCATTTCCTCTTCCTTTCAGTTAACTCAATGCTAACATCCATTCCCTCTGTGCTAACATTTCTTCTATTCCCCCATCCTGATGGCATCCTGTGACACACAAAAATATCCTACATACAATATCATATTAGAGCATCATAGGCATCATCATAAGCATATTAGGTCATCCATATTGCATCAAAAAATACAAAATCATAGATAACATCTCATCATAAGGAATCATACATGCATCTATACAAGCATTACATGTCATAATCATATAGTACTATCTTGCATCCATAGATCGTTAACATACATCTCGGTGCATACATATCATTGAATTTTCATATCCATAATCCATATTTCATCACATCATAATCATAATGCATCCACAACACCATAAAACATACAATAAAGCTAAATCATGTGCGTCCATCCATACATCATAAACTAGAAAATCATAATAACCATACATCATGCATCCATAATACATCATAACATATAGAATCACCTCATAATCATATCAATGCATAAAATATTAAGCATCATAATCCATCACATAGTCATATGCATATATTACAAACATAAATCTGTAGTCGTCACCAAAATCATGTATCTCACATATTTATCAAAAAATAGTGTCACAGTACAATATCTTGATGAATCCCAAAAATGGAGCTCACAGGTGCGATAAAAAATAAGTGTAATACATATCATAAATAAGGCTAGCCAAAGTTGCTCATCATATCTCCTGATGGAGATGGTCCTAATGACAGAGGCCTATCCTATCGTGGTTGTGATCCTGAGGGCCTATGTCCTGATCCTGATGGTCAATCATATGGAAATGGCCTAGGCTAGGAGACTCCACCACTACTTTGAGACCGGCGAGAGTGTGACCTGCTATGACTCCGGGTCTAAATATAGCTTAGTTCCCTCTCTTCTAATGGCACCTAACACTATAGAGGTCTCTATAGTATCTAGCCTCCTATCCTACCTGAAAGGGTTGGTGTCCTAGCTGTTCCCACAGGGCCACTGACAGTTGAAATAAAATCCAAATACTGATGTGTCATACTCTGTCGTGGTCCCTGCATCAGAGACCTTTGCCCTGAAACCCCACTGAACAAGCTGTAATGCATCAATATCCTACTCAGCTATTACCATGTTGATCATCTATCCCCATTGTGTGATCTATCAAGAGGACCTAGCAAACTCGGTGATACCAACAGGAATGTTGCTCCCTAAACTATTAAGCACCGCTCTGGAAGATACCACTAGATGATGTGTTGGGACTCCGCAGACCTCCCAATTAGGTACCATGTCTTCTGATAATTGGGAAAATTCTCTTCATCATCCTCCCATGGTTGAAACTCCTGGTATGGTCTCCAAACAAATGAAGCAAGAAGATCAATGAAATGATGCCAATACCCGACATCACCGACCTTGGTTTGTGTGACCACTCCTTCGCACAGGAACACATAAGGCATCTCTACTCCAAGTTGTCTCCCAATAGGCGATTAGAATACCACGATATTCTCCCATGCCTAGATCATAAGCAATGTAGTCCCGCAACTGATGGATTGTACCCCTCTATATGCAACATCATGTAACTGAAAGTATAACATGGCAAGAAGGTATGGCCCCCATGCATGCATAGCCCCTCAAGTCATCATACTAATCAACATCTCTCCCTATTTGAGAAGGAATCCATGTCCTCAACAATCGAGAATCACGATCCCCCCGATCACAGTGCAAAGAACCACATCAAACTACTCATATCTCTCGGCCAACACGTCCCACCAGATCTCGTACTCCTCCACATCAAGCTCTGCAATGTCCTCATGCTCAAAGGACCTTTGAATAGCAACATACCCCCTCTCAGGAACATATGAAACCCACTCCTCATGAATCAAAAGCCTCAGAACCCACCAAACGTCCTCTAATGTCATGGCGGTCTCTCTTATCGGTAGGTGGAAGGAGTTGGTCTCTGAGTGCCACCTCTCGACTAGGGCAGGAAGTAGTCCCCTATATATTAGCCCTAATCACGAGCATGAAGGTAATGTAATAAAGATTGAGGGCATGTTGTTGATCCCTCTACTCATTGAGTATTTGATCTCATAATTTGAATGTCGAAGGGTGAATCTCTCGAGTATAGATGGGGTCATATCTCACCTATGATCACAAGCAAGCACATTATGTCAATTGAAAAATCTAAGCAACCCTATTCGACCTCGATCACATAATTTTTTTATCCAAAATTGGGGAAAAAACCTAATCAGGAAAATGCATCACATTGTCTAACACATGCGGCTTATCGGTCAAATGTGTCACACATTTGCATATGCGACTTACAAGTACAAATATGTCACACTATCAAGCACATGTGTCACACAAATCACTTGCGACATTCAAACCAACACTTGCATCACACAAATGCACATGCATCACACCCCTCCACAAATGTGATGCACCATATCACATACGTCATACTAGACCTCAATTTTGTTGCACGAATCACATGCATCACACTTAATAGTTGTGCCACAATGCATTTGATTGACCCTAACTAGCAGATGCGTCACACCAAGAAAATATGATAAATTGCCCCCACTTGAGGTGAACGTGATCACAGTTGTGGCACACAACAACACCACATCTACTTGCCCTCGTTGAAGCCCTAAAAACTACCAAAAATGACAAAATTATGAAGAAGGAAAGGGGTATATATATCACGTCCCTGGTGTTAGTTTTAGGATCAGATTTGCAATAAGAAGAAATACAACACATGAATAATAAACACAACACTTTTACCCTAGGAAAACCCTCCTACTCGAGGGAGAAAAACCCAAAAAAATATGTCTCCAATATATTGAATGAATAAGAGGAGAAATCTGCTTACAAGTCTAGCCTTGCTCAAGGCTAAATTATTACAATGAATAATAGCATCACTCCTTGATGCAAAGATACAAATGAATATGATCCTCCTTGAAATTGATTTGCTGCTACCAAATGAAGATTTGCGGCTAAGGTGCGAACTTGAAGTTTTGAAATTGATGATTAAATGACAAGTCTTCTCCTTGCTTATATACAAAACAAGGTGTCTCTTCATATAGTTCGGCCTCCTTTAAGAAATAAAAATATAAAATGTAATTTGTAATTAAGGCTGACTTGCCTTATTAATTATTTATCATTTGAGAGAAAGATATCTCTCGCCGCTATAACATCAACACTCCCTCTTAGCTAGGGAGGTATCTTTCCAGATATCCATGTCATGGAGTCTCTCAACATGACACCCACAATGGCTACACCCATTTGTGGAAAAGAGTTCATCACAGAGTCTCTGAACGTGATATTGTCATGGAGTCACTCAACATGACATCCACCATGGCTACTCCCATGTGTGGAAAGAAACATGTGCACATGTTCCCATCACAAAGTCTCTCAACATGATGTTGTCATGGAGTCTCTCAACATGACGTCCACCATGGCTACTCCCATGTGTGGAAAAAAACACGTACAAGTGCCCATCACAAAGTCTCTCAACGTGATGTCGTCATGGAGTCTCGACATGACATCCACCATGGCTACTCCCATGTGTGGAAAAACACAAGTTCAAAGGGTTCATAATGGAGTCTCTCAACGCGATGTCATCATGGAGTCTCTCAACATGACGTCTCATTTCAGTCTCAGAGATGAACAAGGGCTCTCACCTCATATTTCTTTGTCTCAGAGAAACATACACTACAAGGGCTTTCACCTCATTCTTCTCCGTCACAAAGAAATATACACTACAAGGGCTTTCACCTCATACTTCTCCGTCACAGAGAAATATACACTACAAGGGATTTCACCTCATACTTCTCCGTCACAGAGAAATATACACTACAAGGGCTTTCACCTCATACTTCTCTGTCACAGAGAAATATACACTACAAGGGCTTTCACCTCATACTTCTCTGTCACATAGAAATATACACTACAAGGGCTTTCACCTCATACTTCTTCGTCATAGAGAAATATACATTACAACAGATTTTCATGATGATATGACTCCCTTTGAAGCTCCAAGTACTTGCATCAACCTCCTGATCTCCTCGTCTAAGGTTGCCTCTATTGGTTTTTCAGACTCCCTCTGAATGTTATTTCCTTCTCTTCGAAGAAACTGATCACAATTTGTATAGGTTCTTCCTCTTTGAGAGATGTCTCCAATGAAGTTATGTGCCACCAATTCAGTCCCATGGCAACAAGTTGTGTCTCCATTGATATCATTCAACCTGCGTGAATTCCTCACATGATGCCTCAAGCTCTTCCTCCTTTGAATTCCTTAGGTAGTCTCTCATCATCCTTTTTCTCCTTGATCTGTTCTGACGACTTGACCAACTCCTTGCCTTAATTTGTATAAACCTGGTATACTTTGAATACCCAGCTTCTGAGAATTAGAAGTCTTTAGAACTACACAATATTTATGAACTGCCATGGTTCCTCTTTGAACTGCAATACTCCTTTACTGTTATGATACCCCAAGACGGTCTCTCTTCATTCAATAATGCTCCAAAATGCCATTCCCTCCTTTCATTCATGCATTCCAAATTATATGCATATTGGACCATATAATATGCCACGATGGTCTTTTCCCTCCAGCTGGTCAGTTCTATTGTAGCCTCTTTTCCATGTATAAAAAAAATCTTCAACTCTTCCTTGAATTATGAAGGTGAGAAAACCCGATAACTTCTATAGGCGGCTCCAAAAGATATGTCAATGTAATATTTTGGCTGTGGAGACTCTTTAATGCACTTGAGAAATATTAAGTGGTGGTTGTCACTTGATCCATGTAGGCTCTTTCTTGACCCACATGGCCACGTTGGCTCATGGATTGGCACCACTAGAATGAGGGACTTCTTCAACCGAATACTTCAAGAAACTATATCGTCTTTTGAGTGACCTTAAAATGCTAGAGCCCGATTCTTATAAAAATATTGCATATTTAAACAACTCCCGACAATTAATTTCGTTCCTTTAAATTCATAAGCAACATCAAGAATGAATTTCAAACATAATTTGGTGGTATTAAAAAATAAGAGGCAACTACAGGCAAAGTGTAATTCTTCACAATTCCTGGGCATTCACAAACCTATGAAATGGATCCAACAATGATTCGCATCAATGTTCTTTAAGCTTGCTTAATTTTTCCACTCTTCAAAGATTCTAACCGCGACTCTTCATATTCCCGTCACTTGTAGGGCAACATTGAAAGTTTTGACCATAGCTATTAATCTACAGTGCCTTCAAAAACTATGCAACGCCCGATATTGTACTCAACTTCTTAAGGAACGACTCTTATAAGAAACAACATCAATGAATTTATACTTAGCTTCTTCTACAATGACTCTTCTCAATCTGTTATGAGATTATCGCCGTGGCATCCCTCATAGGTGACGTCTGGATAGAGCAAGACTTAACAAATTATTTTGACTCTGAATATTCCCATAACCTCCTGTGTGAGCTCCTCTATGAAGAGTTTGCACGTAATGTATTCCTACCACTATTAGTCAAGACTCCCAAGATAATTCCTCAATGTCTTCTTATCAAAGTTAAATTTTTTTTCTTGAATTCACCAAGGTCCTTCATGATAGACTGTCTTAGATAAAGAGTTGTCTTAACTGCTTAAATCTGATCGGATCTTTGCTTAAACCTGCTCTAATACCATGTTAGTTTTAGGATCAAATTTGCAATAAGCAAAAATACAACAACACATGAATAATAAACACAAAACTTTTACCCTGGGAAAACCCTCCTACTCAAGGGAGAAAAACCCAACAAAATATATCTCCAATATATTGAATGAATAAGAGCATAAATCTTCTTACAAGTTTGGCCTTACTCAAGGCTGAATTATTACAATGAATAATAGCATCACTCCTTGATGCAAAGATACAAATGAATATGATCCTCCTTGAAATTGATCTGCTGCTACCAAATGAAGATCTGCTACTAAGGTGTGAACTTGAAGTTTTGAAATTGATGATTAAATGACAAGTCTTCTCCTTGCTTATATACAAAACAAGGTGTCTCTTCATATAGGTCGGCCTCCTTTAAGAAATAAAATATAAAATATAATTTGTAATTAAGGCTGACTTGCCTTATTAATTATTTATCATTTGAGAGAAAGATATCTCCCACCACTATAACATCAACACCCAGAGCCCTCTAGTCGTCTATAGGTTCGAACTATGAATCTGCGATGTGAGGTGTGTGGTACAAGTGACATGTTGATAGCAGCTCCACAACAAATTCACTCTCACAATTCACTATTCACTCCAGTAAAAATGCACAAATAACCAATTTTACCCCCAAAATCCTATTTGTACCCCCCTTAGGGTTATGGTTTTTATTGGATGCATCCAATATTGAGTCTAAACTCTAATGCGGATATCCTAGAAGTCCTCAAATTGAAACTTTTTGCTATAAATGTCTTATCCACTGTCAGATTTGCTTGTCAGAATAATTTTCAAATTTTTTGAATTTTTTTCAAAATTTGCAAAATTTTCCAAGGGGGCATAGGTCTATCCTGTCTTCACCACGACACACTGGGGCATATTTTTAAACTAAAGTTCTTTGATACAACATTAAGATGACTTCATATTATATCAAAGAGGGGCAAAATGTAGACACTAAAAAATGTCCTAAGCCTTCGAGCACCATTTTTCTCATCAACTCCCCTTCTTTCCTACATAATTGAATAATTTTAATTATTTAATTATTGTCTAAAGTCACATTCTTCTATTAATTAAACAATTTTAATTATTTAATTAATTCATTTTCCCTTTTTCCTTTGATTAATTAAATAAATTAATATTTATTTAATTATGTCACCAATTAATCCTTTCTCTTTATAATTAAATAAAATCTTATATATTTAATTATTCATTTTCATTATTCTTCTATAGTTAAATAATTATTTTAATTATTTAATTATTCATTAGCCTCTTCTTCTATAATTAAATAATTGTTTTAATTATTTAGTTATTCACTTTCCCTCCTAAATTAAATAATTTTATCCAGTCACCTCTTTTTTTTTTGTCAAATCTTCTCTTATCTCAATCAATTTCCACCCTTGATAAGGTTTTATTAGCGTAGACACACAAAAATGTCCTTATAATAATTTAATTTCTTCTATTAATTAAATAGGTTCCATTATCTATTTAATTAATTCATTAATATATTTTCCTCCTAAATCATTTGCATATCCAAACATTTATCCATTTCATTTAAATAATCCATTTGCATATTTCATTAATCCATAATCATTTAAATACATCCATTACACATTTTATACATAAATCAATATTACATAATCATATTTCCATAATCATAAACCCATTTCATAAATACATTTGCATGAGCATTTGTCCATTTCATAAACCAATTTCATTAAACAATTTAAATAATCATTTATCCCACATTCTTACTAAAATCTAGATCTTTACCACAAGGACATCTATAAAAGCTTGCTTCCTCCTCACTTTTCAAACAACAACAATCTCATTTTGATCAAATCCATTCTACATAGTCTCTTGTGCTTTTTGCTGCAAAAATCAAGAGCAAAGACAAGATCTTGTAGATAGGATAACAATGGAGTTTGATTTCTTTTGAATGCTATGTTTTTTTGTAGTTTTCAAAGTGTATTTTCATTTTGCATGTATTTTCGTTTAAGAAATGATCCATTGATGTTATGCGGAAATTTTGATTTGGGGTTTATAGTTTAAATCATTCAATTTTCAATTTTCAACATGTACAAATGGTGAACCCAACATGAACATGCAACTCCATCTTCTTCTCATCAAAGCCATGTGTATGAGGGCTTGTGAACATGCAACTCTATCTTCTTCTCATCAAAGCCATGTGTATGAGGGATTTCCATAGCTAATAGTGGGCTGAGTGCATTACTTGCATTTGATTTAGTTTAGCTTTTAACTTTAATTTTAATTTAATTCATTTTAGATTTAATTTAGTTTAGAATTTAGTTTAGTTTAATTTAGATTTAATTTAGTATAGATTTTTCTAATTTAGATTTTTAATTTAGTTTAGGTTAATTTAGATTTAATTTAGTTTAGAACTTAGTTTAGTTTTCAAATTTATAATTTAGTTTAATTTTTTCTAATTTCTAATATAGTTTAGATTTTTAATTTTCTAATTTAGTTTAGTTTTTTTTTTTAATTTCTAAATTAGTTTAGTTTTTAGATTATCTAATTTTCTAAATTAGTTTAGTTTAGTTTTTTTTTAAATTTCTAAATTAGTTTAGTTTGCTTTTTCTAAATTTATTTAGATTTCTAATTTTCTAATTTAGTTTAGTTTTTTTTTTTAATTTAGTTTAGTCTTTAATTTCTAATTTAGTTTAGATTTCTAATTTTCTAATCTAGTTTTTTTTTCTTTTTTCTTTTTTTTTTAATCTATTTTAGTTTAGTTTTTAATTTTCTAATTTAGCTTAGATTTCTAAATTTCTAATTTAATTTAGTTTATTTTTTTGACCTCTTGTGCTAACTAGGGTTTTGCAACTTTCCGTTGGTCCAAGACATTTTTGAGAAATTACTAATGGTTGGTTTTGCAGGTTTTCATGTGTCCAAGACTTTATTTTGAAACAACCAAATCTTGTTTGTTTTAGAGTAGATAACACTTCAATTGGTGCTTAACAAAAACAACTGTATTCTTTCACATATATTTAACTAGGGGATTAATAAATCACTATTTGTTGTGCTTGTAAAGATGGTAGGTATATGTTCTCACCTTGTGCAAACTCAGTGATCAAAAATTTAGACCCATCTCTTTATGTTTTTAATCCCTTAGAGGGCCTGCCACCCCGTTTTGAAAGGTGAGAACAAACCAAGTGGTAATGGGCTAAATCCAAGTCCTTCTGAACCGCTATATAAATGTGTGGTTGCAGGGAAAGTTTGCAATCAATGGGAAGTGGTACATGATAACTCTCCCCTAGTATCTTTATGATGCAAAAATTGTAAGGCCCCACCTTTTTGTTTAATATTTTTTCATAAGTTTTTATTTCGTGGTCATATGGTTGTGCATATAACCATAAATTCATGGTACAAATGAGTATAGCTATGTGTTTTTACTCCCTAGTTTTGACTGGTAATATTGTCATAGTACATTATAAATGAATTGTTAAAGGATCGAGTTGTGATTTGACTTGATGATGCTTTCAATTGTTCAATGCTGAGGGAATTATTTAGACTATTAATGGAATTGCTTATGTATAACAATGTTGATTATCGAAATGATCCACCTTTGACATATTTGGTGATTAGCTAGTAGTGCTAGTTATTTTGGTTCTACAAAGAAGCTAATGAATTCTAGTTCTTGTGAATACAAATGTGTGGCACCCTAGTCGGTAGATTAAAACAATAAATCTTTCATTTATACCTTTTCATATATCCTCTTAAGGGTCAACATGCGTCTTTATAAGTTGCTTTTCTAGATTATGCTCACTATTGTAGATGATATGTTGTGTGTGTATACTAATGAATATGGGTGATTTTTTAGGAGAATTTCAATGTGATACAAATGCATATTGCTTAACCTTGCGACATTGTCTTGCAAGTGTATAAAGCAAGTGCTTTTCTTACCTTGTTATATTTTATTATTGCAAAGTTATAGATGTTAGTAATAGAAACAAAGTGTTATTTTCAATCAATTGTAATCTATATTATAGATTAAGATTTACTAATTGAATAATGTTTGAGGAATCCAATGGATCTATTAATAATTTATTTATTTCAGTTAGCATTTCACATAAATTGTAATATAAAATTGATTTATGAATTATGTAATGAGTATTACTTTTGTTTACGAGACAAAATAATTATAATCCAATATTTACTCTTAACTTGAGTTATTTTGTAATATTTGGAAAATATAAAAAAATGCTTATAATTCAACATCAAATAATAATATGATTAGATAAATGTAACTAGTTGCTATAAATCTAAGATTAACAATAAATTAAAATAAATTTAACAACTAAATAGGAGGTGAAGGGTTTAGTTTTATGATCAATGGTGGTTAAGAGATGTCACTTCTATTCTTAATATGGTTTTGTATTGTGCTAAAAATGTTTAGCTAAATTTGACAAATAATTCGGCAATAAAATTAAATTTACAAATAAATTAATTTTGGGTTGATGTTGATGCTTTATTTCCTCAAGACGTTTATGAATAATCTCCACGAGAATGATGAATGAGAATATATATATTTAATTATTGACAGTATTAATATAAAGTTAAAATAATTAGAAAAATATGGCTCAATTATATACATAACTATTAATATAGAAATGATGATAATAGGTTAAGAGAAAAACACTTAAGTTGTTGTTTTAAGTGTAAATATTAAGTAGTAATAAAGAGTTTTAGAATATAAGAATAATTATATAAAATTAATGCAAATGATAATATATTTAATATTAATTTATATATTTAAATATTTAAATATGTGTGTATATAAAATTTAATAATATTCAAAATAATAAATGGAATTTATAAAAGCATTTAAAGAATTACACTCATCGTCATTACAACTATCAACTTTTTTGCATGAGAGTATGGGTGATTAATTTCCTCAATGAACTCAGTTCTTATTTATTCAACATGTGGGTACATAGAGTTAAATTGTGTCATATTTTAACAATAATGACTATTATTTCCCTAAGTTTTACAAATCAACTTTTTGTTTTGTAACCATTGAAGTCCTTAGGGCCACATGTCTTTCAGGATTTCTATCAAATGCTTCATGTGCCTTGTGTTGGTGTACGTGGACTAATTATGCAGTCCAATCCTTTATTAATGTGTAACGGCTTGTCAACCCACTATCTCCTCTCTTTTGCCTTCGACCATTGCATGCCTCTTTCTTCCACGATGATGTTATTGTTGTAGTCTATTCTTAGACTTGGTATGGTGTGTATTTCGTTGTTGTAGGAAGAAGAAGATTGTCATTGTATTGTATAGCTACATATCGATGTATGAGTTTCCTATCTTCTGAAATATATACATAGAGCAATCCCCTGCTCAATGTGGATGTAGCCAATTGGTGAACCACGTTAAAAAATCTTGTCTCTGTCTTCTACGTCTACTCTAATTTTAATTTATGTGTTTGTTTTATTGATGTTTGTTCTGGCTTGATCAATTCTTCACTCAATAATTGGTATAAGAGCTCTGGTTGAGAAGAATGGACAAGGCAGACAAATGGAAAATCAAAAAGTTCTCAGGGCACAATTTAAGACTGTGGAAGGTATGGAATCACTATTGATAAAGCAAGATCTCTTCAAAGCATTGCTTGGAAAAACCAAGGGAAAGGGTTCCATGTCAGACAAAGATTGGGAGAGTTTGGATATGAAAGCAAGGGCAACCATATTTTTTTCGTTGTCCAGCAATGTGTTATTTAATGTTTTAGCAGAGAAGACTACACAAGCACTGTGGGATAAACTTTCCAATATGTACGAGATCGCATCGGCATCCAATAAGGTATTCATTATGAAAAAAATATATAATTTGAAAATGAAAGGAGGGATTATGTCAAACCATCTCAACGAATTCAATACTCTAGTAACTCAATTGATTTTTGTTGGTATCAATTTAGATGAAAAAATCAAAGCAATTCTCTTGTTATGTTTATTTCCTAATAGCTGGGAAGGAGTGGTGATGGCAGTTAGCACTTCGGTGGCTGCCAAAAGCAAATTAAAACTTGACGATGTTGCAACCACACTTCTTAGTGAAGACATGAGAAGAAAAAATCAAGAGCCCTCGTCTGGAAATGCTTTGACTGCAATGAGTACTGACAATAGGGGAAGGAGTCAAGAAAGAGGCATAAACAATAATAGGAGAAGATTGAAATCTGCACCAAGATCGAAGTCAAGAGGCAGAAACAGTGCTTGTTGGTTTTTTGGCAAACTGAGCCACATAAAGAAAAATTGTCAGAATTACAAAAAGGCCCAAGAAAGGGTAAGCAAGAATGAAGTAAATGTTGTAGATGATGGTGTTTTGGTTTTGGTTCCTGGTGACACAACTGCAGATTCTTGGGTGCTCGATTCTGGTGCCTCTTTCCATGCTACTCCGTGCAGGGCTGCTTTCACTAATTATCACGAAGGTACATTTGGTAGAGTGTTTCTTGGAGATGATAATGAATTTGAAATCATAGGTAAAGGTGATGTGATTTTTCCTTTGAAAAATGGAAATAAGTGGATTTTGAAAGATGTGCGTCATGTTCCAACTTTGAAACGCAATTTAATTTCAGTGAGCTAGCTTTATGCTCATGGGTGTGACGTCAAATTTTCATTAGATAATTGGAAAGTAACCAAGGGTGTTATGGTGCCTGCAAAAGGAAAAAAAATGGGAAGTCTTTATGTTTTAGAGTGCACTAACGAAGTATGAGCTACACCAACAGTTGCGGCCAACAGTTCCAAGCTTTGGCATAAGAGGCTCAGGCACATGAGAAAAAGAGGACTTGAAATCATGCTTCAAAGGGATCAACTACCAGGACTAAAATCTGCGGATTTGGAGTTTTGTGAGAATTGTCTCCACCGAAAACAAAGGAGATTCAACTTTCTAAAGACATGTCATACACATAAAACATCACCTTTGGAGCTTGTGCATTCCGATGTGTTCGGACCCACTAAGGTAACATCATTTGGAGGTGCTAATTACTTTGTCTCTTTTATTGATGATTATACTCAAAAAGTATGGGTATACATGATGCATAGTAAATTAGATTTTTTTTCAAAATTAAAAATTTTCAAAGCACTGGTGGAAAATCAATCAGGGCATAAAATTAGATGCTTGCAAATTGACAATGGGGGAGAGTATTGTTCTTTGGAGTTCGATGGTTTTTGTGCAGATCAAGGCATTAGAAGAATAAAAGTAGTACCATACACTCCTCAAGAAAATGGCATAGCCGAGAGATTGAACAAGACCATTCTTGAGAGGGCTCGATGCATGTTGTCCAATGCAGGCCTAATCAAGGAGTTCTCGATAGAGGCAATTAACACAGTCGTATATCTCATCAATCGGAGCCCCTCATCCAGATTAGATTTTGATATCCTAGAAGAAGTTTGGTTAGGCAAACGAATTTCATATTCTCATCTTCGAATCTTCGGCTGTGAAGCCTTTGCCCTTGTCCCCAAAGAAAAACACACAAAGTTGGATTCCAAGACACAACGCTGCATATTTTTCAGCTATGGTGAAGATCAATTTGGTTTTATTTTGTGGGATCTCGTCGCCAAAAAGATTGTTCGCAGTTGAGATGTTGTCTTCAACGAAAAAGTCTTCCCAGGTTTGTAAAAACAGAGCTTCTCTCCAAATGAATGTATTGTTGTTGATTTGTTTGATAATGACACTGCTCGTAAAACCTCTATGTATTTTTTCCAACCTTTACTACTTCCCCAAAGCCATCTAATATAATCTCTTTGCCTTCACATATTGGCGCCCATGCTTATACTAGAGCGCAACCTTCATTGGTGAATGTTCCACCTCCATTTACTTGTGCGCAGCCTATTGAAAACTCTGTTCAACCTTTGCTGACTAGTACGCTGCCTCCTCGAGCCAATACACAACCTTCACATGACTATTCAATGTCTTTACCTATTGTTTTGTTGCCTCAGGAGAATATATTTGGCGCCTCTAGTTCACACCTTGATTCACAGCCTTTAAATACTTATTTGCAACATGAACAAATTCCATCCCTGCCCTTGGTAAATTCCACACAGCCTACTAGGGTGGTTTCACAACCTTCTCAAATGGAAGAATGCAGACTTACAAGTCACGTTGGAAGTCAATTCTTTGTGCAGCCTCCTTCCATTCAAGTGCAACCCTCATTGTTTCACGTGTTGCCTTCAATAGCTCATAGCGAGCCTTCTATAGTTCATGCACCTTCTTTAAATCATGCGCACCCTTCTCAATATCCAATGCAACCTGGTCTATGCTCATCGCTGCCTCTTCAAACTCAGACACAACCTTTACGTGTTTTTCCACATACTCTGTCATTGCAGCCAATGACAACTATTAATTATGTGCCAAGAAATTCACAGAATTTGGCACAAGGTAATGAACAATAGACCACTCTCCAAATACAGGGCACTTTATTGCCACAAGCGACTGGAGGACAGAGGTAGAGTATTGAAGTAAATATACAGGAAAGGGGAAATCTACAGTCTAAGATCGATGATGTCAAAGAATGAATTTGGAGGATTCTAATTTGCAAGAACAAGCTCCTCCCTTAAGGAGGTCTACTCGGGAGAAACAACGCCCGTCTAAACTTAATGACTATGAACTTTTATTTTTCGATCAGCCAGAGCTGGCAACATTTAAACAGGCCTACAAAGATGCAAACTCAGTGAAATGGATGGTAGCAATGCAAGAAGAAATGGATTCTTTGAGAGCGAACGATACTTGGGATTTGGTTACTCTTCCGCCAAATTGAAAACCTTTGAAAAACAAATGGGTGTACCGACTGAAAGAAGAAGATGGTGGTCATCAACGATACAGGGTCAAATTGGTTTTGAAGGGTTTTGCTCAGCAAAAAGGCATTGATTTTAATGAAATCTTTTCACTAGTTGTGAAGATGCAAACAATTCGTGTTGTTTTGGGCATTGCAGCTGTTTGGAATATCGAGCTTGAGCAACTTGATGTTAAGACATCATTTCTTCATGGGGATATTAAAGAGGATTTGTATATGGAGCAGCCTGAAGGTTTTGTACAACAAGGTCAAGAGCATTTATATTGCAAGCTCAAGCGCAGTTTATATGGGCTCAAGCAAGCCCCAAGATAATGGTATCGTAAGTTTGATAGCTTCATGACTGAGCACAACTTCATTCACCGTGAATTTGATCCGTTTCTCTACTACAAGTGGCTTGCAAGTGGTGAGTTTGTCATACTTTTACTTTATGTTGATGATATGTTAGCCACTGGTAGCAACATGAGAGTTGTTAGAGAATTGAAACATCATTTAGCTCAGCGATTTGCCATGAAAGATTTAGGGGCAGCCAAGAGGATTCTTGGCATGACAATAATAAGGGATAGACAAAAGAGACAAATCAGATTGTCTCAAGCGAAGTACATTGAAAAAATCTTGGATAGATTCAATATGCAAAATGCAAAATCTGTTTGTACTCCCTTGGTTGATCACTTTAGGTTGTCATCAGCTATGTGTCCCACCAATGAAGAAGACCTTGCACATATGCAAAATGTTCCCTATTCATCTGCAGCTGGCAGTCTTATGTATGCCATGGTTTGCACTCGTCCTGATATTACCCAAGCAATGGCAATTGTGAGCAGATTTTAGAGAAATTCATGCAAACCTCATTGGCAGGCGGTTCAATGGATTTCAGGTATCTTAGAGGTACTTCAGATTATGCTTTATGCTTTGGAGGACAGGATACTCAGCTGCGGGGGTATGTTGACTCTGATATGGCTAGAGACTTAGACAAATGGAGGTCTACAATAGGGTATGTGTTTAATTTTGTCGGGGCTGCAATTAGTTGGATTTCACGTTTGCAACAAGTAGTTGCACTCTCTTCCACTAAGGCTGAATACATTGCTCTCACTAAGGGAGCAAAGGAGATGATATGGGTACAATGGTTATTGGGTGAATTGCGATGTAATCAAAATGTTTCTTTTTTGTTTTGTGATAGCAACAGTGCTATTCACTTGGCAAAAAACTCCGCCTTTCATAATTGAACAAAACATATTGAGTTGAGATATCATTTCATTAGGCATGCACTTGAAGAGGGTAAGTTGCAAGTAAAGAAGATTGACACCAAAGTGAACCCAACAGATGCTTTGACGAAGATTGTTCCAAGGGAGAAGTTCGAGTTTTGTAGGACTTCCCTTGGCTTTATCAAGCTCTAACAATAAACCTAAAATGGGGATAACTCTATGCAGCTCTCCTGTAGCTCGGATTGGACTTCAAGTGGGAGATTGTTGGTGTACGTGGACTACTTATGCAGTTCAATCCTTTATTAATGTGTAACAGCTTGTCAGCCCACTATCTCCTCTCTTTTTCTTTAGACCATTGCATGCCTCTTTCTTCCACGATGAGGTTATTGTTGTAGTCTATTCTTAGACTTGGTATGGTGTGTATTTCATTTTTGTAGGAAGAAGAAGATTGTCATTGTATTGTATAGCTGCATATCGATGTATGAATTTCCTATCTTCTGAAATATATACAGAGAGCAATCCCCTGCTCGATGTGGATGTAGCCAATTGGTAAACCATGTTGAAAAATCTTGTCTCTGTCTTTTGCGTCTACTCTAATTTTAATTTCTATTTTTTTTTATTGTTGTTTGTTTTGGCTTTATCAATTCTTCACTCAACACCTTGCATATGCTTCTTCATTCTACACACGTTTCTTTTGGCATGGAAATTGGCTTTACACCTATCAATTGCAATTGCTTGAAAGTATCTTAAACCTCTTCGGTAAATACTTTTTGGGGGGCATATCTGGCTTCTCCTGTCATACGGTAAAAAAAACAAATAGACAGATTGCATTGTGAGAATACTTGTCTTCTATACGCTGCAATAATCATACTCCCAAATTCCCATACTTGTCATACCCGTAAATAACCTTGTTATGGAACGTTGTGTGTAACAAGTGTGAATCACCTGTGAAGGATGAAAGAGTGAACTTTCACCATGAAAAACAAAAAGTGTTTCCTGAGCTTGATGAGATTTGAACTGGTGACCAACGAGCAGTTTAACATCGTAGCCATTGGAAAATTGAAGCTACAGGGGAGGTTGCTGAAGCTAAAGCTGAATTTGAATCTAAGGTCATCTTAAATAACTTTTACATATATACGATCACTTCACTTTGCTCTCCATTTAAGAGATATGGTATGCCTTTGATAATTTTCAAATTGAAAATAAATTTACTTCTATATAGAGGAGAAAATTTAGATAATTCTTTCATAGCGTCTATTTACAAATGCACAGTTAATTACCGAAATACATAAATTTCTTCTTGATACGATCTAGAATGTGAATCACATGAGAATTTGTGCATAAATATGGTTAAATTAATGAGTGTAAAAAAAAATTCATAGAGAAACATGTCGGAGAAGAATAGTTTATGAAGTAACATTCTCTGTTCATGTTAAGGTTAATTCAAAAGAAGAGAGGACAAAGGAATTAACAGACAGCTTAAATAATAAATTAACAGCTTTCACCAAATTTAACTCTTTATTTGCTCAATAAACTTTATTTGTATGTTTAAATTCTCTTGCTGCTCTATTTTTATGCCTGGCATTGATAAATTTAATTTATACTTTAAATTCTTCAGCTGCTCAATAATCTTTGATTTGTACATTTAAATTCTTGTACTGCTCTATTTTATGTCTAGCATTAATAAATTTGATTTGTACACTTATAATCTTCAACTGCTCTCTTTCGTGCTTGACATTGATAAAGTTGATTTATACATTTAAATTCTCCAGCTACTCTCTTTTATGCCTAACATTGATAAACTTGATTTATACATTTAAATTCTCTAATTGTTCTCTTTCATGCCTGACATTGATAAATTTGATGTTCTCTTTTGCACCTGAAAATGATAAGTTGGGTTTGCACATCTGAATAAAATGAAAATGGTAATCTGGGTGAAATTATATGTTGAGATCATTGTAGCAATCTTAATCTTAATTCAACTTCCAATTAATTAGAAAGGAAAACTAATGTGAGACTTGGGTAAATTTATTTGAGTGTATAAATTTAATGTCTACCTAAATATTTACTTGATAGTTAATGCTAAGTAAAAAGAGTAGAAAGAGAATCAACATTATGGGTAATCGATTTATTTGGGATAAAGGTAAGTGAGTTTAGTATTTTTTTTATATGGTTAACAAAATCTCATCATTTAAAACCTTAGTCATTATTTCAGTAATCATCTTTGGGTTGCTTGTTATTTTGGTAGAATAATTATCACGATCATACATGCCAAGGTCGTTCACATTTCATATAATTGAGATTATTTTGTTGTTAATAAATGAGAAATTGCAATTGTCTTAATTTATCAAGTTACATAAATATGCTTAATTCTATCTAGAAAGGTGACAAGAGAATGTAAGCTATGAAGAAAAAGTGTGGAATTAGTGTAATGGGTCAATCATTATAATTTATATTCTATTTAGTAGGATCTTTTTTTTTTTTTTGTTATTGGTTGAATGGGTCTACTAGATTTGTTGACTTTTAGTTCGGGGTTGGAGTATGAAATAATGATTGTAATGATTAGCTTTATACTTTATTAGGGTTGCTAAAACTTGTGTGATGATAGGCAATGAAAGAGATTATTTAAGATTAGTTATTAATATTTCTCTCATTGTTGTCAGGATATGGAACTTATGGGAAACTTAAATGCTTTATTATGACTTTAATAATGTTCAATGTATCACAAACTTATTAAGTTGTTACCTTAGATTCTATGTTTTATAGCATGATAGAAGAGATAAATGTGATTTTGGCGTGTTCCTTATTGACCATTTCATTAAGTTGCATTTGATCAAATTGTGATATGCATGATTGAGTTTCGTCAACTATTAGGGATCGTGTTTGTGCCCTCATATTCTTTTATTATATCCTCAATGAGTTACTTGATTTTCTGGCTTCACCTTAGTGGGTGGTAGCCAACTATGAAAATTATCTGGAGTAGTGGACCCTAGAAAGGGTTGTGTACCCACTTTTTATAGTTTGTCGTTTGTATGGGTCATGTGATGCATTTGAGTAAAGAATTGAGTTTAGTGTACTTTAGTGTTATTATGTTATTGTCGATCAATCAAATGAGTTGGGAGAACTCAAGTTGGGCGAACTATGGTGCCTCTGTGAAGTAAATACATAGGCAAGGCCATCAAGCAATGAGCTCCCGAGGCATTAGGTCAAGCCCCTAGGATTGTTCTTTTGAGTCTTGTATGTGGCTTGTTATTTTCTCCTGATATTGTAATCTATGATTGATTTATATAGCTTGTCTTGGTAATCATGTGCTAACTACCTTGATCTTATGTGTGTGCCAAGTCATGTGGACCTTGCAGGTATAGGTATTGGGAGTGAGGAATTTTTAGACACGATGGAATGTAAGACATACCCAAAGTAAGTAGAACCTATTACTAAAAATAGCGAATCATTTCTATCTTTTCTTCTAACTAGTGTGATCATCGACTATAACTATAAGTAGTGAAATGTGTTGTTTTTGTCTTTTAAGTAAACAAAAAAATAATTATTTACAAAATTAGTAAAGTTGTGGATTTTTTAGGTTCTTTAGAGAATAACATGTGGGCATTACAAAAATCCCTTGTTCTAAGGGTTGGGAGACCTCTCGAGGGAGTTTATCACAGTATCCCCTAAACCGGATGCCCTTACTAGACACCTCTTGTTTTTAGAAGCCTAGCCTTTCGGTCATTGCTTGGTATAGTGCAGGGTATAGTATCATGCCCAAGAATACTCACTATTGACTCTCTTGAGTAGAGATATCAAATTCCTCTTTGGGAATTCAAAGTTGGTGCACCCGAGAAGTGAGTGTCGTGGAGGGGAGCCAATGCCACCAAACTTCTAAGCTATCTGCTCTCAAAAGAGAGAAATGTTTCACAATTTTCTTGGGGTATTTCAGTGGGCTATACCAAGTATACAAACCTTTCTGAATAACTATGTTTTGATTGTCTTCAAGTCAAGTCAAAGCATTCAAACATTGTGCTTTTGTGTTTGAATTACATTCTTGTCACAAACATTTTCAATCACACTCAAACGTCATCACCTATCATAATCTTTGGGTCTCATGCTTCATCAATCATAATAATCATCCCTAAACCATCCATAACCTTCCCAAAATTTCACTAATAATCCTACAACATCCTCAAAACATCCCAAAATTTTCCTTGGATCCTTTCTAAACTTTCCAAGATCATTTATAATTGCCTTTCAAAAACTCTCAAAGCCAAACATGCCTTCATCCCTATCTTCCACATCATTTTCTATTAAATTTTTATCTAAACCTAAACCAATAATCACACTTAAGGGAGTCTAAGAACCATCCTCTCCACCATTCATGTCTTCCTCTTATCCTTCACACGCATACACTTATTCTCCAACCTCTAATCTTAATCCTCCATATTCATCCTCAACCTATGAGTGGTACCAAAGGATTGAATATCTTGACCATCATTTGAAAGAGCTTGAAAAACAACTAGAATCCCAACATTTGAATCAAGTGATGCAATCATCTCATAAGCCTCTATCCTCACCCAAAACTATATCATCCAAGTTCAATGTCCATGACTTTCTGCAAAGGCTAAATGAGAAACCCAAATCTAAGTCCTCAAAAAAAAAAAATACTATGCAATCTTACCATGTCATGCATCTATCTTCATCCCCCATAAGTCAAAATAAACCTCATGATTCTTTCACCCAAGTTAACGTATCTATCCAACCATCCTCTCCTATTATACCATCTGCATCCAATGATTCATGTCAATCTCTTAGTCCAAAGCATGCTAGCATAGACTCCCCTACACATAAAGATCAAAGTATTATTTCCACTCCATCCAATGATACAAAAAATCTCCAATCCCCTCCAATCCTTGACCAAGATTCCATCTCTCAAGAACCTCATTATGACCGCCTTCCATCACAAGAGAAAATTTATCCTGCCAAGTCCTCCTTCAACCCCATCTAATGAATCCGTACCATCTCATGATTCCATTGCATCCCAAGAGCAAGATAATCCTTCCATCCTATGCAATGGTTTCCTACTATCTCGAAGGATCAAGATATGCTTTCCACAAATCTCTCGATTCTTTCTTACTTATCAAGATATGCCTCCATTCAAGGATACCCTTTCATTCCATGATGATGTTCATCCTCCTCATGATCAAGATATTCCTTTCATACCACTTCATGATGATTTCATACCTAATAAAGAGCAAGCTACTCCATCTCCTACACCTCATGATCCTTTTCCAAGTCAAGATCAAAGTAACCCATCATCCCCATGTCACATCCTGTATCACCCATCCCACTCTCATGATCACACAATACCCACAAGAGCTAATATCACACCCATTCAAGAAACTACGAACCACACCTGGGCAAAAATAGGTTCCTCCATCTTATCCACTTCGATGACATTCCAACATCCTATCCTATATCCATATCATATCCCTCCCCAAAATGGGACAATTGCTTCATAAACAATACATATCACATGCAAACTAATGTGTCAGTATGAACTACAAAGGAAATTTCATAGGCCTTCACATGAACAAGGTATCCTAGAACCCCTTTACATCCAAGAAAATCCATATTATCATGGAATTGGTTATACACCTCACACTCAAGACATTGGTACCCATTGTAAGTCCAGATTCCATCAAAATAAACAAAAATATCCTAGTCCATCAACTCTTCTATATCCTATTAAGAATTTAAGCATCCTCCATCTCCTATTCATCAAGAAAAAGGCACACATGCCCTCAAAATTTTACCTACATTTAACCCATTCATAATACCCATATCATTAATTCCATCCACCTATCCCATTGGTATAATAAAGAAAAATTTAGTGCCAAATTTCAAAATCTTCCATATCAAAATATACATATACCAAAGGATCAACATGTCTCCTCAAAGAGACACGCAAAAATAAAAGAAAATCTGATCCAAAATCAAAAGAAAAAAAATCAAAGGCCACAAAGGCCCACAAAGCAAAAATCAAATTCAAAATCTATGTGGATTCCTAAAAGTCTCATGAAAGAAATAAAATCTAAATTGGCATCCAAATTTGCTAATCCAAAAGCTTCCTCCAATCATCCATCTAAAAAAATGTCACCTTCAAACTCCATTTTTCCTCCATCACTCCACCACCCTTCAACGTGTGTGCCAATGTTGATCTTTCCATCCTTTCCGTATAACCATCAACAATAATTCCAACCTTCTATCCATTATCCAACATCCATCCCCCATTATCCTCCTTTAATCCAAACCTTTGCATAAGTCCTTAGCTTCTTCCATCGATGCCATTATTCTATCAACATTTATGAGTCTAATTCCCATTGCCATGGTTTATTAGAGAACATATTAAAGGGATATTATTCATGGAACTTGATGCTTGAGTCCTTCCTCCATCTCCCTATCATGCATATACTATCTTCCATATTCATCCATATCCTATTTTTTTCCCTTTTCTCTTGCACTCTACACTTGGGGGCAAGTTTCATCCATCCTGTCATTCATATCCATTATCCTCTTTGCGTTCATCCTTTACCTTTCCACCTTTGATCTTGACAAGGTTAAGGATCTTCTTGAACATCATATATCTTATCCTATACACTTTATACAAACCTTCCATACCATATCCTCCATCATGTATCTTATCCTATTCATTTTTATCCATAGCTTCCATGCCATATCCTTCACCTTATCCATATTGCACCATCCTATCTAAATGCATCATTTCTTCCCTTCCTTGGTCTTGATGAGGAATAGGGGAAAATTATTTAGGAATTTGTGTCCATATTTTATCTATTTGATCTTGATCATCATATTCATTATCCTTATCCTTGAATTCTTCCATTCTATATCTCCTAGCTTATCAAAATCCATGTCCCACTTCCTTCCTTTGTTCTTGATGAGATTAGGGAAAAAATTATAAATGCATGCTTTGGATTTCCTTTCATATCATTATGTGTTACCAGTCTATCATAGTTCACATCCTTATCATTTATCCATGATTACACTACCCTAGGGTGGCCATCATGTCCATTTACAACCTTGAATCTTATCATGCAAATCATATTTGAGCCTAGCTATAAAACATTATCCAATCCTCATATATTTTTGTCAAATCAATCATCAGCAATCATCAATCTTATTGTACTTAGAGGAATCAGTGATCCTAAGTACTTATCATCATGTCTTATGGAATCAATCATTCTTGGCATCTTAATCAATCAACCATTATCATGTTTCAACAAGAGATATGTTGCTTGTGTGACATGTTTTGCAATGAATCTTTCCTTTTGATCTATCATTTATCTATGGTTGCATTACCTCTATTGTGGGGGATCTTATTCCTTCAATCAGTCATCTATCACATTTCATCTCACTCCATCTTTAAAACTTCAAAAAAATACAAAAAAATGTCTTAAAAAAAATCCATAAAATATCCTAAAATATCCTAAAAAAAAAATCTAAAAAAAAAATCAAATATTCCAAAAACCCAAAAAAATCAAATATTTTGAAAATCCAAAAAAATCACATAACTTCAAAATTTCCAAAAAACAGTAACACTTTTCGATCACCACACAACTTTGAGCTTCAACAAAATCAAAATGTGTCATGATTGACAATCAAGCAAACATTGCAACACATCTTTCAAATACAACCAAACACATAAACTGTGACAAGAACCAGTTCTACATTGAAGCATGATGTTTGTTTGTTTGTTGGTCCTTTGATTATTTGATTATTTTATCTTTGGTGGCATTTCTTTTAGCTTCTTGAGGATGTCTTCTACTAGAGAGGTGAGGATGAGGCATGTTCACTTGTTTGTTGTCTATGGATTATTTCTTATTCACAAGATGAATCGTCTTAAGACATGGTTGTCTAAAATCATCGAGGACCTATGAGTCTACCGTGGATGAGAGCATTCCTTGTCTAATAATTTCTTCCATGCAATAAGTATTCGAGTCATCTAAGGTCCTTATACCTAAATGCTTATACTTACTGCTAAATAAAAATGCAAACAATATTCAGTTCATCTAGATGTTCATGTTATCTAGATGCTTATACTAATTTGCAACATAATAAGCTCTATGATGATAAAGAACTATGTAAAGCACAAGAAGCTTCATCACTTTCATTTCCTTCATATCTCTTTTTCATCTACCATTTCTTCCATCATCCATTTCCTTCATCATTTCATTTTCTTCATGCTCCTTATTTCAAATAATGATTAATCGGTTTACATAACTGATGCTTGTCTTTTAATCATAATATCAAATCAATCAATCTACTCCTTGATCACTCAATCTATTAATCAATCATTGTTTTCACTAGCATCAATCTTAATCAGCTAAATCGGCATAATCAACTTATCAACCCAACTATACTGATCATTTACATCAATTGTTCAGTTACGCCAATCAACTATGCATTTTCATCAAATGTACATCTTTGTTTAATCGCTTGCACAATATCAATTATCAAATCTTCTCCTCATGATGTATCGAGAGATTAATCTTATCACAGCTTTTTCGATCAATCTCTCGAGGGGGCATATCATCCTTATCATCATCCTTACCAAGATATCCCTAGGGCATGTATCAGTCAATGAATTCTTTTTCTTTGAAACAATGCAACATGTTGCATTGTCTCAAAGAGGGGAAAAATGTACACATAAAAATGTCCTTGTAATAATTTAATTTCTTCTATAAATTAAATAGGTTCCATTATCTATTTAATTAATTCATTAATATATTTTCCTCCTTAATCATTTGCATATCCAAACATTTATCCATTTCATTTAAATAATTCATTTGCATATTTCATTAATCCATAATCATTTAAATACATCCATTACACATTTTACACATAAATCATTATATTTATTACATAATCATATTTCCATAATCATAAACCCATTTCATAAATACATTTGCATGAGCATTTATCCATTTCATAAACCAATTTCATTAAACAATTTAAATAATCATTTATCCCACATTCTTCCTAAAATTTGGATCTTTCCCACAAGGACATCTATAAAAGCTTGCCTCCTCATTTTTCAAACAACAAATCCAATCTCATTTTGATCAAATCCATTCTACATAGCCTCTTATACTTTTTGCTGCAAAAATATGAGAGCAAAGACAAGATCTTGTAGATAGGATAACAATGAAGTTTGATTTCTTTTGAATGCTCATGTTTTTTTTAGTTTTCATAGTGTAATTTCATTTTGCATGTGTTTTCATTTAAGAAATGCTCCATTTATGTTATGTTGGAATTTTGATTTGGGGTTTATAGTTTAAATCATTCAGTTTTATGTTTTCAGCATGTACACTTACCTTTTAATCTCCACCGTCCATCCTTAACTAAACCCTTATTTTCCCTAACCCTATTTCCTTGCTTCTCAAAGAAATATCATCCATTGATCTTCATCATTTAATCTTGTCCCTTCATTCAAAACTGGTTTTCTATAAAAGAGACCTATCACTTTCATTTCAACCCTAATGCACAACCACTAGCTTTGATATTTTTTTGTCACTATCATTGGGCTTATTCCTGCATACTTCAAATTTGAGGGAAAGCTAGCATATAAAGAAAAATTGAGAAGAGCAATAAATGTGATTCAACCAAGGCATAGGAATTATGGTAATATTGCTTTGTTATTTTATGTTTCTATGTTCATTTGTGCTTCATTGTTTGATTAGAGTCTTTAGGGATTGAGTTTAAGTAGTTGGTGGTTGATACTATTGATTCATGCCTTTTTCCTTGATTTTACCCTATTCTACACATGGCATGGCCTAGTTTGTATGAAGAATCAAATTTCGCAAGTATTTGGATTGTGACCCCATCCACTCTAATTTGGGAAGTTTGGAAGGAACGCGATAGGAGAATATTTCAAGGAAAGGAAATTTCATTAGAAAGCCTACTAAGCAAAATAGAAAACTCAATAGTGGAAGCAGTGAATAGTGTTACAAGAAATAAAACCCTAAAGAATAATTCATTCTCTTTATGGGATGAGAATATGAGGAAATAGTGGCTTGTTCTCTTTATTCCCCATGTTTATGGGGTTCAGTAGGATAATCTTGTTGTCTTCGCTAGAAAATAGTTACATGGAACTGCCCAAAAGAAGGTTGGATGAAAACAAATTTTGATGGAAACTCACAAAGCAATCCAGGTGAAGCAAGGGTAGGATGTGTGATCTAGGATGGAAATGGAAAGGTATTCCTAATAGTAGCCAAAAATCTTGCAGAGCCACCAAAAATGAGGTGGAATACCAAGCAACCTTATTAGGCTTGAAGATGGGGTGCAAAATAAGATTTCAAAACATTCACCTTGAAGGGGATTCACAAAATATTATCAATGCAATTCACAGGAAATACTCCCCAAACTAGATACTAAGAAAATCAATAGAGGACGTAATCGAGCATCTAGGAGAATTTAAGACATTTAAATTCTCACACATATACCATGAAGGTAATAAATGAAGAGAAATGTTGATCTAAGAATGGCATCTGAGAACCTGTATGCACATCTAGTATCTTTCAATTTCTCTGTTACAAGTGCATACAAATATGTCTTATAGTGGAAATGGACATAGTTTTAATTTCTCCCATTAATCCTTAGAGGAAAGAAATATAGTTATTCAAATCCATTAAAATTTCAACAACATAACATGTAAATTAACAATTAAGAATCATAGGAATAGATAGAAAAAACCCCACACTCCAAAGCATAGAACCATTGTATTATCAACAAAAAAATCAATTACATACAATTACAGTGTTAGCCTTATCATGGAGATCGCATCTCCAATTTACATTGAAGATTACATCTTGCTGTTTTAGAGAAAATTCGGCAGCATAACCCCTATAGAAAACTCAACTCTCACAAATCTTCTAGCATAACACCTATATATAGAGAGTCTACAGTTCCAAGGATATAAGTTTCTTTAAACCCATGCCCATGCATGAACATACAATAAGAAACGAACTACATGCAAAAGCATGCAACATTCACATGCAAAAAAGCACCTATCGAAAAATTGGGCATCCACATTCCAAGTTTGACTCGACTAGGAATAGAAACTTCATCCTTGCACAACTCCAATTGCAAATAGAAAATTCCAACCTTGAATTTTCAAAGTGGGTGCCAAGTTCCTCAAAAGTAGAAACATGCCATAGTTAACTCAACATGCCTTGACCCATGTCACCACCATGCAAAGTCTGAGAAGTTTTTACAAACTCCTCTCTCCAAATGAGCACCCAAGTGACAAGTGGCACTATGGCACACCTCCATGAATATGCACTAACAAAAATGCTTCAAATAAGAGCCTAGGTGACAAGTGGCACTCTGTTGAGCTCCGCTTTTTTCATGTAGGATATAACACTCCCTAATGAGTCCCACAAAGTGTTATGACAACAATTATAGTTGGCAACTTAGGATATACCAATATTTTCAATTAAATGGTCGGTCCCAAAGGAATATAGGTCAAGAAGGTTGGGACCATTGGCTAGGACTCAAAGGTTGAAAACTCAACATGCCTTGGCCAATGTCACCATCAGCAAAGTCCGAAGTTTTTACAAACTCCTCTCTCCAAATGAGCACCCAAGTGACAAGTGGCACTATGGCACACCTCCATGAATATGCACTAACAAAAATGCTTCAAATAAGAGCCTAGGTGACAAGTGGCACTCTGTTGAGCTCCGCTTTTTTCATGTAGGATATAACACTCCCTAATGAGTCCCACAAAGTGTTATGACAACAATTATAGTTGGCAACTTAGGATATACCAATATTTTCAATTAAATGGTCGGTCCCAAAGGAATATAGGTCAAGAAGGTTGGGACCATTGGCTAGGACTCAAAGGTTGAAACATCTTAATCCCAACAATCTCTCACTTATTGAAGACCTACCAAGATTTCATGAATAAAAAAAGGATTTAACTTCTAATAGTCAACTGATGAAACAACATCATCACAACCATTCATGCAATCACATGAATCTCGAACAATGCTCTCATGCTCCAAACAAGATACATGCAACAACATCCAATATGTACACCATCTTAGGCAATAGTTCATGTCATCCTCTAAAGGAAAGGAACAAGCCATGGTTTATATGCACTAATCCAAAGAACACAAGCATCAAATCCAACCAATAGCAAAGGCTACAAGATAATACCACAACTCCACTATTCTCACATGCTAAATAGAAGCTCAACCAACTCCAATCCCATAATTAGAACACAACTGAAGCTGAATAAACCTTCATAGAACAGGATAAACCATCAACTAGAATAACAACCAAAATAGGTTTCCCTCATCCAACTGTTAAACCCATGAGACCAGAAATAACACCCATAGCAAATCTTAATCCATCCAATCTACCATACCTTAAAAGGTATCCACAATATCAACAAACACATGCCAACAACATATCCAACCCATCACTGTAATCACAAGCTCCATGTGCCAAAATAGTCGATGAAGACAAACACATCTAGAAACTCCCACTACATGGGTAATGTCTAGTCTAAAAATACATCAAGGCACTCCAAGTCTACCAATAGCATCACATAGAGGATGTATCCATGCAATATCAAGAACCATACACAAAATGACATGCACTACCTACAACCAAGAAATCGTTGCAAGTACATCTCTCAACAAAAGTCTCTAAAGATCTCCCATGTTCTCCACATTTGAAAAACGATAGAGGTAAAGGAACCTCCATTTCATCACCCAAAACCAAGTGACAACACATGACCACAAACCTAGTGATCACCATAGCTCCACACATGATCTCAACTCCATCATCATGTGAATCCGAACATCCAAGAAGAAAACCAAGACCAGAGAGAGAAAATTTGCACATCATACACATGCAGAATGCCCTTCTACATACACCTCTAAATTCTCAACTATATCAAGTATGATCTCCTCTACAACCCCAAAAGAAAATCCTCAACAACACCCATCTTGTTCAATCTCCAAGATCAAACACAACATATGAATCATGTAACCACATGGATGTAAGCTTCTCAAGAGATGAACAAAATAATTCCATTTCCCATATTAGGTAAGCATCCCACTACCATCTCCTAAATTCCTCATAAATGACATCACAATGTCAAGTCATATGCTCAAGGAAATAACCATGTTGAACATCTCCCATAATGAATCCTCTAGAACCATTTGATCATAGTTCAAGATCCATATCTCTGAAATATAATCATAACACTTGAGAAGACCAATGGGCCATGCCTCTCAAGTGAGAAACTATCGAGTAGACAAAGAGTGGGGAATGAGAATGCTCCTCCAATATATACAAGTCAGTATGACTCGTCCAAGATCAATCTCCTCATAGGCCTATCATGAACTTGCGTCCATGTCCAAGTGAAAAACTCATCATACTTCCTATTGATTTCTCATCAAGAGTATTCATCTTAACAACACAACCTCACCCATGTCTTCATGCATCCATGAGCACTAACAACCAATCAACCCGTGCTACACTCCAAATAAAAATATTGCACTCTCATGAAGCTCTCAATCACATGACCAATATACTCAAAACATATAGAACTTTCCAAATCACTGTCAAAGTTCCAACTGTAGTCAAAAACCTATCATGATATCATGATCTAAACAATGTCATGCCAACATTAGAACCCATCTTCTCAAGAGAGGATCACTATCTCCTCCAAGGAGATCACTATCTCCTCCAAGGAGATCACTATCTCCAAGTGAACAAACCATTGTCTCAAGAGAAATGTAATATGCCAAAACTTTAATATGACATCAAGAGTATACAATGACAAATCAGCAACATACTCCAAACCAACACATGTCTGAGCATTATCGACACCTCAATCAAAGACTCCAAGAGTCCTCCATGGCTCTAATGTATCACACATCTTCAATCTCATGAAGATGAACATCTCCAAATAGTCATGTACACACAAATGCAAAAGAATCTTTATGTAGCAACAAGACCTAAGAGCTCCTCCTAGTAAAATTTGTAACACTAAAGAAGATCATCCATCCTCAAGTGATGAATACATAGTCACTGCTAAAGCCCCCATTGAACAGTTATACCAAGCTCTCCAAACATCATGACTAAACCATCTCCTAATATGAAGATCCTATAGGTTCACACACCCACATGTCCATCTGACAATAATAGCAAGTGGCACCAAGATCTCCAAGGTAAGTAAATACACCATCACTATCACAACAACTCACACAAAATAGTGTATCCAAGCTATCCATGATATTGTGATAAAACATGTTGCAGGTACCCACAATTGATTGTCCAGGTACTCAACACCAACCATCCTCCCATCCCAAAGAAATAAACCAATGCACAAATTACCACAAACAAGTTCGACTAATGTAGTTTGTAAACACACTTAAATAATCTCATGGATATAGATAGTCCACTTCCGAGTTCTCCCACTGCAACCGAAAGGGTGGCCTATCCACATGATTGCATAACTTGTAGATCCAATCAATGTTACATGTAAACCCATCATCACAATAGTAAACAAAAAACTAAAATATCAAAGAGGATAATCATGTAGACAACATGACTCAAGCACCAGATCACACATAGATAGATAATTTTCCAATCATGTCCACAACACGAGCACCATATTCTAGGAACCCCCCAAGAATTCACCACAAAAATGTTGAGTGACTAATCACATACCAACATCTCTATACAGAGAGGATTTAAATCTCCTCAAACCATGCACAAAGTATGCATGTAGAGTTGCAACTATTTTACATCCAGAATCATCCATGATCCAGAAAATAGTTTTCTACAAATCTACAAAACCGCAAGTTTTTCTTTAACCCTGCAAAAACTACAAATCGTTGTGTTTTCCAATACACATGCAAATCCACATCCACTCCACATCTAGAAGATCCAAAGGTCAAAAAAAAACTTGAAAATTAATCCAGAACAAGGGATTTTCATGAATATGCATAACCATAGATTTTTGATGAAAATCTATAAAACCATCAGATCCAATGAAAAATGAATTTGAGTCATGTAGGTACAAACATCCACTAGGAAAGTAGTGGTTTAGGACATCTAGGCCCATTTTTAGGCCAACTCCACCACCATCATGTACATGCATCTGAGAGGGAGTTAGGTTATTCCAAAAGCTTCTAGATCATCCAATGATCAAATCTATAGCCTGCATGCATTTGGGATTATAAAATAGTTCCTTTCAATTTACTAGGAGTTGAAACAAGCACATAGTACAAGCACAACACAACACGGTCAAAGCAACAAAAGTATCTCCATATCACCAGAGAATCCATCTTAGACACACAATATGAATACTTTTTTTTTGCATGACCATGAAGAGTAACCACACCCCATGCATCAAGGTTATTTAGCTGTCAAACAGGAGCTCCAAATCAGTTTCTTGTTCAACTCCAAAATCTCATCTTCTCTATCCTTCACACTACATGTTGTCTCCTGGAAACAAGATCAACTACACAACCTCCACTCAGACAAGAATTAATTTTATTCCATTCCTCTAGCTCAAATTCCCTCAAGCCTCCAAGGCTAAGGAATCACTAGAAGAAATACCCAAAACACCAAACACCACATGCATCACCATGCGATCACATACAAGTGACATGCAAGCCCATGCAAGTACATGCAACTTACATACATGCACATGAAAGCACATGCAAATTTGGAACTGAGATTTGATACCAAATTGAAGGGAAATGTTGATCTCAAAATGGATTCTGAGAACCTATATGGACATCCAATATCTTTCATTTTCTCTAATACAAACATACAACTATGTCTTATAGTGAAAACAAACATAGTTTTATTTTCTCCTATTAATCCTTAGAGGAAAGAAATGTAGTTATTCAAATACATTAATATTTTATCAGCTTAATGACATGTAAATTAATATTTAAGAATCATAGGAATAGATAGAAGAAGCAGAACATAGATATATGTGGGGAAAACCCTTTTAGGTAAAAAACCCCACACTCCAAATCATAAAACAATTGTATTATCAGCAACAAAACTAGTTACAATACAATTATAGGCTCATAGCCTTATCATGGATATCACATCTCCAATTTATATTGAAGATTACATCTTGCTCTTATGTAGAAAATCCAACAACATAACCCTTGCAGAAACCTCAGCTCTCACAACTCTTCTAGCATAACACCTGTATATATAGAGTCTACAGTTCCTAGGATAGAAGTTTCCTTAAACCCACGCCCATGCATGAACATGAAACAAGAAAGGAACTACATGCAAAAGCATGCAATATGCACATACAAAAAAAACACTTGTCAAAAAACTGGGCATCCACATTCCAAGTTTGAATCAACTAGGAATAGAGACTTCATCCTTGCACAACTCCAATTGAAAATAGCAACTTCCAACCTTGAATTTTCAAAGTGGGCACCAACTTCCTCAAAATTAGAAACATGCCATAGTTAACTCAACATGCCTTGACACATGTCACCAGTGTACAACTCCAAGAAGTTTTTACAAACTTCTCTCTCTAAATGAGTGCCCAAGTAACAAGTGGCACTATATCACACCTCTGTGAATTATGCACTAGCAACAATGCTTCAAATAAGTACCTAGGTGACAATTGGCACTCCATTGAGCTTCAAACCTTGCATGCAGGATATAACACTCCTTGACAGGTCCCACAAAGTGTTATGACAACAATTATAGTTCGCAACTTAGGATATATCAATATTTGCAATTATTTATGCCAAAATTAATGTTAGGACTCAAAGATTGAGACACCTTAATCCCAACAATAAATTGGCTGACAAGATGGCCAACGTGGCCATCAATATGGGGGTGGAAGAAGGGGTATGAGAATCAGTGGAGGCGTGGCACGAATTTCATGAGAATATCTAAAGTAAATAATAGATCGTACCTTCTATTAATAAATCGAGGTGGTTAATCACGTTTGTATGTGTGGAAGCATGGGAAGTACTAAAGCTAATGTGGAAATGATGAGGCTTATCCTTATAAGGAAATTTGGTGGCAGCTTTCCCAAACCACATTTGGCAAGCAAGTGTGCAAACATGGACACACCCATATGTCTAAAAGAAAAGTGAAGGCAAATGGCCTTCTTTGGTGATCTCTCTAAGTAGTGGCTGAGATCCATCTTTAAGTCTAATTGTGGGGTGGTCATTTCATGGAAATGATTATAGATGTCGGTGAGGAGACAAGGGTGGTCGAGAATATAATGGGTTGGAATGGCACCGTAGAGAGGTGTATGGTTGTATGTTTCAGAGTAGAGACACCCTATCTGGGTTCCCTTTGTGATATGGGGGCATGGAATGAACATTGAGCAGAGATGCCACCATTCTCGTATGGGTATTAACTTTTTGAAAAATATGGTCTGGGAGGTTAAGAATAGGACAGTGGATTGGTAGTTTGTATTTTTCAATACCTCTGTTGTAAAAAGGGTGGATGATGACAACCAAGGTGATGAGGATGATTTGAGAGGGGAGTAACATCTAGGGTAATAATAAGTATATAAGGTCATCAAAATATGCACTATATAGCTCTTTGTATTTGGTGCAAACTGCGTTGTAATAGAACTATAACTAGTCTAGATCCATTTTTTTGATAGGCTCCATTTTGTAACTTATATTTTTGCAATATTTGTAGAATACTAAATGTAATCCTTTTTGTTACATCTAATACAAAGGGTGTGGCCCTATATAGCCACTTTTATTGAGGAAAAAATATATGAACATAATAAAATTTGAAACTTTATTCACTATATATTTTTAAAATATGTGTTCATACCCCCTACATGTGTCCATACTCCCTACATTAATCCTACTTTGGTTAAGAATATATTATGAATCATACATTACTATGTGGCATAAACTAAGGGGTTGGAAGATTCTCTTTATCTGCTAGATTCTAACTACATTTCTATATAACAAGTTATAGATTTGATCATCTTTAATGCATTCATAACTCTAAAATTTGATGCTTTGACTATTGTTATGCTAGTTTTCTTTATATTTTATAATAATATATAATTTAATTGAATATTTTTGTTGTTTGTTAATATTAATTAAAATTGATTTATTCGTTTTAAGAATATTAATATAGGTTTATTATATTTTTTGAAGTAATATTTTAGAACAATCTATTTTATTCAAGTAAATTATATGACTAATTTTTTGAGGATTTAACACAAGATTTCAATCAAATAAGCATTCATTTATAAATTAGGTTGATTTGAAAAAGGCCATCTAATTATATTTTTGTATGTAGATGTATATGTACATACATAAATATATATACATATGTATATATAATGTGTGTTTACATAACACATACAAATATGTATATATATAAATATGCATGTATAAATATGTATATGTGTATATATGTATGTGTACATGTGCATATATATTTATATACATGTATGTATCTACATATAAAAATATATGTACTTATGTATATATACATTTAGATACATATATTGTTAGTCACTCAAGGACTCAAGCCTCCAAGATCACCTGAAAAAACCAAAAACAACCTTATACAAGAGGGAAAAGAAAGAGCATGAAATTATAATAATGGATGCAATATTATGGCTAATACACAATACTCAAGATTGCAGTGATATATTGGACTGAATCAAATCAATTGGTTTTTATGTACAAATGATTCCTTTCTTATAAAGGCAAAGATGTGAGATATGATTAGACAAGATGCTAACATGTTTTTTAATCCTATATAATGAGACAACTATCTCAACATTATTGAATGACCTAGAACACAAGCATTAAGTAAAATCCAACTACATAAGATAAGATCTTATCTAGAAAACTAAGACTTTTAGAAAAAGAATGTAGGACCTAAGTGGAATTAACATGTAAATAGGACCTAGATAGGTTAAAAAACCTATTTACACCAACACCCCCTTAAGTACAACTTAGGGAGTAGATTATTATAAAAATGATGCAAAGATGGGTCCTAGCTAAAAGGCCATATTATGTACCCATGTATAATTTCAAATACAATATCTCACAAATAGAAATTGAAAAAAGGAGAAAACCCAATGGGAAAATATCCTCTCCAAAAGAGAGATGAAATACAAAATTCTCTCGATGATGAATGAGAGGGAAAAAACCCTATGCGAGGAAAAAGACTCCCCCCCCCAATAAGAGAGAAGAAGAGAGGCCATGTAGCCCCCCCTTAATGGTGAGTCTTCTGCAATGGTAGAAACTCAACATTGAATGTTGAAGATGATCCAATCTCTTTGAATAAGATTCATCCCCTTAGGAAGAAACAAAACCATGATGATATGCATAATGTCTTCCCATTCCAAAAAGGAATATGCAAGAAGAAGAATGATATGTGATGTCTTTGAACTACACTCAAGTGTCTCCATGTTGATGTCGAAAACTAACACACTACAAACAAGTGTTATATGCCACACTATGAAAGATGTCAATCTAGAACCTCATAGAGATAGATGTAGAACACAATCCAAAGACAAAGGTGCCTCCTCTAACAACCAGTAAGCCTCTTCCAAATGTTATGTAAAAGTATCCACACTCATGTAAAAACGTGAAGAATGATCATGCATAGAATGAATAAGAGGGTTAGAGAAGTCCCTCACAATAACTAAAGAAGGATCGTCTCCATCAAAGATAAGATGTATACAATCAATGGTGTCTCCCAAATCTGAAATGTGGGACTCAAGAAAAAACAAAAAAAAGTCTATCAAGTATGTATCCCAAGTAGATGTAGTTGGAAGGCGATGTAGATCATGTTGCACTAAATCACAAGAAGCCAAAATTGTGACAATAGAAGCATCATTAAATGCAATAGTAGATGGAGGAGATGAAATGTAAGGCTCAATAATGGGATCTGATGTGAGAGTTCTGTTAGCACTCAATATTGTGCCTTTGCTAAGTTGCAGAACTTAGCTTACTAGTGAAATATGGGATCCTTTCTAGGTTTGTGGGTTACTTATGACAAAAGGAACCTCCAGAGAGGGTTGGTTCCCCTAGAACTTCACCTAATTAGACCTATGCTACCGCTTTGCTGAGGAAAAAAGAGAAGGAAAAATGAAAATGAACCAACTTTTTTCTAAGGTGATGCACCAAAAAGATTTTCAAACCTATTCTACTATTTTGACACACAAATTCCCAAATACCTAGCTAAAATTCACACAACTCAATTGTTTAACATGCTCATACATGATTATTTCATGAGAAAGTTGATATGTTTACAACTTTAGAAGGAAGACTAGATATATCTTTCACAAATAAAGAAGTGTAAATGTCAATGACATAACTCATGACTTGTATAAGACATGCTTTCTTCTTAAAGGTGTTGAAATGAGACAACAAACTTGAGGATTTATACATAAAACCACATAAATAAGTATCAATCATTCATACACATACAATGCAACAACCATTGAGAAGGAAAAAACATTGAATTTTATTGATAAATGAGGTGCTTACATAGCTATACAAGTCTAAAAGTGAGCTACATTTGTTGTTTCAGCTTGAAAGAACTTGAAAAACCAGTTAAAATACATGCTAAGAGAGAAAAGAACTAGTGAAAAATCTGCCTAAGGCTTTCCTTTATGTTGTTCAACAACCTACATG
>VDFB02049217.1:88980517-89021094 GCA_007258455.2 Sequoia sempervirens | reverse complement strand
TCATCGGGACACGAACTTTTAGAAAAGGGTGATTTGGTGCAATTGGTAAGGAGATTTTGAGGGGATGATAGTTCATTAGAGAGACAAGCATTGAAAAGGAAATTGGAACAGGAAGAGGAAGAAGTTACTCAATTGAAAATGAAGATTGAAGAAATGAAAAGAATGAAGAAGACATAGTCTCAAATGCAACTCAAGAGTAAAGATAACATCAGGTTATTAAGAACTGAATTGAAACAAAAGTTTGAAGAGTATGAATGTAAGGAAAATGAGTTTATGGAGCTTGAGCACATGACTCCATGAAGTAACTTGATGATAGTTTGAAGATAATAGTAACAGAGGCATGGAAAAAGACTTAAACTTAAGATGGTGAGATACTATTTATTATGAAAAGCTCTTGAATCTTGAAGATGAATTAAAGGAGTTTCTTCCATTTTTTCCACATTTGACACATTTTGGTATAAAATTCCTTCAAATTGAAAGTGATGAGCTCTAAAAAAAAGTTTTAGACAAATGGACAACAAAAGTAGAGATTCACTATGAAAAGAGACAGTCATCTAATGATAGGGGAAGCAATGTAGTTAAAGGAAAGAAAAATAAAGAAGTATGCAACCGTGACTATGAATTTGAAGAGAGTTTAAATGCAACCTAAAGGGAAATGAGGCATGATAGTTCATAGGAAACACCAAGCATAGTGATAGCTACAAGGAAACACTGACTTAAGTTGGTGGGAGTGAGAAGGTAAAGAAGCTTTTTGGATGAGACAAGTGTCAAAAGGTTATCCTTGAGAGAATATACTATTCCTTCTTAGGAAACTTTTGAATTTTCAAATATTCTCCCACATGTTCTATCATCAAATTTGAAGAAGTTACATCATTTTGGAGAGTAATGAGTAGTTGCAAGCATCAAGGAGGAGGTTGATTGAGCTGTCCAACAAGTTGGAGCATATCTAGGGTAGTTTGAAGCATTTTGAGGGCATCTAGAGGCTATTTTGGTGCCTTGATGGTAGAGGATGTTAAGGGACGACTTTTCCACCACTCAAACAACCTTTTGGAACAATTTTGGGAGCTGAAAAGTAGGAGTTTTTGTTTTGGACGACCAAAAGGAGATTAACTCAACAAGATGAAGTGAAGACTTATCCTTCTCTCTCTCTCTCTCTCACATGTTCCTATTCTCATGTAGGTTGTTGAACAACATAAAGGAAAGCCTTAGGCAGATTTTTCACTAGTTCTTTTCTCTCTTAGCATGTATTTTAACTGGTTTTTCAAGTTCTTTCAAGCTGAAACAACAAATGTAGCTCACTTTTAGACTTGTATAGCTATGTAAGCACCTCATTTATCAATAAAATTCAATGTTTTTTCCTTCTCAATGGTTGTTGCATTGTATGTGTATGAATGATTGATACTTATTTATGTGGTTTTATGTATAAATCCTCAAGTTTGTTGTCTCATTTCAACACCTTTAAGAAGAAAGCATGTCTTATACAAGTCATGAGTTATGTCATTGACATTTACACTTCTTTATTTGTGAAAGATATATCTAGTCTTCCTTCTAAAGTTGTAAACATATCAACTTTCTCATGAAATAATCATGTATGAGCATGTTAAACAATTGAGTTGTGTGAATTTTAGCTAGGTATTTGGGAATTTGTGTGTCAAAATAGTAGAATAGGTTTGAAAATCTTTTTGGTGCATCACCTTAGAAAAAAGTTGGTTCATTTTCATTTTTCCTTCTCTTTTTTCCTCAGCAAAGCGGTAGCATAGGTCTAATTAGGTGAAGTTCTAGGGGAACCAACCCTCTCTGGAGGTTCCTTTTGTCATAAGTAACCCACAAACCTAGAAAGGATCCCATATTTCACTAGTAAGCTAAGTTCTGCAACTTAGCAAAGGCACAATATTGAGTGCTAACAGAACTCTCACATCAGATCCCATTATTGAGCCTTACATTTCATCTCCTCCATCTACTATTGCATTTAATGATGCTTCTATTGTCACAATTTTGGCTTCTTGTGATTTAGTGCAACATGATCTACATCGCCTTCCAACTACATCTACTTGGGATACATACTTGATAGACTTTTTTTTGTTTTTTCTTGAGTCCCACATTTCAGATTTGGGAGACACCATTGATTGTATACATCTTATCTTTGATGGAGACGATCCTTCTTTAGTTATTGTGAGGGACTTCTCTAACCCTCTTATTCATTCTATGCATGATCATTCTTCACGTTTTTACATGAGTGTGGATACTTTTACATAACATTTGGAAGAGGCTTACTGGTTGTTAGAGGAGGCACCTTTGTCTTTGGATTGTGTTCTACATCTATCTCTATGAGGTTCTAGATTGACATCTTTCATAGTGTGGCATATAACACTTGTTTGTAGTGTGTTAGTTTTCGACATCAACATGGAGACACTTGAGTGTAGTTCAAAGACATCACATATCATTCTTCTTCTTGCATATTCCTTTTTGGAATGGGAAGACATTATGCATATCATCATGGTTTTGTTTCTTCCTAAGGGGATGAATCTTATTCAAAGAGATTGGATCATCTTCAACATTCAATGTTGAGTTTCTACCATTGCAGAAGACTCACCATTAAGGGGGGGCTACATGGCCTCTCGCTATGCCCTATATTTGTTGGGGGTCTTGAAACGCTGGTAAAAATATTGAAGGCTGCTCTGACGCCGGGACTTCCGCTTTCGATTTCAGCGCAGCGAGGGCGTTATTACGGCATTTTACAGCCGGGCGCCGCCTGACTTTTGGCGGACCCATCGCTGAAGCATCAGTACTGGGACCGGCAAAGGGAGTTGTTGGAGGCCAGGACACGAGCCTCATCCTGGGTTTTGCGTGATTGGAATTGCCGGGATGCCGGTGTTCTGGCTTGCAAAAGAGATCAGCGGAGACGCGCGAAGTTCGCTGGCGAAAACTCAGCAGCGGGTTGGGATTTTCAGCCTGCTGCTTGAAATGTTCAGATCCATTGATAAATGTTGAGATAGTTGTCTCATTATATAGGATTAAAAAACATGTTAGCATCTTGTCTAATCATATCTCACATCTTTGCCTTTATAAGAAAGGAATCATTTGTACATAAAAACCAATTGATTTGATTCAGTCCAATATATCACTGCAATCTTGAGTATTGTATATTAGCCATAATATTGCATCCATTATTATAATTTCATGCTCTTTCTTTTCCCTCTTGTATAAGGTTGTTTTTGGTTTTTTCAGGTGATCTTGGAGGCTTGAGTCCTTGAGTGACTAACAATATATGTATTTAAATGTATATATACATAAGTACATATATTTTTATATGTAGATACATACATGTATATAAATATATATGCACATGTACACATACATATATACACATATACATATTTATACATGCATATTTATATATATACATATTTGTATGTGTTATGTAAACACACATTATATATACATATGTATATATATTTATGTATGTACATATACATCTACATACAAAAATATAATTAGATGGCCTTTTTCAAATCAACCTAATTTATAAATGAATGCTTATTTGATTGAAATCTTGTGTTAAATCCTCAAAAAATTAGTCATATAATTTACTTGAATAAAATAGATTGTTCTAAAATATTACTTCAAAAAATATAATAAACCTATATTAATATTCTTAAAACGAATAAATCAATTTTAATTAATATTAACAAACAACAAAAATATTCAATTAAATTATATATTATTATAAAATATAAAGAAAACTAGCATAACAATAGTCAAAGCATCAAATTTTAGAGTTATGAATGCATTAAAGATGATCAAATCTATAACTTGTTATATAGAAATGTAGTTAGAATCTAGCAGATAAAGAGAATCTTCCAACCCCTTAGTTTATGCCACATAGTAATGTATGATTCATAATATATTCTTAACCAAAGTAGGATTAATGTAGGGAGTATGGACACATGTAGGGGGTATGAACACATATTTTAAAAATATATAGTGAATAAAGTTTCAAATTTTATTATGTTCATATATTTTTTCCTCAATAAAAGTGGCTATATAGGGCCACACCCTTTGTATTAGATGTAACAAAAAGGATTACATTTAGTATTCTACAAATATTGCAAAAATATAAGTTACAAAATGGAGCCTATCAAAAAAATGGATCTAGACTAGTTATAGTTCTATTACAACGCAGTTTGCACCAAATACAAAGAGCTATATAGTGCATATTTTGATGACCTTATATACTTATTATTACCCTAGATGTTACTCCCCTCTCAAATCATCCTCATCACCTTGGTTGTCATCATCCACCCTTTTTACAACAGAGGTATTGAAAAATACAAACTACCAATCCACTGTCCTATTCTTAACCTCCCAGACCATATTTTTCAAAAAGTTAATACCCATACGAGAATGGTGGCATCTCTGCTCAATGTTCATTCCATGCCCCCATATCACAAAGGGAACCCAGATAGGGTGTCTCTACTCTGAAACATACAACCATACACCTCTCTACGGTGCCATTCCAACCCATTATATTCTCGACCACCCTTGTCTCCTCACCGACATCTATAATCATTTCCATGAAATGACCACCCCACAATTAGACTTAAAGATGGATCTCAGCCACTACTTAGAGAGATCACCAAAGAAGGCCATTTGCCTTCACTTTTCTTTTAGACATATGGGTGTGTCCATGTTTGCACACTTGCTTGCCAAATGTGGTTTGGGAAAGCTGCCACCAAATTTCCTTATAAGGATAAGCCTCATCATTTCCACATTAGCTTTAGTACTTCCCATGCTTCCACACATACAAACGTGATTAACCACCTCGATTTATTAATAGAAGGTACGATCTATTATTTACTTTAGATATTCTCATGAAATTCGTGCCACGCCTCCACTGATTCTCATACCCCTTCTTCCACCCCCATATTGATGGCCACGTTGGCCATCTTGTCAGCCAATTTATTGTTGGGATTAAGGTGTCTCAATCTTTGAGTCCTAACATTAATTTTGGCATAAATAATTGCAAATATTGATATATCCTAAGTTGCGAACTATAATTGTTGTCATAACACTTTGTGGGACCTGTCAAGGAGTGTTATATCCTGCATGCAAGGTTTGAAGCTCAATGGAGTGCCAATTGTCACCTAGGTACTTATTTGAAGCATTGTTGCTAGTGCATAATTCACAGAGGTGTGATATAGTGCCACTTGTTACTTGGGCACTCATTTAGAGAGAGAAGTTTGTAAAAACTTCTTGGAGTTGTACACTGGTGACATGTGTCAAGGCATGTTGAGTTAACTATGGCATGTTTCTAATTTTGAGGAAGTTGGTGCCCACTTTGAAAATTCAAGGTTGGAAGTTGCTATTTTCAATTGGAGTTGTGCAAGGATGAAGTCTCTATTCCTAGTTGATTCAAACTTGGAATGTGGATGCCCAGTTTTTTGACAAGTGTTTTTTTTGTATGTGCATATTGCATGCTTTTGCATGTAGTTCCTTTCTTGTTTCATGTTCATGCATGGGCGTGGGTTTAAGGAAACTTCTATCCTAGGAACTGTAGACTCTATATATACAGGTGTTATGCTAGAAGAGTTGTGAGAGCTGAGGTTTCTGCAAGGGTTATGTTGTTGGATTTTCTACATAAGAGCAAGATGTAATCTTCAATATAAATTGGAGATGTGATATCCATGATAAGGCTATGAGCCTATAATTGTATTGTAACTAGTTTTGTTGCTGATAATACAATTGTTTTATGATTTGGAGTGTGGGGTTTTTTACCTAAAAGGGTTTTCCCCACATATATCTATGTTCTGCTTCTTCTATCTATTCCTATGATTCTTAAATATTAATTTACATGTCATTAAGCTGATAAAATATTAATGTATTTGAATAACTACATTTCTTTCCTCTAAGGATTAATAGGAGAAAATAAAACTATGTTTGTTTTCACTATAAGACACAGTTGTATGTTTGTATTAGAGAAAATGAAAGATATTGGATGTCCATATAGGTTCTCAGAATCCATTTTGAGATCAACATTTCCCTTCAATTTGGTATCAAATCTGTTGGAAAATGTACCCCAATCTCACAGGCTGAAACCTCTGAGAAAGCATGGTAGCTGTGACATTTATGTTGTCTGGCCGACTGACAGTTCAATAATCTTGTGTTTTGCTCATGTCGCTGTGACTTTGTTTAAGTCTTTCCGAATTGACCTATTGCTGTGACTTGGTGCATTCGTTATAACTCTTTTCCGAGTGGGAATGTCTCGGCGACAAAAAGGTTTGTTATCAGGTGCCTAGCGGATGTCGGGGGCTGGCGACCTTCGTCATTGGGGTAACTAATATTAGAATGATGTCTCAGCGATGATAGGAAGTCTTGCCGATATCAGCATGACCTTTGGTCTGTCTGGCCAATGTGGAAGTCGGCATGACTTGCTCCTATCGGCATGTAGTCTTGGCAACTAGGAGATGTCTCGGTGAATGGAGTCATCGGTATGACTTGAAGGCTTCGCTATGAAGTCTTGGCGATGAGCATTTGTCTCACCAACGGTGTGGGATGCATTTGGCATGACTCCTGGTGAAAGATAGGCTTGGGGTAACCTGGAGACTTTGGTGTGAAGTCTTGGCGACAGGTGTTGGTCTCGCCGACGGGGATGCAACTGAAGTGATCAATGTAGCTCTCAGCACCCGGTGAAAGGTCTTGGCGAAGTCAAATGTCTTGCCGACTCGGCAAGACATGAGTGCTTGGTATGTGGTCTCAGCAAAAGACATAAGTCTTTCCAACTGATGAATGCAGCGCTTGGTGTGACTTAAGGCTTCGGTATGAAGTCTTGGTGAAAGCGATAAGTCTGGCCGACGAGATAGACTCGAAGTAACTTGGAACCTATGGGGAGATGTCTTAGCGAAGGGTGTTTGTCTTGCTGATGGGAATCCTGATGTCGGTATAACTCTTGGCGATTGTTCGGAGTTCGGCATAACATGAAGCTCGGTGTGATGTGTTGGCGAAAGAGAAATGTCTTGCCAACTCGGTATGACATGTTTGCTCGATGAGAGGTCTTGGCGAAAGACAAAAGTCTTGCCGACTTTGGTGCTTTGGTGAAATTTTAGGAGACTCGATGAGAACTCTTGACGAATGATAATGTCTTACCGATGGCGAATCTAAAATTGATATCACTTGTGAGCATCGGTAAAACGTCTTGCCGATGGAGGAATCTCTTGCTGATAAATGGATGTCGAGGGATTTGGTATGAGTCATGGCATTCGATATAACCTCTTGCCGACTGTTGGAACCTATGCCGATATCGTCTGTGAATCCGTTGACCATCAGGGAGACACTTCTCGTGTCTCACCGACATGCGAACTTAGTGGATTGTTCCTTGACCGTTTGACTACCTTTTTGGTGGCTCGTGGACCAATCAAAGGAAGCGAAATTCAAATGGTTGGCGATTGGATTTTTTGCAGTAGTTGCGATGGAACTGAATGGTCTGCAAGGAAAAATCTACACAGGAATAGAAACATCTACGTTTCGATAAGGATGCTGAGTTGGAGATTGCTATTATTGTGATCTTGAACCCGATTCATAGAAACTGTTGAGAATGAATGCATACAAGAAGAATGCATTGGGCGTTAAAGTGAATGATGGTAATGACCCGATAAGCCAAAGGCTGGCCGAAGCGAAGAAACGATAGAAGTGAGGACGAGTAGCTGGCAAAAAGGCGAATCCATGAGTCGGCGAAGAAGAAAAGCGGTGTACTAGAATCTCTCGATCTCTGCAGGGGTGTCGGCTACGGTTGTATCGGATGAACAAAGGGAATGCGTCACTTTGAAAGGCTAAGAGCCTAAAATTGTATTGTAACTGATTTGTTGCTAAATAATACAATGGCTCGATCTTTGGAGTGTGGGGTTTTTTATCCGAAAGGATTTTCCCCACGTAAATCTTTGTGTTCTGGTTTTCTGTTTTATCTTTCATCTGTGTTGTTGATTACTATTGAATTCACATATGTTTTTCTCAAAAGGATCAATTTCAGAAATAATTGTGTCTGTTTCCACTTTAGGACATAGTTGAATGTGTATTTGAGGTAACCTAATCAAAATGAAAGTTACCAAAGGCACTACTATATGGAGTTTTCACTAGATACGCTCCCCAAATAATCCTGAGTTCCAAATTTGCATGTGATTTCATGTGCATGTATGTAAGTTGCATGTACTTGCATGGGCTTGCATGTCACTTGTATGTGATTGCATGGTGATGCATGTGGTGTTTGGTGTTTTGGGTATTCTTCTAGTGATTCCTTAGCCTTGGAGGCTTGAGGGAATTTGAGCTGGAGGAGTGGACTAAAATTAATTCTTGTCTAAGTGGAGGCTGTGTAGTTGATCTTGTTTTCAGGAGACAACATGCAGTGTGAAGGATAGAGAAGATGAAATTTTGGAGTTGAACAAGAAATTGATTTGGAGCTCCTGTTTGACAACTAAATAACCTTGATGCATGGGGTGTGGTTACTCTTCATGGTCATGCAAAAAAAAGTATTCATATTGCGTGTCTGAGATGGACCCCCTGGTGATATGGAGATACCTGTGTTGCTTTGATCGTGTTGTGTTGTGCTTGTTTCAACTCCTAGTAAATTGAAAGGCACTATTTTATATTCCCAAATGCATGTAGGCTATAGATTTGATCATTGGATGATCTAGAAGCTTCTAGAATAACCTAACTCCCTCTCAGATGCATGTACATGATGGTGGTGGAGTTGGCCTAAAAATGGGCCTAGATGTACTAAACCACTACTTTCCCAATGGATGTTTGTACCTACATGACTCAAATTCATTTTTTGTTGGATCTGATGGTTTTATAGATTTTCATCAAAAATCTATGGTGATGCATATTCATGAAAATCCCTTGTTCTGGATTAATTTTCAAGTTTTCTTTTTGACCTTTGGGTCTTCTAGATGTGGAGTGGATGTGGATTTGCATGTGTGTTGGAAAACACAGTGATTTTGTAGTTTTTGTAGGGTTAAAGAAAAACTTGCAGTTTTGTAGATTTGCAGAAAACTATTTTCTGGATCATGGATGATTTTGGATGTAAAATAGTTGCAACTCTACATGCATACTTTGTACATGGTTTGAGGAGATTTAAATCCTCTATGTATAGAGATGTTGGTATGTGATTAGTCACTCAACATTTTTGTGGTGAATGCTTGTGGGGTTCCTAGAATATGGTGCTCGTGTTGTGGACATGATTGGAAAATTATCTATCTATGTGTGATCTGGTGCTTGAGTCATGTTGTCTACATGATTATCCTCTTTGATATTTTAGTTTGTTGTTTACTATTGTGATGATGGGTTTGCATGTAACATTGATTGGATCTACGAGTTATGCAATCATGTGGATAGGCCACCCTTTTGGTTGCAGTGGGAGAACTCGGATGTGGACTATCTATATCCATGAGATTATTTAAGTGTGTTTACAAACTACATTAGTCGAACTTGTTTGTGGTAATTTGTGCATTGGTTTATTTCTTTGGGATGGGAGGATGGTTGGTGTTGAGTACCTGCATAGTCAATTGTGGGGACCTGCAACATGTTTTATCATGATATCATGGATAGCTTGGATACACTATTTTGTGTGAGTTGTTGTGATAGTGATGGTGTATTTACTTACCTTGGAGATCTTGGTGCCACTTGCTATTATTGTCAGATGGACATGTGGGTGTGTGAACCTGTAGGATCTTCATATTAGGAGATGGTTTAGTCATGATGCTTGGAGAGCTTGGTATAACTGTTCAACAAGAGCTTTAGCAATGACTATGGATTCATCACTTGAGGATGGATGATCTTCTTTAGTGTAACATATGTTACTAGGAGGAGCTCTTAGGTCTTGTTGCTACATAAATATTCTTTTACATTTGTGTGAACATGACTATTTGGAGATGTTCATCTTCATGAGATTGAAGATGTGTGATACCTTAGAGCCATGGAGGACTCTTGGATTCTTTGATTGAGGTGTCGATAATGCTCAGACATGTGTTGGTTTAGAGTATGTTGCTAATTTGTCATGGTATACTCTTGATTTCATATTAAAGTTTTGGAATATTACATTGCTCTTGAGACCACAGTTTGTTCACTTGGAGCATGTGATCTCCTTGGAGGAGATAGTGATCCTCTGCTGAGAGGATGGGTTCTAATGTTGGCATGACATTGTTTAGATCATGATGTCATGATAGGTTTTTGACTACAGTTGGAACTTTGACAGTGATTTGGAAAGTTCTATATGTTTTGAGTGTATTGGTCATGTGATTGAGAGCTTCATGAGAGTGCAATATTTTTATTTGGAGTGTAGCATAGGTTGATTGGTTGTTAGTTCTCATGGATGCATGAAGATGTGGGTGAGGTTGTGTTGTTAAGATGAATACTCTTGATGAGAAATCAATAGGAAGTATGAGGAGTTTTTCACTTGGACATGTACACGAGTTCATGATAGGCCTATGAGGAGATTGATCTTGGACGAGTCATGCTGACTTGTATATATTGGAGGAGCATTCTCATTCCCCACTCTTTGTCTACTCAATAGTTTCTCACTTGAGAGGCATGGCCCATTGGTCTTCTCAAGTGTTATGATTATCTTTCAAAGATATGGATCTTGAACTATGATCAAATGGTTCTGGAGGATTCATTATGGGAGATGTTCAACATGGTTATCTCCTTAAGCATATGACTTGACATTGTGATGTCATTTATGAGGAATTTAGGAGATGGTAGTGGGATGTTTACCTAATATGGGAAATGGAATTAGTTTGGTCTTCTCTTGAGAAGCTTACATCCATGTGGTTACATGATTCATATGTTGTGTTTGATCTTGGAGATTGAACAAGATGGGTGTTGTTGAGGATTTTCTTTTGGGGTTGTAGAGGAGATCATACTTGATATAGTTGAGCATTTAGAGGTGTATTTAGAAGGAAATTTTTCATGTGTATGATGTGCAAATTTTCTCTTTGTTCTTGGTTTTCTTCTTGAATGTTCAGATTCACATGATGATGGAGTTGAGATCATGTGTGAAGCTATGGTGATCACTAGGTTTGTGGTCATGTGTTGTCACTTGGTTTTGGGTGATGACATGGAGGTTCCTCTATCTCTATCCTTTTTCAGATGTGGAGAACATGGGATATCTTTAGAGACTTTTGTTGAGAGATGTACTTGCAACGATTTCTTGGTTGTAGGTAGTGCATGCAATTTTGTGTATGGTTCTTGATATTGCATGGATACATCCTCTATGTGATGCTATTGGTAGACTTGGAGTGCCTTGATGTATTTTTAGACTAGACATTACCCATGTAGTGGGAGTTCCTAGATGTGTTTGTCTTCATCGACTATTTCGGCACAGGGGTCTTGTGATTACAGTGATGGGTTGGATATGTTGTTGGCATGTGTTTGATGATATTGTGGATACCTTTTGAGGTATGGTAGATTGGATGGATTAGCATTTTCTATGGGTGTTATTTCTGGTCTCATGGGTTTATCAGTTGGATGAGGGCAACCTATTTTGTTTGTTATTCTAGTTGATGGTTTTTGTTCTATGAAGGTTTCTTCAGCTTCAGTTGTGTTCTAATTGTGGGATTGGAGTTGGTTGAGCTTCTGTTTAGCATGTGAGAATAGTGGAGTTGTGGTAGTATCTTGTAGCCTTTGCTATTGGTTGGATTTGATGCTTGTGTTCTTTGGATTAGTGCTTATAAACCATGGCTTGTTCCTTTCCTTTAGAGGATGACATGAACTATTGCCTAAGATGGTGTACATCTTGGATGTTGTTGCATGTATCTTGTTTGGAGCATGAGGGCATTGTTCAAGATTCATGTGATTGCATGAATGGTTGTGATGATGTGGTTTCATCAGTTGACTATTAGAAGTTAAATCCTTTTTTTTTCATGGAATCTTGGTAGGTCTTCAATAAGTGAGAGATTTTTGGGATTAAGGTGTTTCAACCTTTTAGTCCTAGCCAATGGTCCCAACCCTATTGACCTATATTCCTTTGGGACAAACCATTTAATTGAAAATATTGGTATATCTTAAGTTTCCAACTATAATTGTTGTCATAACACTTTGTGGGACTCGTCAGGGAGTGTTATATCCTACATGAAAAAATTGGAGCTCAACGGAGTGCCACTTGTCACCGAGGCTCTTATTTGAAGCATTTTTGTTAGTGCATATTCATGGAGGTGTGCCATAGTGCCACTTGTCACTTGGGTGCTCATTTGGAGAGAAGAGTTTGTAAAAACTTCTCGGACTTTGCATGGTGGTGACATGGGTCAAGGCATGTTGAGTTAACTATGGCATGTTTCTACTTTTGAGGAACTTGGCACCCACTTTGAAAAGTCAAGGTTGGAAGTTTCTATTCCTAGTTGAGTCAAACTTGGAATGTGGATGCCCAATTTTTTGATAGGTGTTTTTTTGCATGTGCATGTTGCATGCTTTTGCATGTAGTTCCTTTCTTGTTGTATGTTCATGCATGGGCGTGGGTTTAAAGAAACTTATATCCTTGGAACTGTAGACTCTCTATATATAGGTGTTATGCTAGAAGAGTTGTGAGAGATGAGTTTTCTATAAGGGGTTATGCTGCCAAATTTTCTCTAAAAGAGCAAGATGTAATCTTCAATGTAAATTGGAGATGCGATCTCCATGATAAGGCTGACACTGTAATTGTATGTAATTGGTTTTTTTGCTGATAATACAATGGCTCTATGCTTTGGAGTGTGGGGTTTTCTATCTATTCCTATGATTCTTAATTGTTAATTTACATGTTATGTTGAAATTTTAATGGATCTGAATAACTACATTTCTTTCCTCTAAGGATTAATGGGAGAAATTAAAACTATGTCCATTTCCACTATAAGACATAGTTGTATGCACTTGTATCAGAGAAATTGAAAGATACTAGATGTGCATATAGGTTCTCGGATGCCATTCTTAGATCAACATTTCTCTTCATTTATTACCTTCATGGTATATGTGTGAGAATTTAAATGTCTTAAATTCTCCTAGATGCTCGATTACGTCCTCTATCCATTTGCTTAGTATCTAGTTTGGGGAGTATTTCCTTCGAATTGCATTGATAATATTTTGTGAATCCCCTTCAAGGTGAATGTTTTGAAATCTTATTTTGCACCCCATCTTCAAGCCTAATAAGGTTGCTTGGTATTCCACCTCATTGTTGGTGGCTCTGCCAAGATTTTTGGCTACTATCAAGCATACCTTTCCATTACCATCCTAGATCACACATTCTGCCCTTGCTTCACCTGGATTGCTTCGTGAGATGCCATCAACATTTGTTTTCATCCAACCTTCTTTTGGGCAGTTCCTTGTAACTATTTTCTAGGGCGGACAATAAGATTAGCCTATTGAACCCCATAAACGTGGGGAATAAAGAGAACAAGCCACTATTTCCTCATATGCTCATCCCATAAAGATAATGAATTATTCTTTAGAGTTTTATTTCTTGTAACACTATTCACTGCTTCCACTATTGAGTTTTCTATTTTGCCTAGTAGGCTTTCTAACAAAATTTCCTTTCCTTGAAATATTCTCCTATCGCGTTCCTTCCAAACTTCCCAAATTAGAATGGATGGGGTCACAATCCAAATACTTGCGAAAGTTGATCCTTTATGCAAACTAGGCCATGACATGTGTAGAATGGGGTAAAATCAAGGAAAAAGGCATGAATCAATAGTATCAACCACCAACTACTTAAACTCAAGCCCTAAAGACTCTAATCAAACAATGAAGCACAAATGAACATAGAAACACAAAATAACAAAGCAATATTACCATAATTCCTATGCCATGGTTGAATCACCTTCATTGCTCTTCTCCATTTTGCTTTATATGCTAGCTTGCCCTAAAATTTGAAGTATGCAAGAATAAGCCCAATGATAGTGACAAAAAAATATCAAAGCTAGTGGTTGTGTATTAGGGTTGAAATGAAAGTGATAGGTCTCTTATAGAAAACCAATTTTGAATGAAGGGACAAGATTAAATGATGAATATCAATGGATGATATTTCTTTGAGAAGCAAGGAAATAGGGTTAGGTAAAATAAGGGTTTAGTTAAGGATGGACGGTGGAGATTAAAAGGTAATTATACACGTTGGAAATTGAAAATTGAATGATTTAAACTATAAACCCCGAATCAAAATTTCAACATAACATAAATGGAGCATTTCTTAAATGAAAACACACGCAAAATGAAATTACACTATGAAAACTAAAAAAAACATGAGCATTCAAAAGAAATCAAACTTCATTGTTATCCTATCTACAAGATCTTGTCTTTGCTCTCAGATTTTTGCAGAAAAAAGTACAAGAGGCTATGTAGAATGGGTTTGATCAAAATGAGATTGGATTTGTTGTTTGAAAAGTGAGGAGGCAAGCTTTTATAGATGTCCTTGTGGGAAAGATCCAAATTTCAGGAAGAATGTGGGATAAATGATTATTTAAATTGTTTAATGAAATTGGTTTATGAAATGGACAAATGCTCATGCAAATGTATTTATGAAATGGGTTTATGATTATGGAAATATGATTATGTAATAAATATAATGATTTATGTGTAAAATGTGTAATGGATGTATTTAAATGATTATAGATTAATGAAATATGCAAATGGATTATTTAAATGAAATGGATAAATGTTTGGATATGCAAATGATTAAGGAGGAAAATATATTAATGAATTAATTAAATAGATAATGGAACCTATTTAATTTATAGAAGAAATTAAATTATTACAAGGACATTTTTATGTGTCTACATTTTTCCCCTCTTTGAGACAATGCAACCTGTTGCATTGTTTCAAAGAAAAAGAATTCATTAACTGATACATACCCCAGGGATATCCTGGTAAGGATGATGATAAGGATGATATGCCCCCTCGAGAGATTGATCGAAAAAGTTGTGATAAGATTAATCTCTCGATAGATCACGAGGAGAAGATTTGATAATTGATATTGTGCGAGCGATTAAGCAAAGATGTACATTTGATGAAAATCCATAGTTGATTGGCATAACTGAACAATTGATGTAAATGATCAGTATAGTTGGGTTGATAAGCTGATTAAGCGGATTGAGTTGATTAAGCTAATTGAGATTGATGCTAGTGCAAAACAATGATTGATTAATAGATTGAGTGATCAAGGAGCAGATTGATTGATTTGATATTATGATTAAAAGACAAGCATCAGTTATGTAAACCAATTAATCATTATTTGAAATAAGGAGCATGAAGAAAATGAAATGATGAAGGAAATGGATGATGGAAGAAATGGTAGATGAAAAAGAGATTTGAAGGAAATGAAAGTGATGAAGCTTCTTGTGCTTTACATAGTTCTTTATCATCATAGAGCTGTTGCAAATTAGTATAAGCATCTAGATAACATGAACATCTAGATGAACTGAATATTGTTTGCGTTTTTATTTAGCAGTGAAGTATAAGCATTTAGGTATAAGGACCTTAGATGACTTGAATACTTATTGCATGGAAGAAATTATCAAACAAGGAATGCTCTCATCCACAGTAGACTCATAGGTCCTCGATGATTTTAGACAACCATGTCTTAAGACAAGTCATCCTATGAATAAGAAACAATCCATAGACAACAAACAAGTGAACATGCCCCATCCTCACCTCTCTAGTCGAAGACATCCTCGAGAAGCTAAAAAAAATGCCACCAAAGATAAAATCATAAAATAATCAAAGGACCAACAAATAGACAAACATCATGCTTCAATGTAGAACTGATTCTTGTCACAGTTTATGTGTGGTTGTATTTGAAAGATGTGTTGCAATGTTTGCTTGAGTGTCAATCATGACACATTTTGATTTTGTTGAAGCTCAAAGTTGTGTGGTGATCGAAAAGTGTTACTATTTTTTGGAATTTTTGAAGTTATGTGATTTTTTTGGATTTTCAAAATATTTGATTTTTTTGGGTTTTTGGGATATTTGATTTCTTTTTTAGGATATTTTAGGATATTTTATGATTTTTTTAAAGACATTTTTTTGATTTTTTGTATTTTTTTGAAGTTTTAAAGATGGAGTGAGATGAAATGTGATAGATGACTAATTGAAGGAATAAGATGCCCCACAATAGAGGTAATGCAACCATAGATAAATGATAGATCAAAAGGAAAGATTCATTGCAAAAACATGTCACACAAGCAACATATCTCTTGTCGAAAGATGATAATGGTTGATTGATTAAGATGCCAGGAATGATTGATTCCATAAGACATGATGATAAGTACTTAGGATCATTGATTCCTCTAAGTACAATAAGATTGATGATTGCTGATGATTGATTTGACAAAAATATATGAGGATTGGATAATGTTTTATAGCTAGGCTCAAATATGATTTGCATGATAAGATTCAAGGTTGTAAAGGGACATGATGACCCACCCTGGCGTGGTGTAATCATGGATAAATGATAAAGATGTGAACTATGATAGACTAGTAACACATAAGGATATGAAAGGAAATCCAAAGCATGCATTTATAATTTTGTCCCTAATCTCATCAAGAACAAAGGAAGGAAATGGGACATGGATTTTGATAAGCTAGGAGATATAGAATGGAAGAATTCAAGGATAAGGATAATGAATATGATGATCAAGATCAAATAGATAAAATATGGACACAAATCCCTAAATAATTTTCCCCTATTCCTCATCAAGACCAAGGAAGGGAAGAAATGATGCATTTAGATAGGATGGTGGAATATGGATAAGGTGAAGGATATGGCATGGAAGCTATGGATAAAAATGAATAGGATAAGATACATGATGGAGGATATGGTATGTAAGGTTTGGATAAAGTGTATATGATAAGATATATGATGTTCAAGAAGATCCTTAACCTTGTCAAGATCAAAGGTGGAAAGGTAAAGGATGAACGTAAAGAGGATAATGGATATGAATGATAGGATGGATGAAACTTGCCCCCAAGTGTAGAGTGCAAGAGAAAATGAAAAAAAAAGGATATGGATGAATATGGAAGATAGTATATGCATGATAGGGAGATGGAGGAAGGACTCAAGCATCAAGTTCCATGAATAATATCCCTTGAATATTTTCTCTAATAAACCGTGGCAATGGGAATTAGACTCATAAATGTTGATAGGATAATGGCATCGATGGAAGAAGTTAAGGACTTATGCAAAGGTTTGGATTAAAGGAGGATAATGGGGGATGGATGTTGGATAATGGATAGGAGGTTGGAATTCTTGTTGATGGTTATACATAAAGGATGGAAAGATCAACATTGGCACACACCTTGAAGGGTGGTGGAGTAATGGAGGAAAAATGGAGTTTGAAGGTGACAGTTTTTTAGATGGACGATTGGAGGAAGCTTTTGGATTAGCAAATTTGGATGCCAATTTAGATTTTATTTCTTTCATGAGAGTTTTAGGAATACACATAGATTTTGAATTTGATTTTTGCTTTGTGGGCCTTTGTGGCCTTTGAATTTTTTTCTTTTGACTTTGGATCAGATTTTATTTTATTTTTTGCATGTCTCTTCGAGGAGACATGTTGATCCTTTGGTACATGTGGATTTTGATATGGAAGCTTTTGACATTTGGCACCCAAATTGCTTCCAATAGCAATGGGATGGGTGGATGGAGATGAATAATATGGAGGTATTATGAATGGGTTAATGTAGGTAGAATTTTGAGAGGGTATCAAGGATGTGTGCCTTTGTTTTTCTTCATGAATAGGAGATGGAGGGATGTAGGGCCCCAATAGGATGGAAGGGTTGATGGACTAGGATACTTATGTTTATTTTGATGGAATATGGGCTTACAATGAGTACCAATATCTTGAGCGTTAGGTGTGTAACCAAGGCCATGATAATATGGATTTTCTTGGATGTAAAGGGGTTCTAGGATACCTTGCTCATGAAGGCCTAATAATTTTCCTTTGTATTTCATACTTTGACACATTTTTTTTCCAAGGGGATATGCATTGTTTATGAAACAAGATGCAAGTCCATTTTGGGGAGTATATGATATGGATGAAAGGATAGGTGTTGGAAGTAAACCGGAGTGGATAAAGGTGGAGGAACCTATTTTATAGGTGTGGGGTTCATGGATTTCTTGAATAGGTGTGATAGGGTATTTTGGAGTATTGTGATCATGAGGGGAATTAGGATGGGTGATAGGATCTTGACATGGGGATGATGTGTTACTTTGATCTTGACTTGGAAAAGGATCATGAGGTGTAGGGGATGGACTAGCTTGAGCTTTATTAGGTATGGAACCATCATTAATTGGTATGAAAGCCATATCTTGATCATGAGAAGGATGAACGTCATCATGGAATGAAAGGGTATCCTTGAATGGAGGTATATCTTGATCTTGATGAGAAAGGAAATCCTAAGATTTTGTGGAAAGCATATCTTGATCATCAGATGGTAGGAAATCTTTGGATAGGATGGAAGGATTATCTTGCTCTTGGGATGCAATGGAATCATGAGATGGTACGGATTCATTAGATGGGGTTGAAGGAGGACTTGGCAGGATAAATTTTCTCTTGTGATGGAAGGCGGTCATAATGAGGTTCTTGAGAGATGGAATCTTGGTCAAGGATTGGAGGGGATTGGAGATTTTTTGTATCATTGGATGGAGTGGAAATAATACTTTGATCTTTATGTGTAGGGGAGTCTATGCTAGCATGCTTTGGACTAAGAGATTGACATGAATCATTGGATGCAGATGGTATAATAGGAGAGGATGGTTGGATAGATACGTTAACTTGGGTGAAAGAATCATGAGGTTTATTTTGACTTATGGGGGATGAAGATAGATGCATGACATGGTAAGATTGCATAGTATTTTTTTTTTTTTGAGGACTTAGATTTGGGTTTCTCATTTAGCCTTTGCAGAAAGTCATGGACATTGAACTTGGATGATATAGTTTTGGGTGAGGATAGAGGCTTATGAGATGATTGCATCACTTGATTCAAATGTTGGGATTCTAGTTGTTTTTCAAGCTCTTTCAAATGATGGTCAAGATATTCAATCCTTTGGTACCACTCATAGGTTGAGGATGAATATGGAGGATTAAGATTAGAGGTTGGAGAATAAGTGTATGCGTGTGAAGGATAAGAGGAAGACATGAATGGTGGAGAGGATGGTTCTTAGACTCCCTTAAGTGTGATTATTGGTTTAGGTTTAGATAAAAATTTAATAGAAAATGATGTGGAAGATAGGGATGAAGGCATGTTTGGCTTTGAGAGTTTTTGAAAGGCAATTATAAATGATCTTGGAAAGTTTAGAAAGGATCCAAGGAAAATTTTGGGATGTTTTGAGGATGTTGTAGGATTATTAGTGAAATTTTGGGAAGGTTATGGATGGTTTAGGGATGATTATTATGATTGATGAAGCATGAGACCCAAAGATTATGATAGGTGATGACGTTTGAGTGTGATTGAAAATGTTTGTGACAAGAATGTAATTCAAACACAAAAGCACAATGTTTGAATGCTTTGACTTGACTTGAAGACAATCAAAACATAGTTATTCAGAAAGGTTTGTATACTTGGTATAGCCCACTGAAATACCCCAAGAAAATTGTGAAACATTTCTCTCTTTTGAGAGCAGATAGCTTAGAAGTTTGGTGGCATTGGCTCCCCTCCACGACACTCACTTCTCGGGTGCACCAACTTTGAATTCCCAAAGAGGAATTTGATATCTCTACTCAAGAGAGTCAATAGTGAGTATTCTTGGGCATGATACTATACCCTGCACTATACCAAGCAATGACCGAAAGGCTAGGCTTCTAAAAACAAGAGGTGTCTAGTAAGGGCATCCGGTTTAGGGGATACTGTGATAAACTCCCTCGAGAGGTCTCCCAACCCTTAGAACAAGGGATTTTTGTAATGCCCACATGTTATTCTCTAAAGAACCTAAAAAATCCACAACTTTACTAATTTTGTAAATAATTATTTTTTTGTTTACTTAAAAGACAAAAACAACACATTTCACTACTTATAGTTATAGTCGATGATCACACTAGTTAGAAGAAAAGATAGAAATGATTCGCTATTTTTAGTAATAGGTTCTACTTACTTTGGGTATGTCTTACATTCCATCGTGTCTAAAAATTCCTCACTCCCAATACCTATACCTGCAAGGTCCACATGACTTGGCACACACATAAGATCAAGGTAGTTAGCACATGATTACCAAGACAAGCTATATAAATCAATCATAGATTACAATATCAGGAGAAAATAACAAGCCACATACAAGACTCAAAAGAACAATCCTAGGGGCTTGACCTAATGCCTCGGGAGCTCATTGCTTGATGGCCTTGCCTATGTATTTACTTCACAGAGGCACCATAGTTCGCCCAACTTGAGTTCTCCCAACTCATTTGATTGATCGACAATAACATAATAACACTAAAGTACACTAAACTCAATTCTTTACTCAAATGCATCACATGACCCATACAAACGACAAACTATAAAAAGTGGGTACACAACCCTTTCTAGGGTCCACTACTCCAGATAATTTTCATAGTTGGCTACCACCCACTAAGGTGAAGCCAGAAAATCAAGTAACTCATTGAGGATATAATAAAAGAATATGAGGGCACAAACACGATCCCTAATAGTTGACGAAACTCAATCATGCATATCACAATTTGATCAAATGCAACTTAATGAAATGGTCAATAAGGAACACGCCAAAATCACATTTATCTCTTCTATCATGCTATAAAACATAGAATCTAAGGTAACAACTTAATAAGTTTGTGATACATTGAACATTATTAAAGTCATAATAAAGCATTTAAGTTTCCCATAAGTTCCATATCCTGACAACAATGAGAGAAATATTAATAACTAATCTTAAATAATCTCTTTCATTGCCTATCATCACACAAGTTTTAGCAACCCTAATAAAGTATAAAGCTAATCATTACAATCATTATTTCATACTCCAACCCCGAACTAAAAGTCAACAAATCTAGTAGACCCATTCAACCAATAACAAAAAAAAAAAAAAGATCCTACTAAATAGAATATAAATTATAATGATTGACCCATTACACTAATTCCACACTTTTTCTTCATAGCTTACATTCTCTTGTCACCTTTCTAGATAGAATTAAGCATATTTATGTAACTTGATAAATTAAGACAATTGCAATTTCTCATTTATTAACAACAAAATAATCTCAATTATATGAAATGTGAACGACCTTGGCATGTATGATCGTGATAATTATTCTACCAAAATAACAAGCAACCCAAAGATGATTACTGAAATAATGACTAAGGTTTTAAATGATGAGATTTTGTTAACCATATAAAAAAAATACTAAACTCACTTACCTTTATCCCAAATAAATCGATTACCCATAATGTTGATTCTCTTTCTACTCTTTTTACTTAGCATTAACTATCAAGTAAATATTTAGGTAGACATTAAATTTATACACTCAAATAAATTTACCCAAGTCTCACATTAGTTTTCCTTTCTAATTAATTGGAAGTTGAATTAAGATTAAGATTGCTACAATGATCTCAACATATAATTTCACCCAGATTACCATTTTCATTTTATTCAGATGTGCAAACCCAACTTATCATTTTCAGGTGCAAAAGAGAACATCAAATTTATCAATGTCAGGCATGAAAGAGAACAATTAGAGAATTTAAATGTATAAATCAAGTTTATCAATGTTAGGCATAAAAGAGAGTAGCTGGAGAATTTAAATGTATAAATCAACTTTATCAATGTCAAGCACGAAAGAGAGCAGTTGAAGATTATAAGTGTACAAATCAAATTTATTAATGCTAGACATAAAATAGAGCAGTACAAGAATTTAAATGTACAAATCAAAGATTATTGAGCAGCTGAAGAATTTAAAGTATAAATTAAATTTATCAATGCCAGGCATAAAAATAGAGCAGCAAGAGAATTTAAACATACAAATAAAGTTTATTGAGCAAATAAAGAGTTAAATTTGGTGAAAGCTGTTAATTTATTATTTAAGCTGTCTGTTAATTCCTTTGTCCTCTCTTCTTTTGAATTAACCTTAACATGAACAGAGAATGTTACTTCATAAACTATTCTTCTCCGACATGTTTCTCTATGAATTTTTTTTTACACTCATTAATTTAACCATATTTATGCACAAATTCTCATGTGATTCACATTCTAGATCGTATCAAGAAGAAATTTATGTATTTCGGTAATTAACTGTGCATTTGTAAATAGACGCTATGAAAGAATTATCTAAATTTTCTCCTCTATATAGAAGTAAATTTATTTTCAATTTGAAAATTATCAAAGGCATACCATATCTCTTAAATGGAGAGCAAAGTGAAGTGATCGTATATATGTAAAAGTTATTTAAGATGACCTTAGATTCAAATTCAGCTTTAGCTTCAGCAACCTCCCCTGTAGCTTCAATTTTCCAATGGCTACGATGTTAAACTGCTCGTTGGTCACCAGTTCAAATCTCATCAAGCTCAGGAAACACTTTTTGTTTTTCATGGTGAAAGTTCACTCTTTCATCCTTCACAGGTGATTCACACTTGTTACACACAACGTTCCATAACAAGGTTATTTACGGGTATGACAAGTATGGGAATTTGGGAGTATGATTATTGCAGCGTATAGAAGACAAGTATTCTCACAATGCAATCTGTCTATTTGTTTTTTTTACCGTATGACAGGAGAAGCCAGATATGCCCCCCAAAAAGTATTTACCGAAGAGGTTTAAGATACTTTCAAGCAATTGCAATTGATAGGTGTAAAGCCAATTTCCATGCCAAAAGAAACGTGTGTAGAATGAAGAAGCATATGCAAGGTGTTGAGTGAAGAATTGATAAAGCCAAAACAAACAACAATAAAAAAAAATAGAAATTAAAATTAGAGTAGACGCAAAAGACAGAGACAAGATTTTTCAACATGGTTTACCAATTGGCTACATCCACATCGAGCAGGGGATTGCTCTCTGTATATATTTCAGAAGATAGGAAATTCATACATCGATATGCAGCTATACAATACAATGACAATCTTCTTCTTCCTACAAAAATGAAATACACACCATACCAAGTCTAAGAATAGACTACAACAATAACCTCATCGTGGAAGAAAGAGGCATGCAATGGTCTAAAGAAAAAGAGAGGAGATAGTGGGCTGACAAGCTGTTACACATTAATAAAGGATTGAACTGCATAAGTAGTCCACGTACACCAACAATCTCCCACTTGAAGTCCAATCCGAGCTACAGGAGAGCTGCATAGAGTTATCCCCATTTTAGGTTTATTGTTAGAGCTTGATAAAGCCAAGGGAAGTCCTACAAAACTCGAACTTCTCCCTTGGAACAATCTTCGTCAAAGCATCTGTTGGGTTCACTTTGGTGTCAATCTTCTTTACTTGCAACTTACCCTCTTCAAGTGCATGCCTAATGAAATGATATCTCAACTCAATATGTTTTGTTCAATTATGAAAGGCGGAGTTTTTTGCCAAGTGAATAGCACTGTTGCTATCACAAAACAAAAAAGAAACATTTTGATTACATCGCAATTCACCCAATAACCATTGTACCCATATCATCTCCTTTGCTCCCTTAGTGAGAGCAATGTATTCAGCCTTAGTGGAAGAGAGTGCAACTACTTGTTGCAAACGTGAAATCCAACTAATTGCAGCCCCGACAAAATTAAACACATACCCTATTGTAGACCTCCATTTGTCTAAGTCTCTAGCCATATCAGAGTCAACATACCCCCGCAGCTGAGTATCCTGTCCTCCAAAGCATAAAGCATAATCTGAAGTACCTCTAAGATACCTGAAATCCATTGAACCGCCTGCCAATGAGGTTTGCATGAATTTCTCTAAAATCTGCTCACAATTGCCATTGCTTGGGTAATATCAGGACGAGTGCAAACCATGGCATACATAAGACTGCCAGCTGCAGATGAATAGGGAACATTTTGCATATGTGCAAGGTCTTCTTCATTGGTGGGACACATAGCTGATGACAACCTAAAGTGATCAACCAAGGGAGTACAAACAGATTTTGCATTTTGCATATTGAATCTATCCAAGATTTTTTCAATGTACTTCGCTTGAGACAATCTGATTTGTCTCTTTTGTCTATCCCTTATTATTGTCATGCCAAGAATCCTCTTGGCTGCCCCTAAATCTTTCATGGCAAATCGCTGAGCTAAATGATGTTTCAATTCTCTAACAACTCTCATGTTGCTACCAGTGGCTAACATATCATCAACATAAAGTAAAAGTATGACAAACTCACCACTTGCAAGCCACTTGTAGTAGAGAAACGGATCAAATTCACGGTGAATGAAGTTGTGCTCAGTCATGAAGCTATCAAACTTACGATACCATTATCTTGGGGCTTGCTTGAGCCCATATAAACTGCGCTTGAGCTTGCAATATAAATGCTCTTGACCTTGTTGTACAAAACCTTCAGGCTGCTCCATATACAAATCCTCTTTAATATCCCCATGAAGAAATGATGTCTTAACATCAAGTTGCTCAAGCTCGATATTCCAAACAGCTGCAATGCCCAAAACAACACGAATTGTTTGCATCTTCACAACTAGTGAAAAGATTTCATTAAAATCAATGCCTTTTTGCTGAGCAAAACCCTTCAAAACCAATTTGACCCTGTATCGTTGATGACCACCATCTTCTTCTTTCAGTCGGTACACCCATTTGTTTTTCAAAGGTTTTCAATTTGGCGGAAGAGTAACCAAATCCCAAGTATCGTTCGCTCTCAAAGAATCCATTTCTTCTTGCATTGCTACCATCCATTTCACTGAGTTTGCATCTTTGTAGGCCTGTTTAAATGTTGCCAGCTCTGGCTGATCGAAAAATAAAAGTTCATAGTCATTAAGTTTAGACGGGCGTTGTTTCTCCCGAGTAGACCTCCTTAAGGGAGGAGCTTGTTCTTGCAAATTAGAATCCTCCAAATTCATTCTTTGACATCATCGATCTTAGACTGTAGATTTCCCCTTTCCTGTATATTTACTTCAATACTCTACCTCTGTCCTCCAGTCGCTTGTGGCAATAAAGTGCCCTGTATTTGGAGAGTGGTCTATTGTTCATTACCTTGTGCCAAATTCTGTGAATTTCTTGGCACATAATTAATAGTTGTCATTGGCTGCAATGACAGAGTATGTGGAAAAACACGTAAAGGTTGTGTCTGAGTTTGAAGAGGCAGCGATGAGCATAGACCAGGTTGCATTGGATATTGAGAAGGGTGCGCATGATTTAAAGAAGGTGCATGAACTATAGAAGGCTCGCTATGAGCTATTGAAGGCAACACGTGAAACAATGAGGGTTGCACTTGAATGGAAGGAGGCTGCACAAAGAATTGACTTCCAACGTGACTTGTAAGTCTGCATTCTTCCATTTGAGAAGGTTGTGAAACCACCCTAGTAGGCTGTGTGGAATTTACCAAGGGCAGGGATGGAATTTGTTCATGTTGCAAATAAGTATTTAAAGGCTGTGAATCAAGGTGTGAACTAGAGGCGCCAAATATATTCTCCTGAGGCAACAAAACAATAGGTAAAGACATTGAATAGTCATGTGAAGGTTGTGTATTGGCTCGAGGAGGCAGCGTACTAGTCAGCAAAGGTTGAACAGAGTTTTCAATAGGCTGCGCACAAGTAAATGGAGGTGGAACATTCACCAATGAAGGTTGCGCTCTAGTATAAGCATGGGCGCCAATATGTGAAGGCAAAGAGATTATATTAGATGGCTTTGGGGAAGTAGTAAAGGTTGGAAAAAATACATAGAGGTTTTACGAGCAGTGTCATTATCAAACAAATCAACAACAATACATTCATTTGGAGAGAAGCTCTGTTTTTACAAACCTGGGAAGACTTTTTCGTTGAAGACAACATCTCAACTGCGAACAATCTTTTTGGCGACGAGATCCCACAAAATAAAACCAAATTGATCTTCACCATAGCTGAAAAATATGCAGCGTTGTGTCTTGGAATCCAACTTTGTGTGTTTTTCTTTGGGGACAAGGGCAAAGGCTTCACAGCCGAAGATTCGAAGATGAGAATATGAAATTCGTTTGCCTAACCAAACTTCTTCTAGGATATCAAAATCTAATCTGGATGAGGGGCTCCGATTGATGAGATATACGACTGTGTTAATTGCCTCTATCGAGAACTCCTTGATTAGGCCTGCATTGGACAACATGCATCGAGCCCTCTCAAGAATGGTCTTGTTCAATCTCTCGGCTATGCCATTTTCTTGAGGAGTGTATGGTACTACTTTTATTCTTCTAATGCCTTGATCTGCACAAAAACCATCGAACTCCAAAGAACAATACTCTCCCCCATTGTCAATTTGCAAGCATCTAATTTTATGCCCTGATTGATTTTCCACCAGTGCTTTGAAAATTTTTAATTTTGAAAAAAAATCTAATTTACTATGCATCATGTATACCCATACTTTTTGAGTATAATCATCAATAAAAGAGACAAAGTAATTAGCACCTCCAAATGATGTTACCTTAGTGGGTCCGAACACATCGGAATGCACAAGCTCCAAAGGTGATGTTTTATGTGTATGACATGTCTTTAGAAAGTTGAATCTCCTTTGTTTTCGGTGGAGACAATTCTCACAAAACTCCAAATCCGCAGATTTTAGTCCTGGTAGTTGATCCCTTTGAAGCATGATTTCAAGTCCTCTTTTTCTCATGTGCCTGAGCCTCTTATGCCAAAGCTTGGAACTGTTGGCCGCAACTGTTGGTGTAGCTCATACTTCGTTAGTGCACTCTAAAACATAAAGACTTCCCATTTTTTTTCCTTTTGCAGGCACCATAACACCCTTGGTTACTTTCCAATTATCTAATGAAAATTTGACGTCACACCCATGAGCATAAAGCTAGCTCACTGAAATTAAATTGCGTTTCAAAGTTGGAACATGACGCACATCTTTCAAAATCCACTTATTTCCATTTTTCAAAGGAAAAATCACATCACCTTTACCTATGATTTCAAATTCATTATCATCTCCAAGAAACACTCTACCAAATGTACCTTCGTGATAATTAGTGAAAGCAGCCCTGCACGGAGTAGCATGGAAAGAGGCACCAGAATCGAGCACCCAAGAATCTGCAGTTGTGTCACCAGGAACCAAAACCAAAACACCATCATCTACAACATTTACTTCATTCTTGCTTACCCTTTCTTGGGCCTTTTTGTAATTCTGACAATTTTTCTTTATGTGGCTCAGTTTGCCAAAAAACCAACAAGCACTGTTTCTGCCTCTTGACTTCGATCTTGGTGCAGATTTCAATCTTCTCCTATTATTGTTTATGCCTCTTTCTTGACTCCTTCCCCTATTGTCAGTACTCATTGCAGTCAAAGCATTTCCAGACGAGGGCTCTTGATTTTTTCTTCTCATGTCTTCACTAAGAAGTGTGGTTGCAACATCGTCAAGTTTTAATTTGCTTTTGGCAGCCACCGAAGTGCTAACTGCCATCACCACTCCTTCCCAGCTATTAGGAAATAAACATAACAAGAGAATTGCTTTGATTTTTTCATCTAAATTGATACCAACAAAAATCAATTGAGTTACTAGAGTATTGAATTCGTTGAGATGGTTTGACATAATCCCTCCTTTCATTTTCAAATTATATATTTTTTTCATAATGAATACCTTATTGGATGCCGATGCGATCTCGTACATATTGGAAAGTTTATCCCACAGTGCTTGTGTAGTCTTCTCTGCTAAAACATTAAATAACACATTGCTGGACAACGAAAAAAATATGGTTGCCCTTGCTTTCATATCCAAACTCTCCCAATCTTTGTCTGACATGGAACCCTTTCCCTTGGTTTTTCCAAGCAATGCTTTGAAGAGATCTTGCTTTATCAATAGTGATTCCATACCTTCCACAGTCTTAAATTGTGCCCTGAGAACTTTTTGATTTTCCATTTGTCTGCCTTGTCCATTCTTCTCAACCAGAGCTCTTATACCAATTATTGAGTGAAGAATTGATCAAGCCAGAACAAACATCAATAAAACAAACACATAAATTAAAATTAGAGTAGACGTAGAAGACAGAGACAAGATTTTTTAACGTGGTTCACCAATTGGCTACATCCACATTGAGCAGGGGATTGCTCTATGTATATATTTCAGAAGATAGGAAACTCATACATCGATATGTAGCTATACAATACAATGACAATCTTCTTCTTCCTACAACAACGAAATACACACCATACCAAGTCTAAGAATAGACTACAACAATAACATCATCGTGGAAGAAAGAGGCATGCAATGGTCGAAGGCAAAAGAGAGGAGATAGTGGGTTGACAAGCCGTTACACATTAATAAAGGATTGGACTGCATAATTAGTCCACGTACACCAACACAAGGCACATGAAGCATTTGATAGAAATCCTGAAAGACATGTGGCCCTAAGGACTTCAATGGTTACAAAACAAAAAGTTGATTTGTAAAACTTAGGGAAATAATAGTCATTATTGTTAAAATATGACACAATTTAACTCTATGTACCCACATGTTGAATAAATAAGAACTGAGTTCATTGAGGAAATTAATCACCCATACTCTCATGCAAAAAAGTTGATAGTTGTAATGACGATGAGTGTAATTCTTTAAATGCTTTTATAAATTCCATTTATTATTTTGAATATTATTAAATTTTATATACACACATATTTAAATATTTAAATATATAAATTAATATTAAATATATTATCATTTGCATTAATTTTATATAATTATTCTTATATTCTAAAACTCTTTATTACTACTTAATATTTACACTTAAAACAACAACTTAAGTGTTTTTCTCTTAACCTATTATCATCATTTCTATATTAATAGTTATGTATATAATTGAGCCATATTTTTCTAATTATTTTAACTTTATATTAATACTGTCAATAATTAAATATATATATTCTCATTCATCATTCTCGTGGAGATTATTCATAAACGTCTTGAGGAAATAAAGCATCAACATCAACCCAAAATTAATTTATTTGTAAATTTAATTTTATTGCCGAATTATTTGTCAAATTTAGCTAAACATTTTTAGCACAATACAAAACCATATTAAGAATAGAAGTGACATCTCTTAACCACCATTGATCATAAAACTAAACCCTTCACCTCCTATTTAGTTGTTAAATTTATTTTAATTTATTGTTAATCTTAGATTTATAGCAACTAGTTACATTTATCTAATCATATTATTATTTGATGTTGAATTATAAGCATTTTTTTATATTTTCCAAATATTACAAAATAACTCAAGTTAAGAGTAAATATTGGATTATAATTATTTTGTCTCGTAAACAAAAGTAATACTCATTACATAATTCATAAATCAATTTTATATTACAATTTATGTGAAATGCTAACTGAAATAAATAAATTATTAATAGATCCATTGGATTCCTCAAACATTATTCAATTAGTAAATCTTAATCTATAATATAGATTACAATTGATTGAAAATAACACTTTGTTTCTATTACTAACATCTATAACTTTGCAATAATAAAATATAACAAGGTAAGAAAAGCACTTGCTTTATACACTTGCAAGACAATGTCGCAAGGTTAAGCAATATGCATTTGTATCACATTGAAATTCTCCTAAAAAATCACCCATATTCATTAGTATACACACACAACATATCATCTACAATAGTGAGCATAATCTAGAAAAGCAACTTATAAAGACGCATGTTGACCCTTAAGAGGATATATGAAAAGGTATAAATGAAAGATTTATTGTTTTAATCTACCGACTAGGGTGCCACACATTTGTATTCACAAGAACTAGAATTCATTAGCTTCTTTGTAGAACCAAAATAACTAGCACTACTAGCTAATCACCAAATATGTCAAAGGTGGATCATTTCGATAATCAACATTGTTATACATAAGCAATTCCATTAATAGTCTAAATAATTCCCTCAGCATTGAACAATTGAAAGCATCATCAAGTCAAATCACAACTCGATCCTTTAACAATTCATTTATAATGTACTATGACAATATTACCAGTCAAAACTAGGGAGTAAAAACACATAGCTATACTCATTTGTACCATGAATTTATGGTTATATGCACAACCATATGACCACGAAATAAAAACTTATGAAAAAATATTAAACAAAAAGGTGGGGCCTTACAATTTTTGCATCATAAAGATACTAGGGGAGAGTTATCATGTACCACTTCCCATTGATTGCAAACTTTCCCTGCAACCACACATTTATATAGCGGTTCAGAAGGACTTGGATTTAGCCCATTACCACTTGGTTTGTTCTCACCTTTCAAAACGGGGTGGCAGGCCCTCTAAGGGATTAAAAACATAAAGAGATGGGTCTAAATTTTTGATCACTGAGTTTGCACAAGGTGAGAACATATACCTACCATCTTTACAAGCACAACAAATAGTGATTTATTAATCCCCTAGTTAAATATATGTGAAAGAATACAGTTGTTTTTGTTAAGCACCAATTGAAGTGTTATCTACTCTAAAACAAACAAGATTTGGTTGTTTCAAAATAAAGTCTTGGACACATGAAAACCTGCAAAACCAACCATTAGTAATTTCTCAAAAATGTCTTGGACCAACGGAAAGTTGCAAAACCCTAGTTAGCACAAGAGGTCAAAAAAATAAACTAAATTAAATTAGAAATTTAGAAATCTAAGCTAAATTAGAAAATTAAAAACTAAACTAAAATAGATTAAAAAAAAAAGAAAAAGAAAAAAACTAGATTAGAAAATTAGAAATCTAAACTAAATTAGAAATTAAAGACTAAACTAAATTAGAAAAAAAAAAACTAAACTAAATTAGAAAATTAGAAATCTAAATTAAATTTAGAAAAAGCAAACTAAACTAATTTAGAAATTTAAAAAAAAACTAAACTAAACTAATTTAGAAAATTAGATAATCTAAAAACTAAACTAATTTAGAAATTAAAAAAAAAACTAAACTAAATTAGAAAATTAAAAATCTAAACTATATTAGAAATTAGAAAAAATTAAACTAAATTATAAATTTGAAAACTAAACTAAGTTCTAAACTAAATTAAATCTAAATTAACCTAAACTAAATTAAAAATCTAAATTAGAAAAATCTATACTAAATTAAATCTAAATTAAACTAAACTAAATTCTAAACTAAATTAAATCTAAAATGAATTAAATTAAAATTAAAGTTAAAAGCTAAACTAAATCAAATGCAAGTAATGCACTCAGCCCACTATTAGCTATGGAAATCCCTCATACACATGGCTTTGATGAGAAGAAGATAGAGTTGCATGTTCACAAGCCCTCATACACATGGCTTTGATGAGAAGAAGATGGAGTTGCATGTTCATGTTGGGTTCACCATTTGTACATGTTGAAAATTGAAAATTGAATGATTTAAACTATAAACCCCAAATCAAAATTTCCGCATAACATCAATGGATCATTTCTTAAACGAAAATACATGCAAAATGAAAATACACTTTGAAAACTACAAAAAAACATAGCATTCAAAAGAAATCAAACTCCATTGTTATCCTATCTACAAGATCTTGTCTTTGCTCTTGATTTTTGCAGCAAAAAGCACAAGAGACTATGTAGAATGGATTTGATCAAAATGAGATTGTTGTTGTTTGAAAAGTGAGGAGGAAGCAAGCTTTTATAGATGTCCTTGTGGTAAAGATCTAGATTTTAGTAAGAATGTGGGATAAATGATTATTTAAATTGTTTAATGAAATTGGTTTATGAAATGGACAAATGCTCATGCAAATGTATTTATGAAATGGGTTTATGATTATGGAAATATGATTATGTAATATTGATTTATGTATAAAATGTGTAATGGATGTATTTAAATGATTATGGATTAATGAAATATGCAAATGGATTATTTAAATGAAATGGATAAATGTTTGGATATGCAAATGATTTAGGAGGAAAATATATTAATGAATTAATTAAATAGATAATGGAACCTATTTAATTAATAGAAGAAATTAAATTATTATAAGGACATTTTTGTGTGTCTACGCTAATAAAACCTTATCAAGGGTGGAAATTGATTGAGATAAGAGAAGATTTGACAAAAAAAAAAGAGGTGACTGGATAAAATTATTTAATTTAGGAGGGAAAGTGAATAACTAAATAATTAAAACAATTATTTAATTATAGAAGAAGAGGCTAATGAATAATTAAATAATTAAAATAATTATTTAACTATAGAAGAATAATGAAAATGAATAATTAAATATATAAGATTTTATTTAATTATAAAGAGAAAGGATTAATTGGTGACATAATTAAATAAATATTAATTTATTTAATTAATCAAAGGAAAAAGGGAAAATGAATTAATTAAATAATTAAAATTGTTTAATTAATAGAAGAATGTGACTTTAGACAATAATTAAATAATTAAAATTATTCAATTATGTAGGAAAGAAGGGGAGTTGATGAGAAAAATGGTGCTCGAAGGCTTAGGACATTTTTTAGTGTCTACATTTTGCCCCTCTTTGATATAATATGAAGTCATCTTAATGTTGTATCAAAGAACTTTAGTTTAAAAATATGCCCCAGTGTGTCGTGGTGAAGACAGGATAGACCTATGCCCCCTTGGAAAATTTTGCAAATTTTGAAAAAAATTCAAAAAATTTGAAAATTATTCTGACAAGCAAATCTGACAGTGGATAAGACATTTATAGCAAAAAGTTTCAATTTGAGGACTTCTAGGATATCCGCATTAGAGTTTAGACTCAATATTGGATGCATCCAATAAAAACCATAACCCTAAGGGGGGTACAAATAGGATTTTGGGGGTAAAATTGGTTATTTGTGCATTTTTACTGGAGTGAATAGTGAATTGTGAGAGTGAATTTGTTGTGGAGCTGCTATCAACATGTCACTTGTACCACACACCTCACATCGCAGATTCATAGTTCGAACCTATAGACGACTAGAGGGCTCTGGGTGTTGATGTTATAGTGGTGGGAGATATCTTTCTCTCAAATGATAAATAATTAATAAGGCAAGTCAGCCTTAATTACAAATTATATTTTATATTTTATTTCTTAAAGGAGGCCGACCTATATGAAGAGACACCTTGTTTTGTATATAAGCAAGGAGAAGACTTGTCATTTAATCATCAATTTCAAAACTTCAAGTTCACACCTTAGTAGCAGATCTTCATTTGGTAGCAGCAGATCAATTTCAAGGAGGATCATATTCATTTGTATCTTTGCATCAAGGAGTGATGCTATTATTCATTGTAATAATTCAGCCTTGAGTAAGGCCAAACTTGTAAGAAGATTTATGCTCTTATTCATTCAATATATTGGAGATATATTTTGTTGGGTTTTTCTCCCTTGAGTAGGAGGGTTTTCCCAGGGTAAAAGTTTTGTGTTTATTATTCATGTGTTGTTGTATTTTTGCTTATTGCAAATTTGATCCTAAAACTAACATGGTATTAGAGCAGGTTTAAGCAAAGATCCGATCAGATTTAAGCAGTTAAGACAACTCTTTATCTAAGACAGTCTATCATGAAGGACCTTGGTGAATTCAAGAAAAAAAATTTAACTTTGATAAGAAGACATTGAGGAATTATCTTGGGAGTCTTGACTAATAGTGGTAGGAATACATTACGTGCAAACTCTTCATAGAGGAGCTCACACAGGAGGTTATGGGAATATTCAGAGTCAAAATAATTTGTTAAGTCTTGCTCTATCCAGACGTCACCTATGAGGGATGCCACGGCGATAATCTCATAACAGATTGAGAAGAGTCATTGTAGAAGAAGCTAAGTATAAATTCATTGATGTTGTTTCTTATAAGAGTCGTTCCTTAAGAAGTTGAGTACAATATCGGGCGTTGCATAGTTTTTGAAGGCACTGTAGATTAATAGCTATGGTCAAAACTTTCAATGTTGCCCTACAAGTGACGGGAATATGAAGAGTCGCGGTTAGAATCTTTGAAGAGTGGAAAAATTAAGCAAGCTTAAAGAACATTGATGCGAATCATTGTTGGATCCATTTCATAGGTTTGTGAATGCCCAGGAATTGTGAAGAATTACACTTTGCCTGTAGTTGCCTCTTATTTTTTAATACCACCAAATTATGTTTGAAATTCATTCTTGATGTTGCTTATGAATTTAAAGGAACGAAATTAATTGTCGGGAGTTGTTTAAATATGCAATATTTTTATAAGAATCGGGCTCTAGCATTTTAAGGTCACTCAAAAGACGATATAGTTTCTTGAAGTATTCGGTTGAAGAAGTCCCTCATTCTAGTGGTGCCAATCCATGAGCCAACGTGGCCATGTGGGTCAAGAAAGAGCCTACATGGATCAAGTGACAACCACCACTTAATATTTCTCAAGTGCATTAAAGAGTCTCCACAGCCAAAATATTACATTGACATATCTTTTGGAGCCGCCTATAGAAGTTATCGGGTTTTCTCACCTTCATAATTCAAGGAAGAGTTGAAGATTTTTTTTATACATGGAAAAGAGGCTACAATAGAACTGACCAGCTGGAGGGAAAAGACCATCGTGGCATATTATATGGTCCAATATGCATATAATTTGGAATGCATGAATGAAAGGAGGGAATGGCATTTTGGAGCATTATTGAATGAAGAGAGACCGTCTTGGGGTATCATAACAGTAAAGGAGTATTGCAGTTCAAAGAGGAACCATGGCAGTTCATAAATATTGTGTAGTTCTAAAGACTTCTAATTCTCAGAAGCTGGGTATTCAAAGTATACCAGGTTTATACAAATTAAGGCAAGGAGTTGGTCAAGTCGTCAGAACAGATCAAGGAGAAAAAGGATGATGAGAGACTACCTAAGGAATTCAAAGGAGGAAGAGCTTGAGGCATCATGTGAGGAATTCACGCAGGTTGAATGATATCAATGGAGACACAACTTGTTGCCATGGGACTGAATTGGTGGCACATAACTTCATTGGAGACATCTCTCAAAGAGGAAGAACCTATACAAATTGTGATCAGTTTCTTCGAAGAGAAGGAAATAACATTCAGAGGGAGTCTGAAAAACCAATAGAGGCAACCTTAGACGAGGAGATCAGGAGGTTGATGCAAGTACTTGGAGCTTCAAAGGGAGTCATATCATCATGAAAATCTGTTGTAATGTATATTTCTCTATGACGAAGAAGTATGAGGTGAAAGCCCTTGTAGTGTATATTTCTATGTGACAGAGAAGTATGAGGTGAAAGCCCTTGTAGTGTATATTTCTCTGTGACAGAGAAGTATGAGGTGAAAGCCCTTGTAGTGTATATTTCTCTGTGACGGAGAAGTATGAGGTGAAATCCCTTGTAGTGTATATTTCTCTGTGACGGAGAAGTATGAGGTGAAAGCCCTTGTAGTGTATATTTCTTTGTGACGGAGAAGAATGAGGTGAAAGCCCTTGTAGTGTATGTTTCTCTGAGACAAAGAAATATGAGGTGAGAGCCCTTGTTCATCTCTGAGACTGAAATGAGACGTCATGTTGAGAGACTCCATGATGACATCGCGTTGAGAGACTCCATTATGAACCCTTTGAACTTGTGTTTTTCCACACATGGGAGTAGCCATGGTGGATGTCATGTCGAGACTCCATGACGACATCACGTTGAGAGACTTTGTGATGGGCACTTGTACGTGTTTTTTTCCACACATGGGAGTAGCCATGGTGGACGTCATGTTGAGAGACTCCATGACAACATCATGTTGAGAGACTTTGTGATGGGAACATGTGCACATGTTTCTTTCCACACATGGGAGTAGCCATGGTGGATGTCATGTTGAGTGACTCCATGACAATATCACGTTCAGAGACTCTGTGATGAACTCTTTTCCACAAATGGGTGTAGCCATTGTGGGTGTCATGTTGAGAGACTCCATGACATGGATATCTGGAAAGATACCTCCCTAGCTAAGAGGGAGTGTTGATGTTATAGCGGCGAGAGATATCTTTCTCTCAAATGATAAATAATTAATAAGGCAAGTCAGCCTTAATTACAAATTACATTTTATATTTTTATTTCTTAAAGGAGGCCGAACTATATGAAGAGACACCTTGTTTTGTATATAAGCAAGGAGAAGACTTGTCATTTAATCATCAATTTCAAAACTTCAAGTTCGCACCTTAGCCGCAAATCTTCATTTGGTAGCAGCAAATCAATTTCAAGGAGGATCATATTCATTTGTATCTTTGCATCAAGGAGTGATGCTATTATTCATTGTAATAATTTAGCCTTGAGCAAGGCTAGACTTGTAAGCAGATTTCTCCTCTTATTCATTCAATATATTGGAGACATATTTTTTTGGGTTTTTCTCCCTCGAGTAGGAGGGTTTTCCTAGGGTAAAAGTGTTGTGTTTATTATTCATGTGTTGTATTTCTTCTTATTGCAAATCTGATCCTAAAACTAACACCAGGGACGTGATATATATACCCCTTTCCTTCTTCATAATTTTGTCATTTTTGGTAGTTTTTAGGGCTTCAACGAGGGCAAGTAGATGTGGTGTTGTTGTGTGCCACAACTGTGATCACGTTCACCTCAAGTGGGGGCAATTTATCATATTTTCTTGGTGTGACGCATCTGCTAGTTAGGGTCAATCAAATGCATTGTGGCACAACTATTAAGTGTGATGCATGTGATTCGTGCAACAAAATTGAGGTCTAGTATGACGTATGTGATATGGTGCATCACATTTGTGGAGGGGTGTGATGCATGTGCATTTGTGTGATGCAAGTGTTGGTTTGAATGTCGCAAGTGATTTGTGTGACACATGTGCTTGATAGTGTGACATATTTGTACTTGTAAGTCGCATATGCAAATGTGTGACACATTTGACCGATAAGCCGCATGTGTTAGACAATGTGATGCATTTTCCTGATTAGGTTTTTTCCCCAATTTTGGATAAAAAAATTATGTGATCGAGGTCGAATAGGGTTGCTTAGATTTTTCAATTGACATAATGTGCTTGCTTGTGATCATAGGTGAGATATGACCCCATCTATACTCGAGAGATTCACCCTTCGACATTCAAATTATGAGATCAAATACTCAATGAGTAGAGGGATCAACAACATGCCCTCAATCTTTATTACATTACCTTCATGCTCGTGATTAGGGCTAATATATAGGGGACTACTTCCTGCCCTAGTCGAGAGGTGGCACTCAGAGACCAACTCCTTCCACCTACCGATAAGAGAGACCGCCATGACATTAGAGGACGTTTGGTGGGTTCTGAGGCTTTTGATTCATGAGGAGTGGGTTTCATATGTTCCTGAGAGGGGGTATGTTGCTATTCAAAGGTCCTTTGAGCATGAGGACATTGCAGAGCTTGATGTGGAGGAGTACGAGATCTGGTGGGACGTGTTGGCCGAGAGATATGAGTAGTTTGATGTGGTTCTTTGCACTGTGATCGGGGGGATCGTGATTCTCGATTGTTGAGGACATGGATTCCTTCTCAAATAGGGAGAGATGTTGATTAGTATGATGACTTGAGGGGCTATGCATGCATGGGGGCCATACCTTCTTGCCATGTTATACTTTCAGTTACATGATGTTGCATATAGAGGGGTACAATCCATCAGTTGCGGGACTACATTGCTTATGATCTAGGCATGGGAGAATATCGTGGTATTCTAATCGCCTATTGGGAGACAACTTGGAGTAGAGATGCCTTATGTGTTCCTGTGCGAAGGAGTGGTCACACAAACCAAGGTCGGTGATGTCGGGTATTGGCATCATTTCATTGATCTTCTTGCTTCATTTGTTTGGAGACCATACCAGGAGTTTCAACCATGGGAGGATGATGAAGAGAATTTTCCCAATTATCAGAAGACATGGTACCTAATTGGGAGGTCTGCGGAGTCCCAACACATCATCTAGTGGTATCTTCCAGAGCGGTGCTTAATAGTTTAGGGAGCAACATTCCTGTTGGTATCACCGAGTTTGCTAGGTCCTCTTGATAGATCACACAATGGGGATAGATGATCAACATGGTAATAGCTGAGTAGGATATTGATGCATTACAGCTTGTTCAGTGGGGTTTCAGGGCAAAGGTCTCTGATGCAGGGACCACGACAGAGTATGACACATCAGTATTTGGATTTTATTTCAACTGTCAGTGGCCCTGTGGGAACAGCTAGGACACCAACCCTTTCAGGTAGGATAGGAGGCTAGATACTATAGAGACCTCTATAGTGTTAGGTGCCATTAGAAGAGAGGGAACTAAGCTATATTTAGACCCGGAGTCATAGCAGGTCACACTCTCGCCGGTCTCAAAGTAGTGGTGGAGTCTCCTAGCCTAGGCCATTTCCATATGATTGACCATCAGGATCAGGACATAGGCCCTCAGGATCACAACCACGATAGGATAGGCCTCTGTCATTAGGACCATCTCCATCAGGAGATATGATGAGCAACTTTGGCTAGCCTTATTTATGATATGTATTACACTTATTTTTTATCGCACCTGTGAGCTCCATTTTTGGGATTCATCAAGATATTGTACTGTGACACTATTTTTTGATAAATATGTGAGATACATGATTTTGGTGACGACTACAGATTTATGTTTGTAATATATGCATATGACTATGTGATGGATTATGATGCTTAATATTTTATGCATTGATATGATTATGAGGTGATTCTATATGTTATGATGTATTATGGATGCATGATGTATGGTTATTATGATTTTCTAGTTTATGATGTATGGATGGACGCACATGATTTAGCTTTATTGTATGTTTTATGGTGTTGTGGATGCATTATGATTATGATGTGATGAAATATGGATTATGGATATGAAAATTCAATGATATGTATGCACCGAGATGTATGTTAACGATCTATGGATGCAAGATAGTACTATATGATTATGACATGTAATGCTTGTATAGATGCATGTATGATTCCTTATGATGAGATGTTATCTATGATTTTGTATTTTTTGATGCAATATGGATGACCTAATATGCTTATGATGATGCCTATGATGCTCTAATATGATATTGTATGTAGGATATTTTTGTGTGTCACAGGATGCCATCAGGATGGGGGAATAGAAGAAATGTTAGCACAGAGGGAATGGATGTTAGCATTGAGTTAACTGAAAGGAAGAGGAAATGATATTTTGCTTGATAGATGCTATGCTTGCATGTTTTTCATCATTGGGTATTTAAATTATGGAAAATGGACAATAAAAACCATGGTATGATATAGACCAAGGTGTGCAATGTTATCCCTTTGCAAAAATAGACACTTGACATAAAAGGAATGCCATGATGCATACTAGGAACCAAGTTGCCCCAGTCTTTTTGTCAAGACAAATCGCAAACAACAACCACATAAAAAGTGGGTCATGAGACATCATTGCTCCTCTAAATCCTTCTTAGGACATCCTTGAGGTGGATAGTAACATAACCAGAGATAAACCAATTAAAAAGATAAGACCTACTAGACCAACAGATTCAACAGCTATTTAAATCATTTGCTAGAGATTGTTTGTTGATAGGATTGATGAGATTGATCGATAATGCATGGTTTCAGGAAAGGGAGCAATGTTGTATAAGACGTCAAGTTTGGTTTTGAACATGCAGCCACTTGTATAAGGAAAATGACAGAGTTGATAAATGATGATGTTTGGTTTCAGGGAGGACACATCTTGTATAAGACAAATGATAGGATTGGGTATGGTTTCAAGAAATGAGGAAAATCGTATAAGACGTTGAGTCTGGTTTCAACAATGCCACCTCTTGTATAAGACCATTGATTGGTTGGTAAGTGTTGATTTGAAAATTTGGCAATTGATCAGTTTGGATTGAAGACTAGTTGGATAGTCAGTCTGTCGATTCGTGATTTTGTTGAGTTTGATATTTGTTTGTGTTTGATCAAGGTGTCTATTTTAGCAAGGGACAACTTATTATGATATGGATAGTGATGGACCTGAAAAACCAACAGGGACTAACCTAGTGCCTTAGGGGCTCATCGAAGATGGCCATTCCTATGTAAAGTGTAGAGACAACATAGTTCGACTGACTTGGACGATAGATAATTTATTGTGGTGTGAATCATGATTGACTCGACTCGACAAACCCTAAATGATTGACCTAGTGCCTTGGGAGCTCATCAAATATGGCCTTGCCTACATAACATACATAGAGACATCGTAGTTCAATAGACTTGGACTGACATGACTTGACACTGTTTTTAGGATTCTGAAAGTTATTTGGATTTTTTGGATTTTGATATGTTTTGATTTTTTTTATTTTTGGAATGTTTTGATTTTTTTTTTGGATTTTTGGATTTTTTTTTTTTAGATTTTTGGAATTATGACCTTTGATATCAAGTCTAGGATCCCATGAAGACATAAGTTAAGTATTTTCCCCCAGTCAAGTATAGGACCAATTATTAGGGATGGAATTGGATAAGCCTTATGGTGGATGAATATGGAAGGTGAAAGATGCATAATTTCAATCATTCGCAAGCGATGGGAAGGACAAAAA
>VDFB02049217.1:88887126-88980417 GCA_007258455.2 Sequoia sempervirens | reverse complement strand
TCCATAGCTAATAGTGGGTTGAGTGCATTACTTGCATTTGATTTAGTTTAGATTTTAATTTAATTCAGTTTAAAATAAATTTAGATTAAATCTAATTTAGATTTAATTTAGTTTAGTTTAATTTAGATTTAATTTAGTATAGATTTTTAATTTAGTTTAGGTTAATTTAGGTTTAATTTAGTTTAGAACTTAGTTTAGTTTTCAAATTTCTAATTTAGTTTAGTTTCTAATTTCTAATATAGTTTAGATTTTTAATTTTCTAATTTAGTTTAGTAATTAATTTCTAATTTAATTTAGGTTTTTTTTTTAATTTCTAAATTAGTTTAGTTTTTAGATTATCTAATTTTCTAAATTAGTTTAGTTTAGTTTTTTTTTAAATTTCTAAATTAGTTTAGTTTGCTTTTTCTAAATTTAATTTAGATTTCTAATTTTCTAATTTAGTTTAGTCTTTAATTTCTAATTTTCTAATCTTTTTTTTTTTCTTTTTCTTTTTTTCTAGTTTAGTTTAGTTTTTAATTTTGTAATTTAGTTTAGTCTTTAATTTTCTAATTTAGCTTAGATTTCTAATTTTCTAATTTAGCTTAGATTTCTAAATTTCTAATTTAGTTTAATTTTTAATTTTTAAATTTAGTTTTTTCTTTTACCTCTTGTGCTAACTAGGGTTTTGCAACTTTTCGTTGGTCCAAGACATTTTTGAGAAACTACTAATGGTTGGTTTTGCAAGTTTTCATGTGTCCAAGACTTTATTTTGAAACAACCAAATCTTGTTTGTTTTAGAATAGATAACACTTCAATTGGTGCTTAAAAAGAACAATGGTATTCTTTCACATATATTTAACTAGGGGATTAATAAATCACTATTTGTTGTGCTTGTAAAGATGGTAGGTATATGTTCTCACCTTGTGCAAACTCAGTGATCAAAAAGCTAGACCCATCTCTTTATATTTTTAATCCCTTAGAGGGCCTGCCACCCCATTTCGAAAGGTGGGAACAAACCAAGTGGTAATGGGCTAAATCCAAGTCCTTCCAAACCGCTATATAAATGTGTGGTTGCAAGGAAAGTTTGCAATCAATGGGAAGTGGTACATGATAGCTCTCCCCTAGTATCTTTATGATGCAAAACTTGTAAGGCCCCACCTTTTTGTTCAATAGTTTTACAAAAGTTTTTATTTCGTGGTCAATTTGGTTGTGCATATAACCATATGGTACAAATGAGTATAGCTATGTGTTTTTACTCCCTAGTTTTGACTAGCAATATTGTCATAGTACATTATAAATGAATTGTTAAAGGATCGAGTTGTGATTTGACTTGATGATGCTTTCAATTGTTCAATGCTAAGGGAATTATTTAGACTATTAATGGAATTGCTTATGTATAACAATGTTGGTTATCAAAATGATCCACCTTTGACATATTTGGTGATTAGCTAGTAGTGCTAGTTATTTTGGTTCTACAAAGAAGCTAATGAATTCTAGTTCCTGTGAATACAAATGTGTGGCACCCTAGTCGGTAGATTAAAACAATAAATCTTTCATTTATACCTTTTCATATATCCTCTTAAGCGTCAACATATGTCTTTATAAGTTGCTTTTCTAGATTATGCTCACTATTTTGGATGATATGTTGTGTGTGTATACTAATGAATATGGGTGATTTTGTAGGAGAATTTCAATGTGATACAAATGCATATTGCTTAACCTTGCGACATTGTCGTGCAAGTGTGTAAAGCAAGTGCTTTTCTTACCTTGTTATATTTTATTATTGTGGAGTTATAGATATTAGTAATAGAAAAAAAGTGTTATTTTCAATCAGTTGTAATCTATATTATAGATTAAGATTTACTAATTGAATAATGTTTGAGGAATTCAATGGATTTATTAATAATTTATTTATTTTAGTTAGCATTTCACATAAATTGTAATATAAAATTGATTTATGAATTATGTAATGAGTATTACATTTGTTTACAAGACAAACTAATTATAATCCAATATTTACTCTTAACTTGAGTTATTTTGTAATATTTGGAAAATAAACAAAAATGCTTATAATTCAACATCAAATAATATTATGATTAGATAAATGTAACTAGTTGCTATAAATCTAAGATTAACAATAAATTAAAATAAATTTAACAAATAAATAGGAGGTGAAGGGTTTAGTTTTATGATCAATAGTGGTTAAGAGATGTCACTTCTATTCTTAATATGGTTTTGTATTGTGCTAAAAATGTTTAGCTAAATTTGACAAATAATTCGGCAATAAAATTAAATTTACAAATAAAATTAATTAATTAATTTTGGGTTGATGTTGATGTTTCATTCCCTCAAGATGCTTATGAATAATCTCCACTTGAGAATGACGAATGAGAATATATATATTTAATTATTGATAGTATTAATATAAAGTTAAAATAATTAGAAAAATATGGCTCAGTTATATACATAACTATTAATATACAAATGGTGATAATAGGTTAAGAGAAAAACACTTAAGTTGTTGTTTTAAGTGTAAATATTAAGTAGTAATAAAGAGTTTTAGAATATAAGAATAATTATATAAAATTAATGCAAATGATAATATATTTAATATTAATTTATATATTTAAATATGTGTATATAAAATTTAATAATATTCAAAATAATAAATGGAATTTATAAAAACATTTAAAGAATTACACTCATCGTCATTACAACTATCAACTTTTTTGCATGAGTATGGGTGATTAATTTCCTCAATGAACTCAATTCTTATTTATTCAACATGTGGGTACATAGAGTTAAATTGTGTCATATTTTAACAATAATGACTATTATTTCCCTAAGTTTTACAAATCAACTTTTTGTTTTGTAACCATTGAAGTCCTTAGGGCCACGTGTCTTTCAGGCTTTCTGTCAAATGCTTCATGTGCCTTGTGTTGGTGTACGTGGACTAATTATGTAGTCGAATCCTTTATTAATGTGAATGGCTTGTCAACCCACTATCTCCTCTCTTTTTCCTTCGACCATTGCATGCCTCTTTCTTCCACGATGAGGTTATTGCTATAGTCTATTCTTAGACTTGGTATGGTGTGTATTTCCTTGTTGTAGGAAGAAGAAGATTGTCATTGTATTGTATAGCTGCATATCGACGTATGAGTTTCCTATCTTTTGAAATATATACAGAGAGCAATCCCCTGCTCAATGTGGATGTAGCCAATTGGTGAACCACGTTAAAAAATCTTGTCTTTGTCTTTTGCGTCTACTCTAATTTTAATTTTTGTGTTTATTTTATTGATGTTTGTTCTGGCTTTATCAATTCTTCACTCAATAATTGGTATCAGAGCTCTGGTTGAGAAGCTCGGAGAAACAACTCAATGGTGAAGAATTTCGAGAAGAATGGACAAGGCAGACAAATGGAAAATTGGAAAGTTCTCAGGGCACAATTTCAGACTGTGGAAGGTTTAGATGGAATCACTATTGATAAACCAAGATCTCTTCAAAGCGTTTCTTGGAAAAACCAAGGGAAAGGGTTCCATGTCAGATGAAGATTGGGAGAGTTTGGATATGAAAGCAAGGGAAACCATCTTTCTTTCGTTGTCCAACAATGTGTTATTTAATGTTTTAGCAGAGAAGACTACACAAGCACTATGGGATAAACTTTCCAATATGTACAAGATCGCATCGACATCCAATAAGGTATTCATTATGAAAAATATTATATAATTTGAAAATGAAAGGAGGGATTATGTCAAACCATCTCAACGAATTCAATACTCCGGTAACTCAATTGATTTCTATTGGTATCAATTTAGATGATGAAATAAAAACAATTCTCTTGTTATGTTCATTTCCTAATAGTTGGGAAGGAGTGGTGATGGCAGTTAGCACTTCGGTGGCTGCCAAAAGCAAATGAAAATTTGACGATGTTGCAGCCACACTTCTCAGTGAAGACATGAGAAGAAAAAATCAAGAGCCCTTGTCTAAAGACGCTTTGACTGCAGTGAGTATTGACGATAGGGGAAGCAGTCAAGAAAGAGACATAAACAATAATAGGAGAAGGTTGAAATCTGCACCGAGATCAAAGTCAAGAGGCAGAAACGGTGCTTGTTGGTGTTTTGGCAAACCGAGCCACAAAAAAAAATTGTCAGAATTACAAAAAGGCCCAAAAAAGGGTAAGCAAGAATGAAGTAAATGTTGTAGATGATGGTGTTTTGGTTTTGACTGTTGGTGACACAACTGCAGATTCTTGTGTGCTCGATTTTGGTGCCTCTTTCCATGCTACATGCAAGGCTACTTTCACTAATTATCACAAAGGTACATTTGGTAGAGTGTTTCTTGGAGATGATAATGAATTTGAAATCATAGGTAAAGGTGATGTGATTTTTCCTTTGAAAAATGGAAATAAGTGGATTTTGAAAGATGTGCATCATGTTCCAACTTTGAAACGCAATTTAATTTTGGTGAGCCAGCTTTATGCTCATGGGTGTGATGTCAAATTTTCATTAGATAGTTGGAAAGTAACCAAGGGTGTTATGGTGCCTACAAAAGGAAAAAAAATGGGAAGTCTTTATGTTTTAGAGTGCACTGATGGTTGCAGTTAGCAATTCCGAGCTTTGGCATAAGAGGCTCAGACACATGAGAAAAAGAGGACTTGAAATCACACTTCAAAGGGATCAACTACCAGGACTAAAATCTGTGGATTTGGAGTTTTGTGGGCATTGTCTCACCGAAAAAAAAGGAGATTCAACTTTCTAAAGACATGTCATACACATAAAACATCACCTTTGGAGCTTGTGCATTCCGATGTGTTCGGAACCACTAAGGTAACATCATTTGGAGGATCTAATTACTTTGTTTTATTGATGATTATACTAAAAAAGTATGGGTATACATGATGCATAGTAAATCAGAAGTTTTTTCAAAATTCAAAATTTTCAAAGCACTGGTGGAAAATCAATCAGGGCATAAAATCAGATGCTTGCAAACTGACAATGGGGGAGAGTATTGTTCTTTGGAGTTCGATGGTTTTTGTGTAGATCAAGGCATTAGAAGAATAAAAGTAGTACCATACACTCCTCAAGAAAATGGCATAGCCGAGAGATTGAACAAGACCATTCTTGAGAGGGCTCGATGCATGTTGTCCAATGCAGGCCTAAGCAAGGAGTTATGGGCAAAGGCGATTAACACAACTATATATCTCATCAATCAGAGCCCCTCATCTAGATTAGATTTTGATATCCCAAAAGAAGTTTGGTTGGGCAAACGGATTTCATATTCTCATCTTCGAATCTTTGGCTGTGAAGCCTTCACCCTTGTCCCCAAAGAAAAACACACAAAGTTGGATTCCAAGACACAATGCTGCATATTTTTTGGCTATGGTGAAGATCAATTTGGTTTTAGGCTATGGGATCCCATCACCAAAAATATTGTTCGCAGTTGAGATGTTGTCTTCAATGAAAAAGTCTTATGAATGTATTGTTGTTGATTTGTTTGATAATGGCACTGCTCATAAAACCTCTGTGTCTTTTTTCCAACCTTTAATACTTCCCCCAAAGCCATCTAATATAACCTCTTTGCCTTCACATATTGGCGCCCATGTTTATACTAGAGCGCAACCTTCATTGGTGAATGTTTCGCCTCCATTTACTTGTGCGCAACCTATTGAAAACTCTGTTCAACCTTTGCAGACTAGCATGCTGCCTCCTCTAGCCAATACACAACCTTCACATGACTATTCAATGTCTTTACCTGTTGTTTCGTTGCCTAAGGAGAATATATTTGGCGCCTCTAGTTCACACCTTGATTCGCAACCTTTAAATACTTATTTGCAGCATGAACAAATTCCATCCCTGCCCTTGGTAAATTCCACGCAGCCTACTAGGGTGGTTTCGTAGCCTTCTCAAATGGAAGAAGGCAGACTTACAAGTTACGTTGGAAGTCAATTCTTTGTGCAGCCTCCTTCCATTCAAGCGCAACCCTCATTGTTTCATGTGTTGCCTTCAATAGCTCATAGCGAGCCTTCTATAGTTCATGCACCTTCTTTAAATCATGTGCACCCTTCTCAATGTCCAATGCAACCTAGTCTATACTCATCGCTGCCTCTTCAAACTTAGACACAACCTTTACATGTTTTTCCACATACTCTGTCATTGCAGCCAATTACAACTATTAATTATGTGCCAGGAAATTCACAGAATTTGGCACAAGGTAATGAACAACAGACCACTCTCCAAATATAGGGCACTTTATTGCCACAAGTGACTGGAGGACAGAGGTAGAGTATTGAAGTAAATATACAGGAAAGGGGAAATCTATAGTCTGAGATCGATGATGTTCAAAGAATGAATTTGGAGGATTCTAATTTGCAAGAACAGGCTCCTCCCTTAAGGAGGTCTACCCGGGAGAAGCAGTGCCCATCTAAACTTGATGACTATGAACTTTTATTTTCCGATCAGCCAGAGCTGACAACATTTAAATAGGCCTACAAAGATGTAAACTCAGTGAAATGGATGGTAGCAATGCAAGAAGAAATGGATTCTTTGAGAGTGAACGATACTTGGGATTTGGTTACTCTTCCGCCAAATTGAAAACCTTTGAAAAACAAATGGGTGTACCGACTGAAAGAAGAAGATGGTGGTCATCAATGATACAGGGCCAAATTGGTTGTGAAGGGTTTTGCTCTGCAAAAAGGCATTGATTTTAATGAAATCTTTTCATTAGTTGTGAAGATGCAAACAATTCGTGTTTTTTGGGCATTGTAGTTGTTTGGAATATCGAGCTTGAGCAACTTGATGTTAAAACATCATTTCTTCGTGGAGATATTAAAGAGGATTTGTATATGGAGTAGCTTAAAGGTTTTGTACAACAAGGTCAAAGCATTTATATTGCAAGCTCAAGCACAGTTTATATGGGCTCAAGCAAGCCCCAAGATAATGGTATCGTAAGTTTGATAGCATCATGACTGAGCATAACTTCATTCACCGTGAATCTGATCCGTGTCTCTACTACAAGTGGCTTGCAAGTGGTGAGTTTGTCATACTTTTACTTTATGTTGATGATATGTTAGCCACTGGTAGCAACATGAGAGTTGTTAGAGATTTGAAACATCATTTAGCTCATCAATTTTCCATGAAAGATTTAGGGGCAGCCAAGAGGATTCTTGGCACGACAATAATAAGGGATAGACAAAAGAGACAAATCAGATTGTCTCAAGCGAAGTACAATGAAAAAATCTTGGATAGATTCAATATGCAAAATGCAAAATCTGTTTGTACTTCCTTGGTTGATCACTTTAGGTTGTCATCAGCTATGTGTCCTACAACTAAAGAAGACCTTGCACATATGCAAAATGTTCCCTATTCATCTGCAGCTGGCAGTCTTATGTATGCCATGGTTTGCACTTGTCTAGATATTGCCCAAAGCAGTGGCAATTGTGAGCAGATTTCAAAGCAATCCAGACAAACCTCATTGGCAGGCGGTTTAGTGGATTTTCAGGTATCTCAGAGGTACTTCAGATTATGCTTTATGCTTTGGAGGATAGGATACTCAGCTGCGGGGGTATGTTGACTCTGATATGGCTAGAGATTTAGACAAATGGAGGTCTACAACAGGGTATGTGTTTAATTTTGTCGGGGCTGCAATTAGTTGGATTTCATGTTTGCAACAAGTAGTTGCACTCTCTTCCACTAAGGCTGAATACATTGCTCTCACTGAGGGAGCAAAGGAGATGATATGGCTACAACAGTTATTGGGTGAATTGCAATGTAATCAAAATGTTTCTTTTTTGTTTTGTGATAGAAACAGTGCTATTCACTTGGCAAAGAACTCCGCCTTTCATAATTGAACAAAACATATTGAGTTGAGATATCATTTCATTAGGCATGCACTTGAAGAGGGTAAGTTGCAGGTAAAGAAGATTGACACCAAAGTGAACCCAGCAGGTGCTTTGACGAAGATTGTTCTAAGGGAGAAGTTCGAGTTCTGTAGGACTTCTCTTGACCTTATCAAGCTCTAATAATAAACCTGAAATGGGGATTTCTCTACGCAGCTCTCCTGCAGCTCAGATTGGACTTCAAGTGGGAGATTGTTGGTGTACGTGGACTAATTATGCAGTCCAATCCTTTATTAATGTGTAACGATTTGTCAGCCCACTATCTCCTCTCTTTTTCTTTCAACCATTGCATGCCTCTTTCTTCCATGATGAGGTTATTGTTGTAGTCTATTCTTAGACTTGGTATGGTGTGTATTTCATTGTTGTAGAAAGAAGAAGATTGTCATTGTATTGTATAGCTGCATATCAATGTATGAGTTTCCTATCTTCTGAAATATATACAGAGAGCAATTCCCTATTCAATGTGGATGTGTAGCCAATTGGTGAACCATGTTAAAAAATCTTGTCTTTGTCTTCTATGTCTACTCTAATTTTAATTTCTATTTTTTTATTGTTGTTTGTTCTGGCTTTATCAATTCTTCACTCAACACCTTGCATATGCTTCTTCATTCTACACACATGTCTTCTGGCATGGAAATTCGCTTTACACATATCAATTGCATTTGCTTGAAAGTATCTTAAACCTCTTCGGTAAATATTTTTTGGGGGGCATATCTGGCTTCTCCTGTCATACGGTTAAAAAAACAAGCAGACAGACTACATTGTGAGAATACTTGTCTCTTATACGCTGCAATAATCATACTCCCAAATTCCCATACTTGTCATACCCGTAAATAAGCTTTTTATGGAACGTTGTGTGTAACAAGTGTGAATCACCTGTGAAGGATGAAAGAGTGAACTTTCTCCATGAAAAACACAAAGTTTTTCCTGAGCTTGATGAGATTTGAACTGGTGACCAGCGAGCAGTTTAACATCGTAGCCATTGGAAATTTGAAGCTACAGGGGAGGTTGTTGAAGCTAAAGCTGAATTTGAATCTAAGGTCATCTTAAATAACTTTTACATATATATGATTACTTCACTTTGCTCTCCATTTCGTAATAATTCCATTTAAGAGATATGGTATGCCTTTGATAATTTTCAAATTGAAAATAAATTTACTTCTATATAGAGGAGAAAATTTAGATAATTCTTTCATTGCGTCTATTTACAGATGCACAGTTAATTACCGAAATACATAAATTTCTTCTTGATACGATCTAGAATGTGAATCACACGAGAATTTGTGCATAAATATGGTTAAATTAATGAGTGTAAAAAAAATTCATAGAGAAACATGTCGGAGAAGAATAGTTTATGAAGTAACATTCTATGTTCATGTTAAGGTTAATTCAAAAGAAGAGAGGACAAAGGAATTAACAGACAGCTTAAATAATAAATTAACAACTTTCACCAAATTTAACTCTTTATTTGCTCAATAAACTTGATTTGTATGTTTAGATTCTCTTGCTACTCTATTTTTATGCCTGGCATTGATAAATTTAATTTATACTTTAAATTCTTCAGCTGCTCAATAATCTTTGATTTGTACATTTAAATTCTTCTACTGCTCTATTTTATGTCTAGCATTAATAAATTTGATTTGTACATTTATAATCTCCAACTGCTCTCTTTCATGCCTGACATTGATAAACTTGATTTATACATTTAAATTCTCTGGCTACTCTCTTTTATGCCTAACATTGATAAACTTGATTTATACATTTAAATTCTCTAATTGTTCTCTTTCATGCTTGACATTGATAAATTTGATATTCTCTTTTGCACCTGAAAATGATAAGTTGAGTTTGCACATCTGAATAAAATGAAAATGGTAATTTGGGTGGAATTATATGTTGAGATCATTGTAGCAATCTTAATCTTAATTCAATTTCCAATTAATTAGAAATGAAAACTAATGTGAGACTTGGGTAAATTTAAATTCTCTAATTGTTCTCTTTCATGCTTGACATTGATAAATTTGATATTCTCTTTTGCACCTGAAAATGATAAGTTGAGTTTGCACATCTGAATAAAATGAAAATGGTAATTTGGGTGGAATTATATGTTGAGATCATTGTAGCAATCTTAATCTTAATTCAATTTCCAATTAATTAGAAATGAAAACTAATGTGAGACTTGGGTAAATTTATGTAAGTGCATAAATTTAATGTCTACCTAAATATTTACTTGATAGTTAATGCTAAGTAAAAAGAGTAGAAAGAGAATCAACATTATGGGTAATTGATTTATTTGGGATAAAGGTAAGTGATTTAGTATTTTTTTTATATGGTTAACAAAATCTCATCATTTAAAACCTTAGTCATTATCCTTGGGTTGCTTGTTATTTTGGTAGAATAATTATCACAATCATACATGTCAAGGTCGTTAACATTTCATATAATTGAGATTATTTTGTTGTTAATAAATGAGAAATTGCAATTGTCTTAATTTATCAAGTTACATAAATATGCTTAATGCTATCTAGAAAGGTGACAAGAGAATGTAAGCTATGAAGAAAAAGTGTGGAATTAGTGTAATGGGTCAATCATTATAATTTATATTCTATTTAGTAGGATCATTTTTTTGTTTTGTTATTGGTTGAATGGGTCTACTAGATTTGTTGACTTTTAGTTTGGGGTTGGAGTATGAAATAATGATTGTAATGATTAGCTTTATACTTTATTAGGGTTGCTAAAACTTGTGTGATGATAGGCAATGAAAGAGATTATTTAAGATTAGTTATTAATGTTTGTCTCATTGTTGTCAGGATATGGAACTTATGGGAAACTTAAATGCTTTATTATGACTTTAATAATGTTCAACGTATCACAAACTTATTAAGTTGTTACCTTAGATTCTATGTTTTATAGCATGATAGAAGAGATAAATGTGATTTTGGTGTTCCTTATTGACCATTTCATTATGTTGCATTTGATCAAATTGTGATATGCATGATTGAGTTTCGTCAACTATTAGGGATCGTGTCTATGCCCTCATATTCTTTTATTATATCCTCAATGAGTTACTTGATTTTCTGGCTTCACCTTAGTGGGTGGTAGCCAACTATGAAAATTATCTGGGGTAGTGGACCCTAGAAAGGGTTGTGTACCCACTTTTTATAGTTTGTGGTTTGTATGGGTCATGTGATGCATTTGAGTAAAGAATTGAGTTTAGTGTACTTTAGTGTTATTGTGTTATTGTCGATCAATCAAATGAGTTGGGAGAACTCAAGTTGGGCGAACTATGGTGCCTCTGTGAAGTAAATACATAGGCAAGGCCATCAAGCAATGAGCCCCTGAGGCATTAGGTCAGGCCCCTAGGACTGTTCTTTTGAGTCTTGTATGTGGCTTGTTATTTTCTCCTGATATTGTAATCTATGATTGATTTATATAGCTTGTCTTGGTAATCATGTGCTAACTACCTTGATCTTATGTGTGTGCCAAGTCATGTGGACCTTGCAGGTATAGGTATTGGGAGTGAGGAATTTTTAGACACGATGGAATGTAAGACATACGTTAAGCCGACCCAAAGTAAGTAGAATCTATTACTAAAAATAGTGAATCATTTCTATCTTTTCTTCTAACTAGTGTGATCATCGACTATAACTGTAAGTAGTGAAATGTGTTGTTTTTGTCTTTTAAGTAAACAAAAAAAAATTATTTGCAAAATTAGTAAAGGTGGATTTTTTAGGTTCTTTAGAGAATAACATGTGGGCATTACAAAAATCCCTTGTTCTAAGGGTTGGGAGACCTCTCGAGGGAGTTTATCATAGTATCCCCTGAACCGAATGCCCTTACTAGACACCTCTTATTTTTAGAAGCCTAGCCTTTCGGTCGTTGCTTGGTATAGTGCAAGGTACAGTATCATGCCCGAAGATACTCACTAATGACTCTCTTGAGTAGAGATATCAAATTTCTCTTTGGGAATTCGAAGTTGGTGCGCCCAAGAAGTGAGTGTCATGGAGGGGAGCCAATGCCACCAAACTCCTAAGCTATATACTCTCAAAAGAGAGAAGTGTTTCACAATTTTCTTGGGGTATTTCAGTGGGCTATACCAAGTATACAAACCTTTATGAATAACTAGGTTTTGATTGTCTTCAAGTCAAGTCAAAACATTCAAACATTGTGCTTTTGTGTTTGAATTACATTCTTGTCATAAATATTTTCAATCACACTCAAACATCATCACCTATCATAACCTTTGGGTCTCATGCTTCATCAATCATAATAATCATCCCTAAACCATCCATAACCTTCCCAAAATTTCACTAATCATCCTACAACATCCTCAAAACATCCCAAAATTTTCCTCAGGTCCTTTCTAAACTTTCCAAGATCATTTATAATTCCCTTTCAAAAACTCTCAAAGCCAAACATTCCTTCATCCCTATCTTCCACATCATTTTCTATTAAATCTTTATCTAAACCTAAATCAATAATCACACTTAAGGGAGTATAAGAACCATCCTCTCCATCATTCATGTCTTCCTCTTATCCTTCACACACATACACTTATTCTCCAACCTCTAATCTTAATCCTCCATATTCATCCTCGACCTATGAGTGGTACCAAAGGATCAAATATCTTGACCATCATTTGAAAGAGCTTGAAAAATAACTAGAATGCCAACATTTGAATCAAGTGATGCAATCATTTCATAAGCCTTTATCCTCACCCAAAACTATATCATCCAAGTTCAATGTGCATGACTTTTTGCAAAGGCTAAATGAGAAACCCAAATCTAAGTCCTCAAACAAAAATAATACTATGCAATCTTACCATGTCATGCATCTATCTTCATCCCCCATAAGTCAAAATAAACCTCATGATTCTTTCACCCAAGTTAACGTATCTATCCAACCATCCTCTCTTATTATACCATTTGCATCCAATGATTCATGTCAATCTCTTAGTCCAAAGGATGCTAGCATAGATTCCCCTACACATCAAGATCAAAGTATTCTTTCCACTCCATCCAATGATACAAAAAATCTCCAATCCCCTCCAATCCTTGACCAAGATTCCATCTCTCAAGAACCTCATTATGACCCCCTTCCATCACAAGAGAAAAGTATCCTGCCAAATCCTCCTTCCACCTCATCTAATGAATCCATACCATCTCATGATTCCATTGCATCCCAAGAGTAAGATAATCCTTCCATCCTATCCAATGATTTCCTACCATCTGATGATCAAGATATGCTTTCCATAAAATCTCAGGATTCCCTTTCTCATCAAGATCAAGATATACCTCCATTCAAGGATACCCTTTCATTCCATGATGACGTTCATCCTTCTCATGATCAAGATATGGCTTTCATACCACTTAATGATGGTTCCATACCTAATAAATATCAAGCTACTCCATCTCCTACACCTCATGATCCTTTTCCAAGTCAAGATCAAAGTAACCCATCATCCCCATGTCAAGATCCTATCACCCATCCTAATTCCCCTCATGATCACAATACTCCACAAGAGCCTATCACACCTATTCAAGAAATCCATGAACCCCACACCTATAAAATAGGTTCCTCCACCTTTATCCACTTTGGTTTACTTCCAACACCTATCCTTTCATCCATATCATATCCTCCCCAAAATGGACTTGCATCTTGTTTCATAAACAATACATATCCCATTGGCAAATGAATGTGTCAAGGTATGAACTACAAAGGAAAATGATTAGGCCTTCATGAACCCCTTTACATCCAAGAAAATCCATATTATCATGGCCTTGGTTACACACCTAACGCTCAAGATATTGGTACTCATTGTAAGTCCAAATTCCATTAAAATAAACATAAGTATCTTAGTCCATCAACCCTTCCATCCTATTGGGGACCTACATCCCTCCATCTCCTATTCATCAAGAAAAAAAAGGCACACATCCTTGATGCCCTCTCAAAATTCTATCTACATTAACCCATTCATTATACGTCCATATCATTCATCTCCATCCACCCATCCCATTGCTATTGGAAGCAATTTGGGTGCCAAATGTCAAAAGCTTCCATATCAAAATCCACATATACCAAAGGATCAACATGTCTCCTCGAAGAGACATGCAAAAATAAAAGAAAATCTGATCCAAAGTCAAAAGAAAATAATTCAAAGGCCACAAAGGCCCACAAAGCAAAAAGAAAAATTTCAAAGGCCACAAAGGTCCATAAAGCAAAAAGAAAAATCTCAAAGGCCCACAAAGAAAAAAACAAATTCAAAATCTATGTGGATTCCTAAAAGTCTCATGAAAGAAATAAAATCTAAATTGGCATCCAAATTTGCTAATCCAAAAGCTTCCTCCAATCGTCCATCTAAAAAAATGTCACCTTCAAACTCCATTTTTCCTCCATCACTCCACCAACTTTCAAGGTGTGCACCCATGTTGATCTTTCCATCCTTTCCGTATAACCATCAACAAGAATTCCAACCTCCTATCCATAATCCAACATCCATCCCCCATTATCCTCCTTTAATCCAAACCTTTGCATAAGTCCTTAGCTTCTTCCATCGATGCCATTATTATATCAACATTTATGAGTCTAATTCACATTGCCATGGTTTATTAGAGAACATATTCAAGGGATATTATTCATGGATCTTGATGCTTGAGTCCTTCCTCCATCTCCCTATCATGCATATACTATCTTCCATATTCGTCCATATCCTTTTTTTTTTCCCTTTCTCTTGCACTCTACGCTTGGGGGAAAGTTTCATCCATCCTATCATTCATGTCCATTATTCTCTTTGCGTTCATCCTTTACCTTTCCACCTTTGATCTTGACAAGGTTAAGGATCTTCTTGAACATCATATATCTTATCCTATAGACTTTATCCAAACCTTCCATACCATATCCTCCATAGCTTCCATGCCATATCCTTCACCTTATCCATATTCCACCATCCTATCTAAATGCATCATTTCTTCCCTTCCTTGGTATTGATGAGGAATAGGGGAAAATTATTTAGGAATTTGTGTCCATATTTTATCCATTTGATCTTGATCATCATATTTATTATCCTTATCCTTGAATTCTTCCATTCTATATCTCCTAGCTTATCAAAATACATGTCCCATTTCCTTCCTTTGTTCTTGATGAGATTAGGGACAAAATTATAAATGCATGCTTTGGATTTCCTTTCATATCCTTATGTGTTACCAGTCTATCATAGTTCACATCCTTACCATTTATCCATGATTACACTACCCCAGGGTAGGCCATCATGTCCCTTTACAACCTTGAATCTTATCATGCAAATCATATTTGAGCCTAGCTATAAAACATTATCCAATCCTCATATATTTTTGTCAAATCAATCATCAACAATCATCAATCTTATTGTACTTAGAGGAATCAGTGATCCTAAGTACTTATCATCATGTCTTATGGAATCGATCATTCCTAGCATCTTAATCAATCAACCATTATCATCTTTTGACAAGAGATATGTTGCTTGTGTGACATGTTTTGCAATGAATCTTTCCTTTTGATCTATCATTTATCTATGGTTTCATTACCTCTATTGTGGGGCATCTTATTCCTTCAATCAATCATCTATCACATTTCATCTCACTCCATCTTTAAAACTTCAAAAAATACAAAAAAATACAAAAAATGTCTTAAAAAAATCCATAAAATCATAAAATTTCCTAAAAAAAAAAAGTCAAAAAAAAAAACCAAATATTCCAAAAACCCAAAAAAATCAAATATTTTGAAAATCCAAAAAAATCACATAACTTCAAAAATTCCAAAAAATAGTAACACTTTTTGATCACCACACAACTTTGAGCTTCAATAAAATCAAAATGTGTCATGATTGACAATCAAGCAAACATTGCAACACATCTTTCAAATACAACCAAACACATAAACTGTGACAAGAATCAGTTCTACATTGAAGCATGATGTTTGTCTATTTGTTGGTCCTTTGATTATTTTATGATTTTATATTTGGTGGCATTTCTTTTAGCTTCTCGAGGATGTCTTCAACTAGAGAGGTGAGGATGGGGCATGTTCACTTGTTTGTTGTCTATGGATTGTTTCTTATTCATAGGATGACTCGTCCTAAGACATGGTTGTCTAAAATCATCGAGGACCTATGAGTACCGTGGATGAGAGCATTCCTTGTCTATTAATTTATTCCATGCAATAAGTATTCAGGTCATCTAAGGTCCTTATACCTAAATGCTTATACTTCACTGGTAAATAAAAATATAAACAATATTTAGTTTGTCTAGATATTCATGTTATCTAGATGCTTATACTAATTTGCAACATAATAAGCTTTATGATGATAAAGAACTATGTGAAGCACAATAAGCTTCATCACTTTCATTTCCTTCATATCTCTTTTTCATCTAACATTTCTTCCATCATCCATTTCCTTCATCATTTCATTTTCTTCATGCTCCTTATTTCAAATAATGATTAATTGGTTTACATAACTGATGCTTGTCTTTTAATCATAATATCAAATCAATCAATCTGCTCCTTGATCACTCAATCTATTAATCAATCATTGTTTTGCACTAGCATCAATCTCAATCAACTATACTGATCATTTACATCAATTGTTCAGTTATGCCAATCAACTATGCATTTTCATCAAATGTGCGTCTCTGCTTAATCGCTCGCACAATATCAATTATCAAATCTTCTCCTCGTGATCTATTGAGAGATTAATCTTATCATAGCTTTTTCGATGAATCTTTCAAGGGGGCATATCATCCTTATCATCATCCTTACCAGGATATCCCTGGGGCATGTATCAGTTAATGAATTCTTTTTCTTTGAAACAATGCAACAGGTTGTTGTCTCAAAGAGGGGAAAAATGTAGACACATAAAAATGTCCTTGTAATAATTTAATTTCTTCTATAAATTAAATAGGTTCTATTATCTATTTAATTAATTCATTAATATATTTTCCTCCTTAATCATTTGCATATCCAAACATTTATCCATTTCATTTAAATAATCCATTTGCATATTTCATTAATCCATAATCATTTAAATACATCCATTACACATTTTACATATAAATCATTATATTTATTACATAATCATATTTACATAATCATAAACCCATTTCATAAATACATATGCATGAGCATTTGTCCATTTCATAAACCAATTTCATTAAACAATTTAAATAATCATTTATGCCACATTCTTCCTGAAATTTGGATCTTTCCCACAAGGACATCTATAAAAGCTTGCCTCCTCACTTTTCAAACAACAAATCCAATCTCATTTTGATCAAATCCATTCTACATAGCCTCTTGTACTTTTTGCTGCAAAAATCTGAGAGCAAAGACAAGATCTTGTAGATAGGATAACAATGAAGTTTGATTTCTTTTGAATGCTCATGTTTTTTTTAGTTTTCATAGTGTAATTCCATTTTGCATGTGTTTTCATTTAAGAAATGCTCCATTTATGTTATGTTGAAATTTTGATTTGGGGTTTATAGTTTAAATCATTCAGTTTTCAGTTTTCAACGTGTACAATTACCTTTTAATCTCCACCGTCCATCCTTAACTAAACCCTTATTTTCCCTAACCCTATTTCCTTGCTTCTCAAAGAAATATCATCCATTGATCTTTATCATTTAATCTTGTCCCTTCATTCAAAATTGGTTTTCTATAAAAGAGACCTATCACTTTCATTTCAACCCTAATACACAACCACTAGCTTTAATATTTTTTTGTCACTATCATTGGGCTTATTCTTGCATACTTCAAATTTGAGGGAAAGCTAGCATCTAAAGAAAAATGGAGAAGCGCAATGAAGGCGATTCAACCATGGAATAGGAATTATGGTAATATTGCTTTGTTATTTTATGTTTCTATGTTCATTTGTGTTTCATTGTTTGATTAGAGTCTTTAGGGCTTGAGTTTACGTAGTTGGTGGTTGATACTATTGATTCATGCCTTTTTCCTTGATTTTACCCTATTCTACACATGGCATGGCCTAGTTTACATAAAGGATCAACTTTCGCAAGTATTTGGATTGTGACCCCATCCATTCTAATTTAGGAAGTTTGGAAGGAACACGATAGGAGAATATTTCAAGGAAAGGAAATTTCGTTAGAAAGCCTACTAAGCAAAATAGAAAACTCAATAGTGGAAGCAGTGAATAGTGTTACAAGAAATAAAACCCTAAAGAATAATTCATTCTCTTTATGGGATGAGCATATGAGGAAATAGTGGCTTGTTCTCTTTATTCCCCACGTTTATGGGGTTCAATAGGCTAATCTTGTTGTCCTCCCTAGAAAATAGTTACATGGAACCACCCAAAAGAAGGTTGGATGAAAAAAAATTTGATGGCACCTCACGAAGCAATCTAGGTGAAGCAAGGGCAGGATGTGTGATCTAGGATGGTAATGGGAAGGTATGCCTGATAGTAGCCAAAAATCTTGGCAGAGCCACCAACAATGAAGTGGAATACCAAGCAGCCTTATTAGGCTTGAAGATGGGATGCAAAATAAGATTTCAAAATATTCACCTGAAGGGAATTCACAAAATATTATCAATGCAATTCGAAGGAAATACTCCCCAAACTAGATACTAAACAAATGGATAGAGGACGTAATCGAGCATCTAGGAGAATTTAAGACATTTAAATTCTCACACATATACCATGAAGGTAATAAATGAAGATAAATGTTGATCTAAGAATGACATTTGAGAACCTGTATGCACATCTAGTATCTTTCAATTTCTTTGATACAAGTGCATACAACTATGTCTTCTAGTGGAAATGGACATAGTTTTAATTTTTTCAATTAATCCTTAGAGGAAAGAAATGTATGTATTCAGATCCATTAAAATTTCAACAACATAACATGTAAATTAACAATTAAGAATCATAGGAATAGATAGAAGAAGCAGAACATAGATATACATGAGGAAAACCCTTTTAGGTAAAAAACCCCACACTCCAAAGCATAGAACCATTGTATTACCAGAAACAAAACCAATTACATACAATTATAGTGTTAGCCTTATCATGGAGATCACATCTCCAATTTACATTGAAGATTACATCTTTCTCTTTTAGAGAAAATACGGCAGCATAATCCCTATAGAAAACTCAACTCTCACAACTCTTCTAGCATAACACCTATATATAGAGAGTCTACAGTTCCAAGGATATAAGTTTCTTTAAACCCACACCCATGCATGAACATACAACAAGAAAGGCACTACATGCAAAAGCATGCAACATGCACATGCAAAAAAGCACCTATCAAAAAATTGGGCATCCACATTCCAAGTTTGACTCAACTAGGAATAGAAACTTCATCCTTGCACAACTCCAACACAAATAGAAACTTTGAACCTTGACTTTTCAAAGTGGGTGCCAAGTTCCTCAAAAGTAGAAACATGCCATAGTTAACTCAACATGCCTTGACCCATGTCACCACCGTGCAAAGTCTGAGAAGTTTTTACAAACTCCTCTCTCCAAATGAGCACCCAAGTGACAAGTGGAACTATGGCACACCTCCATGAATATGCACTAACAACAATGCTTCAAATAAGAGCCTAGGTGACAAGTGGCACTCCGTTGAGCTCCACTTTTTTCATGTAGGATAACACTCCCTGAAGAGTCCCACAAAGTGCTATGACAACAATTATAGTTGGCAACTTAGGATATACCAATATTTTCAATTAAATGGTCAGTCCCAAAGGAATATAGGTCAATGGGGTTGGGACCATTGGCTAGGACTCAAAGGTCGAAACACCTTAATCCCAAAAATCTCTCACTTATTGAATACCTACCAAGATTCCATGAAAAAAAAGGATTTAACTTCTAATAGTCAACTGATGAAGCCACATCATCACAACCATTCATGCAATCACATGAATCTCAAACAATGCTCCAAACAAGATACATGAAACAACATCTAAGATGTACACCATCTTAGGCAATAGTTCATGTCATCCTCTAAAGGAAAAGAACAAGCCATGGTTTATATGCACTAATCCAAAGAACACAAGCATCAAATCCAACCAATAGCAAAGGCTACAAGATACTACCACAACTCCACTATTCTCACATGCTAAACAAAAGCTCAACCAACTCCAATCCCACAATTAGAACACAACTGAAGCTGAAGAAACCTTCATAGAACAAGATAAACCATCAACTAGAATAACAATCAAAATAGGTTGCCCTCATCCAACTGATAAACCCATGAGATTATAAATAATACCCATAGAAAATGCTAATCCATCCAATCTACCATACCTCAAAAGTTATCCACAATATCATAAAACACATGCCAACAACATATCCAACCCATCACAATAATCACAAGCTCCCTATGCCAAAATAGTCGATGAAGAAAAACACATCTAGGAACTCCCACTACATGGGTAATGTCTAGTCTAAAAATACATCAAGGCACTCCCAGTCTACCAATAGCATCACATAGAGGATGTATCCATGCAATATCAAGAACCATACACAAAATGACATGCACTACCTACAACCAGGAAATTGTTGCAAGTACATCTCTCAACACAAATCTCTAAAGATCTCCCATGTTCTCCACATTTGAAAAAGGATAGAGATAAAGGAACCTCCATGTCATCACCCAAAACCAAGTGAGAACACATGACCACAAACCCAATGATCACCATAGCTCCACACATGATCTCAACTCCATCATCATGTGAATCTGAACATCCAAGAAGAAAACCAAGACCAAAGAGAGAAACTTTTCACATCATACACATGCAGAATGTCCTTCTACATATACCTTTAAATGCTCAACTATATCAAGTATGATCTCCTCTACAACCCCAAAAGAAAATCCTCAACAACACCCATCTTATTCAATCTCCAAGATCAAACACAACATATGAATTATGTAACCACATGGATGTAAGCTTCTCAAGAGAAGACCGAACTAATTCTATTTCCCATATTAGGTAAACATCCCACTACCATCTCCTAAATTCTTCATAAATGACATCACAATGTCAAGTCATATGCTCAAGGAGATAACCATGTTGAACATATCCCATAATGAATCCTCCAGAACTATTTGATCATATTTCAAGATCCATATCTCTGAAAGATAATAATAACACTTGAGAAGACCAATGGGCCATGCCTCTCAAGTGAGAAACTATCAAGTAGACAAAGAGTGGGGAATGAGAATGCTCCTCCAATATATACAAGTCAACAAGACTCGTCCAAGATCAATCTCCTCATAGGCCTATCATGAACTCGTGTCCATGTCCAAGTGAAAAACTCCTCATACTTCCTATTGATTTCTCATCGAGAGTATTCATCTTAACAACACAACCTCACCCACGTCTTCATGCATCCATGAGCACTAACAACCAATCAACCCGTGTTACACTCCAAATAAAAATATTGCGCTCTCATGAAGCTCTCAATCACATGACCAATATACTCAAAACATATAGAACTTTCCAAATCATTGTCAAAGTTCCAACTGTAGTCAAAAACCTATCATGACATCATGATCTAAACAATGTCATGCCAACATTAGAACCCATCCTCTCACCAGAGGATCACTATCTCCTCCAAGGAGGTCACATGCTCCAAGTGAAAAAACCATGGTCTTAAGAGCAATGTAATATGCCAAAACTTTAATTTGATATCAAGAGTATACCATGACAAATTAGTAACATACTCTAAACCAACACATGTCCAAGCATTATTGACACCTCAATCAAAGACTCCAAGAGTCCTCCATGGCTCTAAGGTATCACACATCTTCAATCTCATGAAGATGAACATCTCCAAATAGTCATGTCCACACAAATGCAAAAGAATCTTTATGTAGCAACAAGACTTAAGAGCTCCTCCTAGTAACATATGTAACACTAAAGAAGATCTTCCATCCTCAAGTGATGAATCCATAGTCACTGCTAAAGCTCCCACTAAATAGTTATATCAAGCTCTCCAAGCATCATGACTAAACCATCTCCTAATATGAAGATCCTACAGGTTCACACACCCACATGTCCATCTGATAATAATAGCAAGTGGCACCAAGATCTCCAAGGTCAGTAAATACACCATCACTATCACAATATCTCACACAAAATAGTGTATCCAAGCTATCCATGATATCGTGATAAAACATGTTGTAGGTCCCCACAATTGACTGTCTAGGTACTCAACACCAACCATCCTCCCATCCTAAAGAAATAAACCAATGCAAAAATTACCACAAACAAGTTTGACTAATGTAGTTTGTAAACACACTTAAATAATCTCATGGATATAGATAGTCCACATCCGAGTTCTCCCACTACAACTGAAAGGGTGGCCTATCCACATGATTGCATAACTCGTAGATCCAATCAATATTACATGCAAACCCATCATCACAATAGTAAAAAACAAACTGAAATATTAAAGAGGATAATCATGTAGACAACATGACTCAAGCACCATATCACACATAGATAGATAATTTTCCAATCATGTCCACAACACGAGCACCATATTCTAGGAACCCCCCAAGCATTCACCACAAAAATGTTGAGTGCCTAATCACATGCCAACATCTCTATACAGAGAGGATTTAAATCTCCTCAAACCATGCACAAAGTATGCATGTAGAGTTGCAACTATTTTACATCCAGAATCATCCATGATCAAGAAAATAGTTTTCTACAAATCTACAAAATTGCAAGTTTTTCTTTAACCCTGCAAAAACTATAAAATCACTGTGTTTTCCAACGCACAAGCAAATCCACATCCACTCCACATCTAGAAGACCAAAGGTCAAAAAGAAAACTTGAAAATTAATCCAAAACAAGGGATTTTCATGAATATGCATAACCATAGATTTTTGATGAAAATCTATAAAACCATCAAATCCAGTGAAAAATGAATTTGAGTCATGTAGGTACAAACATCCACTGGGAAAGTAGTGTTTTTTAGGCCAACTCTACCACCATCATGTACATGCATCTAAGAGGGAGTTAGGTTATTCCAGAAGCTTCTAGATCATCCAATGATCAAATCTATAGCCTACATGCATTTGGGATTATAAAATAGTGTCTTTCAATTTACTAGGAGTTGAAACAAGCACATAGTACGAGCACAACACAACATGGTCAAAGTAACATAGGTATCTCCATATCACCAAGGGGTCCATCTCAGACACGCAATATGAATACTTTTTTTTGCATGATCATGAAGAGTAACCACACCCCATGCATCAAGGTTATTCAACTGTCAAACATGAGCTCCAGATCAATTTCTTGTTCAACTCCAAAATTCCATCTTCTTTATCCTTCACACTGCATGTTGTCTCCTAGAAACAAGATCAACTACACAGCCTCCACTCAGACAAGGATTAATTTTAGTCCATTCCTCCAGCTCAAATTCTCTCAAGCCTCCAAGGCTAGGGAATCACTAGAAGAAATACCCAAAACACCAAACACCACATGCATCACCATGCAATCACATACAAGTGACATGCAAGCCCATGCAAGTACATGAAACTTACATACATGCACATGAAATCACATGCAAATTTGGAACTAAGATTTGATACCAAATTGAAGGGAAATGTTGATCTCAAAATGGAATCCGAGAACCTATATGGACATCCAATATCTTTCATTTTCTCTAATACAAACATACAACTATGTCTTATACTGAAAATATACATAGTTTGAATTTCTCCTATTAATCCTTAGAGGAAAGAAATGTAGTTATTCAAACAAATTAATATTTCAGCAGCTTAACAACATGTAAATTAATATTTAAGAATCATAGGAATAGATAGAAGCAGCAAAACATAGATATACGTGGGGAAAACCCTTTTAGGTAAAAACACCCACACTCCAAATCATAAAAAAATTGTATTATCAGCAACAAAACTAGTTACAATACAATTATAGGCTCATAGCCTTATCATGGATATCACATCTCCAATTTATATAGAAGATTACATCTTGCTCTTATGTAGAAAATCCGATAGCATAACCCCTACAGAAACCTCAGCTCTCACAACTCTTCTAGCATAACACCTGTATATATAGAGTCTACAGTTCCAAGGATAGAAGTTTCCTTAAACCCATGCCCATGCATAAAAATGCAACAAGAAAGGAACTACATGCAAAATCATGCAATATGCACATACAAAAATAACATTTGTCAAAAAATTGGGCATCCACATTCCAAGTTTGAATCAACTAGGAATAGAAACTTCATCCTTGCACAACTCCAATTGAAAAGAGCAACTTCCAACCTTGAATTTTCAAATTGGGCGCCAACTTCCTCAAAAGTAGCAACATGCCATAGTTAACTCAACATGCCTTGACACATGTCACCAGTGTACAACTCCAAGAAGTTTTTATAAACTCCTCTCTCCAAATGAGTGCCCAAGTGACAAGTGGTACTATATCACACCTCTGTGAAGTATGCACTAGCAAAAATGCTTCAAATAAGTACCTAGGTGACAATTGGCACTCCATTCAGCTTCAAACCTTGCATGCAGGATATAACACTCCTTGAAAAGTCCCACAAAGTGCTATGAAAACAATTATAGTTTGCAACTTAGGATATATCAATATTTGCAATTATTCATGCCAAAATTAATGTTAGGACTCAAAGATTGAGACACCTTAATCCCAACAATAAATTGGCAGACAAGATGGCCAACGTGGCCATCAATATGGGGGTGGAAGAAGGGGTGTGAGAATCAGTGGAGGTGTGGCACAAATTTCATGAGAATATCTAAAGTAAATAATACATCGTACCTTCTATTAATAAATCGAGGTGGTTAATCACGTTTGTATGTGTGGAAGCATGGGAAGTACTAAAGCTAATGTGGAAATGATGAGGCTTATCCTTATAAGGAAATTTGGTGGCAGCTTTTCCAAACCACATTTGGAAAGCAAGTGTGCAAACATGGACACACCCATATATTTAAAAGCAAAGTGAAGCCAGATGGCCTTCTTTGGTGATCTCTCAAAGTAGTGGCTAGCATCCATCTTTAAGTCTAATTGTGGGGTGGTCATGCACACAATAAGGCTTCTGTTGGGTGACTATTATGTGAATGAGGCCTATTGATACCGTGTAAACACAAACATCACCATGATGTTCATGGCGATGATTATAGATGTTGGTGAGGAGACGAGGGTGGTAGAGGATATAAAGGGTTGGAATGGCACCGTAGAGAGGTGTATGATTGTGTGTTTCAAAGTAGAGGCACCCTATCTGGGTTCCCTTTGTGATATGGGGGCATGGAATGAACATTGAGCAAAGATGCCACCATTCCCATATGGGTATTAACTTTTTGAAAAATATGGTCAGGGAGGTTAAGAATATGACAGTGGATTGGTAGTTTGTATTTTTCAATACCTCTGCTGCAAAAAGGGTGGATGACGACGACCAAGTCGATGAGGATGATTTGAGCAGGAAGTAATAGCTAGGGTAATAATAAGTATATAAGGTTAGCAAAATATGCACTATATAGCTCTTTGTATTTAGTGCAAACTGCATTGTAATAGAACTATAACCAGTTTAGATCCATTTTTTTAATAGGCTCCATTTTGTAACTTATATTTTTGCAATATTTGTAGAATCCTGAATGTAATCCTTTTTGTTACATCTAATACAAAGGGTGTGGCCCTATATAGCCACTTTTATTGAGGAAAAAAAATATGAACATAATAAAATTTGAAATTTTATTCACTATATATTTTTAAAATATGTGTGCATACCCCCTACATGTGTCCATACTCCCTACATTAATCCTACTTTGGTTAAGAATATATTATGAATCATACATTACTATGTGGCATAAACTAAGGGGTTGGAAGATTCTCTTTATCTGCTAGACTCTAACTACATTTCTATATAACTTTATCTGCTAGATTCTAACTACATTTCTATATAACAAGTTATAGATTTGATCATCTTTAATGCATTCATAACTCTAAAATTTGATGCTTTGACTATTGTTATGCTAGTTTTCTTTGTATTTTATAAAATATATAATTTAATTGAATATTTTTGTTGTTTGTTAATATTAATTAAAATTGATTTATTTGTTTTAAGAATATTAATATAGGTTTATTATATTTTTTGAAGTAATATTTTAGAACAATCTATTTTATTCAAGTAAATTATATGACTAATTTTTTGACGATTTAACACAAGATTTCAATCAAATAAGCATCCATTCATAAATTAGGTTGATTTGAAAAAGGCCATCTAATTATATTTTTGTATGTAGATGTATATGTACATACATAAATATATATACATATGTATATATAATGTGTGTTTACATAACACATACAAAAATGTATATATATAAATATGTATGTATAAATATGTATATGTGTATATATGTATGTGTACATGTACATATATATTTATATACATGTATGTATCTATGTATAAAAATGTATGTACATATGTATATATACATGTAGATACATATATTGTTAGTCACTCAAGGACTCAAGCCTCCAGGATCACCTGAAAAAACCAAAAACAACCTTATACAAGAGGGAAAAGAAAGAACATGAAATTATAATAATGGATGCAATATTATGGCTAATATACAATACTGAAGATTGCAGTGATATATTGGACTGAATCAAATCAATTGGTTTTTATGTACAAATGATTCCTTTCTTATAAAGGCAAAGATGTGAGATATGATTAGAAAAGATCCTGACATGTTTCTTAATCCTATATAATGAGACAACTATCTCAACATTATTGAATGGCCTAAAATGCAAGCATTAAGTAAAATCCAACTAGATAAGATAAGATCTTATCTAGACAACTAAGACTTTTAGAAAAAGAAAGTAGGACCTAAGTGGACTTAACATGTAAATAGGACCTAGATAGGTAAAAAACCTATTTACACCAACACCCCCTTAAGTACAACTTAGGGAGTAGATTATTATAAAAATGATGCAAAGATGGGTCCTGGCTAAAAGGCCATATTATGTACCCATGTATAATTGCAAATACAATATCTCACAAATAGAAATAAAAAAAAAAGGAGAAAACCCAGTGGGAAAATATCCTCTCCAAAAGAGAGATGAAATACAAAATGCTCTCGATGATGAATGAGAGGGAAAAAACCCTATGTGAGGAAAAAGACCCCACCCCCCCATAAGAGAGAAGAAGAGAGGCCATGTAGCCCCCCCCCCTTAATGGTGAGTCTTCTGCAATGGTAGAAACTCAACATTGAATGTTGAAGATGATCCAATCTCTTCAAATAAGATTCATCCCTTTAGGAAGAAACAAAACCATGATGATATGCATAATGTCTTCCCATTCCAAAAAGGAATATGCAGGAAGAAGAATGATATGTGATGTCTTTGAACTACACTCAAGTTTCTCCATGTTGATGTCGAAAACTAACACACTACAAACAAGTGTTATAGGCCACACTGTGAAAGATGTCAATACAGAACCTCATAGAGATAGATGTAGAACACAATCCAAAGACAAAGGTGCCTCCTCTAACAACTAGTAAGCCTCTTCCAAGTGTTATCTAAAAGTATCCACACTCATGTAAAAACGTGAAGAATGATCATGTATAGAATGAATAAGAGGGTTAGAGAAGTCCCTCACAACAACTGAAGAAGGATCGTCACCATCAAAGATAAGATGTATACAATCAATGGTGTCTCCCAAATCTGAAATGTGGGACTCAAGAAAAAACAAAAAAAGTCTATCAAGTACGCATCCCAAGTAGACATAGTTGGAAGGCGATGTAGATCATGTTGCACTGAATCACAACAAGCCAAAATTGTGACAACACAAGCATCATTAAATGCAATAGTAGATGGAGGAGATGAAATGTAAAGCTCAATAATGGGATCTGATGTGAGAACTATTATCACTCAATATTGTGCCTTTGCTAAGTTGCAAAACTTAGCTTACTAGTGAAATATGGGATCCTTTCCAGGTTTGTGGGTTACTTATGACAAAAAGGAACCTCTAGAGAGGGATGGTTCCCCTAGAACTTCACCTAATTATATATATGCTACCGCTTTGCTGAGGAAAAAAGAGAAGGAAAAATGAAAATGAACCAACTTTTTCCTAAGGTGATGCACCAAAAATATTTTCAAACCTATTCTACTATTTTAAGTCACACCAAATACCTAGCTAAAATTCACACAACTCAATTGTTTAACATGCTCATACATGAGTATTTCATGAGAAAGTTGATATGTTTACAACTTTAGAAGGAAGACTAGATATATCTTTCACAAATAGAGAAGTGTAAATGTCAATGACATAACTCATGACTTGTCTAAGATGTGCTTTTTGCTTAAAGGTGTTGAAATGAGACAACAAACTTGAGGATTTATACATAAAACCACATAAATAAGTATCAATCATTCATACACATACGATGCAACAACCATTGAGAAGGAAAAAAAACTGAATTTTATTGATAAATGAGGTACTTACATAGCTATACAAGTCTAAAAGTGAGCTACATTTGTTTTTTTAGCTTGAAAGAACTTGAAAAACCAGTTACAATACATGCCAAGAGAGAAAAGAACTAGTGAAAAATCTACCTAAGGCTTTCATTTATGTTGTTCAATAGCTTACATGAGAATAGGAACATGTGAGAGAGAGAGAGAGAAGGATAAGTCTTCACTTCATCTTGTTGATTTAATCTCCTTTTGGTCGTCCAAAACAAAAACTCCTACTTTTCAGCCCCCAAAACTGCTCCAAAAGGTTGTTTGAGTGGTGGAAAAGTCAGCCCTTAACATCCTCTACCATCAAGGCACCAAAACAGCCCCTAGATGCCCTCAAAATGCTTCAAACTACCCTAGATATGCTCCAACTTGTTGGACAACTCACTCAACCTCCTCCTTGATGCTTGCAACTGCTCATTACTCTCCAAGCTGATGTAACTTCTTCAAATTTGATGATAGACCATGTGGGAAAATATTTGAAAATTCAAAAGTTTCCTAAGAAGGTATAGTATATTCTCTCAATGATAACCTTTCGACACTTGTCTCATCCAAAAAGCTTCTTTACTTTTTCACTCCCACCAACTTAAGTCAGTGTTTCCTTGTAGCTATATCACTATGCTTGGTGTTTCCTTTGAACTATCATGCCTCATTTCCCTTTAGGTTGCATTTAAACTCTCTTCAAATTCATAGTCATGGTTGCATACTTCATTTTTCTTTCCTTTAATTACATTGCTTCCCCTACCAATAGATGACTGTCTCTTTTCATAGTGAATCTCTACTTTTGTTGTCCATCTATCTAAAACTTTTGTTCAGAGCTCATCACTTTCAGTTTGAAGGAATTTTATACCAAAATGTGTCAAATGTGGACAAAATGGAAGAAACTCCTTTAATTCATCTTCAAGATTCAAGAGCTTTTCATAATAAATAGTATCTCACCATCTTAAGTTTATGTCTTTTTCCATGTGTTTGTTACTATTATCTTCAAACTATCATTAGGTTACTTCATGGAGTCATGTGCTCAAGCTCCATAAACTCATTTTCCTTACATTCATACTCTTCAAACTTTTGTTTGAATTCAGTTCTTAATAACCTGATGTTATCTTTACTCTTGAGTTGCATTTGAGACTATGTCTTCTTCATTCTTTTCATTTCTTCAATCTTAATTTTCAATTAAGTAACTTCTTCCTCTTCCTGTTCCAATTTTATTTTTAATGCTTGTCTCTCTAATGAACTATCATCCCCTCAAAATATCCTTAAGAATTGCACCTAATCACCCTTTTCTAAAAGTTTGTGTCCTGATGATTATGCAAATGGTTCACAAATTTCCTAACATTACAAGTCTTTCATGCATCAAGATCAATAGGCAATTTTCCAGGAGCATGTAGCAATGTTATTTGACTATCTTCAACAACTTTTATCATTCTCCTTTGTGCTTCCAATGTCTACAATTGGGTTATGAATTTTTGTCAACTAGAACCACTAATTTTATAAAACCATTGAACATCCTATGCAAGTTCCTGGCATCTTACTGCAGCAACTCCTTAGGATCTATCTCAACATTCAATCTCCTTCAGTTGTGTATGGAGATTGTCTGAAAAAGAAAATTTGCAGGGATTCTTTATCTTTTGCATCTAAATCTTGAAGAATACAAGGGAATCAATAGTAACACTTCATTAGGTAAGAGAACAACATCTTGGATGAATTAAAAAATACATGGCTTTGTTGCACTATTAGAATCACTGCGTGGAGAAATATCCATGCAAAGAATAAAAGTCTAAAAAAACAACAAAAATGTGTGTAGGACTAAGCCTAACCATGAGTTAGCCGGTATTGGCATGGTTAATGGTTTATAGGTGGCATTGTTGTTCTTGCCACCAAGGTTCAAACCCCGTTGGGGTGGTATTGTTGAATGGTTGTATTCCGGTTCATAGCTCCGGTCAAAAGCGTTTACCCCTTGTATAAAATAAAAAAAAAATTAAAAAAAAAAAAGCCTAACCATGAGTACATCCTTTGCTGCAATGTGTCCCTCATATCTCTAGAATTCAATCTTGAGAGAGGCATTCACTGTCTAAAACTCTTCATTAACCCTGAATGGAAAATTGAATAAATCATAGGAACAAATTAAATTATTACACAATCCCTAAAAGCTGGCATGATGCACCAAACAAAAAAGGCATATGAAATCTTCTGTGATTTTTGCCTTACTCAGTTTACTATTATAATATTTGTAATTGGAGACCACATCTCCAGCCCCTCTTCATATAATACAAGGCAACAACGATGAAGAAAAGTCACTACAATTCTTGGGCTGAGATATCCACGTGCAACCATACCAATGAATTCAAATTTTATGAGTTACTAGGTACTTTGAATATCAAATGGTTAATCTTATCCTCTTCCAAAAATCCCCATTTCTCAAGAATTATCTGCAGTATCTTTTCTCCTTGTTGCCTTTAAGTATCTTGCATCCTTGAAAATATGACATGTTTTCCTCTTACATGGACTGTGAATTGATTCCTAAACTATGCAATGCAAGTGGTTGGAGAATGATCACTTGAAGTTCACTATCTTGCAATTCTCATCTTAAGGGTGCACTATCACTATTTGGAAGATCAACCATGGTATTTTTTTAGATCACATTCTTTGAAGTATCTTCTCAAATAGTCCACATACCTTACCACTAAACTTCTTGACTGTCCTTTACAGTATTCTCTTGCACATAGTGGTAGCTTTTTTCATGATTGTTACCCTTTTTGCACTGACTATCTCAAGGTTCTCTTTTCAAAACTTGGCTCTTCTTCATTTGGCATACTGTCACATACTCTTTTACATCATCATGTCAAACCTCTACCCTTTCATAAGCTACATCATAGGGTTTTGATAATGTTGTCCATTTCATATTTGTCACTGTCTTCTATACTTTTCTCTCCATATTCTCTCATCACCAAATATGCATCAGGACTATTGAAAACAAAAGTTACCCTTTATCACTTACTAAAGTTTTGAAACAACCTTTGGCTTCCATGAACAACTACTTGGTCAGGCTCAATATATCCATTGGAGTACTTTGTCAAAGTATGCAAATGCTTTAAGCAAATGACCATCACTTCCCATCTCTACAAAAGAATTGAGAACTACAACAAATTCTTCATAATCTAATACACCATTTCCATCAACATTTACATTCATAGTTATGAAAATTTTTAAATTCATCACAGAAGAAAATTAATGCAAGAATCTTGCAAAAGGAATGAAAATGTTCCTCTCATTATCATCTAAATATTTGCTTCTTTTGTATGGAAACTAAGGCTATTCAAAACTTATCTCTTACCAAAATAGCTACAATTCCCCCATAAACTACTTTCATATATATAACATTTTGAATACTAGATCAGTCAATTCTTATTCTATTAAGATAATATTTAATAACAACTTGTTGCCAAAGTTCATAATTTGATATGAAATCCATTGCTGCTTGTTTTCTATATACTCTAGCTTGTATATTGCTCAACCAATATGGAATTTTGTCAAGCTTTTGAGAACATTCTTCTAGCCATTCAATCCCACACTTACCATCAATAGTTGACATTTTATGCATGCAACTCTTCAGAGAAACATACCATGTTGCATTGGGTTCACCACTTTCTTCACACAAAGGAGGATCATGCTTTTCTTTCATATTATATCTCTTTTTTTGGGCCACTTCATTGGTTTCGTTAGTTACATATATTGACATATAGGTTTTTTTTAGGACAACAAAAGTCCTTTATAACTCACAATCCCATGACTGCCAATATTTTGGGCAAGGTTTTCCCTTTACAATAGTAAATATTATATGCCCGTTACACATTCTTCTCTTCTACATTCGCAAGTGTTGAGATTTTATTGGAATGAAGGATCATAAATAAGACCCAAAGCTAAAATATGAGGACTCAACTAGACATCTATAGGCATCCTTTTTCAATAATATTTGAGAAAAATAATGCATAACCTACAGGGATAATGATAGCTTTCTCGCATACCTTGCTTCTACATTTGATAAATCCCTTCATGCACACATCCTTTTACTTGATCAAGTCTCTTCAATGTGTAGATGAAAACTTGAAATGTGGCGAAAAAACTCCTTACAAGATTCATGCAATGTGCCATATTTTTCTACATGCTTTACAACATGCCAAGGATTTTCTACAATGAGCCCTCATTCCTCCTATTTCCCCTCAATGTGGATGAGCATTTGGATAGAAAAATGCCAGTTTCACACCAAATATGGATGAAACTTATTCAATGCAAAAAAAATAGAAAAACCCTAGAAAGCTCGACTTGGTCATGATAAGACTTAAACTCTAACCAAAATACAACTTCCCCCCAAAATAATGCAACATGATCCTAGAAACTTTAATACTTGACCTTTTAACACTTTTGACAAGATTGAGGTTTTTTGAAAAAGTCAAGATATTTCATAAATCTTAACCATTGCTAAAAACTTACTAAAAGATAAGAGACATTTGTTTAACTCTTTTCTTTTTTTTTCTTGATTTTCCATGACAAACTTTTACTTTTTCTTTTAATACACTTCTAAAATTTTAACATCCTCAATAAGAGTTCCTCTAAAACTAAAGTGTCAACATCTTTGGCAACCTCTGAAGGGGTTTTGCTTGCTAAAACTCATAAGACTAGTAGCCTAGCATATCCATTGGGAATAGGAGTCAAAGAGAGTAAGAAAAAAATTGAAAACCAGACCTGACAACTAGCTATAACACCTCAACAAGTAACTAGACACCTAGACTAACTTGGTTCATCACTTAGAGGAAAGACAAACTAACTGCATTGTATATCAGCACTTATTAACTTGAAATAAACCTATCCTAACCTACACTAACCAGAAACATGACCTTCTCAAACAAAACCATTGACAATTTCATTGAAGTAGCTTCATTTTCGCACCAATTTGTAATCCTTCACATGTGTATTAGCAGCCAAGAGGATGTGGAGATAAATCAAATGTTCAACCAGCTATTGCAATACTTATTGGAAAATGAGAACAAATCCACCTACATATTAGTATGTGTCATACATATTCTTCTCTTGAAGTGGATAAGTGAGTTGAGCGCACTCTTCTTCAGCTACAATTCCATGCTTGGGTGCAAGCATGTCTTTTGATTTTTTACCAGCCTCCATTCTTGCAAAATGTCTAATTGGACAACCTCTTGGAAGGTTAAAATTTGAAGTACCCTTGTTGGTTTCATGCTTGTGGTATGTTGTCTTATCATCATGTTGATTTTATTGCTTCATCCCTTTTGTTGACTTGGTGAAGGTATGAAGACTTGTGCACCATATCCCTATTGCTCATGATTTTCCTCTTGTAGATAAGCTAACTTAACATCTAATTTCAAAAAAAAAACCTCCAAATCATCCCAAAAAAAGTTCTTCAACTTCTTCCTTGCTTTTCTATATAAAAGGACTAATTTTGACTTCAAAACAACCTTCTTTGTGCATGTCAACTTCATCTCTATCTTCTAAATCATGGCTCTCTTCATCTATCTCTTCATAAACCAGCGTCTTTGAATGCTCATTCTCGTCTTCTTTTTGCTCAAAAACTTGTGATGACATTAAAACTTGCATACTCTCTTCATCCTCATCAAGAAAACAAGGAAGTTCATCAAATAAGAAATTCAAATTTTCATTTTCATCACCTTTTTCAAGCTTGTTATTTCACTGTCTGAACTGATTTGTTAACATAGGCATTGGCATAACCTCCTTTTCTTTAATAAAAAATGGAGGCTCATTAAGCAAATCAGTCAAATCTTCACACTTAATACCTCTTGTTTCTCCTTCGGCCTGCTACCCCAAAAGACCATGCTCTTCAACTTGTTGTCCTAGCTAATCATGTTCTTCAACTACTTGCAGCAATTCTGATTTTTCATTTTGTGTATCATGTTCAAAGGTGTGAACAAAAAAATACTCTTTTTTCCCTTCTCCAAATACCCCATTTTTTTTCTTGTTAAACCAACTATCTTGGTAAACAATGGGACCATCTTTACAAAGATGAATGGTGATAGGACAATAGGGCTGATTATAAATGTCTTGTTGGATTTCTTGAGGAAGTATAAATTTTGGAGAAGGTTGTTCTTGACGGATATTAGGCTCCTACAAAGGATGTAGGCCTCTAAAACTTGAATTTCAAACTTAGAAGATTGTCTTTTATAGAATTGTGAAACAAGCACAAAACCATGAGCCACCGGATAAAACAACAAACAAATACACCTTCTACTCAAGAGATCTGCACACAATATATGCAATATTCTTCAACAAGAAAAAGCTATAGAAGAGACTTTCAAGAAGATATGAAAGCTCTAGATAATATCCGAGAAATTTTTACAATAAGGGTTGAGTGCTTATAAAAGCAAAGCCCTAAATGAGAAAGGGATCAATATCATGACAAGCGTCAACATCACATGAGATGAGACATAATGATCTAATATTAGCTCAACTAATAAAGTATAAAACACTCCTAAGTTTATCTTAAGTGTACAAGAATAAATTAGAATAATAATAAATTAAAGAGTAATTAATTATTATCTAATGCATGATAACACAAGCACAAAACTACGAGCCATAGGATCAAACAACAAACAAATACACCTTCTACTCAAGAGATCTACAAACAATATATGCAATATTCTTCAACAAGAAAAAGCTACAGAAGAGACTTTCAAGAAGATATGAAAGCTCCAGATAATATTTGAGAGATATTTACAATAAGGGTTGAATGATTATTAGAGCAAAGCCCTAAATGAGAAAAGGATTAGATCATGACAAGTGTCAACATCACATGAGATGAGACACAATGATCTAATATTAGATCAACTAATAAAGTATAAAACACTCCTAATTTTAGCTTAAGTGTATGAGAATAAGTAGACTAATAATAAATTAAAGAGTAATTAATTATTAGCTAATGAATAATAACTCTAACACCCCCCCTTAAGATGAACTTAGGGAGTATCTAAAAACCCTAAAAAGAATGCATGATGGGTCCCGAAAAACAAGGCCAAAAAAGGTACCCATGTACAAACAGAAGATCTCTATAATGTGGAGAAATAGGGAAAACCTTGTGGGAAAAACTCCACTCCAAAAAGAGATGAAAGCCAAGTGAAGGACTGAAGAATCCTTCAAACAAGAAAATGTTATCCCAAAATATAGGAACAAATGGTGAACAAAAACAACACCATTGAAGCATGAAGAAGTTGCAAACACTATCGAAGAATAACTGTTGAAATGCTGAAAGAAGAACCTCCACTGACATAAAATTTGGCAACATCAATGACGGCCAAACTAATAAAGTATCAAACATCAAAAGTGTCAACATCAAATGAGATGAGACATAATGATCTAATATTAGCTCAACTAATAAAGTATAAAACACTCCTAAGCTTAGCTTATGTGTATGAAAATAAATTAGACTAATAATAAATTAAAGAGTAATTAACTATTAGCTAATGCATGATAACTCTAATAATCTTGAGGTTTTGAAAGACATACCTTGCTTGAAACTCAGGATTTCGTACTTAGGAAACTCTTTCTTTATATGTTGATTTGGAATGCAAGTAGTTGATTGAGATTCCAACCTTTGCACTTGAGCAAGCAAAAGTTTCATTTGCTCTTGTTTGGCAACAACTTCTCTTGCAAAAGATTCCTTATACTGCTTCCTTTGATAATCCAACTCCTGCTAATATTGGTAGGCTTGGTAAGCCAACTCCTCCTGCTACATGTCAAAGTCTTGTTGCCTTTTGATGTCATCCAATTGCTTATTGAATCCTATTAATATATTTTTATGTCACTAATCTCCATATTGTCAGTATTTTGGGGCTGGCTAGGGAGGTAACAAGGTTGGTTCAGCGTAGCCATGACTTCTTCAAACTGATCGAAAGGCTGCCAAGAAGATTGAGCAAGGATGGGTGGGTGCTAAGCATGATATTTATGTTGGTAACCTATTGTTAATGGATTATTTGAGACAAAACCAATAGCATACTCTGCTTGGTATGGCTGATAGGAAGTGGAATAAGTAGCATTTTCATGGAATGAAGGGCGATGAAAGATATTTCCATGAAACGAAGACATTATATTGCATCTAATCAAGCTGGAAACTCATTGAAATCATAAAAATAAAAAATATAGACTATTTTTTGAAAAAATTGATAACATACCAGCACTTCAATCTTCTCAAAACTAGTAGAATAATATTGGAGTCGCCAGATGTGTGAAATATTGCTTACAAAGGAAAAAATTACTGATATACACACCAAATATTAGTAATAATAGGATGAACTTTGAGCTATGATAGCTCAAATGGTCCCAACGAGCGTGCCAAAAATTGTTATCACTCAATATTGCACCCTTGCTAAGTTGCAGAACTTAGCTTACTAGTGAAACATGGGATCCTTTCTAGGTTTGTGGGTTACGTATGACAAAAAGGAATCCCCAGAGAAGGTTGATTCCCCTAGAACTTCACCTAATTAGAACTATGTTACCACTTTGCTAAGGAAAAGAGAGAAGGAAAAATGAAAATGAACCTACTTTTTCCTAAGGTGATGCACCAAAAATATTTTCAAACCTATTCTACTATTTTAACACACAATTTCCCAAATACCCAGCTAAAATTCACACAACTCAATTGTTTAACATACTCATACATGAGTATTTCATGAGAAAGTTGATATTTTTACAACTTTAGAAGAAAGACTAGATATATCTTTCACAAATAAAGAAGTGTAAACATCAATGACATAACTCATGACTTGTTTAAGACATGATTTATGCTTAAAGGTATTGAAATGAGACAACAAACTTGAGGATTTATACATAAAACCACATAGATAATTATCATTCATTCATACACACAATGCAACAGCCATTGAGAAGGCAAAATCATTGAATTTTATTGATAAATGAGGTGCCTACAAAATTGTACAAGTTTGAAAGGGAGCTACATTTGTTGTCTCAGCTTGAAAGAACTTGAAAAACCAGTTACAATACATGCCAAGAGAGAAAAGAACTAGTGAAAAATATGTCTAAGGCTTTCCTTTATGTTGTTCAACAACTTACATGAGAATAGGAACATGTGAGAGAGAAAGAGAAGGATGAGTCTTCACTTCATCTTGCTAAGTCAATCTCCTTTTGGTCATCCAAAACAAAAACTCCTACTTCTCAACCCCCAAAATTGCTCCAAAAGGTTTTTTCAATGGTGGAAAAGTCATCCCTTGACCTCTTCTGCCATAAAGGCACCAAAACAGCCCCTCGATGCCCTCAAAATGCTTCAAACTACCCTAGATATGATCCAACTCGTTGAACAGCTCACTCAACCTCCTCCTTGATGCTTGCAACTGCTCATTACTCTCCAAACTATTGTAACTTCTTTAAATTTGTTGATAGAACGTGTGGGAGAATATTTGAAAAGTCAAAATTTTCCTAAGAAGGTATAGGACATTCTCTCAAGGCTAGCCTCTTGACAATTGTCTCATCCAAAAAGAATCTTTACCTTTGCACTTCCACCAACTTAAGTCAATTTTTCCTTGTAGTTTCCACTGTGCTTAGTGTTTCCTTTGGGATATCATGCCTCATTTCCCTTTAGGTTACATTTAATCTCTCTTCAAATTCATAGTCACAGTGACATACTTCTTCATTATGCTTTCCTTTAACTACATTGTTGCCCCTACCATTAGATGATTGTCTCTTTTCACAGTGAATCTCTACTTTTGTTGTCCATCTGTCTGAAACTTTTGTTCGAAGCTCATCACTTTCAGTTTGAAGGACTTCTATACCAAAATGTGTCAAATGTGGACAAAATGGAAGAAATTCCTTTAATTCATCTTCAAGATTCAAGAGCTTTTCATAATAAAATAGCATCTCACCATCTTAAGTTTTTTTCTTTTTCCATGCTCTGTTACTATTATCTTCAAGCTACCATCAGGTTACTTCATGGAGTCATGTGCTCAAGCTCCATAAACTCAATTTCCTTACATTCATACTCTTCAAACTGCTGTTTGAATTCAGTTCTTAATAACCCGATGTTATCTTTACTCTTGAGTTGCATTTGAGACTATGTCGTCTTCATTCTTTTCATTTCTTCAATCTTCATTCTCAATTGAGTAACTTCTTCCTCTTCCTATTCCAATTTCCTTTGCAATGCTTGTCTCTCTAATTAACTATCATCCCCTCAAAATCTTCTTACCAATTGCATCTAATCACCCTTATTTTAAATTTTGTGTCCTTATGATTATGCAAATGGTTCACAAATTTCCTAACATTAGAAGTCTTCCATGCATCAAGATCAATAGGAAGCTTTCCAAGAGCATGTAGCAATATTATTTGAAGCTACTCAAAAACTTTTATCATTCTCCTTTGGGCTACCAATGTCTACAATTAGGTTATTAATTTTTGTCAACTAGAACCACTAATTTTACAAAACCATTGAACATCCTATGCAAGTGCTTGACATCTTACTACAGCAACTCCTTAGGATTGATCTAAACATTCAATATCCTTCAGTTTTGTATGGAGATTGTCTAAAAAAGAACATTTGTAGAGATTCTTTATTTTTTGAATTTGAATCTTGGAGAATACAAGGGCATCAATAGTAACACTTTATTAGGTAACAGAACAACATCTTGGATGAATTAAAAAATCCATGGCTTTGTTGCACTATCAAAATCACCGTGTGGAGAAACATCCATGCAAAGAATAAAAGTATAGCAAAACAACAAAAATGTGTGTAGGACTAAGCCTGACCATGAGTACATCCTCTACTACTATGTTTCCCTCACATCTCCAAAATTCAATCTTGAGAGAGGCATTCACTGTTTGAAACTTTTCATTAACCCAAAATGCAAAATTGAATAAATCATAGGAACAAATTAAATTATTACACAATCCCTGAAAGCTGGCATGATGCACCAAACAAAAAAGGAATATGAAATCTTCTATGATTTTTTCCTTACTCGGTTTACTGTTATAATATTTGTAATTGGAGACCACATCTCCAGCCCCTCTTCATATAATACAAGGCAACAATGATGAAGAAAATTCACTGCAATTCCTATGCTGAGACATCCACTTGCAACCATACCAATGAATTCAAACTATCTAAGTTACTAGATACTTTAAATATCATATGGTTAATCTTATCCTCTTCCAAAAATTCCCATTTCTCAGGAATTATCTGCAGTATCTCTTTTCCTTGCTTCCTTTAAGTATCTCGTAGCCTTGGAAATATGACTTGATGTCCTCTTACATGGACTGTGAATTGATTCCTAAAGTGTGCAATGCATGGGGTTGGAGAATGATCACTTGAATTCCACTATCTTGCACTTCTCATCTTAAGGGAACACTATCACTATTTGGAAGATCAACCATGGTATTTTTTTAGATTACATTCTTTGAAGTATCTTCTCCAAAAGTCCACATACCTTACCACTATAACTTTTTGACTGTCCTTTACAGTATTCTCTTGCACATAGTGGTAGATTTTTTATGACTATTCCCCTTTTTGCATGACTGTCTCAAGGTTCTCTTTTTCAAAAATTGGCTATTCTTTATTTGGCATACTGTCACATACTCTTTTACATCATCATGATAAACCTCTCTCCTTTCATAAGCTCCATCACAAGGTTTCGATAATGTTGTCCTTTTCATAGTTATCATTGTCTTCTATACTTTTCTCTCCATATTCTTTCATCACCAAATATGCATCAGGACTATTGAAAACAATACAAGCTACCCTTTATCACTTATTGAAGCTTTGTGTTGATTTTTGTAGCTCAAAAAGTGGGATATGGATTTGCTTTAAAGCAACTCAAGATTAGATTTGCTTTAAATCAATTCGAGTTGGATTTTTAGCAACAACAGATTTTTTATTCTTTAAATAGAATGTTCCTGAGTTTGTGAGGATAAGATAAATCCTAGAGTGTGAGGATAAGATAAGTCCTAGAGTGATTTTATGTATAAGTAAAGCCAAAGAAAGCAAGGAAAGATTCTTTCCTTGCACGCTAAGTAAAGCAGCTAGGCTCTATAAATGCAAGATTGTTGTAGCAAACTCATATTGTATTTTCGAAATAAAAGTTTGCTGTTAGGCTGAATAGAAGATCCAACATTTGCAGGTTTTTCCCCTCATTGGGGTTTCCTGGGTATATCTGTGTTATTGTCTTTTGTGTTTGGCTTCATGTTATTTTTGCTTCCGCTATTATTAGTTGTTAATTAACCCAATTGTATTAATTGTTATAAATCAGATTTCTTTCTATGAATTTATTGTGCAATTAATCTATTGCTAGGTTATAGAAATTAACATGGTATCAGAGCTCTAAACTCTGAATACGAAGCCAAGATTTGTAACGCAGATTTCAAGAAAAAAAAAAGTCTTCAGATTTTTGTCTCCAGTTCTTTTGTAGCTATGGCAACTAGTGTTCGATACGAGGACAGGCTCGAGGGTGCGTCTAACTTCTTGCAGTGGAAGGTTCGGATTACATCTGTTCTCAAGGAGAACAGGCTATGTATCTATGCTAGCACAGAAGTGACACCACCAACAAATGATCTTGTTGCCTTAGATTCGCATGAAATCAAAGAGGCCAAGGCTCAGAGGATTATCCTGGATGGAGTAAGAGATCATTTAATTCCTCATTTATCAGGGAAAGACACTGCCAAGGAGATGTGGGATACGCTCACAAAACTTTATCAGAGTGACTATCAAAGTCGTAAGATGATGCTCAAGGACAAATTGCATAATACCAAGATGTCCAAAGGCGAGAGTGTGACCTCTTACTTGTCCAAACTGACGCAGGTCAGGGATGAGCTTGCTGCTGTTGGAGAGACGATTAAAGAAGATGAGTTGGTGCGTATAGCCTTGAATGGCTTTTCAAAGCACTGGGAAGTGTTTGTCAAATGTGTTGTTGGCAGAGATCAGCTACCTAATTGGGCAAGACTTTGGGATGATTTTATTCAGGAGGAGATCCGTGAAGGTGCTCATCGAGGAGATCAGACAAAGAAAGTTCAAGATGAAGAAAATCTTGCTCTTGCAAGCAAGGGTAAGAAGAAGTCTAATAAAGAGCAATCGGAAGGTTCTTCTTCCAAGAGTGGGAAGAAGAAAGATCTGAGCAAGAATAAATGTTTTTGCTGCCATCAGATGGGTCACTATGCCAGTCAATGTCCGAATAAGAAAAATAAGGACAAGCAGAAGAAACAATTTGTTGCTACAGCAGAGGTGGACGAGTTTGCATCACAATTTGAAAATGAGTTTTCACTCATTGCTTGTTTCTCAAGTTCAATTGCCAACAGGGTATGGTATATTGACAGTGGGGCTTCTCACCACATGACGGGAGTCAAAGAATGTTTCACCAAGTTGGAGGAGAAGAAGCTGGATTTCTATATTGAGCTCGGAGACAATGCCAAGTACCATGCAACTGGTATTGGCACCGTCAAGTTTCAGAGGAAGTCTGGCAAACCTTTGTTGGTGGAGGATGTGTTGTATGTCCCTGGCATGACAAAGAATTTAATCTCAGTTTCTGCCTTGGAAGACAAGGGTTACATCGTGACCTTTGAGAGGGGAAAATTCTATATTCGTCCCAAAAATTCCAAGATTGCAAAAGTGATTGGTGTTAGGCATGGCAGCTTGTTTCGATTACAGTTTGAGCCAGCACATGCGTTGGTTAGTAGTTGTAAAGGGATAGGTGAATTGTGGCACAGGAGGATGGCTCACCTTCACCAGGGAGCACTTAATATTCTTAAGGAAATAGTGACAGGGCTACCTGATATGAAGACTGAAAAGTATGAGGTGTGTAAGGGTTGTGCTCTTGGGAAATATGCCAAGACCAGTTTTCCAAGCAGCGACACTAGATCCGAAGGGATTTTGGATCTTGTACACTCAGATGTGTGTGGACCTATGTCAACAACATCCTTGAATGGATATGAGTATTATGTTACCTTCATTGATGATTTCTCCAGGAAGACATGGATATATTTCATGAAGAATAAAGATGAGGTCTTCAGTAGGTTCAAAGAGTTTAAGGCTCTCGTGGAGAACCAAACTGGGAAGAAGATCAAGATACTGAGGTCTAATAATGGAGGCGAGTATACCTCGAATGCCTTCAAAGATTTTTGTGCTCAGGAAGGTATCAAGAAAGAGTTGACAGTTCCGTACAACCCTCAGCAGAATGGGGTTGCTAAATGGAAGAATAGAGCTATCATTGGAGCAGCCAAGGCCATGCTTCATGATCAAGATCTGCCTTGTTTTTTATGGGCAGAAGCTTGCAACACAGCTGTGTATTTGCAGAATAGGAGCCCTCACAAAGTTTTGGGCAAATTGACTCCAGAAGAGGCGTTCAGTGGTAAGAAACTAGATTTGGGGCACATTCACATCTTTGGATGCCTTGTGTATTGTCACATTCCTGTTGAGAAGAGAACCAAGTTGGAACCTACTGCAGAGAAGGGTATCTTTGTTGGGTACAGTGAAACTTCTAAGGCTTATCGGGTTTATATTCCTACTTTCAGGAAAACAGTGGTTCGCAGAGATGTGAAGTTTGAAGAAGAGAGGGCTCTTCAGAAGTCAAGTAACTTGATGAATGAGGAACAAACATCCACAGTTGAGGTAGCACAAATTCCTCAAACTTCAGTCACACAAGCCGGAGAGCAGAACAAGCAGGATGATCAGATAGAGGAACAAATAATTCCTCAGCCTCAGATTCCTATTAGTGAGAAGAGGAGAAACAAGGCAGCTGAGCAAACATTAAGAGAGGCTCAAGAATATGTAGGTGATCCTCAAGATTTAGTCAGAAAAAGAAGGGCTCCTAGACGTTATTCAGATTATGTGGCACTTATGAGTGAATTAATTGAAGTAGAGTCTTCCAGCTTTTAGGAGGCATCCAAGCACCAAGTGTGGAGAGATGCCATGGTGGAAGAGTATTCTTCCATCATGAAGAACAATGTGTGGGAGGTAATACCAAGACTAGAAGATAAGTCTGTGGTGGGCTCGAGATGGTTGTATAAGATTAAACATGCTGCAGATGGTAGTGTGGAAAAGTTCAAAGCCCGGTTTGTGGCTAAGGGGTTTTCACAGAAGGAAGGAGTCGACTATGATGAGACTTTCGCTCCAGTAGCCAGGTACTCATCCATAAGAGCTATCATTTCTATAGCAGCACAGATGGGTTGGAGGATTCATCAGATGGATGTAAAGACGGCCTTCCTCAATGGGGTGATTGAGGAAGAGATTTACATAGAGCAACCAGAAAGGTTTGAAGCACATGAGAGGGATTCTCATGTATGTAGGTTGAAAAAAAGCACTGTATGGACTCAAGCAGGCTCCAGGGCGTGGTATTCACGTATTGATAGTTACTTGCAGAGTGTGGGCTTCATCAAGAGTGAGGCAGATTCAAACCTGTACTATGTTCAGGTGAAGGGTGAACTTCTCATATTGTTGTTATATGTTGATGACCTATTTCTCACAGGGTCAGAGGAGCTCATAGCACATTGCAAGTGGGATCTTGCAGGAGAGTTTGAGATGAAGGACTTGGGGTTGATGCACTACTTTCTGGGATTGGAGTTGTGGCAGAAAGAGGGAGAGATCTTCCTTGGACAAGGGAAGTACTTAATTGATATCTTGAAGCGATTCAAGATGGAAAACTATAAGCCTATGTCAACGCCACTTGTGACCAATTGGAAGAAGATTGATGCTTCCGGATGAGGGGCCGACTTTATCTGACAGTTGATAGGCTCTCTTATGTATCTAGTCAACACCAGGCCACATTTGTTTGCAGTGAACTCGCTTAGTCGTTTATGGTGGAACCTAAACGTGTGCACTGGATAGCTGAAGCATGTTTTGAGGTATCTCCAAGGCATAGTTGATTATGGGCTGAAGTATGTTCAGCAGGATGGAGTGAAGCTCAAGGGGTTTCTTGTCTGATTGGAAGCAAGAAGCGGTGCAATTCAGTTTGGGATCGAGGCGATCTCTTGGTACGCGATAGTTACCTTTCTGCAGAGGCCGAGTATATGGCAGCCAGTATGGCTACATGTGAGGCTATCTGGCTTCGGAAACTTCTAGCTGGGCTCTTTAATCAGGAGCTGGATCCTACAATCATTTACTGTGATAATCAAAGTTGCATCAAACTCTCTGAGAATCCAGTGTTTCATGACAAGTCAAAGCACATTGAGATCAAGTACCACTTCATCAGAGATTGTGTGGAGAAGGGGATAGTGAAGCTCAATTACATTCCTACGGACGAACAGATATCAGATATCCTGATGAAGGCCTTGATGAAGAGCAAGTTTGAATTCTTCAGGGACAAGTTGGGTGTGGTGCAGAACACTTTCCTCGCTAAGAGGGAGTGTTGATTTTTGTAGCTCAAAAAGTGGGATATGGATTTGCTTTAAAGCAACTCAAGATTAGATTTGCTTTAAATCAATTTGAGTTGGATTTTTAGCAACAGCAGATTTTTTATTCTTTAAATAGAATGTTCCTGAGTTTGTGAGGATAAGATAAATCCTAGAGTGTGAGGATAAGATAAGTCCTAGAGTGATTTTATGTATAAGTGAAGCCAAAGAAAGCAAGGAAATATTCTTTCCTTGCACGCTAAGTAAAGCAGCTAGGCTCTATAAATGCAAGATTGTTGTAGCAAACTCATATTGTATTTTCGAAATAAAAGTTTACTGTTAGGCTAAATAGAAGATCCAACATTTGCAGGTTTTTCCCCGCATTGGGGTTTCTTGAGTATATCTGTGTTATTGTCTTTTGTGTTTGGCTTCATGTTATTTTTGCTTCCGCTATTATTAGTTGTTAATTAACCCAGTTGTATTAATTGTTATAAATCAGATTTCTTTCTGTGAATTTATTGTGCAATTAATCTGTTGCTGGGTTATAGAAATTAACACTTTGAAACAACCTTTGGCTTCCATGAACAACTGCTTGCTTAGGTTCAATATATCCATTGGAGTTCTTTTTCAAAGTATGCAAATTCTTTACACAAATGACCATCATTGCCCATCTCTGTTAAAGAATTGAGAACTGCAAAAAATTCTTCATAATCTAATATACCATTTCCATCAACGTTTGCGTTCATAGTTATGAAAATTTGTAAATTCATCACAGAAGAAAATTAAAGCAAGAAGCGTGCAAAAAAGGAATGAAAATGTTCCTCTCATTATCATCTGAATATCGAGTTTTTTGTATGGAAATGAAGCTTATTCAAAACTTATCTCTTACCAAAATAGGTGCAATTCCCCATAAACTACTCTCATATCTATAACATTCTAAATACTAGATTAGTCAATTCTTATTTTATTAAGATAAGATTTATACAACTACTTGTTTCCAAAGTTTAGAATCTGATATGAAATCCATTGCTGCTTGTTTGCTATATACTCTAGCTTGTATATTTCTCAACCAATATGGAGTTTTGTCAAGCTTTTGAGACCATTCTTCTAGCCATTCAATCCCACGCTTACCATCAACAGTTGACATTTTATGCATGCAGCAGCCCTTCAGAGAAACATGGCATGTTGCATTGGGATCACCACTTTCTTCACACAAAGGAGAATCATTCTTTTTTTTCATATCATATCTCTTCTTTTGGGCCACTTTATTGGTTTCGTTGGTTACAGGTATATTGATATCCAAGTTTTTTTTAAGACAACAAAATTTCTTTATAACTCACAATTCCATGATTGCCAGTCTTTTGGGAAAAATTTTCCCTTTACAATAATACAAATCATATGCCTATTACACATTCTTCTCTTCTACATGCCTAACTGTTGAGCTTTTATTGAAATGGAGGATCATAAATAAGACCCAAAGCTAAAATATGAGGACTCAATTGAACATCTATAGGCATCATTTTCAATAATATCTGAGCAAAATAATGCATAACCTATAAGGATAATGATAGTTGTCTCGCATACCTTGCTTCTACATCTAATAAATCCTTTCATGTGCACGTCCTTTTGCTTGACCAAGTCTCTTCAATGTGTAGATGAATATTTGAAACGTGGGGAAACAAACTCCTTCCAAAATTCATGCAACGTGCCATATTTTTCTGCATGCTTTCCAATGTGCCATAGATAGAAAAATCCCAGTTTCACGCTAGGTATGGATGAAACTTATTCAATGCAAAACAAATATAAAAACCCTAGAAAGCTCAACTTGGTCATGATAATACTTAAACTCTAACCAAAACACAACTTCCCCTAAAATCATGTAACGTGAGCCTGGAAACTTTAATAAGACCTTTTTAACGTTTTTGACAAGATTGAGGTTTTTTGACAAAGTCAAGATATTTCATAAATCTTAACCATTGCCAAAAACTTACTAAAGGATAAGAGACATTTTCTTAACTCTTCTTTTTTTCTTGATTTTCCATTACAAACTTTTATTTTTGCTTTTAATACACTTCTAAAATTTTAACAATATCCTCAATAAAATTGCCTCTAAAACAAAAGTGTCAATAAGAACACCCAAGTTTAAGTGGCCAAAAGTCTCCTCATAATCATGGTCCACATTAGAAGTGTGATCAACAGCCAGAGGAATAATGTCATCATTAGAAGTAAAATCTAAAAAATCTACAATTGAGATGAATGATCAACCATCTTAGTAGCAATAATTTCTGTACTCTCCAAGTATCTAACATGATAACTAAATTAGGAGTGAATTCCACAATCCTCCCATCTTCACCATGTGTAATCTGATATATGAATAGAATATTTTTCACTAAATGAGGTACACAAAACATCATTAAAATTTCCCTCCCTAAAAACAATAGACCCCTTCCCAAGTACACTCATATATGTATTGTTTCCCATCAAATTAGGAGAGATAGTACAAGGCTCAAAAGAAGAGAAAATAGACTGTGAAGATGTCATATGATGAGATGCTCTTGAATCTAGAAGTCATCTCCCTGATCTAAGACCTAAAAAAGCATAAAGAGTGTTCCCTTTCTTCTTGATGTAGTATCCAAACCAACATGACCTTTTTCCTTATTAGACATATTTGAAGAAGAAGAAGTTGACACAAAAGTTCTGGAAGGAAAATCAATATGAATCTTTTTTAGAATATGTTTCAACTCATCAATATCCTTCTTATAAAAAGAATATTTCTCATGCCCAAGCTTCTTGCAATATGAACAAGTAGGCTTCTCCTTCTTAGATGATTTCTCTATGGAAGAGGATTTATTCTTTAGTTGATCTGAATGTGGATTGTTCTTTGATTTATTACGTTTCTTATCAATATGTTCTAATTCTTTCACTTGACTACCCAACATTTCCTAATATTTAGATGACTTGATGAGACACATTGATAGACTCTTTCATTACTCATGTATTAGCATCTCATAAAAAAATTTAAATGGTGTAGTATATGAAGGCCCCATAATCAACCTATGAGTATGAAAGCTAGAAACAAAAGAATCATAATGAAGACCAAGTTTTTTCAATTTATTATAGACCAAATAAATGTCCTTATCAATTCCACATGATTTATAGTGCTCCCTTAAATCATTAACCTTGGTGATATAGTCCTAGATTTTTTCAAATTTCTTAGGATCAAGGCTCATCAACTCATGATCAATTTGATAGCCTCTTACCTCATCTTTAGTACCATACAAAGTTTTCAATTTGTTCCAAGAATCGTGATAATTCGAGATTACATGATTCAATTTGAAACAAATCTTGAGAAACTAGGCTACAAAGACATCCAAGAGCTTTAGTATGTATAATCATCTATATTAGCTTTTTATCAACATTTGTAGGCTTAGGTACCGAATTTTTAACATATAGTGAGTGACCTTGATTTATTAGAACACTCCATGCATATTGATGCCAAGTTCAATAGTTATATGATGTTAGCAAAGGAACCTTAGAATGATCTTAGGAGAAAAGAAGAGCACAATCAAAATAGATCAAAATAATGCACCAAGAGACCCCTCCTCCCAATAAATCAATCAAGAATCACCCTCAAACTCCAATAATATGATTTGGCACTTTATATGTAGTGTGATTACAATGCTAGAATTGTGTTCCATATTTTATAATACTAAGATGGATCAAAGATGAAAAATTACAACAATATCTTAGAATGAGATCCTAAAACTCAAATTAAACTTTTCCAATATGATCTACACTAAAAATGAAGCCTTCCCAAGAGGAAAAATCTTCTCTAGGTGTTAGTATGTTCAAGTAATCAACCAAAATGTAATTTTTCACAAATCTAAATAAAAGATATGTGGAGAAGAAGTGCATGAATAGAAATGTAGATCTCCTCAATACCTTTCCAACATCACAAAAATTATAAAATTTGGACAATCTGGAAAAAAATTATGAGCCTAGAGGTCCAAAAAGGAAAATCTAACTTCAACCAACAATAAAATTCACTTGAGGAAAAATCCAAAAAAATGGCTTGCACCACTTTACTTGAAACTAGCTTTTCATTAATATCTCATTTGTAAAAGTTTAACAACTTGTTGGAAAGTTATGGCGTTTTAAAAAAATCACCCTAGTAGGGCCTAGGTGTCAAGCACCTAGTTCCCCATATGACCATTGCTTAGGAATTTTTTTAAAATAAAAAAGTTTATAAAAATTCCATCATTGGTAGTGGCCCTAATGGCAAGGTGGCAGCTCTACGCCTCCATGGGTTGCCACATAACCGACCGCGGGACTTTGGTGATTGTGGGATAAAAAAAAGCCATGATGGTCAACAACCTTTGACTGATGATTAATTAAAATATCAGCAACAATTCAAAATAACCTTTTTTATTAATAAATTGGTATAAAATGTACCAATGATGCATATGTTGACACAAGAGTACAATCAAGTACGTAGAACTGACATGAGAAGTGTAGAAGTTGAAAAACTAACTTCATAATCTCCAAGAATCACCAGCAAGCAATCACCTATCACATGCAACAGATATTTAGAACAAAATCTATAAACCCTCAGAGCCAATGTGTGCAAGCAAAAATTAGCATGTAATAGATTGAATGAAATTGTCTTACAAATAATACAAAAGCCTTCAAAAATACAATCATGCAAAAAGGCAAGACATGCACAACCCTGATCCTATTTTGAGCAAAATGACAGCTCAACAAGATAAGGATAATAATAACCTAGGAAAAAGAATATTCCTAAGTAAACTTATGCTAAAGTGTAATTAAATAATTAATTACACCAACACCCCCCCATAAGTGCAACTTAGGGAGAAGCAAATTATTATGCAAGAGATGAGTCCCGGCAACAAGGCCTGATCAGGTACTCATTTACAAATCCAATGATGAGGTAGAGAAGGAAAACCCAATGGGACAAAACCCCCATACAATGAGATGACTGCTGCAAAGAAGCACTAGAAGAACACTGTGGAGTATCATTGGAACCGCAATTTGACAAGCAAGGAAAGATACTTCTGTCTACAACTGAAACTAAAAACGGAATCATAATGTGACAGCAGACCCGATGCCATGGAACACTTAAAAACTCACAAACTGGAACAACCCTGGAATCTATGAAGCAACAGTAGATGAGATGATGACAAAATATGGAAACCATGTATTTCGATGTTGATTCCAAACTGTGACTAAAACTCTTCCATGGGAATAAGTACCATACAAACTCTGGAACATTAACCATAAAAACATGGCCCTCAAACTGAGAAGTATTTGAACCAATGCAGATCAAGAAACATAATCTCTCAATTGAAGTGTGAACCGATGAATCTGATATGTGTCAAGCTAGAGCAAAAAATGAGGCCAAAAGAAACTAGGAAACCAGAAAACCCATGCGAGCTACCATCAAATCAAGATGAAGATGGGGATCAAAGTGCATGCACACTCTAATCATATTATTATGCAAGAAACCCCCCTTGATGGAACTTTATATCAGTTCATTTATTACAATACCCAATGATTGTAAAATGAGAGAATACAAAACATGCATAAACTACAGAGAAAATGTAAACCCGGTGCATGAAAACAAAATTGAGTGCATGCACAAACCAATGTTCACATCTGCCTCCATGATTAAAAAGACCTCACATCTATGTAGAGGTCGGAACCAGCTTTCTGATATCTCGTTTGCAAAAGTCCGACACCATGGCCAAAAGTAATGATTTTTTCAAAAACATTGAATTTAGCCTGTAGGAAATGGGTTTTCTAGCAAATAAAGTTTACTTCTGATTCAATTTCTGCAAAATTTGTTCACAATGAGTGGACAAAAACAGAAACCCATAAATATTTTCAAGCTAAGAACAAAATTTTGAAATCATTTTTGATCCAGCAAGTAGAAGATGAAAAAATAAAAATTTTAAGCCTTAAGCCAAGAGAAAAATGGCACACGCCAATTTTTGTACAAAAAATTTCTTCATATCCGTACAAGATATAAAAATTCTAAATGATAACCAGTTCAAATTTTGACCCTGGCTACAAAACCCTGAAATTGTTTTTCCTACAACTGAGTGGAAGCTGGATTTTTGAAGCAAAAATGAAAAACGGCTTCAATCTCTTACACAGAAAAAAAGCTATGAGAGAATATCTTCAAAACACGAATAGGCAACAACGTGTCTAGAGCTCGGATACCATGTAGAAGTTGAAAAACCAACTTCACAGTCCCCAAGAATCACCTACAAGCAATCACCTATTACATGCAACAGATATTTAGAACAAAATCTATAAACCCTCAGAGCCAATGTGTGCAAGCAAAAATTAGCATAATAGATTGAATGAAATTGTCTTACAAATAATACAAAAGCCTTCAAGAAGGCAATCATGCAAAAAGGCAAGACATGCACAACCCTAATCCTATTTTGAGCTAAATGACAGCTCAACAAGATAAGGATAATAACCTAGGAAAAAGAATATTCCTAAGTAAACTTATGCTAAAGTGTAATTAAATAATTAATTACACCAACAAGAAGTATGTAGATTGACGAAGATATCGAGGAATATTTTTGAGATGCTTTATCGATCTTTTATTAACACCTACAAGCCATACATAAAGGTATAGTCTATAAGGATCTATATCATACATATTTTGCATGAACTATACAAAAAAATCTACCCAAAAATCTAAAACCCTCAAAATGGCCCAAAATTTATTTCCCAAATATCAAGTATTTTATATGAAAATAGGAGTTTTTGGGCCATTTGAACTCAACTGTGAGGTTATTTTCACTCCAATGCACACCCACAAAAATCTCAAGTTCAAATCACCCTCAGATCTAAGAAGGGGTTTTGCAATTCTAAAGCTCTAATACCATGTTAGAGTCACTTAAGGACTCAAGCCTCTAGGATCACTTGTAAAAACCAAAAAAAAATCTACAAGAGGGAAAAGAAAGAACATGAAATTACAATAATAGATGCAACGTTATGGCCAACATGCAATACTCAATATTGCAGCGATATATTGAACTAAATCAACTCAATTGGTTTTGATGTACAAATGGTGTCTTGCTTATAAACGAAAACATGTGAGATAGGATTAGAATAGATCTTGACATGTGTCTTAATATTGTATAAAGAGACAACTACCTCAACATTATTAAATGACCTAGGATGCAAGCATTAAATAAAAGATAACAAGATAAGATAAGATAAGATCTTATCTAGACAACTAAGACTTCTAGATAAATAAACTAACATGTAAATAGGACATAGATAGGTAAAACACATATTTACACCAACATATATGTATGTATATGGGTTAAATCATAAACCTATGTCACACTTTTGATCAACTAAATAGTTCTAAGTGAAATGGTTTTGACCTAAAGTTTTGGTTAAAACAATTTCACCCAAAACTATGTGGCATATATGTGGCACATAGAGTTTTGGGCCAAACCCTTTCGCCTGAAACTACATAATTTGAATTTTTTTCTTTTTCTCTTTAAAATGTGAGTCAATTTATATGTAGTTGGGTTTCGACCGAAACCTTTTCACCTGAAACTGCCTATGTGGCATCCTTGTTGGCAAGCACCTTATCTTTTTTTAGAAATTTCTAAAAATTCCCACTTGAACATGATATTTCTTCAATTAGAATATTTTTTAAAAAAACTAAAAATACCTTTTTGTATAGCTTGGAATCAAGAATCCAAATATATAATTTTTTTGATATTTTGATTAGTTTGAATATATTTTTTATTTTAAATAATGCAAGTAGGTTGTTAAAATAAAAAAATGAGGCTAATTAAAAATAATAAAACATATTTTTAAAAAATTGAAAAGTATATGGTGCACTAGAGGAGAGAATCCTCTTCAAAAGGGTATAATTTAGTTTTTGAAAATGCTAAAAAAAATATACAATAGTTGACGTCAAATAAAAACTATCAAATTTTGGTATGTTTGACTTTAAAATGTTATTACAAAGAAAATATACATCAAAACTTTTATGTTTTCCGTGCACTAGATATTGAAGTTATCTATTTGGGGAAGAAAATCAGGGGAATTTTTTTTTTTAAATCCATTTTTTTCTTAACATAAACTATATGTTACTTTTTCCTAAAATTTTCAACAATTCAAAATATGCTCTTAAATTTATAAAAAATATTAAAACAATTTTTTTTAAAATTGGAAAATTGCAAGAATAAACTTCATCAAGAGTTCTACATTTCATTAGTTTACATCATTTTGAAATTCAAAAAATAAATACCACTTTTATGCAGTCGAAGTTGAGAATTTATATTTGTGTTGGTTGATTCATTTATAAAGTGTGACACAAGTTTGTACTTTTACCCATGTATGTATGTATACATATAGATAAATGAAAATGTATGTATATGTACGTGCTCACTCACATCTTTATCTATCTGTGTGTATATGTATGCATACATATATAAGTCGCACACACATATATAAATGTATATTTGTGTGTCTATGCATATATACAAACACACATATTTGTATGTATTTAAATATGTATATATGTCAATATGTGTGTGTACATATAGATAATCACACATTTATATATATGTATACATATAGATATGTGTGCTCTTCACACACATGTATATATGTATGTATATATGTGTGTACATATACAAGTGTAAAATATCAAGAAATTGAATCCATAAAAAAATTAGTATATATTTATTTTGAAATATCTTAAATATATTAGTGTTTCAATCATTTCAACAATGGCAAGCATCCTTCCATGGACTAGTTTAGACCATTTCCCAATTTAGTTATTGGTATCCCTAGATAGGGTGCTAGTAAGATGCCTCTTCAAATTTGAGAATATGTGGCTTAGGGATGAAGTATTGAAAAATTACATTGCTCAATGGTGGGGTGAGCCAGTAGCTTGTGGGGGCCACAAACTTTATGTATTTTTTAAAAAATTGATAAAGTGAAGGCAAAGTTAAAAAAATGGAATAAAAATAATTTCAAAGACATCTTCAAGGAAAAGATAAGAGGAGGAATTAGCCACCCTAAATAGTAAAGTAATTTTTTTGGCATGAATGTGAACGACTTTACGTTGGAGGAAAAGTTGAAATTGGAATATTCAAAAGTTTTGGCTAGAGAGGAAATTTTTGGGCATCAAAAATTGAGGGAGACGTGGTTGAAAGAGGATGATAAAAATACTAAATTATTTCACAACTCTTTGAAGGCAAGAAGAAACAAAAACATGATATCAAAGCTATTCAATTCAGAAGGGTAGTCAATTCATAAGGAAGATGAGATAAACAAGGAGGTGGTTAAGTTTTTTAAAAATATATTGAATAAAGAGTCACAAGTTGACTAGGAGGTTTAGGAAGGTTTTATTGCCAATATACCAAGGTTAGTGACTAAGGAGGATAATCAAAAGTTGTTGGCGTTTGTTTCAATGGAGGAAGTTAGGAAGGTAACTTCCAATTGTTTCTGAATAAGGCGCCTAGGTTGAATGGCTTTTTTGCAAGATTCTTTCAGCATTATTGGGACATCATAAGGAAATATTTGACAGAGGTTGTTGAAGAATCCTGTAAAGAAGCTACGATGTTTGGGGAAATAAATCACATGTTCCTTGCTCTAATTCCAAAATTAAAATCTGCTAAATCATTGGGGGATTTCCTTCCACTATCATTATGCAACACAGTGTACAAAATTATCACCAAGATAATGGAAAATCGATTCAAATCAATCCTAGAAAAACTCATCTCAAAGGCTTTGCTCTTGGGTATTTGATAGTAGAAGGTGTCATGGTGGCTCATGAGGTCATTCATTCAATAAGGTGGCAAGGGATGGAGAATATGATCATCAAACTTGACATACAGAAATCATATGACCAAGTTGACAGAGAATTTCTCCTAAAAGTGTTGGAGCAATTTGGTTTTGAACAGAATTGGATCTAGTGGGTTAAGGCCTGCCTCATCTCCCCTAAGTTCTCAGTCTTAGTTAATGGGTCTCCTCAGGGATACTTCTCCTCCCGCTAGATGCTAAGACAAGGAGACCCCATTTCCCCTTTCTCTTTATACTCATGGCAGAAACTCTAGGAAGATAAGTGAAGAAAGAGCTCTAGGCCACTGGAAAGGAACAAAGATAGCAAGGAAGGTTGATACGGTAACCTATCAGCAGTTTGTTGATGACACCATAGTATTTGGGAAGGTGTGTAGAAGGGAAGAAATTCTCATCAAAGGTGTTCTTCATAAATATTGCATTGCGTCAAGGGAGAGTGTGAACTAGAGAAAGTCAAAAAAATCTTCAATGTGCATCTAGGCATCCAAAAGGATATAGCTAGGATCTTGGGTCTACGATATGCCAAGCTTCCGAGAAGGTTTCTTAGCATCCCCCTATTTGTTGGTCTCAACAAAAATGTGCTATGGGAGCAACTTATCCACAATTGTAGGCAAAAAATGGAATCTTGGAAAGGAAGGTGGTTGTCTTCTGCTAGTAGACTTATGATGTTAAGGGATGTGTTGTCGGCAATCCTAATCTATTTAATGTTGTGCCTCAAGCTTCCCAAGAAAATCGAGCATGGGATTAATCAAATAATGAGAAAATTTATGTGGGGTGGGGTGTTAGAGGAACAAAAATTTCCTTTGCTTGCTTGGGAGGGGGGGTGTGCCCCAAAGGAGGCAAGTGGTGCTAGGTTACACCAACTAGAGCTTATTAATTTAGTAATGGGGGTGAAATTGTTATGGTTCATGTATAGAAAACCTAATTAGAAATAGGCACGAATATTATAAAAAAAATTACTTGGACTTTAAGGATCCAAAGTAGATCCTTACGACGGTTGATCCACCCCATGGTTCGGCAATCTAGAATTTTATGCTAGAATGCAAAGAGATAATAACAAAGCATGTCACGTGGGAGGTCAAAAATGGTCAAGATGCCTCGTTATGAGCTGAATCATGGGATGGGAAATGTGCTTTGGGACAGGATGAATCCTTGGTGGATCTTAGAAATACCTTATGTCAAAATTGGGGTCAAAAGGTAAGAGACTACGTGGAATGGAAAGAGATAGAAGGAGTTGGTAGATGGTGTTGGAAATCATTTGATGATATAATCACTCTAGAGGAACCAAAAATCCGGCTGCAACAACTATTAGATGTTAGGCATCTAATAATAATAGAAGAAGAAGATAGAGTGTGGTGGTGTAGTTCGATGATGGGTGACTACAAGGTAAAGCTTGGCTATAAACTAAAAGAAATGGATATGAGGAAGGAGAACTAGCTAGAACATCTTTTTTGGCATCATTTGTGTCTCCCTAAGGCAAGTGTGTTTGCTTGGCTGGCATTTTAGAAACATATCCTAACTAAAGATAGGTTAACCAGATTGGGCATTCAAGGGCTGAGTAAGTATGTCCTGTGTGAGAAAGCGAGTGAAGACATAGATCATATTCTCCTCAAGTGTGAGGGGGCTGACTTTTGTTAGTGTCAAGTAATGTATAAGTTGGGTTGGAAGAGCCCTATGTCGAAAGACCTAGTGACCATTTTTCTAATTTGGCCCAAGATCTGTAGAACCACCCTCTTTTAGATCATTTGGACCGTGGCACCCTCAATCATTATTTGGGAAACATGGAAGGAGCACAACAAAAGGATCTTCTAGGCAAAATCATTAGGGAAGGAGGTGTTGGGAAGGAAGATTGAATTGGTTGTTGTTGAAACTATAAACAATGTTGCTTGAAATCAAAGGTTGAAATCAAACAGCTTTTCAAGATGGGATGGAGAATTGAGGAAGGCTTGGCTTGGGTTGGTTATTCCCCCCATTAATGGGGTTTCGAGGGCTCATCCTATGGGAGCCATTAGGGAGGGAGTGGTTTGGACGATGCTAGGGGAAGGATGGCTAAAAGTGAATTTTGATGGGACATCGAGGGGAAATCCTAGAGAGAGCGGGGTGGGATGTGTTATCAAAGATCACAATGGGGTGAAAATTTTGAAAAAGTCGACTTACCTGAGTGTAGGCACAAACAACGAAGCTAAGTTTTAGGCAACCTTGATTTAATGCCTTGATTGGGCTTCAATGTGCAAAATAAAAAAATCTTCATAGAATCCACCTAGAGGGTGATTCTCTAATCATAGTTACTGCAAATAGATAGGGGTGGACCCCAAATTGGAAACTTCGGAAGTGGCTATCACCCATAACTCAAATTTTAGGTGAATTGGAGGCCTTAAAAATAACACATATTTACCAAGAGGGCAATGAGGTGGCCAATGAGGTTGCCAAATTGGCCTCGTCGGTGGTAAGGCCTTATCATCCCATCATAAAATATGGTTGGCAGAGGGATCCGGATGGTTCGAAGGTTGTGGACAGAAGAAGTGTCATCGATATGACGAGGTGACCCATGTGTGTCATGTGTATGATGGTGGCAAGACTGGCTAGCCCTCTACACAATATAATGCAGTCTTGCCAAATCTCTACGCATCTCTTAGTTTGTGTGATCGTGGTGGTGGTTGTGTAGGGCAAAATGGAAAACCCCATCAGGCTTGAGATCTCGGCTCGACAGATGTCATTCATGGGGAAATAACAAAGAAGATGCTGGGAATTGTCTTTAAAACCAACCATAGGTTGATTCTGCATACTCTCAAGATGGTGCTTGGTCGGGATTTCTTTCAAACATTTCATAGGCACAGGGTGAATTCGGATATCTTCGTGATATTCTTGGCATCGGTACTGGAGGCGGGAGAGTCAAAAGGAAATGGCAAAACTCCTCTGCAAGAAGTTGGCTCGGGAAATTCTTGCTCAGCCTGGACGATGTCTTGGAGATTTCAAAGAGGGCAAGGGAGTGCCACTATCGAATGATTACTACCTACTTCAATAGCGTGAGAAGCCTCCTGAGCGATACCGTTGATATTCTCGAACGACCCGGCCTCCATGCCTAGGTTTCGTGTGGGGGCGAGGAGGAGCATTCAGTTTCTGAAACAGATTCTAGGTCTGGTGCCAGATGAGGGAGAGGGTTGGCTATAGGCTTACATTAAGATGGAAGGACTGGTTGAGGCAAATGGGATGAAAAATTGGTGTGGGTCATCGACTAGGGTTGAGTTGGAGATGAGGAGCAATGTGATGGTGATCAATGATGATGACCCAGTACTGGGGTAAATCGGATTCTCCAATGTATTTGGTGGCAGGTTGTGTTGAATCTATATGATAATATAGGCTAGTTAATAGTGGGTAAAGCCCAACACAGAGGGCTATAGGTAGTTGGTTACAGCTCCTTTTTTGTTTCTTTGGAGTTGGCTATGGTGATCGAGGCTTGTTTATCAACCTCCTCGTCTGTAATAGCTTTTAATATAGGGTTACAGCCACCATACGGTTGCTTTTGGACATCAAAAAAAATATTGTGCATTTTATTTTTAATTTTAAATATATTTTTAATTGTATTATTTGTCCTTATTAACATAAACAATACATCAATATTTTGACACAATAAAAATTACAAGATACTAATAAAGAATATATATTCATGTCTCCAAAAATATTTCAATCAAAAAATAAAGAGCAACATCAACTTAAATTTATATGAAGACATTGATTTTATTTATAATGAACTGGAACTATACTCAAGAATTTAGCACCAATTAATAATAGACATTTAAGTAATTTTGAACCTTTCTTAAGTGGGGATTTTTTCCTGTAGTGTCAACAACTAAGGTTCAAACCCTGTGGTCTTCTCTACTGTGTTAACAATTGAGATTGCTTACCCTCCAAATTAAGTTAGCCTTAGTTTGGATAAAGTTTTTAAAAGTTTTAAATTTTTTTGAGAAGATTTGTGGGCTTCAAAATACATGAAAAATTCCTTCCACCTCTCCCTTCCATATATTGTTAATCTTGGATGTTGCAGATTTGATTGCTACTATTGTTACACCCTTGGTTGCATTGACTCTTGGAGCACCGCTAGAAGGTGTTGTCCTTATCATCCCTTGGGGTTCAGCTTAGCCTACACCTAGTGATCTAGTCAACCCTAGTGTCCCTAGAATTTTTCCTTTACTTGCGCTTGGGATTACCTTTGTTGATGTTCCTTTGGTACCTTCTATCAATGAATGCAGCTTTGCTAAATTAGATAGGTTTGTTCCTACTACCCTGTTGTAGGTGGTCTTATAAATATCATCCTCTTCATTGTGCTAAATCATTCATAGTGGTGGTTTGTGGTGAGGATGTGGTGGAAATGTGGATTTCTATTAGCATAGAGGTCTGGTGTGCAAATTCTCCAACTTTTGGCCCTCTATTCTTGACCTACATAACTAGGTCTTGGTTTCTTGGCAGCCTCTTATGGTTGGTAAGATCAAGCTCTTCCCTTGTGCTAAGGTTTTTTCATTACTTCATTTGCTTCTTCTCAGGATGGAAACTTGGTGTTGGGTCAATTGTGGGTTTGGGGAGAGCACTATCTCAATTAAACCCTAGTCAACCTCCTTTAACCCCCTTATCGACCCAGTCAATGTGGATATGGTGTGGGTTAGGCTCTCGAATCTCCCCCTTCAATTTTGGGAGGTTTCTTGTTATGAGGCCATTGGAAACCCTATTGGTCACTTCTTGAAAGTTGACAATTGCACTTCCTACATGGGACATTCTACCCTTGCTCACATACTGGTGGATATTGACATATCCAAGCATCTTCATAGGGATGTGGTTATAATGGTTGGGGATAGACCTTGGACTCAATTGCTTACTTATGAGGGCCTCCCTTTTAGATGTCATTGTTTCTTCTTTATTGGTCATTTGTCTACAGATTGTCCACTCTCACACCACAAAGGAGTTTCCACTTGGTGGAGGAATACTAATGGTGATCACTTGACTTTTCAGGCTCTTGTTTCTCTATCGAATGACTACTCATGGGATGATGACGAGTCCCTAGCTTCTAGTACAACCTTATCATGCCCTACAAACCCTATTGGTGAACCTCCTTTCTCACATCATGATTCAACTTTAGCTTTAACTCAACTCCAAACTCTACATGCTATGGAAGGCCACCTTTCAGCTCATTGTTCTACTACGCTCAATTATAGACTCTCTAAGGGGGTTTCTCCATGCTTGCAGATTGATTTGCCTATTTATTCTTCTCATCTCTAGTCCCATGAGGTGGATGACCATCTTTCACCTTTTCATCCTACTGACCTCTCTTCGGGTGCTAATAGGCCCTTTGTGGTGGTTTCCCCTCTTTCTTCCCCTTGCAATGGAAATTTGGATGATAGTATTGCTTGGCTTGTTTTTTGTAGATGGAGGAAAGTTTATTCTTCTTCCTCTTTCCAAACTCATACTCAAGTTCTGGGTGAAAGTTCAACTCACTCTTGATGTGGGTTGTTTGTAGTTTGCTCGCATGTTATAAGTGGCCTATTGAAGGCTTGTTTTGATCAGCCCTTGGGGATTTTTTTGTAAATGGTTCGCCCTATTTTGCTACTTATTTAATCAAAAATAAAGTTAATAAAAAAATAATAAATCAAATATAAGTGACTCGCAAATTCTTTTTTTATATTTTACAAGTGACTTGTAAAGTATTTTGTTTGGTGTTTTGGTATGCAATAATTTTTACAAGTAAAATTACACATATTAAAGAGTACATTTAGGGATAGCTAGATTATTCTAAAGCAACATAACTTAGTTCTAACCTCCCTTTAGGAGAGGGTGGTAAACATGTAATAAATTCAAATGGAAGTAACTCTCTAGGGATATTAGTTCATAGTTAAGAACTCTAATATGTCCCCCTTGATATAGACTCACATTTATGAGTAAAATAGTTAATTTTTATTCGTCAAACATGAAAGAATACTAATATATTATAATGCAATATTATAGTAAAGGATGCATCACAATAAATGTAAATCCCAGATTATCAACGTTAGTTAAAAACATAAACTTAATTATTTTTACTAATGAAACGTGGAGTGATGAATAAAATTCAAGCATACTAGAGCCAAAATAAAACCTTAAAAATATCTTTGTATGGAATAATGGATAATGGAATAATATAATCAAATAATGGAATATTTTATATATTTCATTTAAAACTAAAATGAGAGAAATCAAGGATATCTCATAGACATTTTGGCTTTCTTAAGACTATAACATCAATAATAAACAAAAAAAAATGATCATCAACATAAAAATAAGAATTCAAATGTGAAATTTGTTAAAAGAGATAATTTGTCTACACATAGTAACTTAAGATTATAACTACCATATATATCTAGATAATTAGAAAGTGTATCATTTATATGAATTGAAGGAATTTAAGAAAAGGTTCCAAAAGGGTAATAAAATGCATATCAAGATAAGATTCAAAATTAATACCCCTAATCATTTATGATCATGACTTAGCATGGTGGGAAAGTTTGGCCCTGCCACAGTTGGTCTTAGAGCTATCCTAGGTGAAGTGATAACTTTGAATTTGGTATTAGATAAATCTTGAGTAGTGTGGTTGTGATTTTTATCCAAGTTGTGCAAGTTGAGTGATGGACAGGAGGGCCAATATTTTAATCTATTGAGTTGGATTTTGGTTAACAAGTTGGGCTTTCAATGAGGTAACTTGGAACCAAGAGAAAGTGTGAACATGCTACTTGTCATTATTTTGAGGGGTACAAATCTCAAGAACCATCATATATGTGCTAAACAGTAGTGGAGAAGCCAAGGACAAGGTGCTTGCAAGGTATTTGAGTCAAGAGAAGGGCTCAAAAAAGTTGGAGAGGTTGAGGTAGGAGTCTCACAAGTCGCTAATTTGGAGTGAGATACTCATCGTGGTAGCACTATGGGAGATTGGACCACCACCAATTGGGATTGAAGTTGGACTTAATGGTGTTTTTTTCCTCTACAAGGGAACCCTTGAACAAGTTGTAAGTCTTCAAACCAAATAGTCAACATCAAGAGCATCTCCTATTTAAGTAAGGGAGAATATAGGGGGAGTGCTCTCTTGAATGTGACAGATGTATGCCAATGTCGAGGACATTGCCCCCAAGGATGAAGGAGAGTAATATTTCCACCTAAGCTTGGGATAAGCTAGGTGTTATACTTGGATCTTTGAGATGAAGGAGAGTAATTACCACCTCACATTAGCATGGTGAGGTTTCCTAGTGAATAGTAGCACATAGTCCCAAACCAATAAAATGGAGTAGTTGGGTCTTTAGCATGGGATTATTTATGGGATATTTTTCCATGTCGATTGTAGTGCTCATTGAGCTGGGTGAGTAATATCAATTTGTATGTCAAGAGAAAGTGTGAACATGCTACTGGTTATTATTTTGAGGGGTACAAAGCTCAAGAACCATCATATATGTGCTAAACAGTAGTGAAGAAGCCAAGGACAAGGTGCTTGCAAGGTATTTGAGTCAAGAGAAGGGCTCAAAAAAGTTGGAGAGTTTGAGGTAGGAGTCTCACAAGTCGCTAATTCGAAGTGAGATACTCATCATGGTAGCACTATGGGAGATTGGACCACCACCAGTTGGGATTGAAGTTGGACTTAATGGTGTTTTTTTCCTCTACAAGGGAACCCTTGAACAAGTTGTAAGTCTTCAAATCAAATGGTCCAACATCAAGAGTATCTCCTATTTAAGTAAGGGAGAATATAAGGGGAGTGGTCTCTTGAATGTGACGGATGTATGCCAATGTCAAGGACATTGCCCCCAAGGATGAAGGAGAGTAATATTTCCACCTAAGCTTGGGATACGCTAGGTGTTATACTTGGATCTTTGAGATGGAGGAGAGTAATTCCCACCTCACATTACCATGGTGAGGTTTCCTAGTGAACAGTAGCACATAGTCCCAAACCAATAAAATGGGGTAGTTGGGTCTTTAGCATGGGATTATTTATGGAAGATTTTTCCATGTCAATTGTAGTGCTCATTGAATTGGGTGAGTAATATCAATTTGTATGTCAAGAAAATCTCAATGATACATGGTAAATTTTGGTAGCTATGTTGGGTACTCAAGTAAGATTGCATATATGTAGACGATGCAAAAGAGGTATAATATATCAAGTACCATAGGGAAGGGACAACGATAGCTTTGAGGACAAGGTCTCGATGTGAGAGCTTATGGGTGAGCTCATGTGCACTATACATGCGAAGAGCCAATTATATATGGGTAACAAAGTGATATGAGGTGTTAAGGCCATTGAATGAGTGGTCTAGAGGTGAATAGATTGGGGAACACCGTCAAGTTGGTTATGGAGTCCAAAGTACTAGTGATTTCTAGACTGGCCACTAACAAAGAGTTTAGGGAACTTAGTGATGCAAGCATGAATGTGGAGAGAAGTCAATGAGAGAAAATGGGTTGGACAAGTATTGCATTGGAGTTGGTATGGTTGCATCAGAATGAAAAGGATCAAGGATCCATTGGCAAGGCTATGTGGAACAAGGCATGTAAATAGTTTATCTTTGTGTGAGGAGATGGATAGAAAATCTAGCTCAAGGAGTATAGCCATCCCAAGGAAAGGAAAAGAGGCTCAAAGGATTCAAGGAACAAAGAGGGTCGAATGGGATGCCAATACTAGGACAATGATGGGCCAACTCAAAGAGTATGAGCAATTAGCATCAAGGATGTAAAGTGTACTAGAGGAGTCCCAACCAATCCTAAAGTAAGGGAAAAACTTAGGGAAGGGTTGTGAGACCAAATAAGTCAAGGAACAATGGAACGAGGATGGATACAAGATAATTTGTCTATGTTGGATCTAGAAGCTTATTGAGGAATCCAAGGACTATTCTGGAGAGGTGAGTAGAAAGGCTCAAGGAGTTAGTTTGAATAAAATGGAGGAATTGGAGTTATATAGAAATCTTGTGAAATGGGACTTAAAGGGTGTATGCATGGTCATACCATGAATGTTGTGTATGTGGTGTGTAATGGCAGTCCAATAAGGTTGACAATTCTATAAGGGACTCCATGAACCTATAACAAGGCCATAGGTTAAGATGTAGAACAATGACTAGGTCATTGATCCAAAGATAAACAAAGAGGCATGATAAGACACCATGATGGAAAAGTGACATGGTGAACTATAAAATTGAGTTGCAAGGTAGGACCATAGAGTGGGATATCATGGTTGGGTCATAAGAAGCAAGTGTAGTTAGTGGGCTAGAAGTATGGAACAATGTGACCAAGTCACTTCAGTTTAGTATAAAAAGGGACATTAGACATAGGAAACAATTTGGCTAAAACATGTTAGTAACACTTTAGGTTGGGATGTTGTATGTTGGACTAGGCTCAAGGAGTGCCTGTTGATAAGCCTTGAAGAAAAAGAAAAAATATAAGTTTAGAAATGGGAAATTTTTCAAGTGGTAATAAGAATAGAGATTTAGCAAAATACCAATTATTATGGAGATAGGAGTCTAAACATAGTGAAATAGATCCACTCAATATTCATTATAAAGAAAGCATCCAACAACAAACAAATGTCATGTTTGTAATGGAATACAGAGGATTGGTAAAGGTAAACAAAAATTTACTAATATGACTAGTGGATGACAAAAAATGAGTATTTGTATTGATCAATACAATCATGTTTGAACAATTAACTTTGATAGTTATTATTACACATTCATTATAATAACAAAGAAACATAAGGATATTAACAAGTGAATATGTGTGCTTGCTAAAAACAACATTATTTATATCAATTTATATAATATTTAAAATAATGTGGAACTATAAAAGGATGCCCAACAATATAAGGATAAGGCAATGAAAAACATAAAGGTTTATTACTAAAAGTTTCATTTTTTTGTAATAATTAGAATTAATGTCGATTAAATATAGTATTCAATTATAAATACTCATGTTTGATTATCTTATCTCTTGTTTTAATAAAGTGGTTATAAATGGGCAATGAAATTTAGATTACAAAATTTGACATTTTTTATTATAAAGGTAAAACAAGTTTTAAGGGGGCCCTAAAACCTTTTACATCAAATGTCATCTAACACAAAATCCAATTGACAACACAACTATAGCCAAGCTACCCCACCACAATAGAAACTCCACAAAAAATCCAACCAAAGGACTACCAAGAGATCAAATGACCTACACAACACTAGGCCAGTGCCTAGTAATTTGTATGCCCAAAACTTGCATATAAAAATAACATGTTTAGGAATACCACACCTCCTTCTTTGAACAAATTTCCATGACACACCATTATCCAAATCCTCAAATTAGGAGGAGAGGAGAGGAGAATCCTCTATCGATGTCATGACCTAATCCACCATACATGGAGATGAAGAACATCTAACTAAAGAAGACAAGCAATACACAAAATCCAAAGGTGTGGTGCACAAACAATGGGTACACCAACACATGCCCTAGAAATAACAAGTTCAAAAGGAGCAACAACCAGAACAAGGTCAAATCAAGGTATTTCATCAAGAAGAGAAGAAGGTGATGAGACATCAACACCCACAGAGGGGTCGCCCTTGAAGCAATCCCATCAAGATCTAAGTAAGCCACATGAGACCTACAATCCTAAAAGTCAAAAAAATCACCAAGGCTCAAGTGTTTAGGTCTAGAATTTTACCACCAAGTAGCCAAACCCACCAACCTACGATAGAAACAAGGGCAATTTGAAAAAATGTTCCCATTAGAAAAGCATTTATACAACTAAAGGGAATACCCTCACAATCAAGCACTTGAGTCTAGGGCATGTCCTCCACCATAAGGACAATAGCCCCTAGGATGTTATGCCCTTAATATTAGTGTACATTGGTTTATGAATAGTCGGCTTGTGGCTATCTTAACTCTCTATTAAGTCATATTATCATTATTATATTGTTATTTAGTTGTTTAGGTCGGCCTAAGACATATATAGGCGTGTCAAAGTTGGCCTAGGTGATATCCTAGGCATAAATAGGTATATATATATAGGAAGTTGTGAGTCTTTTTTCATCAAGTTGTGAAGTGTGTTCTCATTAGAGATATTTGGAGGTTTTCCCCCTTGAAGTGGCTTGTTATTCTCAGTTATTATCAAGTATTTTCCTCATATTTAATATCCTATTCTCCTATTGTGCAAGTTATTTCATAACAAGTGGTATCATATCATGATCTTGGCACCCTAGAGGCACGGTTTTTTCTCAATATTGGAGGCAATTTTGGGAAGAGAATATCTTTCAGATTTTGGAAAAAAAAATTGATTTTTAAAGGTTTTTTGAAGAACATATTAAAGAAGCTACAGTCCATATTTCAGAAGAATTGGAGCAGAATTAAGCGAATTATTGCAGAATTAGGGTTTCTACACAATTGTTTTGGAATCTGCATATCTCGCACATCTTGCCGAATTGGAGTCTTATTTTTATTGGGTTTTTGAATACATACTAAAGGGGATTACAGTAAAAAAATTGGAGGAATTAGAGAAAAAATAAGTAATTTATTGAAAAATTAAATTTTTCACAATTATCACTCTCCACGCTGCAAATCTGCTTATTTCTTGGAGATTTTTCTGAGTTATTTTGGCCCTAGTAAGTTACAATAAAAATTTAGAGAATTCAAGTTTCATTTGTGTGATTTATTTCAAAATTAGCGGTTCCCATCATGACGGGGCCTGCAACAAGGGGCAAAAAGAATGTTGTCACTCTGGGGAAGACTCCTGATAAGGATGGGGTAACAATAGAGGATATTACTCCTAATGAGGAAACCAATAAGGTCAAGGAAGACATTCCTCAATGAAGATGGAGATGCGTGACCTAAGGGGAGATATATAGGACATATGAAACATGTTAAGCACCTACATGGATGAACCAAGAAAGAAGTTCTCAAGCGACCACAGTGAAAATTCTAGGTCAGCTACCATTGACACAAGCTTTAGTACTCCTATGGGATCTAGGAATTTATTTCCAAAGGTGTATATGCGCAAGTTCGATGACAAGGATCCTCTAACATGGATAAACCAAATGGAGAATTTTTTTGAAGTACACCAAATCCCAAATGGACAAAAGGTCATGAAGGCTTCCCTATATCTAGAACCAGATAAATTCATTTGGTATTGTTGGCTTTGCACTCTCAAAGGAAAAAGGGGCTCACCGTCTCATGGTCAATTTTTACGGAGGAACTCCAAGCACAATATAGCAATAGTGTGACAGACAACTTCTTCAACAAGCTGATTAAACCTCAACAAACAGGATCAGTTAAGGATTATATTCAACAATTCCAAAATCTATCCTTAAGAGTGGATACAATTACGGAGAAAAACTTGAATGATTTATTCTTGGGGGGTCTCAAGGATCACATTCAACATGAGGTACGCATGTTTAGCCCTAGCTCCATAAATGAGTCTTTTATCTTAGCTCACAGGGTAGAGAAGTATTTGATTCCTAAGAAGCAAGGGGCTAATGTGACAAGAGAGAAAGGATATTCAACACAACCTACTAGGTTGACTCCATAGAAAATTGAGGAGAAAAGAGAAAAAGGGTTGTGTTTCAATTGTGATAGAAAATGCAGTCGAGGACATAAATGCAATGAAAAGAAATTGTTCTATATTGAAGGTCCAAGTGAGAAAGAAGAGGAGGAACCCATACTAGAGGATGAAAGGGAGTCAAATAAGGAATCACATGATTCTCAACCAATCATTTCTTCTCATGCACTATCAGGTTTCAATGCTCCACAAACTCTCAAGGTGGTGGGGTTCTCAAAGAAGCAGAAGGTAACAGTGTTGATCAACTCAAGTAGTACTCATAATTTCATCAACAAAAAGTTAGCTACTCGTCTAAATTGTATTATATATCTAGCTCCAGAGTTTCAGGTTTTGATTGCAAATGGTGGTACAGTTAGTTGTTCAGGGAAGTGTCATAGCATTAAATTATCCATGGGGGATTATCAAATTGATACCCCAATGTATGCGATATCCATGGGTGCAGCAGATATTGTTTTAGGAGTACAATGGCTTACTACATTGGGAACGATTGAGATGAACTTCCAAGAACTATTCATGAGATTTCAATCAGAAGGAAGGGTAGTAGAGCTAAGGGGGTTGAAGGTAAAATCCCCACAAATGGTAAGCTCTCATCAAATACAAAAGTTGCTTAAGAAAGGAGTGGATGGATTTGTGGCCCAGCTATGTTCATTAGAAGTCTCTCAATCTAATGCTCCTACTCATCCAAATTTGCAAGCTATAATTGATCGTCACTCAGTTGTTCTTGGAGATATGCCTAAAGGACTTCCTCCTAAGAGGGATCATGATCATGCCATACGTTAGTTCCAGGGAGCCAACCACCGAACATCAGGCCTTACAGGTATCCACACATACAAAAGAGTGAGATAGAAAAAAATGTTGAGGAAATGCTAGAGGCAAGAATTATCAGGCATAGCCAAAGTGCGTACTCCTCGCCTGTGGTGATGGTACGTAAGAAGGATGATACTTGGCGCATGTGTCCAGATTATAGAGTGCTCAACATGTACACCATTAAAGATAAGTTTCCTATTCCAATCATTGATGATTTGCTAGATGAATTGAATGGAGCTATGTATTTTACCAAGTTAGATCTTAGATTTGGCTATCACCAAATTCGAATTAAGGAGGAAGATATTTGTAAGACAGCATTTCAGACTCATGAGGATCATTATGAATTTTTGGTGATGCCATTTGGTCTTACCAATGTACCATCTACATTCCAAAGTTTGATGAATTCCATTTTTAAGAAGTTCTTGAGAAAGTTTGTGTTAGTATTCTTTGATTATATATTGATTTATAGCAAGACTTGGGAAGAACATTTGCAACATGTGGATCAAGCATTACAAATAATTGAAGATCATAAACTTTATGCTAAGCCATCCAAGTGTGCTTTTGGTCTTACGGAGGTGGAGTATTTGAGATACATAGTTTCACATGAAGGAGTAAAGGTGGACCCTAACAAAATTAAGGCTATCATGGAATGGCCTATTCCAAAAACCATTAAGAAACGGAGGGGTTTCTTGGGATTGACAGGGTACTATAGAAGATTTGTTAAGAATTATGGTTGTATAGCAACACCTCTCACCACTCTATTGAAGAAGGATTATTTTCATTGGAACGAGTCTGCCAATACAGCATTTGAGAGATTGAAGGAGGCTATGTGTACAACTCCAGTGCTTGCCACTCCTAACTTCACCAAGGAATTCATTGTGGAATGTGATGCTTCTGGAAATGGGATAGGAGTAGTGCTCATGCAAGAAGGTCGACCAATTGCTTTTGAGAGTCGTCAATTAAAGGGTAAGAATCAACTAAAACCTATTTATGAGAAGGAAATGCTAGCAATCATCCATGCAATTAAACAATGGAGGCCTTATCTATTGGGTAGACACTTCAAGGTTAAGACAGATCATGATAGCCTAAAATATTTTTTGGAACAAAGACTATCTTCTGAAGAGCAACAAAAATGGGTCACTAAGATGTTAGGATATGACTTTGAGATTTTATATAAGAAAGGGAAAGAAAATATTGTAGTAGATGCACTTTCAAGGAAGGATGAGAAATATGAAGCCTTATTGTGTGCCCTTTCAATATTACAAGCAAATTGGGTGGAGGAAGCCAAAGTAGAGTGGCAAAATGATGTTGAGACAAGTAATCTCATCGAACAATTAAAAAGTGATCGTAGTAGTTCAAATAAGTTTTGTTGGAAGGGAGATACTCTTTGGTATAAAGAGTGTTTGTATCTCTGCAATAATTCCACTCTTAAACACAAGATTCACACAGAGTTGCATGCATCTCCAGTGGGTGGCCATTCAAGATTTTTGAAGACATATCATCGAGTCAAGCAAGATTTTTTTTTGGAAGGGCTAAAAGGTGATGTTCAAAAATTTGTGGCTGAATGTTTGGTTTGTCAAAGGAATAAAGGGGAGACAATTAAGACACCAAGTCTCTTGCAACCCTTATCTATTCCTATCCAACGCTGGGAAGAGGTATCCATGGACTTCATCACAGGGCTTCCCAAATCTAAAGGTCATAATGTCATCATGGTAGTAGTTGATCGCCTCACTAAATATACACATTTCATTGCATTATCACATCCTTTTACAGCAAGTGCAATGGCAAAAGCTTTTTTGGAGAATATCCAAAAGCTACACGATACACCTAAGGTTATTGTTAGTGATCGTGATCCTATCTTCACTAGTCACTTTTGAAAAGATTTATTCTCATGTTTGGGTACTCAATTGGCTCATAGCTCTTCATACCACCCTCAATCAAATGGGAAAACTGAGGTTGTTAATAAGTGTTTGGAAGGATGTCTACATTGTTTCACTTCAGAGAAACAATCTCAATGGGTAGATTGGCTACCACTTGCAGAATGGTGGTATAACACTTCTTTTCATAGCTCATCAAAAATGTCTCCATTTTTGGCACTTTATGGATATCATCCTCCTTCCATCACATCACCAATAAAGGTGTCACCAAGAGTTCAGGAAGTAGAAGACCACTTGCTTCATCAACAACAAGTACTTTCAGGACTCAAGGAGAATTTAGCCATGGCACAAAATCGAATGAAACAACAAACAGACCAACATCATAGTGAAAGAAGTTTTGAACTTGGGGATTGGGTCTTCTTGAGATTGCAGCCTTATAAGAAAATCTTACTAAAGCAACAGAAAAAGAATAATAAGTTGTCTCCAAGGTATTATGGTCCATACCAAATCATGCAAAAGATCAGTAGCGTTGCCTACAAGCTAGAGTTGCCACCAACAATAAAGATACATCCAGTTTTTCATGTTTCCCATTTGAAGAAGGTAATTGGGCATAATATTCCCACTCAAACAACACTACCAGAGCTCGATGAAGAAGGAAGAATCATTTTGGAACCAGAGTGCATTCGTCAAACACGCACAAAGAAGCTGAGGAATAGAACTCTCACTGAGTATCTCATCCAATGGAAGAATTTACCAGTTGAAGAGGCCACATGGGAGGACGAGGAGTTCATTCAAAAGAATCCAAACTTGATTAGCATTGAGGACAATGCTTCTTTGAAGAAGGGGGGCATGCTACGCCCTTAATATTAGTGTATATTGGGTTATGAATAGTCGGCTTGTGGCCATCTTAACTCTCTATTAAGTCATATTATCATTAGTATATTGTTATTTAGTTGTTTAGGTCGGCCTAAGACTTATATAGGTGTGTCTAAGTCGGCCTAGGTGATATCCTAGGCATAAATAGGTATATATAGGAGGTTGTGTCTTATTTCATCATCAAGTTGTGAAGTGTGTTCTCATTAGAGATATTTGGAGGTTTGCCCCCTCGAAGTGGCTTGTTATTCTCAGTTATTATCAAGTATTTGCAGCATATTTCATATTCTATTCTCCTATTGTGCAAGTTATTTCATAACATAGGAAGCCTTGGAGATGTTAATGTCAACCAAAATATGAGCATAAGTGGTGTGTCCAAATTTTGAAGAAGCAACATCAATCCTAAGAAAATGTCCAATCACTTTGCTAATGTCTTCAAGCAAGGAGACACTCCAAAATGGAGGGAGATTAGATAATCTAACCTAAACTAGCATAATATTAAGGGATTCAAAAAAAGGCTTGAATGAAGGGAACCAAGGCTTGAACGAGAGGGAGTGCTAACCCGACATTCACAGCCTACCATCCAATATCACCTCCCTATCCACAACAGGTTGAAAAGTTGCAATGAAAAACCCCTAAGTGCAAGGATAGAGCTTGATCTCGTTCTCCATAATAGGCCTCCAAGACTCCAACACCCATTGATGCAAGTCACAAAGAGAGGGACATAAACAATTAAATTTGATAATTAAGCCAACACTAGTAAAAAAAATTGCATCATCAATAACATTTTGTTCGCAAATGAGGGCAAGGGAGAATTGTGAACAAGGCAAAGGCTTCTTGCAATGTGAAGGGTTAGAAATCCCACTGATATCATATGGGCCCCCGACTCTACCATAGCTACAAATGGCCCCCACTCTAAACTAGACATGTATTTTCGCTCCATCCTAGACGCCATGGTGGGATGCCTCAACAAAATTTAAAATGGGGACTACGCCATGAGATGTTGCCACAACAAAAGGAAACAAACCAAGAGCATCCACCACCACTATAACAATAGAAACCCTTGACAAAATGCAAGAAGACCCATCCCCAAAGTTGACACCAACCAAAGCCCCATAGACACTTGAGGATATAAGGAATGGTGGAAATTTTTAGTTGAATGAAGCACTAGGTTTCTCATACCAAATAGGTGCACAACCATACAAATTATTAGATATTTTATTGTTTCTTTGTTAGAATAAAGAGAAATATCCATCCATTTTAATAAAAAAAAATATATAAAAATAGTAAAATTTGCGTACATCAAATTGAATATTTCTTGTTGTTTTGTTCTTTATTAGATAATATGGGAAAGTAGGTTGACTTTGTTGTTAGAGCAAAGATAAGTATGAATCTATTTTAATAAAAGAAAAGTTTAAAAAACAAAGAGAATTCTAATCTAACCAATGAACCCAAACTACAAGTTGCATTGGTACAATAAGAAACAATTAACATGGCATAGCATATGATAGTATTCGATTTACATAGCAAAGAATTATATAACAACAAATTAAAAAAGATAATTATCATTAAAAAAACTTAAATATTTGAGAAAAGGGTTCATGTAATTTAAAAAACTATTAAAAATAAATAAATATTTGAGAAAATGACTCATGTAGTTTTAAAAACTAGATTGTGTTGAATGAACTAGACCAACTAGGCCAATAATATTTTTTTTAAGGTTTATATTGATGTTTGTTACTCCTCCCATAGACCCTAACCTTACTACGAATAAAATGGTTAAAGTAGCACTACCAAAGGTTTCAAGGTCAATATTGGACATTGTTATTGCATGTTTGAGAGAAAGCGTGTGTATCATGGAGCAAGTTACTCTCTAGGGCCTAGTATTCGGAGATTTGTGAGCCCTTATCCATTTTTCTACGAAATGATTTGGTAGGGTCTACTATGCTCCTCCAAGTGTGTTATTGTTTTCAATGATCATTGGGTCTCCAAACCTTGCTTTGAGTAAGGGTAATGTGAAGAATTCTCACAAATTTTTGAAGGTCGTCAATGAGTCAAAAATTACAACTGATAAAAGTGTTGAAAACGTTCCATTGTTGAAATTGGGTATAGATGTGGCAAGATATGTTCAAAACATGCTGAGTTTGGGTTAGTTTGCTAGTTCAATAACATATGGCCCAATGTGCTATGGCGACTAAATATTGAAAACTCTCTCCCCGAAGAAGTTGTTATTTCTCCCTAGGGTCTTTTTTTATCACTGTATGTGAAATGCAGGCCAACGAGGATTTTTTATTCTTGCAAAAGATTTGTGGGTATGGAGGAAAGCCTTTTTGTGTAAGTCATGGTTCCAAAGACTTTAATCCTCACAAAGCTTTGCACTTTTACTACTATGGGTTAGGCTACGAAAACTTCCTCTACGCTTTGGGCTTTCCTTCTTTGTTTGGAGAGTATTGGGAACTCGTTACGTAAGTTCATTTTCATTTCTTCAAAAACCATTTTGCATGAATATTGGTAGAGTTAGATCTAGCAAAGGGTCTTCCAACTGAAATTTAACAATAAGTACCAAAATACTAAACAGTTTCATCGTATCGTTGAAAGCCCCTTGGAAGAGGCTCCTTTAGTCAAAGATACAAATTCCTTAGGGAAGCCACTTATGGATGATTCCCCTTTTTTTAGAATACTCATCTTTACATGTATACTTTTATCCAGACTGAAACTTTAAGAAGTGGGACTTCTGAAGCTTTTGGTGTAAGTTGTAAATCCGTCCTATAAACTTTCTGTAAACAAGCCTTTCTCCCCTTGTGCCTGCCTTAAAGGATATGCTTTTGGTTTCTTTGGAGGGAGATTTCCCATCTTGTTGAGAGGGATGAGGATTTAGATACTGGGGACACATTCCTGAGGAAAAGAGGGTGGTCAAGAATCTTCACTAAAAATCAGTTCCACGTAAGAAAGCCTCTTTGCAAATGATTTTTATATCATATGAGAGCGAACTTGGAAAGCATGTGAAGAAACGGGTAGTTTTTTACCTTCCCAATATACTTGTTATAGCTTTAGTAGTTTTTTTTGTGACTCTTTCTTTCTTTATTTTCCCTTTTATAACATTTCTCTCTCAGAGCATGGGGCCCAAGAGAACCCGCAATTATATTCTATAAATAAATTTTTTTTTTAAAATAAAAAAAACTGAATGAATCAAACCACGTATTGTAAAACCGGTTTGTATAACAGAATGAACTGCGTCATGTTGTTGAAAATCAATATCTAATAAATAAAAATATGTATTTGAAAATTCAACCATTTTTTTCAGATTAAACATGAGTTTTGACAACGTAAAGTCCAAATCTAACCCCCATGCCATGCTGCAAGTCAAAACAATTACAATGTTGAATTACAATTAATAACGATTATCCTTTATCCTCTAAATTTATATGACAAGTGGTTCCGACTGGAAAATGTATCAAAATATTGAACTTCGAAGTAGCTCCAATATTGTATCTTTTAAGGGGCTTCACATATTATAACTTCCAATATTGTATCTTTTAAGGGGCTTCACATATTGTAACTTCCAAGTAGGGGAGAGGGGTCAGTAATTGTGCGGGTTTAAACTAGTATTTATAATATTCAATCTTGTCACATTTGTACTTTATATTGTAAATACTTAATCCACATATAAATCAAAAACTAACTAAATATTGATCAAAACGAACTTATACTTGAACAATGGTAATCCATGAATGTTACATAAAATACATTCATTAACAAGTGAACTAAATAATTTTTTGTTTCAAATAAATTATCATAACCATCCACTATAAGTGTCTTTTATAAAATAAGATGTTCATTTATACAAGTATTGTTGTCATAGTGACAAAATATTATTCTTATGTGTACAATTATTGGAGTAGCAATGCATATGCATTGGAGTATTCCATATTAATAATTTGTCATAACAAATATAAAAGGTGAGCACAATAAATACCTTGTATTTTTCCATGAAACATGAAAGATTGTCATAGAATTTAGTGTTTAACTATTGTTTCATTTGTATTCGATATAAATTGTATTTTAAATAATAATGTGTTACTTTTATAACAAATAGCTTTTTGTGTTCAACTATCGGTCCATTTGTGTATATAAAAGTTCGATATAACAAATATTTATATCGGTCCATTTAGATCGCATTTAAAGTATATTTTAAATAAAAATATGATATTCTACTAACAAATGATATTTTTTTGTTGGGATACCATGATTAAAATTCAATTGAACTTTTAAAAAGTAAATTTTTGGACACTTCTCCCTAGATGTGCTTATGTGACAAGCATGATGAGTCGCACCTCCAAACCTTAGTTGTAGATAGATAAAACATCAATTCACATTTCAAAAAAATATGGAGATCCTCCAATATTCCATGCAACCGCTACATGCTCACAAAGTTAGCCCACATGACTACTGGCCCCTCTCCACTCTCCCCTAGCTCGAAATATTTTACTTCCAAAAGAGCTCCACATATTATAGCTTCCAAGTACTGCCAAATGATATCACTTTTTGAGAAACTATTGCCTCCGTCGAATTATACCGGGAAACATTGATGCAACAGTTGACACAGTTAAATGGTAAATGATGTTTCTGCAGAAATTAAATTTCATGTGTGGGTCCAGTCGACTCTATCAAGCAAACGTATGAAATTAAATTTCATGGGTGCGTCCTGACGACTCTATCAAGCAAATGTATTACAATCTCTCAGATGAATCCGAAAAAGTTCTCTTTCCCCATTGTAAATTTTTCATAAATGCGTTCTTGTAAAACCGCAGTGTAACAACTTCAATATCAAGTTAGCAAATTCAAGTAGATTTGTAGTTCACAAATACTCGGATAGCATTTTAAGGTGGCGGGGCAAGACATTTGCAACTAAGTGGATATTGAACGACTTCACTTTATTCTTGACATACATGATATACATCAGTTACTGAATTGATAGCCACAAGTTCGATGTTAATTAAGCACTGTACTACATATATTAAAAAGGGCCTGCTTGTTAACCATTTTTATTATGATAGGCGTACCCAGGGAAAAGATCTCATGAACTTTCCTCCTCTGATCTAGTTGGGATCGTAATAATTACAAGGTTGCAGTTTCATTACATAATATGATTATGATAGGCTGTATTTGTAAGAAAAAAAATGTTGAAATCATAAGAAATTTGTTGTATTTATCCAAATTTTAAGATAGATTAAAGCCAAAAATAGTCAAATAACAAAATGATGAAAAACTGCAGGTATGCAAATTCAGCTAACACGTCCAGATAGGAATATACAATTACAGTCATTTTTAACCTCGAAACAATCAAGTACAATATATTGCCTACTTTACAGTATCATTGTCACACAGCACAGTTATTAGACCAAATTATTATCTCAAATATCAATCCCTAAAAAAAAAACCCCTTATGTAAAAGTTGTTCCGCCAACTTCTAACAGTTACTGACTAGACAATGATGTATGTAAAAAACGTGTGGGAGAAAACATCCCAGAAATTATAAACACCAGCTCACTGTTTGAATTACAAAGTGATAGATGTGTACCAAATACAGCTAAAAAACTTACGAAACCCTGCTCACCATGTGAAAAATAAAAACTGGATTATTTTAGACATACAACAGATTAAAATAATATCTTTATAAGACATTTCAGTACACAATTCAGGGAATTAGATTATTTAGTTTAAAATCAATCATCATAATCTCCAGCATGCTCCAGTAGATAGTTTGCTGCCAATTGCTCATTCTTGTCACATGCCAAGAATGCTTCTATAACAAGGGCACGCTCAAAACCCATGGCTTCCAGCTGTGCAAACAACAATACATCTTATGAGTATGTGAACTCTCATCAAGCTCTTGAACCACCTTAACAACATTTATATACACTTACTCTTTCAATAGCCTCTCTCTCTTCTGGTGTGACATTAATGGAATGAGGTATTGCGCCCCCAAGCTGACCAAGTAAATCTCTGCAACAAAAAAAATTGAAGCTTTATAAAGGAATGTACACTGTAAAATAATAAAACATCTTTCGTGATGATGGATCACAGTGTGATCCAAAACATCGAGGAAAAAAAGCTATACACAGTTGTTACCAGAAACATTACAATTTATGTAATAAAACATCTGTCCAAAAGTGCCCATATAAACAGTAAAGTTCCCATTAGATCAACAGAACCTAGATATAGAAAGAATAAACACAACCGTGAGTAACAATACAAGTGGTGAAAGAGACCAGCAGCGTAAAGTGTAAACCATAACTTCTATTGAGGAAACTTCAAGATAAATTTGTTTGGGCATGCATAACTGTAATATTATAATTGGATCCCAGAACACTAACAAAAGAAAACAGCCTATACAGGCAGCAGTAGTATAAATGTTAAGATCCAAAAACACTGAGATCCAAATGATCAAATAGTAAAATACTAAACATGGAGAAAATCAAAAAGCTTCAAAGTCAACAAGAGCTAAAAAATCTGAATTGATATAAACTATTAACTTGTATTCTCATTCATGACCACAATCAAACTAAGACCAGTACACGTGTTTGTAAATTTTATATTTTTGAGAACTGTTTAATAAATATAGCTTAGATTTTTCAAAGGGCCTAAAAGGAAATTGCATTTGTTTACCTTATATATTGCTTAAAATGCATTCAATGGAACTATATTGGGAACTATTTCTTCAGTATTCATTTGAAGTTTTACATCAATCATTACGCATCCTTATAGCATCAGCAAATTGAGAGACCCTGCTTAAATAAAATTTGAGATATTTTTCAGACAAGTTGAGACTTCTGCTCTTGCAAACATGGTGTTGAGAACCAGACTCGAGTACTCAACAAATGATTTTTAGATCCAACTCTGCCTCAGCCAAAACTTGTATTGTTCTTTAAATATGCTATATAGGAATTATTTAATAATTTTTTTCTTATTTTTTATTGCTTTTTTTCTTGTTTTTAGTTTCCCTGAAACTTGGCAAGACGCTGAAACTGCCTCAGCTCATGAACTGGCAAACACCCACTAGCAATCACAATCAAAATACCATGGTTGGAACCAGTGTTCCACAGGGACACATCCCCCAAAAAACCCCATGTTTCCTAGAAGGGGACATCTCAGAGAATTGGGGATTTGGGGGGGCGTTCCCCCACCAGCCTGCCACCAGCACCACCATCCCACCACCAGTGTTGCTGTCTCCAAGACACCACTAGGACTTCGAGGATGCTGGGGTGTCCTCAAGACCTCTAGGGGACTCCTAGTTGTCTCCAAGATGTATAATTCTTATACATCTTTTTATAACTATTTTTTCAAGTATTATATGTATTTCAGCACCCTGCTGCACCCCCCTTCCCACCCCTCACCCCACCACCGCCTGCAAACTTAGACCCCTCATCCCCCCGTCCCTGAAACGTGTCCCCTGCCACCCCCCTATCCCCGTCTCCAAAACCCCATGGAACACTAGTTGGAACAGATACCTTTCTCCATACTACTTTTATTTGAAATTTTGAAGGTAGCAGATACCAAAGTAATTATATCCCCCAATTCTAAAAATGGCATCACTGTCCTTATACCTGTATCAGATTCTCCCGATAAACATATTTTGCTTTTTGTAAACCATTTTTCTCAAAACGTGGATTTTACCCTGAACACACTTTCATCTCTTATATTTTCTTGAAACAACATGATCTGAAAAAATCAAACTAAGCAGACATTTGGCCCATTGAGGTATTCAAAAATTCTCAAAAAATGGATTTTACCATGAACATTATTTCTTCTCTCATTTCTAATTTTTGTCTTGAAACATGAATCTGAAAAATAAAACTAGGCAGGCATTTGAAACATTGAGGTCATCCAAAATCAGGTTGTGCTTTCAATCAAGAGAACAAATCCTCTCCACATCAGTCAAGGAGCTCAATCAAGGTATATTTCCATACAGGAGAGGATCTCAGTTGCTGCACAAGAGGAACCTAGTTCCTATGCAACAAGATCCTAATTGTTACGAAAGGTCTTAGCTGTTGCACAATAAGAATTTAGTGGCTGCATAGGATTCTCTCTTGGCTATGCAACTGCTTTTGTTGCACAAGCAGTCTATTGTGGCAAAAAGGAATATGCCACAGGCTTATGAGTGGAGAAAATTTCTACAGATGTCATCGGCAGTGATTTATCTTCTATTAACTTTGACAAGCCATTATCAAATCACTGGCAGGTTGTTATCTTCCTGGGCCGCAACAGTTGATGGTAGCGGCATTTCTTCTTCTTTCTCTCTTGGCGAGAGACATCATACCTTTAATTAGCAGTCATTAAAGATGAGCTGGAGGGACATTTGATTTTCCTGTGCAGGTGAGGCAAGTGGTTAAACAATTCTTGGTGCCCATTTGGTTGTCAATGGAACAATTACAATAACTGTTGGACTTCCAAGCGAGGAACATAGGAGAAGACTGAGAGATGAAGACAGTAGAAAAGTCAATTAGCACTCTGGTTTCAGATTGATTGTTAGTGGATTATACATCTTCGAATCATTGTGGCAGAAGAGCTTTGAAGAGGCAATTGTTAGTACTTCATTTTGATAAATTTCAGGGGTCACAGCCACAGGGGAGCTGAGATGAAGGTAATATCAGCAATGTTGATAATGGAGAGAGCTAGTTGAAATATTCTGTCTCTTTTTGACATTTTCACACAGTAATGGCAGAGGACATTTACAAGTTTATGAGATGATCCAAATTTGTTTGGCATCCAACTCATACCTTGAGGGACTGTTAATTGTAAAACTGCATTCTAGTAGATTTTGTTGGTGTAATTAAATATCTTGTACCTTGTCCTAGGTCATAATTACACCTTAGTTAAGTTTACTTAGAGACCACAAAGGAGGTTGTTGGAGATTTTCCACCTTTTGTGGACTTGACATCTCATACCTCATCACTTCCACCTTTTGTGGACACATCATGTGATTATCTTTCCACCTTTTGTGGGAGATCCACCTTTTGTAGAGATTATCACATTATCCTTTTCCACTTTAGATGAAGTGATAACTCTTCATTGTTGTCACATGTCATAAGATTACGACACTTGTCATAATCTTATGCCCTCCTATGTTCTCACCTTGGCTATATATCCAAGGGGTCTCCTATGCATTGTATTGAACATTGTATTGCATATCATATTATTGACATTGAATACAGTTTATTCTTGTCATATTATTTTCTCTCTCTTTTGTGCTTTCTATTAAGCCTCTAGATCTCAGGTGGCTACCTTCATAGCCAATTCTTACATGGTATCAGAGCCTTTGGAGTGCCTTTAGTTAGTCATTTGGAGAGATTCTTGAAGGGTTCCATTATTGGCCTTGTGTTGCAGGTGCATTTTGGGAGCTTGTTGCATCAGATTTGAGCTTGCCATTGCATCCGGAGTGTCCGAGATAGTCAGATTTGCCTTTTGTTTCGTCTCAGTTGGACATTGGAGGCCAAATCTGCAAAGGGTTGAAGATTAGAGGTGGTTGCCAGATCCAGGAGGTAGCTGCCACTTTGGAGCATTTTCAGCTGAAAAGGACCTCGCCATCGTGCTCAGAAGGGCCAAAAACCCCTAAATCGACTGCCAAATCATTCGAATCGGAGCAAGTTGCTCTCGGAGGCAAAAAAAATTTAGTAGGCGGGTCGTACGGCCCTACCTGCGCAGGTACGATTTTATTAAATTAAATTATTATTATTATTTTTTTTTTTTGCAACATTTGCAATTTAAAAAAATATATATTTAAAAAGAATTTAAAAATAAAATAAAATCGTGCATTTTTTTTGACTAATAAAGTTTATATTAAAAAAAAATTTGTTTTTGCAATGCCGTATTAGGTACCCAGGGTACCTTCCCTCTATGGTCGCGGCCGTGCCTGCGGTACCGCCGACATCTGCACTCTATTTGTGAGTATTGAGACCCCGTCGACCCCTATAACTTATTAAATAAAATTTTTATTTATGTTTTTTTTTAAGTTTTAAATAAAACTTTTGTATTTAAAAGTTTTTAAAATTTTAATTTTTTTAAGTTTTTAAAAATAAAACTTTTATTATATATTTTTTAAAGTTTTTTAATAAAACTTTTATGAATTTTATTGTTAAGTTTTTTAAAAATTAAAAACTTTAATAGTTTTTTCTTTAATAAATTTTATTAAAGCTTTTTAATAATTTAAAAAATCATGTTTTTCTTTATTTATTTTTAATAAAGTTTTTAATTAACAAAAAAAAATTGTTTTTTCTTTTAATAAAGTTTTTTTTCATAATAAATAATGTTTTCAAAATGAACTTTTAATTAAGTTTTTTTTAAAAACAAATCATGCATTAATAAGCAAAATTGGGAAAATTATTTTGCCTTCCAATCGAGCCTTGCCTTGGACCATTTGTTCGTCTAATCGGTAGTCAAATGGGGGCCAGTTGCTCCTACCGACATCCACCTGGAGGGCTTTCTTCACAGTCTTCTGCTTCGAGGCACCTTTGGTTGGCTTCTTCATCGGCATTTCCAGTTTTGCATCATGTTGATTGTAGTTCTCCTCTTTCTAATGTTGTAATCGCACTAAAATAAAGTGCCACAATCTTCTATTTCAGTGTACTATGTCATGTTTTGTATGCTTCTTTGGATTAATCTATGTATCTAGTGTTAGTTCCTATATACTCAGCGTATGCAGCAGCTGGTTACCCATGCATTTCGGTGAGATGGACTAATCACCATATAGACTCCTATTTTGGAAGCACTATACCTGTCTTCAGAAGTTTGGTTCTACATCCAGAGACTTGGTGCATGGCTCTAGTGAGACTTAGATTGAACAAATTGTGCATGGCTCCAGTGAGACATGGATTGTACCAATCTGCTATTATTGAGCATTCAATTGATGCTCACATAGTTGTCTTCTTGGTTCTGACCTTATTCCTGTTGCAGTGTGGTTTCTTCTACAGTTCTTCATTGACAGATTCTGCAGTTACTCTTGAGTTGACAGATTCAACTCAGTCACCAATTATGTGGCATCTTCTGCAGTTGTACCTGATTCCTTCTATCAGTGCTTTGCACAGTTTGGCATTTCTTTTGGAACAACATTTGGAGGACTCATCATCATCCTTGGTCCGCTCTACTTCAGCTTTCACATTGTTCTACATTCTCTCCTTCTTCAGTTTAGATTGGGGACTCTTGACATTGTGACATTTGAGTAGTGACTCTCCATTGAGGGGGGGTTGCATGGACCATCTCTTATGGGGGGGACTTCCTTGAGGTTTTATCCTTCCTAGTGCATGATTCTTATTTTGTATTTCATCTCTCTTTTGGGGGGTAGTTTTTTCCCACTGGGTTTTTCTATCTTTACTCCACTTGTGAGAGATTGTATTGTGTGTACATGGGTACCTAACATGGCCTCGTAGCCGGGACCCATCTTGCATTGTTTTCTTTTGTGTACATTCTCCCTAAGTTGCACTTAAGGGGGGGTGTTGGTGTAATTGTATAATGATTACACCTTAGTTAAGTTTACTTAGGGACCACATAGGAGGTTGTTGGAGATTTTCCACCTTTTGTGGACTTGACATCTCATACCTCATCACTTCCACCTTTTGTGGACACATCATGTGATTATCTTTCCACCTTTTGTGGGAGATCCACCTTTTGTGGAGATTATCACATTATCCTTTTCCACTTTAGATGGAGTGATAACTCTTCATTGTTGTCACATGTCATAAGATTACGACACTTATGCCCTCCTATGTTCTCACCTTGGCTATATATCCAAGGGGTCTCCTATGCATTGTATTGAACATTGTATTGCATATCATATTATTGACATTGAATACAGTTTATTCTTGTCATATTATTTTCTCTCTTTTGTGCTTTCTATTAGGCCTCTAGATCTTGGGTGGCTACCTTCATAGCCAATTCTTACAGATTTGTTGCTGGATTTTTATTCCTGCATTGGGTTTCTCCAAGTTAAACAATTATGTCATGGTTCCTTGATGTTGTTGTTGTTGTGAATGTTCCAGTCTTTCTACGAGTAATTGTGTTACATATTATACCTTTGGTTTTGGCATAACACCATGCTAGGCTTATATATTGTTGATGAGCAGCAATGTGGAGTATCCACCCTTGTTTATGGATCACAATAGTCTATCCCTTCAACTTCCATTAAGTTTAGATTGATATATTCCCACCATTATAAATTTACAGGAAAAGCATATTCCAAATTTGAAGAATAGAAATGAAGTATAGAAGGGCTTTATATGCATGCTCTTGAAAGTATTTCTTTTGAAGCATGTCCTTTACATTAAGGCTGAAGCAAAAACAAAACTGAATTCTAATCTCAAGTATAGGAAATGCTTTGATTGGTCATTGACCATACATATATTGTATCTTCAAATTGCATATATGGGTGAAGAAATAATAGATTTCCGTGACTCATAGTTTGGAGAAAAAGACGAAAAAATCAAAATGAAGATGTGCTAAGTACCTCCTATCTCACTCAAACACAAAATTTGAAGGACTGTGGGAGTTCCTCACTGTCCCAGCTTCTCTACAGCCAGAACATTCAAAAAACCCTTACCATACAGTTTCCGATGCCAAGTGTAAGCGACCTGTATGGTTTTCCATCTTACACAGGTTCCCAACCCCCTGGCAGATCCTTGGAGTGCAAGGCAAGTTTCCTCACCTGGCTCTTGCTACCGAGGAGTTTTCAGACTCAACCACCTGGCGTGTAGGATTTAAATGCAAGTGGTGCTCAAGGAAGGAGAAGACAATACTCACCGGTTGGGAGCCTGAGGATGATGAAAAGGACTTGCCTAATGGAGGGTGGGATAACCCTAACGATCAGGAGACCCTCCCAGCACATGCTTTGTATGGCCAACTGCTTAAGTTTGGCTTTCGTCATGAACATTGATTATGTAATGATGTAAAAAGTTGTTTCCTTTTCGGGGCCATGTTATTGTTGTGGCAGTTTCCTTTTTGGGGCCACATGATACTTCATTTCCTGGCTCCGCTGGTTGCACTTCTTTGGGATGTGATACCATTCTATCCATTCTTTTTTAGTATAGGTTGTATCTATTTCCATTGGTTAATATGTATGGATCTATTTCATCAAAAATAAAAATGGATGTGACCTCCAGATTCAAAAAACATGCAAAATTCAGCCAAAGCACATTCTCTCAAGGCCTATCAAATTTTGACAAAGTTTGTCACCACGATATCCTTTCTTGGCAGCCCCCTTTGATGGGGAACTTTTTTTTCACAAGATCACTGCATTTCATTGCTTTTGTATACGGGCAACTTGTTTAATTATTAATATTTGCCGTTTGCATTGACACCCTTCTAGTTTTGTTTCTCAATACGGAATGCCTCATCCTTGCTGGTTTATTTTCAGTAGTTCTTTTTTTACTCCCAATTAGTTAATGTAACTTGCTGTAATTTAAGTGTCATTGACATACTTTGTTCATTTGTGGATATTAATATAATTTCTATGTTCCCCTGTCAGTTTTCAAGGAAAAAAATGGTAAGCATTCAGTAAATAATCTTAGAACCCTCATTAGATTTTGATGGAGAAGACCTGTTAAAGCAGTAATGATGATAAGAAGGTAATCAGAAGTTCTACCTGTCTTGCTTGATGCATAATAGACTTAATATAAGGAATATCTAAGGACCTACATCTAAACATCTCAGTATCTATATCATAGGTGAAAAACTCGGACTCGGCAATAACTTGGCAGGCCCAAAAATTTTGAAAACTCGGGACTCGGCAAAAACTCGGGGAAAAACTCGGCAATAACTCGGCAAATTTATTGAACATTTCAAAATACACAATTTTTTAAAATATTCTTCAAAAACACACATGTAAACTGAATTTGTAAAACATATTACTGATTTCATCATATATAAACCAAAATTAGAGTTTAATACATATCAATCATAAATTAGTCTTTGACTGGTTTGAACTTTGAGCAGTAAACAAAATGGAATATAACATATTTATGTTTAAATTTGATTAAAAAAATTCAAATTTGAAAGACTTATGCCTTTTAAATTTGATAAAATTGTATATTTAGAAGCGTTAAATTTAAATATTATTATTACTTAAGACTTTAAATTTATAACATTTTACTTAAAAGTTAAATTTTATCAAATTTAAAAGGCTTTAAGTCTTTTAAATTTGATAACTTAAATTTAAATATATTTATTACTTAAGACTTTAAATTTATAATATTATACTTAAAGTTAAGTCTCTTAAATTTGATAAAATTTGATAAAATTTAAGACTTAACTTTAAGTATAATATTATAAATTTAACGTTAAGTAATCTTAATAAATATATTTACATTTAAGGTTTTTAAATATATTTATTACTTTATATTATATTTATAATTATATAACTATATTAGTATTTGAAAATTAGAAATTTTTAATTTAATTTATTTAAAAAAAATAATAATTAGAAATATTATTATAAAAAACTAATATTTGTGATATGCATAATATTTAGAAATGTTATTAAAAAAAAAAATTAAAAAATATTAGAAATATTAGCTGATAGATACACAATAATATTAGAAATTTTTAATTTAATTTATTTTTAAAAAGAGGAAGACAATAGAACTTTGATTTTAAGTTCTGAAAACCCTAGAAAAAACGCAGGGAAAAAACACTGGAAAAAACTCACAAAACGCAGGCAAAAAGCGCAGACAAAAAACAGTGAAACTAGCTGAATCTCAATCGCGCGTGCCCTGCTCAGATATTTCTCCTGCCGCCATCGGTTTTGTTTTGCTCAAACGTCGTCGTTTTTTCCCTGCTATCTGAAGTCGTCGTTCTTTCTCAGGCGTCGAAAAATGAGTCAAAAACAAAATCGGCATCAATATTTAATGAAAAGCTTAGGGCACATTTTTTTTCACCGATTTTTACTGTTATTACGCACGATTTTTTGCGATTTTTACATGTTAAATCGCTGCGCTTTTTTCTGTTTACTCAGATGCGAGTTTTCTGGCGATTAACTCGTCTGCATGAAAACAAAACGATTACTCGCGATTTAGGAGAGTTTTTTGCAATTTTTTCATCTATGATCTATATCAATATGTAATCTCAATTAACAGAGCTATAGAGTACATCTGAATACCACAGTATCTATAAATAGAAATTGTTATCCTTCAGAAGGCAGATGGATAGCTTATAAATTAACAGATACAACTACTAAAAAACCTAAACGTATTTAAAAGACTAGCTTGTAATTGAGCAGAAATCATGTAAATAAACTGTAGTTATTTTACATGTGCTGAAATAGATCATTCAACAGTTAATCAAAGGGGCACATTACTTCTTCCATGAAGATTTTGTCACAAATACACACCTTTCCACAATCCTGAAAGTAGTACTGGAATGAGCACTTGAAACAAATTTAAACCAAAAAACAAATTTAAACCAAAAGTTTGCAAATTTACATACCCTTCAGCACCTTCAACAGGTTCATTGATAAGTCGAAGAAAATCAGCCTGGTGGTCTTGTATGAGCCTCATTAGCTGGGGATTCTGTTTGCTAAGTTCTTGAAGCATTGGCTGACAACCAAAAACTAGCCATATCAATAATATGTAGATAAAGCACATGCGGAACTCAAACATGACATGATAGATTCAACAAACCTGTAAAATTTGGGGATTGGCTTGAACCATTGTGCGAAGGGCTTGAAACTGTGATGCAAGATATAATCAATAACAAAATTGAGACAGAAACCGATGTTGGAAATCCCACAAGCATTTACTACTGCTTAGAAACAATTTCATTCTCAATTAACTAAACATTCAAGCTGTGAACAGAAACAAAAGTTGCTCTGTTAAGTGTTCAACGCATAACTGCACTAACATATTATACCTGTTGGTTATTGCGAAGAAAGTCCAGTGCTCCACCTTCAGCTCCAGCCCCAGCACCCATACCTGGCAAACCCTAAAGGCAGAAAGAAACAAGGTGAATATAGGATTGATGCATGACCACGTTGGACAAGACCATACCCGTCTTTGCCAAGGCCCAAAAGCGTACCTGTGGAAAAAGATTTAGTGGAGCAGCATTTGGCCCTCCAGAAGGAGGTGCAGCTTGTGATGGTGCAGTTGTTGGAACTTGTCCGGTTGGTAACTGATTTGAAGATGGTGGTCGTGCAACAGGTATAGGCACTTCAGATGCCTCAGGGATACCCTGAAATAGAAATTGGGAATGCATTATAGCCCAATATGGCATAAATAATTGAGAAGAGTTCCATCTTAACTAATACCAAAATCACATAGCAGGTTAACTACCATTTCCTTATTTCTTCCCACTTCAATTCCAAGTGCAAACAAATAAAGTTTTTTTCAGAAACTTTATAATCATTTTTTATAATAGTTCAAAACAGATCATAAGCTCACATTTACCAACTAGATTACATGATATCTGAAACAGAGCATGAAGCTCTGTGGGAAGGGAAAGAATACTGCAGAAAAAATATTTCAGCTTTTAGGCAAGCAATGGTGCATAGAGATTACATGACATCTGAAACAGAACATGAAGCTCTGTGGGAAGGGAAAGAATCATGCAGATAAAAGATTTCACCTTTTAGGCAAGCAATGCTGCATAGAGCTGCGCAAAGCAGAGAATGCTGCAAGAGCTATTACATCAAGATCAAAAGAATCTTAAACGTCAATTTTTCAGAACTATACAATATGTCAAAAACAAAAATATATCTAATGAGAAGAAGATGAAAAAAAGATTTTCATGACGTCTCCTTGCTCCTTCCTGTTTCAGTTGAACAGAGTGATTGTCAGCTAGAGAGGGTCTTTGCCTTATCAAAAGATCCTCCTTTCCTGGCCCAACTGAGGATGTCAGCAGCAGGTCAGTGGGGAGGGGGCTGCAGTTTGTGCAATGGATAGAGTTGTTGGGATTGATAGTTACTGCTATGAACCTACTTAAAATAAAGAGGAAGAGACTGGAAAAACAAGAAATGGCGTCACTGGTGGTAGCTATAAGCAGGTAACATGTTTAATATAGATCTATGATTATTGTAGGTAAGATTATGAACAGCAGAATCCCTATGTAGAAGAACTGTAAGCTGAAGACCATGGGGAATAAGTCTCTGAAGGATTTGCTAAGTAACGACTAAGGATTGGGTAAAGAATTCATGGCAGTCCTGCAGCACACTTAAAAGGACTGACTGAAAGGCTGAAATTGTCAAAAAACATATGCATCATGAGATCTTGCTCTGTGAAGGCAGAGAGGACATGGAGGCCATATACTAGGGAGAGAAAATATCATAAGAGGGTTTTAAGTAGGTAAAAAAAAATCAAAAAGATGGTTTTAAGGGGCTTTTAAGTAGGTAAAAAAAAATCAAAAAGATGGTTTTAAGGGGCTCTTAAGTAGGTAAAAAAAAAATTAAAAAGATGGTTTGAAGGGGCTTGGTGCTAGGGTTGACATGATTGGCAATAGATCAGAGGGGCCAGTAGCAAGAATTAGGGGCAGGGAGGAAAGGGTGGACATGACTGTGGTTAAATGAGATAGCAGGCAGAAGCTAGGAGGAGGTTGATGGTGGAAAAGCATTAGGAAACAATTGTTAAAAAAGGGTACGAGGATACATGGGGGTGGGTTTCTCTAAGTCCACCTTAATCACCAACAGTTGATTGCCATCTGAGTAAAATACTAATTTGGAGTGGTCCATATTGAGTCATCCTTTCACTTGGAGGTCGCCCACCTCACTGTGCTGAGGACTTCTGTTTTCATTTGGAGCACTGTAACTTTTGAGTATATTCTATTTATTTGCTGCAATGTTGATGCCTTTTTCAATTTCTTCCTCTTCAGTTGTGTGTGACCAGTCTTGTCAATATTCACATTGTGTGTCCAAGTAACCCTCAATAATGCAGGGGTCAGCCCGTGTCAGTGATTCGAAGGCCCATTAGTGGGGCTTCTACCTCTGCCATGTTAGTCTAGAATACAGTGTCCTGGCAAAATTAGTCAAGTAACTCGTCCTTAAATTTTCTGATTATTTCTTCACTCTGCTTTACCATGGACTAAAGCTTCAAGGGCCTCCAGTTTTTCCTGGCTATTATAAGTTCCTTGTATTAGGTCCTCATTGTACTTTGTGAATAGGACTGGATGTCCAAAGCTGCTTGTTAAAATAGTGTCATTTGTTTCAATGGCCCATAACGTGTTGATAAGTTTATTCATGGCTGATATGTGAAAAAACTTTTGTGTGGGCATTCCCTAGAAGAATCCAGCTTTGCCTGAAATGTTGTCACAAGTACATTTCTTCTCAAGTTCGGCTGTACTTAGCTCCTTCATTCTGTTCGTGTGTAGATAACTATTTAAAGAAACCCAAATTTCTGATTTTTTTGGTGATGGCTAGATGTTCAAATGATAGATTTTGACTTGAGAAAGACATTTATAAAAACCTCCAACTCGCAAGGTTTCAGTCTCAATTTAGTGTGGGAATATTTTCCTGTAAGTATGCACATTTCATGTCCTGTGATTCAAGTAACTCCTATTGAAAGAAACGAAAATCCCTGACTTTTTTGGGTGATGGCCGGTGGTCCATGGCAGATTTTGACTTGAGAAAGATATTTGTAAGAACCTCCAACTTCCAAGCTTTCAATCTCAATTTAATGTTGGAATATTTTTCCACAATTTGTGCATTTCACATACTGTCATTCAATTAACTTCTTTCCACTATTTTGCTACTTTGAAGCAGAACTTAGTCCATGGCAGATTTTGACTTGAGAAAGATATTTGTAAGAACCTCCAACTTCCAAGCTTTCAATCTCAATTTAATGTTGGAATATTTTTCCACAATTTGTGCATTTCACATACTGTCATTCTATTAACTTCTTTCCACTATTTTGCTACTTTGAAGCAGAACTTAGGTGTGTGAACAACATATTTTCAAATCTGAATTGTTTTCTTGTTTTTCTTCTAGGAGATTCACACATTTCCAACTCTAATACCCATCGTCAGAAATTACAATTCTACAATATAACATTCCCATTTTTGTACATTAGTCCATGTGCACAGACTGTGCAAAGTCCATGACTCCATGTAAATCAAATGGAAAGCCAATATTGAGTTTAATAGTGTGTTAGCAGAGATCTCATTGAAACTAACACACCTGGATTTTCTTCCAGTGATTTTATCATGTTGCAGTCAACCATTAGGATGATCCCATGGTCCTGATTATTGTTTATTCAAATCAAACAATTGATGGAGGTATAACATGAGATTGTATCTCCAGGGAGTAAATGGCAATAATGGTATTTATTGGGTACAACTATACCCTTGATATTCCATGAGAGAAACTGCATCTCAAATATACTCAAATTTACAGAATTGTTTTGCTTTGAGCTGGTTTTGCCCAATCAAGTGTGTTATTTTCTAGTTGCATGTATGTCTGTTTCAGTACTTCCAGGTATACTTTTCTAGTTGCATGTATGTCTGTTTCAGTACTATACCCTTGATATTCCATGAGAGAAACTGCATCTCAAATATACTCAAATTTACAGAATTGTTTTGCTTTGAGCTGGTTTTGCCCAATCAAGTGTGTTATTTTCTAGTTGCATGTATGTCTGTTTCAGTAATTCCAGGTATACTTTTCTTTTCTTTTTGAGGGTTAAGAAGTGCTTGGATTTATAAATCTGCAAATATGCCAAGGTTATATTTGCTTGAGACCTCTCCCTTGGCTTACTTTTCTTATTCCTACCTGCAGTTCCATATGTATCAGCAATAGTGGTGAATCTCACTAATTCCTTAGCTAATCTTGGGGAGGTAGTTTGCTTTGTGTGGTCCTCCCTGCTGCTCACAGAGAATTTGATCCAAAGTTCATTGAATCCTGACCTAAATATGTTTCCTTGGTATCTGGATTAGCAGGGGCTCCAACATGATTCACTAAACTTAGAGATTCAGCAGTTCAGAAATTACATTTAAATTTTCCTACAAAGGCCCCTTGAATCTTTCTAGCATCTTGATAACCTATATCATTCGGTGTGAGATGGGCTGTGATTGGCTGGCTTTGAAAGTCTCTATTAGTGTAGGGTTCCTGATTGTGTTGTTGATTGTAGGTAGAGGTGGTCTCCTTGTTAATCTTGAGTGTTCCCTGTTTTGTCATGTATAGCATATCCTGGCTAGATGACCATGTTCATGGCAAAACAACATCTAAACAGGATGTTCTCGTAGTTGATCATTTGTTCCCATTCTACCCCTCATGTTTCAAGTACTTCAATCAAAAAAGAGCTATGTCCAAATCAGCATTGCCACAGATCTTGTGAAGTTCAGTACTCGTAGGTTTTTTGTTGAGTCAAACATGTTTCCCCTATAGCATCTCCCATTCTTCTTAAAAATTGAATTTTGACCGTATTTACTTAGAAGGAAAGGTTGCCAAACCCAGATAGATGCTATAATACAAAGTTCTTGTGTGGAGTTCAAAGCAAGAAAGACTTGTGTGGAGTTCAAAGCAAGAAAGAAAAGAAATAAAGAAAATATATCAAGGTCCACGAATCACCAAAAAGATCAAAGGGACTGGAATATACAGCAGGTACAATAGAGAAGGACTCAAGCAAAAAGTGCCCTAGACATGAAGCAAAAAAGTATGAGAATAGTTGAGACACAAGGTAAACTGAAAAGAGCAACCCAGAACTAGTACAATTATAAATAGAGATGTGGGTAGGTGAATCCTGCAAAGCGGTATAAACTAAGGAAAATCACCCAGGTAGAGAACCAACATCCTTCAAGTGTTAGTGTTATATGACCTGTTGGAGGAGCCACTAACATTTTGTCTACCACTATAGAGCCAAGTCCAAGAATGCTCATTGGGGAAAGCCTAGGGCTAAGGGGGTCAAACTTGAAAATCCTAGGAGGCAACTGATTCCACATAGGATCTATTCTAAAATTCAAAGTTGGCGAGCTACCAATAGCATGAAAGAAGCTGGTGACGTGAGCTTGGCGCTGAGATCTGCACAGACCATCATGAAGAGATCTTTGTCTGAACATGGTGACCTCATCAACAAAAAGGACCAAGCACCACTAATCAGATTAACAGAAGAAAGTCAAAAGAAAACTGCAAAATCTTTGTATCGACAATAGTACTTGCAGAGATTTAATAATAGACCAGACACTGGAACATAAAATGCTCCTCAAACTCCATCTTTAAAGAGAACAAAGGTGGCATAATCTTTCACTCTCTAAAATATTATGATTTGTCTCAAGCTAAGTTGCCAGTTCAAGTATAGATTCAGTGTTCCAGTTTGCAAGTACATCTTTTTCCCCAAGTTAGGTACAGCTGGACTCAGCCATACAATATACATATAGGGTATAAATTCATGGTTTGGGTTCTGGTTCACTTACGGCAATAATTTTCCCCGTGTTAGGTATGGCTGGGTTTGGAGGTACAATATATAATGTACCACGTATATAATATAAATGTATAACTTCATAGTATTATAATTTATTATAATACAAATTATATTGATGTCATGTCCCTAATTTCGTTTGGATCCAATTTCAAATTTGAGCGGGGAAAAAAATAGAGTTTCTTAACTCTAAGTCAAATTAAATATATATTTAAATTATATTAAAATATAAATAAATAATATAATAATCTTTTTTTATAATTTGAATTGATTATTGCCAACCCATTTGGGAAGGCGTTTGTGGCATATATATTTAGGTGATTTGCATTGGAGGAGATCATCAGGGATTAGACAAGCATTTCTTTGGCAGCCTGGGAAACGAAAAAACTCCACAGCTCCAGACCCAGGTGGTGCAAAAAACTCATTTGGTGTTTCCTATATAGTTGAATCATATAAGCATAAAATAGATAATGATACAATAATGTGTCCCACATCAAACAAGTAGCGCTGGTGGATATTCTTACAGAATATAAATATTCTACAGCTCGCTCAGGATTGTTATAAGCTGCTCGAAGTGCACGAATGACTGTCTCCCTGTCCCAACTACCCCCACCCATATCCAGAATCTGCTGGATAGTCTGTTCAAGGTTATTTCCAGAAACAAGATTTGATGCTGCATCACCGTAATTATCTGCATTTTCTCTGCAGCATTCAGAACAAGTATACACTATTTAGTGAAATTCAGATAACTATATCTTAAGCACAAAAAGTTATTTAAACAAAACCTCCAACAGAAAAACGGCATGTAAATAAATAAAACAAACAAATGCATGATCAAGAATTAAACACAACCATAGTTGCATGAGCTTATTATCTATGATCAAATAACTTGGGAAAATATGTTTATAGTGCATTATCAATTATCAGCTATATATTTGTAATTTTGTGTGTGTGTGTGTATTAAAAATATTATAATGCATAAAGCAACAAAGAAAGAGAATTTGTTAGAATTAATCTTTCCTTGGTCTTTGGTCCTAGGACTATGATAGATTTATTCATTTTATTTTATTTTTTCTTACTACATTTTCTGTCCTTCTACACGTGGATTTTTCCTATATTTAAGGATGTTTTGTACTTAGAGAGGTGGTTAGAAATTTTATCATTTTGTCTTTATTA